>JABSTQ010011439.1:0-687500 GCA_013358835.2 Ixodes persulcatus | reverse complement strand
CCGAGTGCCGTGGTGAATTCCCGCGATCGGCTCCGAAAAGCATACTTCCAAGAATCGATGTTGCGTGAAGAGTTGCCTCACATGTCCTGCATCTGAAAGTGGCATATTGTGCGGCAGAGTGCACAAGTTTCCGAAAGATCAACGACGGGTCGGGATCAATGGCTGGCTGCAACTCCTGTAGAACAGTTACGCGAAGCTCGGAAAGCGGACGCTACCCGATTCATATGCTCCTTGCATTTTGTGGAAAGTGACTACATTGAGTTCGCAGGTGTCAAAAACGGAATCCTATACCATTTAGTTCAGCGACGTATCGTCCACAACAATTGCTTTTTTCAGTGATAATTGTAAAACAAGAAATGGAGACATCGCAAAATGCTTGACAAAAAAAAAAAATAAAAAATAAAAAGGTACACCCACACCAGGGATCGAACCCGTGCCCTCGGCGTGTGAAGCAGACAGTCTTTCCACAGAGCTACTGAGAAACTTCTTTTCTTTTTTATTACATGAGCTACTGAAGGAATTCTTTCATGCTTAGTAATGAAGCCGGTCGACTGTATGTCGGAAGTTTGCTGCCGATTTCCCTTCAGTACATGCACTCCCGGCTTGAAGTCGGGCAGCACCACGCATAGGCCTCACTCGCACCTCGTAAAGAAACCGTACGCGTGCGTATTCAACTCGAAGTACGCACTTCGTTCTTGACGTTTGAGCGAGCGATGTCTTCAGCCACGAGAAGGGACGACGGCTCGGCGACGTCTTCGTGCAATCGGCTTGCTGGTCGGGCGCGTCGTACGGGATGTATATCAGTTCTTTTGATCGATCCAAAATTTCTTATTTCGAAGGAAGACAGAATTCGCCGGTATCGTGAACGACAGTTCTGAAGTAGAGGTCTAACGCCCGTCGTCCGCTGCCATTCGCTAGTTCCACGATACGCGAAACGACGCCATGTTGAGAAGTTATGCACTGAACGCACAGAATGCTTCCGGTTGTCTGTGCTACCTTTTTTTTTTTTCAATCAACGTATTTGCAGCTTTTTGGAAGCCACAAAAATGGGTTTCATATTTCTTTTTCTATTTTTAACATTGATTGTGTGCCTTCAATGACCCACGACTTTGATTAAATTTGGTGGTCGCGTCGAAACCTTAGAAAACGGCCCGTGACCACGGAAAAGAGAGTGAGCGCGACTCAAACCGGCGGATTTCGGGCGGAGAGAAACCAAATTTCGAGCCGCAAATTCTGTTCTGGGTAGGTAGGCTCTCATATGTCACGTACAACTAAAAACCTCGGCGAGCATAAATACCCTGTCAGTGTCCCTTTAAGGAGAAAGACAAATAATAAATAAAATTAAAACATACATGAGAACACCAGGATACGCAGATATACATAATTAATTTTAAAAAGAAAATCATTAAAAGAGAATAAGATTTTTAAATTGTTTCCAATTCATTTTCTTATATATTCCAGTACGAAAAATTTAAACAAGAAGAAGACAACTTCCTCGTCGTCAAGAACACCGAAGACAAGAGGCAGGACCAAGCGGAACAACAATTAACTTAATACCAAAGGAAAAAAAACAAAAACGAAACACAAATAATCATAATTGCCCGCAAGATTCTCCAAGTTCGTTCCAATGCCAAGGTTCAGCTGCCTCCCTGTTTTTCTTTTTAATTGGCTTTAAGAACTAAAGAAACGTTTGGCCAATTAGGCCCTCATTTTTTATATTATATTGGATTAAACTTGTTATACCGGCAGGTGGTGCAGGCAGAAAGAAACAGTTTATTTTCTTTTTTTAGCTCTCACTTAGAAACTGAGTAATTGAGTGCTTTAGCGCACACCAGCTCGGAGCACGTGGAGCGAAAGCTCGCGCCGCAGAACCCAGCGATCCTAAGTTCAATCCCCACCCCTGCCCGTTTCGATCTGGATGAGCATCGTATAAGGAGTATTCACTGGGCGCCATATTTGTGGGTGCTGTCTAGAGCGCATGCTCAGAACGAGCCCCCATTAATAGGCTGCTAAGACCGGCCATTTTGACGGTGTGGAATGCACGTTCCAAAAGAACCCTGGAAGCTAGCCACCAGCACGCGCTCAGTAGTCGCGCACACAGCTATGGCCGCCAGTGAATACTTCCTATAGACGTTTGCAAGCATGGCCTCCCGGCTGGTGCCCCATCTGTACAAGCGCGTGCAGCATGCACGTGAAGATAGCCTTGGCAGGCCTGGAATTCCACGTGCTTGCTCACACGAGGAAGAGCATGGCGGCCGCCAGATGCCCTGCTTGCAATCGTCTATAGGCAATATGCAAAAGTCCTTGCCAGCTATCATGATCATGCCATTAGGAGCAGCCCTGGAGCAGCCATATTGGGGGGTTTATCACATCTTCCAGTTGCGGACGAGGCGCATCTGCATCTAACTCGGTTTTCATGATATTAGGGCGGTTTATTTGTACATTCAACGAGTTGCTGGTTAGTTTCGGTTCAAAGAAGAAAAGAAAGACAGCCGCAAAATTCTGGAAAAGGAAATTGCCAGCAACGAGGTCTCAAGACTCGTCACTCAAGCAGTGAACTGGGCCATCCAGGTCAATGAACGATATTTCTCGAAGACGTTCTGTGACGGGTTCGTACTGGACTTGCAGCAGGTGATGATATTTTAGTTCTACGACTTCCACTTTGCCGGGACTATTGTTTCTCGGGCGAAACCATCGGTACGGGAACCCCCCAATATGGTGGAAATCTGATAATTGATCATGGATACACTAGATGGCGCTTCTTTTCGCATATGGTCTATAGGCGTGCGGTCGTGCATCACTACTGCGTGGTGCACTTTAGAAGACGCCAGGCAAGCGGTTGTACCGCACAGGCTAAATTGCTCATCTACAGCTGAGAAACAAGTCACCATTTAGGCATGCTAAGTTTAGGCTAAAGAAACATACCTACAAGTTAAAACCATGGAAGTCTTCGTTGTCAGTCCCCCCTTTCTGTATATCTTCCTCATGTTTAATTAAAGTTATAACCCATTTTGTGTTTGGGGATGCCGGCGATTTTTGCCGAAACTCAGGTCCGACTGGTTTTGTCGATCCTTCGAACTTTTCGCAAAATTTGGCGAAGTTAGACTTATAAACATCGTTGGCCGTCTTCTAAAAATGTTTGGAGAAAAAAAAAAAATCCTTTTATAAAGGTGTTTATTATTATCTTTCTTTTTTGAAATAAAATGATTACGCAATGTTTCCACAATATGAAAGCCACGGCCGCTCCAGGATTCTGGTTCATTCTGAAAACGGCCTGCCGAGTGGCTCTTTATGTCCAAGGAAGCGAAAGTTCTCGGAGCGGCCGCAGTGAGTGTCATCGAGCCTGGTGGCGCTGCATTAGCATTGCTCGTGTCCGCTGGGTCGCGCCTCCAGTGACAAACTTAGGAAACTCAGCGGACTCACCGCTTCTCTGCGAATCTCCTGGTGAAGCGGCGGGCCGTAGCAAAGCGGCAGTAATCCAGCGTGACGATAATTATCTCTGAAGGAGGGGAACAGGGGGGACAAAGGACAAACACCAATTTCCAAACACGGCTAGGTGACTGGTGTGCGACCGCAAAAATCCTCCTGGTCCTGGAAGCGAACCAGGGAAGTCTCCATTTCCATTGGAGCGCTCTACCAACTGAGCTAACCTTGAGTTAGACGTCAGTAGAGCAAACGGGCTTTATCAGCTGCCACCAGTCTTACACCAACAAAACAATCTTAGTGAACGGCCTGGTTCGATACCAGGACCAGGCATATTTTTTCGGTCGTGTGTGTTTGGCTGTGTTTGGAGATTTGTGTTTGTCCTTTGTCCCCCTCGTTCCCCTTCTCCAGGGACTATTATCATCATTATTGACCAGCTCGCTTGCATCTTTGCATTAATTGCGCTCTTATTATAATCAAGCGGCCGTATATAAAAGGAAACAAGTACTTTTAACGCTTGAGTCAGCTGTGGCACAATCGAAGGGCGTATGCAAAAGGATTACACTTTCCCCCCGCCAGGGGGCATCAACTCGTTTTACATTTTCGCATATGCGCACAAACGTCGAACCTCCGTCAAACCTTCGTTGCATTTCGCATCAGAGGTTCGAAAACGCTGAACGTGGACGAACTCCAACCTGGGCAGGTTCGCGACATTCCCTTTAACCTCAGGATGGGCCGTAGCGGAGGCGACGAGCCGTCGCAGCCAGTCCAGGGCTCTTGATACATCACGTGAGAACGCCACTTCGCAACGCCCCTCTCGAAGGCCACGTGATGCTCACTCGGCATTGGGTCGCCTCCAACGGCTCGTAGCGTCCTCTGCAGTCCAACGTAAGGGGAAGTGGAGAGCCGACTGCGACGCACACGTCCGAGCAGCCACGTGATCAAAGGGACCGCAACCGCCGCATCTTATTCACGCGCAGAGACACGAAGGTCGTGGAAATAAGAGAAGGCGGACGTGTCGGGGAAGGGCGACACCGGAAGACGCTTTGAATAATGGGATGGGGTTAGGTTTCGTCCTGCTTTAACCGGCTGGTCGGCTGCGCGCCGCGACTTGCGAGTGCGGGTGAGTAGACGGTGGCGCCGTCTGGTCATGGCGTCTAGTACCAACACAGAAGTGAGGACATTCGGACTTGCTTCTGACGTTCAGAGTGTAGGTCCGTTCAATTTGTCTGCCACTACTACCGTCTGTAGTGAAGTCAGGAAGTGTGCAGCGCTGAATAAAACTCAATGGACCAGCGGAGCCGTAAAGTATCCGAAAATACGCTCCGCTTAGGAAACAAATACAGTTACTAGCGTATACAGCTTGCACCTACAATCACTCTTGCCTAGAGCAATTATGTGGCGCTCCGCCATTTAGTTACTCTGGGCATCTCTAGAACAAGTCTGTATGCATGGGCGTCCGAACAGAGGTTCGGACGCCCATGCTTTCCTTTTTAAACCAGTTAAAAAGGAAAGCAGTGCTCGAGCATTGAAAAGCGCAGCTTCGACACGCTTAACGCACTAACCAACCTACCCTGCGACTACGAAGCGTGGACACCAGAAGAGCTCCGAAACGCTCAACTTGACGACCCGGACATCGGCCCATTAGTAAGATGGAAGAGACAGAATAGCAGGCCCCCTCCTAAGGAAGTATCTCGGCTGTCTCCTGCCCTCAAGAGTTACTTGGCGCAATGGGACTCTTTGTTGCTGCGCGACGGTGTTCTTTACCGACGCTGGGAGTCCGCTGCGGGCAACTCTGTTGTATGGCAACTGGTGCTGCCACGAAGACTCTGCTCTCAAGCGTTTCATCAGCTGCACACAAGCCCTGAAGGAGGACATTTCGGCGTGAACCGCACCCTGAAAAAGATTCGGCAGCGCTTCTACTGGCTGCAGTGCCATAATGACGTAAAGCAATGGTGCCGTCTATGTGACATGTGCGTCTCACGGAAAGGTTCTCACGTAAAACAGCGAGCACCGCTTCAAGAACATGTCACGGGAGCACCTTTTGAACGCGTCGGCATTGATGTGCTTGGACCGTTTCCTCGATCTAAGCTTGGCAACAGGTTCCTGCTGGTCATTGTTGACTATTTCACGAAGTGGCCGGAGGTCATTCCTATACCGAGCCAGACCGCCTCCGAGATCGCCGACGCTCTGGTGAGGAACTGGATTACACGGTATGGAGTTCCCCTGAGCATCCACTCGGACCAAGGCAGGAGCTTCGAATCTCGGGTGTTCCAAGAAGTCTGCGAATTGTTCAACATCAAAAAGACAAGAACGACGCCTCTCCACCCGCAGTCAAACGGTTTAGTCGAGAGGATGAATCGAACGATCCTACAACATCTGTCCATGTTCGTCAGTGATCAGCAAGATGACTGGGACAGCATCGTGCCTTTGTTTTTGTATGCATATCGCACGTCTGCTCATGAGGTCACTGGCTATACGCCTGCCACAATGCTCTTCGGTCATGACCTTCGCATGCCCTGTGATTTAGCCCTTCCACGAGCATCAGAGCCGACCACAAACCCTGCGTCCTACGTAGGTGAACTGAGAACAAACCTCGAGCGGATGCACGCATTTGCTGGACAGCGTTTGGCGAGCGGCTTGGATCGCATGAAAGCCCGGTACGACGCGCATGTCATAACACGCCCGTTCTCTCCAGGGGAAAGAGTATGGCTTTACAACCCGATTCGCAAGAAAGGACTGTCTCCGAAACTGCAGCGTAACTGGCAAGGACCTTTCATCGTCATCAAACGTCTCAGTGATGTGGTCTATCGCATACGTCGCAGGGATAGATCACGGGCCCTCGTGGTCCACCGCGACCGGCTGTGTTTGTATCAGGGACTTCTGTAGGACTTGCTCGGTCTTCAAAGGACGGGAGGGGGATAGTGTAGCGGAGACGCTGAGTGCGGGGTGAACAAAAAACATAAAAGAGAAGCAACCGGCACGCGACGAAGGGAACGCTCTTGTGCTCGTGCGTGTGCGCGTGGCAGTTGGAAGCCAACCACCGAAGATGTCGGACCTCTCTGTGCGGTGATTAAACCAGTTAAAAAGGAAAGCAGAAATTGTAACAATACCATGGATTTACTGTTCCCATCATGCTATTTAGTATCTGTAAATTGAAAATGGCTATTGAAAAAAAATGCAAATTTAAACAAAAAAAAAAGTGCCAAGGAAGTTTTGATTACGTCGCGAGACCGGCGAAACTTGCTTTCGACGCGTTGTGCCTTTTTTCTGCGGCGCTGCACTTCCGTAAAAATGCCCAGGTGTTCTCAACGGCAATTCTTACGGCTTATAGAGGATTTTAAAGAACTTCTTCGGCGAATGATGACGAACGAGTAGAAAAGGTCTTTTCAGCACGCTGCCGCCAGCCCTGCAACGCTCCAAAAACGCGGTTTTTCGACATGCAAGATGGCCGTCCGGTGGCTTCACTCGCGGGAGCGGAAAGCGCGATTTAGCATTTGACATAGAAGTCAGTGGTTTGTAGCCCCAAATCCAGGGCGCAGCCGTGAAAGCAGGTACAGAGTAACGTAGAATCGTGCTGAAAATAGCCAACATCGCCAACATTCCCCCCGGGGGGGGGGGGGGGCTGTATAAGTGTGCACTCCCCTGGAAAAAGTTCTGCGGACGCCCATGTCTGTATACGCGAAGCCATGCGCTCCGCTCTGCTAATTCATTTTGTATAGTTCACTGTATTTTTTTTTATTTATTTTTTTTTTTGCTTTACGTTGGCAGAATGGGGAGTGAGGCTAAAACAAAAAGAGGTAAAAAAAGAACGTAGAATAGGGAAATTTTTTCCTCGTTGGTGTTGTCCTTTTTTTTTTATTTTCAAAATTTTCTCACTCTCGGATTTCTGCCAGCAGTCATGTCTACCTCGGCGGTAGCGTCAGGAGTATGTCCTTATACTCTCCATTGCTGAATAACTTTTATATTGTCTCGATCATTCTGATAAACCCGGCGAGCACATGAGTGTGTCGTGTGTGCAACGCGCCCCAAACCGCCCATAGCTCTCCGAGCTATTGGCGACGTGCGCGACCGAAAGCGTCGCTGTGGTCGGCCTTCCACGATTGGCCGAACGCTGACTATGACGTCAGAAAAGGATTTATCATCGACGGAAATAAGAGGAATGAAAGAACTTTAATCTTGACGGTGTTTGCAGAGTTCCTTTGAGAGCGCAATGATTTCAAGCTTCCACCATGCTAATAACAAACACCATCGAACTTGTTGTTTGCAAGGTAATGACGTCACAAGGGGGAACCATAGGAGGGCGCCACCAAAACATCTCGCCGCTAATAGCATAACATAACCATAACGCGCGTATAATGCACGCACGACGAGTACTGTGCTCGCTGGGTTTATCAGAATGATCGAGAAAAGTTATTCCGCTGACTCGCAGGCCCCGCAGCCAGCTTATACGCCAGCGCTATAATCCAGTATACAAGAGCAACAAAACCCTATATGCCCTAGTCCCACTAGAGCGACAAACAAGAACAACCGACACCGACAAGCCTCAAGCACGTGAGGCAGGCACGCGATGGATACCTTTGGCAGGCTTGCGGTCTCTCGGTGTTCGTGAAGTAAGCACGAGTAATTGCGAGCCGGCCAAAGCTACCTTCGCGTGCATGCTGCTCCTCCACTGCTCCTGTCTGAGACTTATCGGTGTTGGTTGTTTCTGTTTGACGCTCTAGTGGGACTCGAAATTCAATTGGAATGTTCTTTTTTTTTTTTCACTTTACACGGAACTTACTGGCACTCAGTGGCGTCACAAGGGGGGGGGGGGGGGGGGAGGGGAGGAGCGGGGGTGCGGACCATTCCGGGTGCTGCGCTCAGGGGGGTGTCGCGGCGAGCCACGAGAGCGGCGGGGGGGGGGGGGGGGGGGAGGGGTGTCGCGGCGGGCTACCGCCCCGGGTGCCGCTGACCCTCGTGACGCCACTGCTGGCACTAGTGGGGCTCAAGGATACTCTCACGCTACGCCTCTGGCGAAGAAACTCCTTTGTTGCGGTAACTGGGGGATCGCAGTATCCTCCAGTGAAGATATCTGAATGCAGCTCATAGATTGGACCCGAGCGTTGCATGGGCACTCGATTTGGGCTCGTGGTAATCGGTAGCTCGAGAAGCATTCGGGTAGGGGCCCGTGTCCAATCGCTGCAACGACGACAATAGCAGAACCATAACAATGTCTGCAGCAGTAGCGTAGCCAGGATTTTATTTCGGGAAGGGTTGAAATGTACTACCCTCCCCCTCCCCCCCCCCCCCCCCCCCAAATGACGTTGTGAACTCTGCGCTATGGACGCTCACGCAAAGATTAGGCGGGGCGTTGTTAAGATAAAACGGGTAAAGCTGCATTGTCCTTTTTTAAAACGGAGCCGGCTTCATTTGGGCTCCCTGTTATACTGTCGCCGTAGCTGCGGCCCACCAACTTTAAAAGCTTCCTCACAGCGCACAACTCCCTCCGTTTTTTGAGGTAGCACTGCATTACCAACGCGTGCCGGCTAGACAAAACAAAAGGATAGCTATACTGTCACAAAAAATTAAACAGCAACATAAAAAAAAAATCGCAACGCTGAAAGATCAGAGTAAACGTTTACCCACAAACACTAGGCCATATTCCAAGCCGCAATTAAAATGGCCGAGACAGCGGAAGTTGAAATTCAGATGCCGCGAGTAACAAGACGACAACGTCACCGCTTTAACATTCCAGCTTGAAGCACGGAAGAGCATTTTAAGCGCTCCGTGTTCCTTTCTTTTATGGATTACCTAGTCACACTGTTAGATGGGATATTTAAAAAGCACCGGCGCACGTTGCAATTACTTTCGTCGCTTCTGTTTGCAAAGATCTTGGAAAGCGGGGCAGCTCCCGGCGCTGAAGAGTTTTTGGAGCTTTAATTCAGGCCTGGTTTCAGTTCCTGAACTCCAATGCGAGCTGCTCATATGGGCTTCCAAATGCAAGACGGAGAAACGTGAAACGCCCGTCACGTCACCGCTACAGGTGGTCGCCCTCTGTCCGGAGGCCTTATTGGCGACGAGATGTTTTTGGTTGCGCCACCTCGCGGGCGCCCTCCTGTGACGCAGCTGGTAGGATACGAGCAGACGACGCTCTATGTCAAAGCACGGAGTGGCAATGTTAGTTCACAACTATGCAGATTAAAACGGTTTATTTATTAAAGAAACGCGTATAACGTTTTTGTGAGTGACCTTTCTAATAAATAACAGCGCCTCGAAGTTGCTTTTTTTTTTCTTTATTAGAAAAACTTTAAAATGTTCAAAAACAACCCTGGAGTATTACATTACAGCTTGTGCAACGTGCGTCAGGGCTATTCAGAGCCTCTCTGTTTCTTTTTTTTTTTTTTCGGATCTTTGGAGGCCGCTCTAGAAAAAGGTTTTGCATTCACCAGAGTAATTGATGTAGTGTCTTCTGAGCTGTGCACATGCGCACAGTTGCGTTGGATAACGCCGCACACTTGTTTTAGCTGCATTGAGCTTGCCGATGCCGATGCTTCTATGCAGGTGTAACTCGACAGTTGCTGCCGAGCAAATGCTCGTCAGCAACTGTCGCTTAGCTCCTCCCGAATCGAAAACGCGGCAAATAAGTTTGTCACAACACGACTTCTGCTCGAAAGAAAAGCGGAAATCTTCATAAATTCTTAAATTGTCGGCCATGGCCCGGCAAATTCGGGCGATTGATTAATTTGTTCTGTCCTATTTTTGCTAAGAATTGTTTACAAATTTAACATCGCTCGCTGAGGAGCGCATCACGCATTATGCGAATTTGGGTTCGCAAAAACTAAACATACAAACGGTAGTAATTTATAGCAGATACATTCCTCATTTTCCATGACGCTGAAATGTCACCGACTTATTGGATTACTTCAATCGTGAGGGGGTCTCGCACGTTTCGGGTCGGCCGGGTGAATAAGCAGGGATTTAGTCGAAACAACTCGGGAAGCCAGCCTCCACTTCTTCATGCCAATTATTTTGAGGAAATGTTTCTTTACTGGTTTACACAATTAAAAGAAAAGGAATCAGCTCGGAACTAATAACACACCAACACTCACAGAACACATAGGAACCAAGAGGATACACGGAGTTGCTTTCACTGAAGTGTTCACTACACACGCGAGAGGTTCTCGCATTTCGCTTTGCTTTTTCCAATTTAATGAGATCTCCCTTTCTTAGTTTTATTCTGTCCGAATCACAATTAAATAAATAACCCTATTCGCCGTGGTAGATGTTGTCGTGCGATAAACCGCTAGATATTCTATTTTCCTCGTTCAGCTTTTTGCACGGGACAGAGAACAGTAGTGAAGTGGTTAGTTGGGCAAGTTGGTAATGATTGAACATGGTTAAAATTGCGCACAAATTGAAAGGAACCAAGAACAGCGCACCACCATCCGACCACTTCGACACCTCAGCTCCAAAAGTGTTTGTTGGCACGACTACGCGTGCCACATGCGGTTTAAAGCTTTGGTAAAATGTCCTACTATAATTATCACTTCACCAAATAAACACAACGCGTGAAAGAGGCTTTGCCGCGCGTTACCCCAACAGCGCATGAAGCGAGCTGACGAGCCGAGGGATCCAAGAACTGCGCGGTCTGTCCCAGTTTGTCCTACCCGTGACGTCACAAACGATGATTATGATAGCTAGAGAAGCGCCCCCTGTAATTCGCGCACGCCGCCAATTCCCAAACGTCCATCGTCTCTTCGAGATCCTAGTGACTCTGCGCGTAACAACGGTGGGAGTTGAGCGCTTGTTCTCTTCACTACGACCCCTGCTATGACGGTTGAAAACATACCTGAGAGCGTCCACTTCGAATGAGCCACTGCTCGGTCTAGTTAGTGCTTTTGAACGTTCCACCGCGACATTGAAGTTCAGGCGGAGGACGTCCTGGATATTCTTTATCGTGAACGCAGGCGGACGCATCTTAATGTGAAGGCGCTTGGCATATATGAGATGATCCAGAGAGCCTGTAAATTGCTTTCTGAAATAACTAGTCACACTTACTTTTTTGTTCGTGGTAATTTCTAGTCGAAAGCATGTAATTCTGATCAGTGCTCAAGGTGTGCGTGAGCGCAGCGCCACCCGTTGCTTACAGTGCAGTTCGTTTTACAAATCATTTAACACAACACTGACATTGTTTTATATTATAACCACGTGTTTGTTTTATTGTGTTCGCTTTGGTTTGACTGAACTGTGTATTTTAGTGAGGATAATTTGTTATACTTGGCCTTGAAATTGCCATCCTTCACCCCACAAATGTTTCAAAATATCCATTCTCTATATATCTTAGATCAAGTCCCGCATCCCATCAAATAAACATGAATGAAGAAATATTGCTTATTTTAATTATTTGAGCATTTTCTACCCCACAAACACTTTTCTCGAAAGCATATAAGTTGGACATAGTCCGCACTCGCCATTTGCTCCATGCCCCGTGCAAAGCCGACTGCGTAGCTGGGGAGCACGCGAGCCCGCGGGGGGGGGGGGGGGGGGGGGGGGGTTATTCTTGGCATTTCGGCGGGGGGGGGGGTTCGACTCCCCCCCCCCCCCTCCCCCCTTGCCTACGCCACTGGTCTCTAGGAACTCAGCGCGTGTCCTGTGTCTTGCCAAACCCAGCGCGTGCCTAGATCAACATTGGCGGCGTATAATCAGCTCCACATCTCGTGGCGGCTTGTTCTGGCTGCGAGTTGAGGGGGCGAACGCTGCTCGTTTTTTTTTTTTAATTTTTTCTGCGACTTCGATTGCGTGTGGTGAAAAACGAAAGGGGGTTTTCACAGGGGATTAATGTCAGGGATCCGTTCTAAGCAGTATTTGCGCGAAGTACAAAAATCGTTGCATCGCCTCTTTTAAATCTTATCGCTACACAGGCCTCACGTGTTCCGGGTCATACGCCAGCTTTACATTTCCGTGTATTAGGACAGTAAACCAGTACACTCGTTGTTCGGCGGTAAACCCCAGTCAACAGGCATTCTAGTCTCGACACCAGTCCCAACTTCCGGCTGTGCGACGCGAGGCGTCTCCGGAACCACCCCGTTAGTGGGTGAGCATGCCGACCCCGAGACAACGCGCCTCGGCCCAAAGTGGTCATTAGCGTCTTGCCATTGTTCCACGCGCCGCACAAGGCGGTCACTGGGGGAAAGACAACAATAAACAAAGAAACAAACAAAATAGGAAAACAATTCCTCTGCACTCTGCGGTGTTAAATGCCGCTTCCAAACCGCGTTCAAGAAGGTCCCCCGTATACGCGTACACGCACGCAAGCAGAAAAATGTACCACGAGGCCTGAAGTTTGAGAACTTCAGAGCGCTCGGACTCTGGGCCGCTGAAGTCGGCGCCTCTTCACTTGCTTTTGCTGTTGTGGTGAGAAAGAAAACGGTCCCAAGGAGGTCACGGCAACGGCGTTTACCACTTTGTCTCGTCAGAAAAGGGGGGGGTTGTGTCGCTGTCGCCCCTTCTTTCGGGGGGCCGTAAATCGTCGGTCATTAGCGCGCCTTCCGGCCTCTCTGCGCATGCGCGTCTCCATCGTTTCCGGAGCGACAGCCAGCGGTGGCGGCCGTTTCTTTTGTCCGATTGTCCACCACGCGTACTTTGCCGCAAAATGCGGCTTGGGTCTAAGGTGGCGCTATCGCGGAAGCTATTTGCCGACGGTGACCAACTCAGTTCACTCCTAAGCTAACAGTGGGGTGGGAGCTGCGCGCTTGGCCCGACTATTCAGTCACCCTTCCTTTCATCACGTGACCGTATTTCTCCGCGCATGGGTATACATAGCCTTCTGTGGGTATGGGACGGAGCGTGATCGCGTGTCGAAAAATAGACGTATCACTGGTCCAGCTAGCACGTAGCATCCACCGCACTGTCAGCTTAGAAGTGAACGGAGGCTCGCATCTCCCGTCATGCGGGCACTTTTCGGCGAGTCAGCAGCGACGTAGCTAGATGGATGATCCCAGCGTGTCGTCTGTTATTTTCACGGCGCGCGTCTGCGGCGTTTTGTCGGGCAGGCCTCAAATTATCTCTTGATTGCAGAGTGGACACTTCGAAAAGTAAACGAGTCGTATACCTCGCTCTTTACGTCTCCTAAATCTGGAAACTCATTTATGCCTAGGTAGGCCAATTGAGGAAGTCTAAAGCGTGAAACGCAAGTAAGCCAAAATCGCGTCGCTTCCCACCGCTGAGCAGCGTAACCATGCCATCCTTTGCTGTGATTGGTGGTTTCCATGGTTACGCCGCGCGGCGGTGCGACGCGATGCGATTTTTGCTCGCATGTGTTTCACGCGTAAGGTTCTTGAGAATCTAAAGCCGGGCTGTCACACTGCGTACACATCACATAAAATACAGTTTGCAAACAGATTCGAACGCGAGTCACCACGAGATCCGTGCTTCGAATGCCGCATGGCAATGACTCCAAGGAGAAAATTTGGCACGCGGCATTCGAATGACGGATATTGCGGTGACTCGTGTTTGCAGACTGTCTTTTTATGATGTATGAGCAGTGTGAGCCCGGCTTAATAAGAGTTGCTGCGGACACGACGTTGGGAGCCAGATTTCGGGATCCCACTATACGTTTCTTTGCACCGTTGTCAAGGCTAGCCTGGTTTCCGCGGAACTTCCGACACTGTCAAGGCCGGTTCTCACATGCAGCGAAGCGCTGATGTAGCGCTTCTCACGTGTCATCAGCTACTTATCGTCTGCCATGAGCAACAGTTTTGAAGGTGCGATACAAAGCTGGTGAACGCTCCTGTCAGCACGCGCTTAGTGCGAGGTAAGCGCTATGCCTGTAGCGCTCCGCTGCATGTGTGAACAGGCCTTCAAAGTCAACGTTGGTCAAAGCCACTTGTGCAAGTTTCTGATAGCGCAAGCGCAAAGCCAGGCGCGAGGGCTGTCAGATGGCGTCGCCTTCACAGGAAAGTATACGTATGACTGACGAGATCGCTGAGGGAGGTCCTTCACTTGTCCCGCCTCCAGCGCGAGCTTGGTATACCTTCGATAAGGCTTCGGCGCCTCGTGAACCTCGAGCGCGCATGCGCAGTTAAAGCACGGCGGAGGCCAACAAGCCCCTGCTTGAGGTTGGACTATCAAAAGAGACACCCTAGCATTTTCCTCCTGTCAATGGCCATAGCCTTGACAACGTGGCACAAAACAAAGTGCCTCCTCATTTTAGCTCCTCGTTAGCGCGACTTCCTTTCCTTGAGGCTATAAAAACAACACTGAATACAGTGACCTTGTAGCGCAACTGCATGATCACTGGAACGTTCAAACGACCAAAAAAACTTTTCTTGTAATCGTACCACTTCACTTATGCGCTCGCTTTTGCGCGTCGCTGTTTCTTCCAATAGAAGTCATTTTCACAAAATGTACGAACTGGTGACACACAATATAAAAGCAATCATTAATAAGCATCAATTTTGTGTTAGAAACAACAAAATGGAAGCAAAATAAAGCTTCTCAATCGTAAAAACCAGAGGCACCTTTTTTTTTAATTGAGAATGTTACAATTGAGATGGTGTGTAGAGTGCGAAATGTGCTATGCAGAAGCTATTCACCCATAAAGGGAAACTGAAGCAATTTTGTATTTGAGTAAACACACTTCGATTGTCTCCATTTTGCCTCCAGGGTTATAGGGATTATTCTTTTAATTTGGTTCACGAAAGCTGCAGAAATTAATTTTAAAAGTACCGCTGACATCCCTCTTTACCGGAGCGTTAAGTCATAAACGAAGTTTTCGGAATCTCAATTCTCGTGCATTTTAGCTCCTATCAAAACTATGCACGCCCACTTTTGGTCTTTTCAAACAGGTCACAAAAAGACGTCACGAATGGTGTCAGTCCGGGGGAATATGCCTGGCAACTGCTTGCAATAGACTACTTCCATAAACCCCTGCATGCAACACTGCGCGCGTTGCACTCTGGGAACTAGTTGGCCAGGGAGGAGAGTGGCATGGTTTCGGTTTCGATCGACACGTCGACAAGAAATCATACACAGAGCGTATCTCATGTTTTCTGGACCCGAGAGCGTCATTTTTGGTCTGTAAACTAAGCTAAAGGCCAGACCCCGAAGCTTTAGCACAAGCCCGAGACGTATAGCTTGTCTCAACACATGCTTGTTGTATTTTTGTACTCGAGCCTTTCTGTTAGCGTTTCGAGGTATATGTGAATGAGTCAGTGCTGGGAATCACGACGCTGCGAAGCTCGGGGATCTTGCTTGTGTCCGAGTCAACAAGCTGTAACAACCAATAAGTATGCATTCATCGAGCTCGCATCTTTACATTAGTGTTGCTGGTCAGGAAGTTTGTTTGTTTTGTGCGTCCATAGACGGGATATAACTTTTTGCAATTACTGTTTTTCTTAATACGCCTGGGTCTGCGAGGTAAAACTTAGAGGCGCCATTGAAAAGCTCAAATCGAACACACTTCTTATCTCTTATCTGTACTGACCCACACCACTGCTCGAAGCGAAGTCCCCACCCGCTTGCATTCCACTAATATCCAAGATCGCGTATACGCATAAAGTTATCCTACAATCATATAGACCCTTTCTTCAAGGGCGCCGCCATCTTGAATTGTCGTCACTTCCAGTATGGGCGAAAACATTGTTTTGCCGTCGCCACGCCAGTAGAAGACACTTAAGATATAAGCGTAACCGTCACACATTATCGTTTTGCCTCCCCCTTATTTTTTTACTAGTTACAGGTTGAAACGTTTTAGTATTTTTTCGTCGCACATACCGGATACGCTATACTAGGTGACTGGGAACGAGAGTACACGGAAAAGTTCTATAGGCACATTCGCACATACAAACCGTTTTAAGAAAGCAAAAGTCGAGCACTTGTGTGAAGAATGTCGCACCGTTCGCCGAAAGTGCGCCGGACGGGTGTGAACCCCTATGCGGTGCGCCAAACGAACGGAATTATTCAAAGCGCATTTGACGGTGTTAAGAATGGAACCTTCGGCGACCTTCTTCCGAGTTTCAACGCTGCGGAAACGAGTTCCGACGTGTTCAGGACTGTCGCCCACCTGTCGGAGCCTGCCCAAAACGAGTCTCAACGCGTCCGTGACGTCAACGGGACGTGTGTGTGTGTGCGTGTGGGTTCGTGCGCTCCGGAAGGGGAGAGAGGCATGGCCTAACTGCGGAGAACCATGGCTACGACGCACTTCTGGCTACGACGCGGCGGTCTTTGCTGCAACGCACTTGGCGGCGGTCTGCTACTCGCACCTGCTGCCCTGGCGGAGAGTGAGGGAGAAAACGGACCCTATATAAGGCGCAGCGTGAGGCTGCTCCGTTGTTCTCTCGGATTAGACGACTGTATCGCAACCATGTAATTAAACCGTTCGTTACGTTACCAATTCTCCCACCTCCACTGGACCCCTGGGTTCTTCACTTCGGGGAATGGTCGTCGTCACGAGCCAGGAAGCCTCCGGACGTGCGGCTTAAACCCCGCCTCGAACAACTGGTTGGCAGCGGTTGGGATTGGACCATGCGACATCGTGCTACATCTGTGGGTGAGCGTTTGGACTTTGCTTTGAGATTCGCCAGGCTTCAGATTATGGGTAATTAATTTTGAACTGCTGGGAATCCTTAGGTTTTGACTCGTGCGCTAGGTTTTGGTACAACCTCGCGACAAGTTTGGAACAAACCCAAAGCTAAAGAGCAGCGATCATGGATCTAATGAGGTTACTGAGAACAGATTTACTCTGTTTATGTGAAGAATTGGGTGTGGAGGTGGAGCAAAAGGTGAAGAAATCTCAGATCAGTAAAGCGATTTCAGAGAGCGCGGAAGCAGAGGAAATTAAAATTGCGTGGGAACTCTTCAGAACGCTAAGAGTGAAGCTGCAGCAAGAGAGGAACGAGAGCAGGAGCAGGCTGCAGCGAGAGAGGAACGAGCGCAGGCTGCGGCGAGAGAGGAACAGGCTGCAGCGAAAGAGGAACGAGAATAGGAGCGGGCTGCAGCGACCGAGGAGCGAGCGCTGAAAAGGCTAGAGATCGAAATTGAACAACAGCGATTAAACTCGCAGAACAGTAGAGTTGGGGCTCCGGTACGAGCAAGTGAGACCGAGTCGTATCAAATGAAGAAGCTCATGCAGCCGTTTAAAGTTGGGGAAGACGTGTGCCTATTCTTAGTTAAATTTGAGAGGACATGTGAGAAGTTGAGCTTCGCCCCAGAAACGTGGCCGCAACGGCTTTTGACTTTGTTGCCCTGTGAGGCTGCAGAGGTTGTCGCGCGCCTTAGTGCTGGAGACGCGGACGACTACGACAAGGTGAAGTCCAGCCTTTTGAAGCGGTACCGCCTTTCTGCCGAGGCGTTCCGTCAAAGGTTTAGAAACGCATCCAAAAAGAGCAGCGAGGGCTACTCGGAATTCGCATACGGGCTTAAAACCAACTTGATAGAATGGTTGAAGAGCGATGAAGTGTACGAAAGCCGAGACAAGGTGGTCGAGTGTGTGTGCCTCGAACAGTTCTTTCGTAGCATTCCGCAGTCAGTCAAGCTCTGGGTGCAGGATTGGGTGGGAGTCGACTCTGACGAAAGGGCCGCTGAGCTAGCCGAAGAGTACGCAACGCGTAGAAAGCTGAGCGGAGAGGAAAGCGAACCCGGCCGGAGCGATCAGCACAAGTCCTTCCGACAGGGAAGCGGCTCGCGAGAAAACGGGCCCGAGAAGCCCGAAGCAGGACAAAAGGTCCCAGAAAAGAGCGCAGCTAGAACACTCGAACGGAGACGAGGCGCGGAAAAGCACAACAGGGCAGTTCGAGGCAAGGAAGCCGTTCCTGTGCTACAACTGTCAGGAGCCGGGACACATAGCGGCCAGATGTAAGAAACCGCGGGTTGTGTTCTCGTACGTGAACGGTAGTGACAAGGACCTGAAGCTTCTTCGTCCCTATCTTCACGAGCTCCAGGTAAACGGAAAGCCGTGCAGGGTGCTTCGGGACAGTGCAGCGACGATGGACGTTGTTCATCCGTCGTATGTAACGACATCCGATTTTACTGGAAAGGTAGTTTGGATCAAGCATCTGCTCGAAAGGCACAGTGTCTGTCTGCCTATGGCGACAGTAAGGATAACTGGCCGGTTCGGAGAGCTAGTGACAGAGGCGGCTGTCTCGCAGACAGTCCCGTTGGAGTATCCTTATTTGTTTTCTAACCGGTCAGATTTCCTGCTGCGCGAAAGGGGTCAACAACTGGGAGAAGGGCTAGTTCAGTCGTGTACGAGGTCCAAATCGCGTCAGGTCGCCCCTTTGTTGACGAGTGATCCAGAGCCAGAGGCAGATGACGGGGAGCAAGCACTCCCAGAGTTGGAGGCAGAAAACCGGGATGAGAGGGACCAGGTTGTAGAACAGCCTGACCTCGTAGCACAAGAAAGCGTACGCCGTCCCAACGCGCCGGCGAAAAAGGCGGAGGAAGACGGGATCAGGGAAAGATATTTCGTAGCTCCGGCGTCACGTAACTTTGGTCCTCTGCTACGAGTAGACAGAGTCGAGCAGAAGAGCGACCCTAGTGTGTCAGGATTTCGCGGTACAGCTCAGGAGATTGCTAGGACCAATGTGACGGGGCATGAAAAAGGCGGATTGTTTTATCGGCGCTATAAGGACCGCATTTTCACGTCTAGAAATCACGTGAAAATCGATCACTATGACTTCAGCGTAAGAAAAAGGAAAGGCAAATTTAACGGCAATGCCGATGGGTTGAGCAGATTTTTCTGACATCACGAAAAATAGTAGGGATGATCTCAGAGGTCTTCGTCATCCACGGGAATGAGGATCAAAGTGGGGGCACTTCGTTAAAACCCCAAAATGACCTCACAAATTGCGAAAAGTTTTTGTCTTTTGTATTTTGTTCATTGTGACCTCATTGGAAAAATGAGTTTTGTTTTGGCGACAGGGGTTCTCGATACCCGTAATTGTACCAAATTTTGGTAATCCATAATCCAGTCTGGCGGGTCTTTGGCGAATTCCGAGCGTTTGACTGCGGTGTGGCGTGGTGTTGTGGGGGACGTTTCCGCTAATGCCTCCGTTGTAAGAGGTTTGGGAGTTTGTTTAGTGCTTGCAGTGTCTTCTCAAGGCCTATACTCCAAGCCCACCTCTTCAGGCCAGCGATTGTACCACCGGCCATTCGAGGTTTCCCTGGCCATGGAGGGGCTGTTAAGAATGGAACCCTCGGCGACCTTCTTCCGAGTTTCAACGCTGCGGAAACGAGTCCCGACGTGTTCAGGACTGTCGCCCACCTGGCGGAGCCTGCCCAAAACGAGTCTCAACGCGTCCGTGACGTCAACGGGACGTGTGTGTGTGTGCGTGTGGGTTCGTGCGCTCCGGAAGGGGAGAGAGGCATGGCCTAACTGCGGAGAACCATGGCTACGACGCACTTCTGGCTACGACGCGGCGGTCTTTGCTGCAACGCACTTGGCGGCGGTCTGCTACTCGCACCTGCTGCCCTGGCGGAGAGTGAGGGAGAAAACGGACCCTATATAAGGCGGAGCGTGAGGCTGCTCCGTTGTTCTCTCGGATTTGACGACTGTATCGCAACCATGTAATTAAACCGTTCGTTACGTTACCAATTCTCCCACCTCCACTGGACCCCTGGGTTCTTCACTTCTGGGAATGGTCGTCGTCACGAGCCAGGAAGCCTCCGGACGTGCGGCTTAAACCCCGCCTCGAACAACGGTAGCTAATGGCCATAATATTTGTTAGGTGTTTGTTTTCTTTCTGACTGAGTATGCCGAGATAATTTCAGACACACCGTTCAGACACAGATCTTGGGCGTCAGTAAAAGCTCGTCCAAAAAGGCTTAGCGAGGAGTAGGGGACGCTTGTTAGGGCCTCCGTCGGTAACTAGCCGATCTCAGCATTTGCGAAACATTAATCTCCTATCAGCATAAAATCTGAGTGGGATATATATGATGACACGAGGAAGACATCATTGTAACGTTTTTGCAGTAGTGAGGTCGAATCTATTGCGTTTCCTTAAACGTTCATGCGTCAACGCTGGGCTCAACTTTGACACTCCTGTGAGGATGCGGCTTGCTTTTGGCCCAATGAAGTAACAACAAGCGGGCATTTTGCAAACAAAATACGTCTAAGGCTCAAGGTGACCAAATTTCGGTTGTAGTTCACTGTTATCTGGCGGGATTATTGAAATTGAGCTCAAAGATGCATTCGTGGGGTGAGGTGACTAAGCCACGTCTTACTATACATTTGCATACGCTCGCACAATATCTGATGTTTCGGGAACCAAGGAAAGTGCCCCGGCCTTCGTTTTGTATCGCTCGAAAATGAGTGTATTGTACATTTGTGAAAAGTCAGATAATCGAAAACGCAAGCAGCGCATTTGGTCACGGCGTGATGGCATGAAATGGAGCTGCTCACACGAAGCCGAAACTGAGTGGCGAACTAGTTCCCAGAGTGCACTGCGCGGTATTTCGTCGCGATGGGGTGCTTCGATTTTGGAAGAAGTCTATTGCACGCGCTGCCATCACGAGCGACACACGCTTGGCGGCCGAGAGATCATTTGATGGCGCAACGACTGGTAGGAAGCTTTTCTTGTTTTCTCGCGTTTAGTTACATCTTCGGAGAAAATTAGCACGATATTGAAATTCACCGGATAAAAATACTCTAGAATTCATTTCTAACTCATTTTTTTTTTCAAGAACTTCTTCAGCTTCCAAAAAAAAAAAAAAAAAAATTGGGTTGTGTGTATGTTTATACAGTCTAGAACTTAGTCTGCCTTAACGGGCGACTTGTCTCTCAGCTGCAGATGAGCAGTTTAGCCAGTGCAGTACAACCGCTAGCCTGGGGGTCTTTAACGTGCATCACGCAGTAGTGATACACGACCGCACGCCGGTACGACGCTCATCTAGATCGAAACGGGCAGGGGTGGGGATTGAGCCCAGCATCCTGTGTTCTGCAGATCGAGCTTTCGCTCCACGTGCTCCGAACTGGTGTGCGCTAGTCCACTTGGCCACCAATCCCCCCACTTCAGCTTCCCTTTAAAGGGGCCCTGCAATCATATTTAAAGGAGCTGTGCAACAATTTCAGGGCTTTGCTTAAATAATTGTGGAAGTTGATTCCTGACACTTCTGAAGTGAACTACAGAAAACAGATTTTGCCTGGATACCCTAGTTTTTATTAAAAAAATGAAAAAGATCCAGGTTTTTGTCGCCTCTCAACTCGTACATCGTCTTCCGGGTCACGTGCGCAGTGACGTCGATGGGGTAGGCGCGGGATTCCGGTAAAGTTCTCTCTCTGAGCCATCAGTGAGCAGCGAGAAGTCATCCGCTCGCGACCGCGTGACCACGTGCTGGCGGGCGCAGCGCGAAAAATATGGTGAAAAGAGGAAAGTCTCATCCGGGTCCGGCCATACCCGTCCGGCCATACCCGTCCGGCCCTGTCCCCCTCCCCCTCCGGCTTCCGGCTGTTCGCGGCAGAGCCGTGTATTGGGAGAGTTTGGCCAATAGGCGGAGCAAAGGCCGCCGCCAGCGCCGAATATTCCCCCCACGCTTAGAGCGTAAACTAAATTTGTGACACAGCGTCGACCAATCAGGAGACCTCTACTCCATCTCACAAATGTCTGCAGTGAAGACAAAGGCACAGGCGCGTGAGCCTAGCTCAGCGAAACGCTTTTGTTTGTATGTACGAGACCTCGTGCATAGGAGGCACTTTCCAAAGCCACGCGCTCGTGCCCATGCCTTTGTCTGCACTGATAGAACAGCGTCCTGAGACTGGCTGAAAGAAAGCAGTGCAAAGGGTGGGGTGCACGAGCGTCTTGAGACGCGGAGTTCCGCTCGGCACGGCTCAAATTATACTTCGTTTCACTTTATCTGCGAGCGAAGCCAAAGCTAGAAGCGCGAGACCAGCGCTTTTTGCATTTCTCCCCAGCTCGCGCGCTCGAGCAAAGCCTGAACGCACGGAGCTTCCGTGCTCGCGCTTCCAGTTTTGCCTTCGCTCGCACATAAGGTGAAACGAAGTATGGGAAGCGAGCATGCCGGCCGTGTCGAGGCGGTCGCCTATTGTTTGCCGTATCAATTGTTGTGGCTTTCTTAGAGTGGAATAGCTACCTTGGAAATTACAGCGCTAACCCGCTACAACGCACAACCAACGCAGCGACTGGCAGAAGTTCCCCGATGCAACTGACCCGTTTGCCGCTAGGGGCGCCCTGGTCGGGGCTTGAATTAGATCCGCACCTTTTCTATGCCGGCCGCGTCGCGGCGGTCGCCTATTGTTTGTCGCATCAATTGTTGTGGCTTTCGTAGTGCGGAATAGCTACCTTGGATATTACAGCGCTAACCCGCTAAAACGCACAACCAACGCAGCGACTGGCAGAAGTTCCCCGATGGAACGGACCAGTTTGCCGCTAGGGACGCCCTGGTAGGGGCCTGAATTAGATGTGCACGGTTCCTATAGTCGTGTCACATATTTAGATCACACGACCACCGCTAGGGGCTGTTTCGCGGCCTGTGGTTGGCCCCGAGATGCTCGCCTATTCAAACCAATGTATGGCCAAACTCTCTCAATAAACGGCTCTGGTTCGCGGTAGCAGATAGAGCTGACGGTTTTGTGGACCTAGGATAGATGGCGCCACTAAAACTCCGTATAATAAAAGTTTTGTCGATGATACCAGGTTTTTGACGCATTTATATTTATGCTGGAACGACAAGATTTATAGAAAAGTTACCTTCATCGAGCAGGTATTCGCACAACTTGCTATCTTTCTACAAGACCCCCATTGATGTCATGCCGCGTGTTTCTCATGGCCGCCGCTCGCGGCTGCAGGTTCTAATTTTTGCCTCGCTATTACGCGGCGGAATCGCAGCATTTCGATGAAAGGAGGTGTGTTTTCTGTCATTTGTGACAAGGTGAACAATGTGAAAAGTAGAAGGTGCCAATTCTTTCAACTTTAAAATCGTTGCACAGCTCCTTTAAGCGTCTACCTTTTTTGCGGTTTCGACGTCCCTCGGGGTTCGGGGAAGCCAGCGGGCACGGAGAGAGTAACTAAATATCACTGCGTCATATTTTAACCGGACGACGTGGAAACCTCCTCCACCTACGGGGGCGACCCGCGGTGCCCAAAGCGCGCTATATGTGGCGTCTTAGGTCCTGGGCTTACTACTGGTCAGAGCCGATAAAAGCTTCTTTTTTGTCGAAATACAAAATCTAAGTGGCGCGAACCATTTCAATGACTTATAAAAGTAGTTTTTGTTCACTATTTTAGATCAGAAAAATGCAGTTTACAAAGTACGGAAACAAGAAATAACCCGTCGGCATTCCCGCCACCAAGCGGTGGAAAAGGCGGCGCATACTAGACAGGTGTAGTGGGATCAGGCGCCAACGAGCGGCGAGCGTAGAAAGGTGCCGGATGTACGCGGCGACGCTGCGGTCGTATACGGACTGGAGGATCCCACCGGTTCCGAGCGTTCTCAAGGCCTTCGGTGAGCAGCTTTGGCTGGCGGTTTGGCCTTTTGGCGGTATGGCAGCGCGAAGTGGCTCCCGTTCTGAACTGATCTTAACCCCGTGTTCGCTGTCGTTTGTGGCCAATGAAGTGTCATGCCAAATAAGTGTTTAATCGCGCAGCGAATGCAATGCGAGCCGCCCTGGCTGCCCGCTTCATACAGCCTATCCAGAACATGCTTTAGTGGCGCCCTCTCGAGCCGTCGACACGTAGTGCGGCAACCGTGAGCGCTCGCTGAGCTCACTACCCTCCTCTAGTTCACGGCCACTCAAGCAACCAAGGACGTCATGAAGTTGGGTTTTTTTTGCCTGTTTTTGTAATTTTAATTTGCCTATAACTTTTAAAATAAAGCGAAATTCGAGAAAAGAAAAGTTTCATTAAGTTACTACGTTCAGTGCTCTCACGTTCGGTGCAAATTAAAAACCAGTAAAAAAAGTCCTTGCAGGGCCCCTTTAAAGGGATACTGAACCATAGAATTTAGTGTCCATAATAAGTGGCGCACGTTCTTTCCACGAGCCAGCAGCCGCCGGTGTGCGCGAGCACACGCAACAAAAATGACGTCAAAGATCTCCATTCGCGGTTAAGATGGCAGTGAAATGCATGGGCTTCGGGCCAAAGGAGAAAAAAGACAAGTTTTTCATCTATACAGAGGTGTCTGGTGTAAAAGGTAAGCGATTAATTGGTCTAACAAGCATGTAGCTTTCACTTGTAGAGATGAAAAGCCTGTCTTTATTCTCCTTTGGCCCGAAGCCCATGCATTTCACTGTCCTCAAGCGCGAATGGAGGTCTTTGACGTCATTTTCGTTGCGAGTGCTCGCGCACACCGGCGGCTGCTGGCTCGTGGAAAGAACGTGCGCCACTTATTATGGACACTAAATTCTATGGTTCAGTATCCCTTTAAGCTGAGACTGCAGCCAATGACACAAGCACGGGAGCTCGATGCCGATGCTTTGAAGCCTTCTTCCGCAGAACGAGCGCTCGCGCTAGAACTGTATATATCAAAGCCAGGAGCGCGAGATAGCCCGCGCTTGTAGCTTTGGCTGCAGTCTCAGCTTAAGGGAACCATGGGTGAACTATTGGGGAGGAGGTCGAACAGTCACGCCTCTAGCGGTACGCTTCATCAGTGGGGAAAACGAACCACATCTTCTTGTTTGTGTTTGATCCAAGAAATCGAAGGTGACGATTCGATGGCCCCTGCTCGGGCGGCTAAAGCACTGATCAGAGCAGAGCGCTCGTGCCCAGACCGTGCTAGGCGAGGTTCAATTTCTTTGTTATGAAGCAACCGGGCTGTGGGGACAACTAGAGTCTGTATATGCTCCGCTTACGGAGCAGAGTACCGCAATGGTGCTCCCAGGGTGGCCATGTTGCATCCAAGACCGTACTGCGGGGAGCAACCGTCGCTTCTGCGAGGGCCGCGGGTGGGCGAGATAGGCGATCGTGCTCCGTGTCGTCTTCTTCCCAGACTTTGAAAACATGTTTGAAAACATCGCTCGTGTTATAAAACAACGCAATTATACTGTATTTTGTGGCTACACATAATGTTGAATGGTCAAGGAACCTTCTAGTTCGTTCCATTTTAGTGTACGATGTATATTTCGCAAACGCAAAGCGAGAAACATGATCCGCCTGAAACTCGGCACCTGCAAGGTCGCTTTCCGGCACGAAGGTCGGATCCAGCTCGGTGCTGGTGACCGCTTCCCCTCCAACACGAAGTTGGCTACGAAAAAAAAAAAAAAAAAGAGGAACGCGAACAAGCTCGATAAAGCGCCCCTTATAGTTCGATCTCCTGCCCAATAGTGCTGTCAAGGAAGCTCAGCACCCGCGACTTCGTCAGTCGAAGACCGCCAATTTGTGAGAATTAATTCTCCGCTGCATGCTCTGTGCTCAATAAAGTCACTGGACCCTGGAAAAGTAGTGCCAAGCTCCCTGTGTGGTCCCCATTTTGGTCCATGGAATGAGCAGTTCCTCCTTGACCTCTCTAATCTTGGTGAGCCGATCTAAATTGACTGGTGACGGGTAACTTTATAGAGACGTTTCTTGTATACCAAGATTTCGCTACCTACACACCGCCGAAACAAGCGTACATCTTCGTACCGCTGTCGCATGCGGCGTCGGTGCTCTGAGGCTTTGAAAAAATAATGTTCATGTCTTAAAATACCTAAGAAGAGCAGTATCATTGCTAGAGATCTGTGGAGATAAGCATGATTAATAAGTTGACTCTATACACAGTGACAACGACGATAATTGGCGAGGAACGCTTCCAGTACGATGCTCCATAGCGATCTTGGCGCGACTGGTTCAGAACGACCCTTTCGAAGCTTCGAAGATTTGAATGGACCGTTATGGCGATTGACATGGCAACTGAGAGCGATCAGCCAATCGCCTTGCAATGTTTTGTTGTCTGCATGCTAGTATGTGTTTGTGTCCGGCTAGCAGGCAAGGAAGGCAATGGCGCTACTTTCCCAGGGTCCCTCACAAAAGTCGCACTCCTCCTACAGCCATTTTGGACGAATGGACGGGAAAAGTTCTTAAGAAATATTGGACCTCCGTCGTAGTATGTTGTTTTATTTCAGGCAGAAGTTAAGAACATGTTGCTTCGAGAATACCGAGAAGTTCGTAACTTTTGCGTGTTGAGTCTTATTTCAATATTTAAAACTGTTTTGTTGTCGTGAGATAGTATTCAGAATCTGTCCTCTGGTTTCTGCGCACGCGCAGTTCCCACACCCGGCGTGGGCAAACGCTGACCTGTTTGTAAACAACGAGTCGACCTATGTAGTTCACGACTCTGCGAAGGAAGACCGCCTCTTCGAGCGCCGAACATAGAGTTAGTGTAATAATCTAGAGGGAAAGGTCCCATGCATCCGGGCCGCTTCGGAACGGCGGGGCATATAGATCCGGACATCGGTGGTCCCAATTGGTGGTCCATAGAGGCCCATATCACTGACGACGCCTGAATATGCAGAAAAAGGCAGCAAATCATCGCCTGTAAGGTCTGCACCTACCTCTTTTCTAGCTTACTTCGCAGTACAACAGCGCAATTGCATGTGGTTTAAGAATGAAGTTGACGAGGTCTCGAGCAAATTTAACTCGTCGCGGCAAAGCGAACACGCAAAACCTTTCGTCTGCTTTCTTTTTCTGCTCTTGTGCCGCTCTCTTTCTCGTTCTTTCTTTCGGGACCATCGATGTTAGCGCTCAGGATTTGCCGCGTTCTCTCTTCCCCTCCCTGGCGCAACACCACCTAGACAGAAGGCCTCTGCATGGCATCCTCTCCCTCTATGAAACGTCATCAGAGTCGGATCGCGCCAACTCGGCTATTGGGCCTGAGCCCGCCCTTCGGCGCGCTGATTCGACCCGAGCCCCAGCCGAACACTGACACAGCACTCGTGCCCAATCTCACGCCTTGATCGATCTGACTGTGATGACGCGTGCGAAGGCCTTCTGTCTAGGTGGTGTTGCCTGGCGCCGACCGACGGTTATTGCACTGCCTCTGGGATCGGCTGTAACGTTCACAACTGCGACGGATGACATTTCACAACAGCAGAATAAGGATTCAAAATTATATTATTTTGGAGATCGTTGCAGATAAACACTTGCCTAACACGCTTACATTAACGACAAACGCCGCGGTCGACGGGTGGCTCGTTCAGAGGTGGTTCGAAATTCCAAGGCGGAAGTGAGTCACGTAAACCCCAATAGTGAGGTCTATTTCCGTTGCATGCATTTCCGTACATGCACCCCTTTGGGAAGACGTTGTCACGTCAAGAGGCAACCAGAAAAGCAGTTCTAAACGTTGCTCAACCACAGTAACGTTCGAAGGTACTCGGTACTGTTTCGAATATGCTACAAGATTGTTGCCACGTTATCGAAAAAAAAAAGCTACGCTTACCGGTAATGCTGTTATTTTTAAGTTGTATCATACGTTACCGCCAACTCTGGGCAGAATGTATGAGACTGCGACGAAGCTCTCATAAATAAACGCGTGTCGACGGAGCAACAACAGCAACAACAACAACAAAAGAAACCCGGACGAGGTGTACTAGAATGATCATGGGCTCGACTGGTTCACTTTCGCGATGGATAACTGTCGACAGTGCCAGTCCTGCCTATTCATCGTGTATGCCCTTTCTTTGTGAGTGGGATGTGTGCCAAATTTATGTCCTTTACATTTCTTTAATGTTTTTTTTCTGCTTTGTTTTTTTACCTAAATCCCCCCCCCCCCCCCCCCTTTTTCGCCTCCTCTTTTCTGCTTGTTCATCAGCTGAAGAATGCGGCGTCTGCGTGTTTTCGGGCTAGATGTGCGCCCGAATGGAGACAACGCCCATTGTGTATACATCGCGCGCGGTCACGAGCAAGAAACGCCAGCACGGAGGAAAGGAACGAGTTCTCACGTGATCACGCTGAGGTCCTCGACACACACAGTTCGCGTCGTGCTCATTCGGAGAAACGCCTTTTGCGAACACGCGGTCGCCCTCGCTAGCTCGCCAACTTGCGAAGGGCGATACATGTCGTCGGCACACGTCTTGATACGTGCTCGAAGCATGCAGTTTTGCTCTTCGACCTCTGCAGCCCCCGTTTTAGTCAAAGGTTATTTTTAGCACATACAATGGCGTGGTTTCCTTGGCAAGAAAGCTGGGAATACAGCTTGCCGTGACCAAAGCGCCATTTCCTCGTCATTCTAGTGAAAAACGCAGGCAAGAACGACGAACTTCAATAAATGCGTAGCATTTTTAGGGCCACTTCTTAGGGCTTTCGTGCCTGTGCTCACAAGTATCCCGGATGGTGACGTCACGGTGATGACGTTATGGTGTTCCTAACAGTTGGTGTGTGACCGTTTTGCCGGAACGGTGACAAGCCGTAAGGAAGCAAACTCTGGTGTCATCTTTTTTTACGGGGTTCCACGAAGGCACGTGTCACCGCGACGTCGCGCGACACCATAACGTCACATGACACTGTGACGTCATAGGTGACGGCATGACGTCACATTGTGATGTCACATCTTGAGACACCGTGTCGTTACGTGACACTCAGACGTCACGTCGCGTGGTCACGTGATAGATGGTCCCTATTAGACGAAGTCGTTTGTTAGAAGCACAGTCGGCCCGTAATTTGTGTAGAAGAAACTGCGTTGATTCCTCGAGAATTTCCTTCCTGGAATAGGATTGGGATTGGTGTCGTGCTGGTTTGAAAATAGAAGTGTTGTTTTCTCTAGTAGAACTTGCAACGAGGGGTCCTGTAGCGTTGCATGGACGGAGAAAGATGACCGGGGAGGGTTGTAAGAGGGGCTCCGCGGGTATACGCTGTGCTGACATCGAAAGGTAATGCTGCGCGGGTAATGCTGTGCTGACATCCACTGCAATTCTGTCAATGTTTTTTTTTTTTTTTTTATTGTCGGTTGCATGCCATGTGAGCTTCGCAGTGAACTTGGGACAGCAGGGAGACTTCTTCCAGGCATGCGAGGTAATGTAGCCCACTCCCAGAGTCGGTGAAGGTGGTGTTGTTTGCCAAATCCAAGCATTGCTGGGTGTGGGAGATCACTAACCAGACGGCGGCGAGTTCTGCTGTGGTGGAGTCGAAGGAACTGTCAATACACCCTTTTACGTGGAATTCCAAGTTCAGGATAATAAGATATGTGGCGCTTGAGTTGGCATTATTAATGCTGCCGTCGTTGTAAATGCATGTTATCTTGTCAAAACGGTTATCTAAAACAGGCAATGTAATGAGAGCTTGCATACAGATTATTCCAGAAGAGGGTTTCTGGCCGGTGCCATTTTCAGTTTTCGTGCGCATGGCGCGGGCTTTTCTCTCCTTTTGAAGCAACGAACATGTGCGTGCTGGGCTGTGATTTTTTTTTTATAAGCTTAGGCGTTATGGAAAAGTAACGCCTAAGCTCCCCGTATGGTCACCATTTTGGTTCATGAAATAAACAACAAAACGTTTCCTTTACCACCCCCCCCCCCTATTCTACATTGGTTGGTCTAAATTCGTTGGTGACAAGTAGCTATATAAGGGGTATTCACTGGACGCCATATTTGAGGCCGATGCTTAGAGCGCATGCTCAGAACGAACTCACATTAATAAGCTGCTAAGACCGGCAGCCTTGATGGTGCGGAATGCATGTTGAAAAAGAACTGCCGAAACTCGCAGTCAGCACTCGCTCAGCAGTCGCGCACATAGTCATGGCCGTCAGTGAATACTCCCTATTCGTCTCGAGACCCAGATTGAATTTAAGGGAAACGTGCTCTTGTTTACCCATGCTTCTCTGTGAGGCCCTTGGTGATTAATACCCTAGTTACACGGGTGCTTTCAACTGCCATTCAGTCAACGACAGTTGACTCAATCGCGATCGGCCGGAGTTACACGGCGGCGCCAACTGTCATCGAGCCGCTAATGACAGTTGAGTTCAACTGAGCTCCCCTACCTCAGTTCAACTGAACGGACTTCCCCAACTGAGATAAAATGGCGCCTGTCCGCGGGACCGCTGCCGCCGACCATCGTTTCCGAGGCACTTACTGTTTCGGAATGCATGGGGGAGGCGTCTAAAAAGAATCGTAGCAGCAAAATATCCGGGAAGGAATAGATTTAGGCGTCCGAGCTGCCGCTGAAACGATACCGGCTAGCCGGCAAGCCACCAAACGAGCGAAGATGGCGGCGGGACCAGCTGTGTGAATGGACAAATAGTAATAGGTGCACCCATCGTAGCGGGCGGTAGCTTGCTCCACCTAGCTCAAAATATGCGCAACTTGGCCCTGAATCTGCTTTGGTACTGGTGTAAACGGCGCTAACAAGCAACAAGGTATGGAACATAATGTAGGATATTCTTATAATAAATAAAATATGTTTCTCCGAGTAAATTACTTTTACAATTAGACTGATTACGTGGCACAAGAACTAGTTTCGTTTTATCTTCAACTGGGTTCTGGAGAGCCGTGTAGCACCATCTCAGTTCAGTTCAGTTCAATCACAGTTGGGGCCGATAACTGTGATTGAACTCAACGACAGTTCAGAGCGCCCGTGTAACTAGGGTATAACTCTGTCCACAATGCGGGAGTAGACAAAGCTAGGGTGCCTTCATGTGCGCTTTGCTTGGGGTGATGACAACTGGCCAATTTGTTTCGAACGCTTATTTTTATTTTTTGTTCTGAAGCACGTGAAAGAGCGCTGTCCCTGCACGCGCTCGTGGCGCTGACTGTGCTACGGCGACATTTTGTTTCTGGCGATTTCTTTTTATTTTCCCAGTGAGCGCGTGCTGTCGGCATCGGGTACTACAAACGATGGCATCACCCTAAACAGAAGGCCATTGAGACCCTCTAGACAAAGCATCCACACTAACGGCACAGAGCACGGAAAAGGGTAGAGAGCACGAGCTCTTAGCAGTTGATTCCAGTGCGCGAGCGCTGCATCGGCGCCTCCATGGCTTCGGCCTCGCGTGCGTAGCATTCGTTTTGCTCCAAGTAGGTGTAAAACAAAGCGTAGTTCTGCTTTTCACCACATGAGCCGTACCGATCGAATCTCGAGCAGAGATCTCGAGGTGAATAGACCTTTCCAAAAGAGGGCTCCTGGCCAGTTCTATTTTCAGTGTTCGTGCGTATGGCGCGTGATTTGCTCACCTTCCGAAGCGACGAACATGCACGAGCTGGGCTGACGAGATCGCACTTTGGGCTGAGGTCTTGTACATATTAGAATGGTGTACACAGACGTTTCATGAATACCGATATTTTGTTATCTACTCACCGGAGAAACAAGCGCATATATTCGGACAGTCACCATATGCGGCACCGGTGCTTGGCGACATTGAAAAATAATTTCCCTGTCTTTAAATGCGCAAGAACAATAACACTTTACGAGATCTGTGGAGATAAGCATGCTTGATAAGCAGATTGCACGAACAGCGTCAAAGGTGCTTATATTGGCGAGGAACACTTTCAGTACGATGATGCTCCATAGCGCTCTTGGTGCGACTGGTTCAGAAGTACTCTTTGGAAGCTTCGAAAATTTAAATGGACCGAAATGGCATTACCATGGCAACTGAGACCCCTTGCTAGGTTTCGTCGTATGTACGTTCGTATCTGTTTGTGCCAAGAAAGGAAGCAGGGAAGGCAATGGACAATATTTAAAACCGAGGCGCCCCTAGAGGCTCAGGTTTACTCTAAAAAATATTTGTCAACAAAGATTTCAGCTTCGGTTTCCTCCCTCAGACCGCGTCCAGCCGCCAGCGGACACCGCGGACCTGCACCGCGGCCATCAACGAAGCGTACCTCGTCGAGTCTTCGTAGGTTGATACGTGTGCATATGATGCAGTAAGTATACTTCTCGTGATTTTATCATATGGTAGCTGATTCAAGTTCGGGAAAGAGGAAGACAAAGTTGCAGCTATGTAGCCAAATGAATCGCGGCAATGAAAGTGAAGGAAGGAGATGGCTTACGAACAATAGCCAAAACGCGGCGTAAAGACATTACGAAAGTCCGTTGCTAATCTTGGTGCTCCTCCTGGAAGTCTGTCGAAGTTGAAAACAAACGCCCACAAAGAGTCGGGGCGTAGCTAGAGCAGTGTACGCCGATCGACATTAGGATTAGTTTCGCTGAAGCGACGTCATGGCTTGCCTTCGCCTTGAATCAGTTGCCGTCTGATGAAGTCACGAGAAGAGAAGTATACCTACTGCACCACATGGCACGCGTAAGTCAACCAACAAAGACTCGGCGAGGTACGCTGCTTTCAGGGGCGTGGTGCAGGTCTGCGGTGTCCGCTTGCGACTAGCCACGGTCCGATGGAGGTAACCAAAACTAAAATCTTCGTTGAGAAATGTTTCCCAGAATGCACCCAAGCCGCTAGGGGCGCCTCGCTTTTGCACATTGTCCATGACGCTACTTTTTAAGGATTCAGTGACTTTAGTATTCGCAACTTTCAGCGATGGTGGTACCGCGGTGTGAGAATCGCGCTCCCTAGCTCCTGGATGATCGGCCTCATAATAGACGGGCTTGCCTACACCTTCCTGGCGGGAAGAAATAACGTAAGGTTCTAATACTGCTCGTATATAGCAAAACTAGAATTACTTACGCGTCGCATACCCAGCCTCGTACCGCTGTTCTACGACGATCATCCAGATGACAGCCATTTTGATAGGCACCAGTGCGCCCCCTATAGGCCGTGAAAGTTGCGAATAGTTCGACACTCCCGAAGCTCCGAAGATCTCAAAGGACCGAAATGGCGATTGCCATATATGGCAACAAATAGCGACCAGCCAATCGCCTTGCGAGGTTTTTGTTGTCTGTATGTCAGTATCCGTTGGTGTTCTGCTAGCATGCAGGGAAGGCAATGGCGCTACTTTCCCAGGATCCAGTCTGCTTTATTTGTATACACTGCCTGTCGTACGTTTCTTCGTGTACGCGTCCAACCCTTGACTCGTACGTTTTCGTCCTTTGAGCTCTTTCTTTTCTGCATCCCACGCACCTCGATCACCGATCTTAGCCGCGCACGCGCACTTTTAACTTCTCGTGAATTGCCACAGAAATAACAGAGCCGCACGAATCAGCGATGGAAGCTTGATGAGCATCAAACGAGCCAGAGTAGCGTAGGAATTTCTCGCCGGAGCGGAGAGGGGACGGGGGGTCAGCCGTCAGGCGGTTCCAATGGCCACGCCTCCTCTTCGAGGTCGTGCCTCTCGATGATTGTCCTCGTTTCTGCGCACAACGTAAACAAACGCACATAACGGCCGTCGGCAACGTGCGGGGGGTTTATTTTTATTTTTATGATTATTATATATATTTTGTGCCGACGGAAACGCCGCGGCTCTGCCTTCCGCGCGTCGAATCATTCAACGTTGGCGGCAGCGCTGGGATCGTGCCCAGCTTTACGCCGTCTTCCGGATATCGGGGTCAGCTGGCGACGTGTCCGCGCATTTTGTTCGTGAGACGCTAATTATTCCCCCTTGCAGGAGCGCGGGAGCAAAAATTGGCGCTGACCGCCGGGCGGATCGAAAGTGGCTTCCGCGACCGCGATTCCATTTCGTCTTTCAATCAGCCGCCCTTGCTCTCTTTCCCCATTTCTGACTCTCTCTCTCTCTCTCTAGAGCGTCCCTTCGCTCTCTAGAAAATGACTTGGGACTAGTAGACAACTCAGGGCTAGTAGACGACTATTGACTACCAGACGACTCAGGACTAGTAGACGACTTAGGACTAGAAAACCATTTGGGACTAGCAGATGACTCCTGACTAGCAGACGACTCAGGGCTGGCAGGCGACTCTTGACTAACGCACGATCCAGGACTAGCAGACGACTCAGGAAAGTAGACGACTCTTGACTAGTAGGCAACCTAGGACTAGCAGGCGGCTCTTAACTATACTCCGTTTCACCTTATGTTGTACCGCAGCGAAGGCTAGAAGCGCGAGCTCATAGCGTTGGCAGCTGCCCTTGGTGCACGAGAGCTTGTGCCGCCGAGATGTGCCCTAGAGCAAGGAGCTTGCGCTTGTAGCCTTTCCTGCGGTACAACACAAGGTGAAACAGAGTATAGCAAACGACTCAGAACTATAGCAGACGACTCTTGACTAGCAGACGACTCGAGACTAGCAGAGGACGTGGGACTAGCAGATGACTCGTGACTAGCAGACGCCTCAGGGCAAGCGGTCGATAGCCGGCACCTCCGACCCGTGCTCCTGGGGGGCTATGTTGCGCTTTTTGGACTCCCAGGAGACTAGGGAGAGGGAAGTGACGTCAACAACGCAGCAAATGCAGATTGGATGTTGATTTTGTTTTCTGCTGTCAACATCCAATCTGCGTTTCTCTAGTCGTTGACGTCACTTCCCTCTTCCAAGTCTCCTGGGAGTCCAAAAAGCGCAACATAGCACCCCTGGCCCCTTCCCGTCATTGTGAGAGATTGAGGAAAGGACTGGTCGGCGAAGAAAATAGCGTGAACAAAGAGCCCGCCAACGAGGAGGAAGTGTATCAAGCGCCGCCGGCTCGATCTGACGATCGACCCCTTTGTGCCGTGTGAGTGCGTGAGTGCGTGTTTATTATGCGCTGGGAACGGTTATGTGCATGCGAAGGGGAAAGCGCGGATATGTTCGTGAGTGTGTCGATGAGTCTGCTGGAGCGCCCTGCGTGTCGTTCCTTGAACAGGTTCCCACTCCTGTAATGCCATTTGCACCCGCTTATATATGGAACGCGGTCTTGTGCCCCGATGCTCGTTTCATTAATTTGATTTTTTTACTCCTCCTCCTCACTGTGCACTTAGACCGCCGGGCGCCCTTATTTGGTTCGTACAGTTGCGTTCGAGTGTGATCGAGATACGAGACAGTTTTAGGGAACCCTTTTCGCACATCCGATACGGTACGATGGGCCCTCGGGTACGCACTGCGCATGTGTGAGACTTCTGCAGTAGCGCATGCGCAGTTCGTACCGGAGGGCCCATCGTACCGTATCCGATATGTGCAAAAACGGTTCCCTAAAATTCCCTATTAGCGAGCTTTAGAACAGCGTACGCAAAAGCTTTGCAAGAAATAGCGTCGTCGTTACGGTGCATGCGCGAAAGCTCAAACTCCCTCTTGAATTGGCGTATGGCGACGACGCGCATGCGCAGCGTGGAGCACGCAACGCCAATGCAAACGCACAGCGGTTGCGTTTGCTCCTGTACGCAATACTAAAACTCTCTATTAGAGTTTCAGTAGATCGTTGCGATGACTCCGATAACGACAACGCGCCGCCGTCTTCGTGCATTCATCGTATCGTTATCGGAACGATATATTAAAACTCTAATTGCGTTCCCTTTTAACCGCGACGAGAGAATACATAGGCTCCTGAAACACTTCTCATCTCAGTATATACCTAAGCATCCTTCTTTCACGGTAGGCTTAATGTAATTATGATAATGTTGTTAGATACACTGTCTCATAGATAGTGCGTGGATTTGATCCAGCAAGTGCTGCATAACCTTCAGTCTAATAATATATGCAGTTTCAGGGCTAGCTAACAGATGACACCAGTGTGACAAAATGTCCTCTCGTCGCAAAAAAAAAAGAAAAAAAAAGATCGCAGAGCATTTGTTTACGCTCAAACCCGACTGTGTGAACCTAAGGTGAACCAACTTAAACCATAGCCTCATTTAGGCTAGAAAGCCTGGCAATTCTACGACGGAGTCATTGAGCGCGCGGCCGCGGGAAAAAGGCGAAAAGCAGCGCTGAACTGCTACCGATATGGTAACGCAGAGCCACTTCTGGGGTAACCCTTCAGCCAGCTCCAATACGCGCAGTGGCCTCTCCGCGAAACTACAACAACCCGCAGCGGAGGAAAAAAGAAGGCTACCAGCGCGTGGAGAAACGGGAGAGTGGCGGAATAGAGGATTGACGCAAATGGTCTTCTTTCCTGAAAAAAACAACAACAAAACAAAACAAAAAGGAGCGCGTACCTATTTCCGAATGTTCCCGCTGGGGCATTGTTTGGCGCTGTCCAAGAGAGCCCCTGCGCGCGCGCTGTTCTCTGATCTCCATTCTTCTTTACAGCGGCCACGTTCTTTCACGATTTGGCAGGCTTTCTAGGGGTATGCTAAAACTTACCGCACTGTAAACGATTGCGTAGCCAATTTGACTCAGATTTCAGTCTCAAAAAGAAGCTTGTGTCGATTACATTTTGTTCTGCACTATGCATCTCTCCTTACTGGTGTTGTGCGAATACTCGAATAGTAGTTTCGAATAATATGCTGTTGGATATTCGCATTGAGGTGAACTGCGATATTAGCACTTTTCGAAGTGCTGATCGCGGCGGGTTAGCCTCGTCGAGTGCACTTCTCTCGAGCACCTGTGCTTCCCAGCAGTGCACGGGTGCTCAGTGAGAAGCGCACTCAACGGTGCGAAGCCGCTGCGATCATGCGAGAGTATATTGCTATATGCTAGGCAGCGATGTATTGACAGACCGCGTTAATTATTCGCGTTTTTTGGTTCATGTGGAATTTGAAAAAAGAAAGAATAATTGCATATAACAAGCAGACTTATACATTCCCTGGATTATGATAGCTGCGACAAATTTGTCGTTTACAGGCCGCAGTTTATATAGTTATATTAAAATTAACAAAGCTTCGAAGTGGACAAGTGAAAGGCTGGGAACAACCTTCACGATCGGTTCAGCTGAATTTTCGTTTAAGCATGGTGCACAGCAGTGGAAGACAGAAAAAACTATTCAATATCCTATTCGAAAATGTTCTACCAGAACCACTCTTCGCCTCTAACTCAAAATTCACTATTCACACATGACTACTCTTTACACTTTTCAGCCGAGTAGACCACATATATCGTGTGCGGTGAGAATTAACGAAGCAAAATGTATATGCGCGTGCAAGCAAAACTCAGTGACACAGTAACCTCCACAGGAATAGAAGAGAGAAATCATACAAGCACCGAAGAAGACATGTGTTAACTTTGCTTGGAATTTCTTCGACAAAACCTCCTACAACCAGCGCCAGGCGTTGAAGTCGCCGTTGCTCGGACACGTAGCGCGTGATTGGATCCGAGTCTTCACCGAACGCTGACGTCAGCACTCGTGACCAATAACGCCTCAGACAGTGACTGCAGACTGTCTTTTGTGTGATGTACTAGCAGTGTGATTACGGCTTAAGGGCGTGAAGAAGGTACTATCGGAAACAATATGAACGTGAACGCGCCTCCGCGTGTCGCCGCTATCCGAGGCGCCGCCCTGCGGCGCCGTTTTGAAGTCTTGCGCATGCGTTTAAAAATGCTGTCGCTGTTCTCGCTTTGACTGTTAACCCCCGTCTGTCGTCTGCTATGCGCACGCTGGCGACCGCTCGCGCTGTCGTCTGCTATGCGACTCGTGTATTTCCGTCACAACTCAGACAAACGGCTTAACATGATTCAGGAGTTTCCTGTGCGATAACGCAATGCCAACATTCGATACGTGATAAGTAGCTGGCTTCTTTCATTGGGTCGAGACACAGCGATAACATGCAAATAGATTCAACACAAAATATCTGCCAAGTTCGGCGTTCCACTAGGGAGCCCGGAAAAGATTCAGTTGAGTGAAAAATGGCTAGAGTTCCTGACGACGAACGCGCCAACGTAGTTGAGCTGTCCCTGTGTTTCCGAGTTCCCGTTCCGTTTCTGTTTCCAGTTTCCGAGTTTCTTGTGTCCAGAAAGGACACAGTATGAGCACTACTAATAAGCCTGTCGAGCCCATGGCCGATGGCATAACAGATGTTTTCACGTTTTAGGGCCACGTGTTTAAAGAATAGAAGCATTGTGTTTCAGTGAAGACTTTCGTGCAAATGAACACCATTAAAGCTGTCCAGGGCAAACCGGCAAACACAATTCGCGAGGAAGCGCGGGTGTCCGCCGGAGCACGCAACGTTGTGCGGCAGACGGCAACACGAGCGGTCGCCAGCGCGCGCATAGCAGACGACAGACAGGGGTTAACAGTCAAAGCGAGAACAGCGACAGGATTTTTACACGCATGCGCAAGACTTCAACACGGCGCCGCAGGGCGGCGCCTCGGGTAGCGGCGACACGCGGAGGCGCGTTTACGCTCATATTGTTTCCGATAGTACGTGTTACAGAGACTTACACCCATAGGCCTGTTTCTCTCGACCAGGGGGCGCTCTCGCTCTTTCCTCCTCTCCGAGAGTCTCTCCCTCTCTCATTTCGACGCTAGCGCCTCCTAGGCCGCTCTTTCGCCACCTTTCGCCGACCACCGCGACCGGTGACGGCTGGCAAACCCTCGCTAGTTCGGTGTTTTCTGCGCGGTTTCGACTTAGTGGATTCGACACAGAGCGCAAGAAAAGAAGACGAAGTAGAACGGGGTACACGGGACAAGCGCTAACTCTCAACTGAAGTTTTTATTGAAAATAAGCACCTAAGTAAACAACAACATTCCACACCATCATGGGCGATTCAGCACGTGTCCAGATAATAGATCTTTGTTATGTAGGGATGACCTGTGTTTAACTTACACATTGCCAAGTCCCCCCTTTTTTTGTCGTGTAGGCCTCTAAAATTTCTCTGGTCATCTGACCTCCCCCCCCCCCTCTTTCCAACAATCGTGACGTGAGGGAAGTTGGGCTGGCATCCACAATCTGCACAATGAAGCGGCAAGTGCCCTCCAGCTGTCGACCGCAGGGACGAAGCATGCTCACGCAATCTTTCATTTATTCACCAATGTTTGTTTGCAAACAAGCTCGCTATCACCCCCTATCGGCGGACCCCTGCGCGCTTCCGGTTTTCCTCTTTTGTTCCATTGGTGTCGCATCCTTTTGCTATTTGTACTACTTTCTACAATGCACTAATCTTCTTACAAACATATTACAGAAACTTCTCCGAAGGAAACTCGTCTTACCCGATCGATGTGCGTTTCTGAAGAATAAATATATACACTACCGGAAGTCCACTGGGGCACAAAATACTGTGGCGCCCTCGAGGTATCAACTCCCGCCGAATGTGGTGAATACATCGGCCCGTTTGGCCAACGTATACCTTGCCGCACGCACGTGTCCCCCTTCTGCTTCGTCTTCGCTTCTTGTGCGCTGTGTCGGATCTACTCAGCATGAACCAAATAGCCCACATCGCCACCCCAAATCGATTTCGACTCGCAGCTTTGGTGTTTTCGCTAAAATATGAGTGGCCGATGTCTTTGATTCCCTGGCTACTGGGGATGTCTTTCCACAGCTTCACGTCTATATAGCGCAGGCACCGAGTTTTGTCGAGGCTTCGGCTGTGCGTCTGCTCGGATCACTTGGTTCGTGATCAGATGCAATCTTCCGTTTTATAAAAATTCATACAATAAAATTAAACTATCAGAAAGATCGTCCTAATCTTATTTCCTCTTCAGCAGACAGGGGGGCCAAGGCGATAGGCGCGCACACGTTTCTGGTATGAAATGCGAAGCCGTGATCTTAAGCTCGTTTTCGAAACAGTTGACAGCAAATACCATCACTTTTGTGCCTTTTTGTTTCTGCCTTTACACGTAGAAGTGACAACGAGATAAAACAAAACGTGAATGAACGTTTTGTAAATACCCGCAAGTGATTTAGTAACGCCACGTCATAGTGGCAGTTCAATGAGGTTTCAAGTAAAACACGCGACATACGCTCTAGCGATAAAAAATTGTAGAGCCCATCCACTTCACGTAAAGATGGAGGAGCAGTGAAGCTGTTATCTTTACGACAACTTTACGACTCCTTTACAACAACTATACGATATCTATACGTTGCGTGACGCTGTATACCACGCGCTGCAGACGATGCCGACGCGAGCTATGCCAACGTTATTAGATTAGCTCAGTTACGGAACTGTTCATAGACGCTGCATGCACGAACAGTACCCCCCCTCACTCACCACGACTCGCCCGAAGTCGCTCGACGCGCCGCCGGACGGCTGCTTTGGTAACTGAATCGGGATACGTTCGTTTCAACGTTACTAGAAACGTAAAAACCAACGAAAAAAAAAAACTCTTTTTGTAGTAACTTTTATTGGAGTTTAGCACAAAATGGGGGGCGCGTGATGTTTTCTAAAATTTTTAGTTAGCAAGGTTTTGCAGCACAATTAATATTGTTTTTATACAAGCATGCCTCTGCGGGGATTTCAGGTAGCGCGTTCCGACCTAGGCGCATTTTAAATCCGGTAATGTGTCGCGGCGCGTCCGCTGCGGATACGGGGGTGGCACCCCTGTAACCCTTTCCACTGTATCTATTTCGGTTCCGAAATGGCCGATTGAAGCCAAAATAGATGTCACGTGCAGTTCCTCGAGTGACCGCTGCGGGTGAAATGGCGGCGTTGTGATCGCCATTTGGAGCTTCAGCTGTGCTCTTTAGAAGGCACAGTTATGAAACGAAACTATAGATGGCGCTTCGAACGACTCCAGGCGGATTGAAGTGAGTGAGGGGGGGTACCCCCCTCCGCGGGAGTTCCACAACTGAGGTAATCTAGTAACGTTGGCTATGCGGAGCGCAAGTTCGTCTGCTTCTTTTGCATGGGTTGGGTGACGTCAGAACGCCAAACTCTGATTGGCTCTGATTGAAAAATAATGGGTAGACCTCGATGCTAGCTGCCTGGAGGTCTACCTACTATCCTTTAATCAGAGCCAATCAGAGCTAGGCGTTCTGACGTCACCACAACCCCCGCAAAAGAAGCAGACGAACTTGCGCTCCGCATAGGGGGGCACTGCGTGGATCCACTAATGCTGCCCGGCTCCGGTGCCGCCCAATAGTTGTTGCTTATCGAGGCGCCGACCGTAGAGCCATCTATGGGAGCCTTGAAAAGGTAGATCACCTTTCCTTCACACATCGCTCCACCTTCCCTTCTTGCCCACCACCAAGGAGCTCGCACTTGTGTCCGCCATTGTACAGATATTCTACAGCTTCCAACAGAGGGTACACTTTTGAAAGGGGTCTACGCGGGCGGAAACTGAGGTACAGGAGGAGACAAGAGCGCGTGGGGACGTCAAAACGCCGAACTCTGGCTGGAATGATTTGTGAGTAGACGCAAAGTTAGCTGGCTTTGTCTCCACTTCCCTGTTCGAACGCGCTCGAACGCGGAACGCCGGCGTCCGGCGTCCGGCGTCCGGCGTTCGCGTTCGGAAGGGTTCGACGACTATACAGTGGAGACGAAGGCAGCTAACTTTGCATCTACTCACAAATCATTCCAGCCAGAGTTCGGCGTTCTGACGTAACCACGCGCGCTTTCGTCTCCTCCTCTACCTCAGTTTCTGCCCGCATATACTCTCGGTCATAACACTTATGCGTCTCGCTTTCGCGTCTCGTTTTTGCGTCTCGTTTTCGCGTCTAGCTTTCGCGTCTCGCTTTACTGTCTTTCGTTTTCACAAAATTGTCCTCGCAAAAAAAAAAAAAAAAAAAAATTACGGTAAACATTGTTGTGTCGGCGCCTCTCGCAGTCCGTGGACATCACATTCCCGTCCCCGTCGGTGGCGGCAGCTGGCATCATCGCCGTCGTCATGCCGAACCGTAAATAGAAAGAGAGATGCGTTTCGTGCGCGCGGTAGCATTCACGTTTCTCAGATCGTCGGCACGACTTCGGGCCTGCAGGGCCGTGCCGCAGCCACGCCACTTCCGAACGCGCCTTTGAAGGGAGTTTTTCTTAACACCATTACGCTGGTCAAACACGGCCGTGCGCCGTGTGTATACACGAACGTGAACGAGGGCGAGAAGCTTGGCGCTTTCTCTGGGTCGTTCGGCACATCTTGCACTTTCAGAAATCTGGAGCGTCAACTTTCCCACAGAGCACTCGGGGGATTCTATCCCTGCAACCAGGGCCGGCCTTAGAGCAGCATGCGCCCTGGGCAAATTGCAGCCATGGCGCCACCCCCCCCCCCCCTTCCCCCCCCCCCCCCCCCACCACTATTTTCGCACCCAACATCACGTTGTTAGCAAACATGCCAGAGTCACCCAGCGCGAATTGTCGCGATTTTGTTGTTGTCAGTCGAAAACCACATCCTAAAAACGAACGACGTTCGCGAGCATTGACAGTTTTGTCGGCACCGTGTTCAAAGTTCAAGAATCATTTATTTCTTAGATTAACCAAACTTCAGCTGTGGGTCTCCCGTAGCAAGCTGACGTCTGATGGACAGAGAAAACAAAAGCACAAGTTAACCATGTCAAATACCCTAGAAGGCAACCTTCCGAGCCTTCAACATCGCAAATTGGGCTACGACTTGCGACATATCCAGGCTAGACGCTATCCTGTTTTCAATGGACAAAGTTGTCAATGACGCTATCCTGTCATCTGCCATGGTTGATCTTAGGTATGTCTTAATAAGCTTTAATTTTGAGAAACTCCTCTCAGCGGTGGCCACTGACACTGGCAAAGTGAGGAAGATCCTCAATGACACCCACGTATAAGGGAATTTGTCACATAGATGGTTGTCCAGAATGAACTGGAGGACGTCCCGGCAGCAGGCTACATAGTTAGATCAGCTCCTCGCAGAGATCTGTACCTTCGATGTCTGTACTTTCTAGGTGTCTCAGACTCTCAGTGCATGGTCAAGGCCTTGGCAAAGTTTAAGAAGTTCTGCTTTGTCGGGAAGTCGGGTGAGGCCGTAAAGGAACCCCCAGAAGCTCACGTGCTGCTCTATCTGCGTGAAGTGTTCTTCAATCGACATCTTACGGTGTCAATCATCTTGTAGAAGAACTCTCGCTTGAATTTTCTATCGACATCATCAACCTCGTCTTGGAAGTCATAACAGAATTGGTGCTTTTTCCGCCGTAGTCGAGGAGCCGGTTTCATCACACTGTCAACACCCATGCTCTCGGGAAGACCGTTCGCAGTTGCCAGTTGCAGTTTCGTACCCGACATCGCGATAATTGTCGATGTAATCGCTGCATGCTTACATCAGCTGGGTGGTTGCTACGATGTCCTTCGGTTTCATTGCATGTTCTTGCTTACAACATTAACTTGAAAAAAGAATGTCGTACCACACAACAATGTAAAGGTCCGTGAGCTGCCCTGCAAGAGTTAGAGCTTCATGTCGGACGCCAGGGTCTGCCTGCTGTGATTCGGCCATTCTTGCGCAACATTATAAATTTAGTTGTTTTTAGCGGTTTTCGGGATTCTTGCGGCGCGTTTCTGAATTTTGAGTTGGCAACCGGAGTCGTCGCTGGTCGCTTACACACAAAAAAAGAAAGAGCTGCGGATTCAAAGTTCTTTACACATATTAGTTTCAGTCGGGTTGAAGCCTCTGGGCACAGAGACTCACCGGATGCCGAGGGGGCATTGGTTCGTTTAGCTTACTGCTAGAGACTCCACAGCGAGCGTTGCCCAAAGCGCAGGTCGAATGTCGGGAGGAATCGGGTTCATTTTACCCCCGGTCAGACCTCCTGAGCGAAGGCATTCTTCGGCTCAGAATAACTTGGCAAAGGGCGAAGCCTACATTTTCTGCGAGCTAATCGGAGACTCTGAGCGAAGCACGTGATAACTAAGAGCAAAAATCCGTTCCAATAGTATTTTGTCCCGTGACTCGCTCCGACACACTGATTTGCTCGCCGATGAGTTTGGCGCCACCGTTTGGTAAGTTGCGCTAAAGGCTGAACTCCATGGGACGAATTATGTGACGAATAACTGGCGAACGCCGCCCGGCGGCTTTTTCTCTGCGCGTGGAATCGACACAGTGACTGCTACGTCGCGCGCAAAGCGAGCGTGCCGTCGGGCGGCGTTCGCCAGTTATTCGTCACATAATTCGTCCCATTGCTGGTTCCATCGCTTTTTGCGAGTCAGGTTTTGCTCCGCTCGTAATGTGAGAGCTGTGCGGTGGTGATCGCTTGCCTTGTCGTTCATGATTCATTCCATGGCGCTTTGAATCCCACTGAGGAGAGGTTCTCTATAGTAAAACATCCGGAGGTGGCTGCGAGTTGATGGACGCCAGTTATAACAACTTAGTCGTTGGTTTTGCGGCCGAAATGGAAAACGGCGAGCGCCACCACCTTTTTCTATATGTAAGGGGGGGGGGGGGGGGGCGGGGGGGGGGGGCGCCCTTTGTGATGTGGTCGTCTTTTGTTTTTGATTTTATCCCCTCGAGGTTTGAGCCCTGTATGACCTGGCGGCCCTTCCGGCGCCCCCCTATGAATGGCGCCCTGTGCGGCTGCATAGGTCGCCCATCCCAAAGGCCAGCCCTGGGGTGCTATGTTGCGCTTTTTGGACTCCCAGGAGACTTGGAAGAGGGAAGTGACGTCAACGTCTAGAGAAACGCAGATTGGATGTTGACTGAAGAAAACAAAATCAACATCCAATGTGCATTTGCTGCGTTGTTGACGTCACTTCCCTCTCCCTAGTCTCCTGGGAGTCCAAAAAGCGCAACATAGCCCCCCTGCCTGCAACCGACGGAGGGAGCACATGTTTGTCGCCTCGCCACGTGAGCAAACCGCGAGCCATATATCGGCGTATGCCAACGCTGAAAATGGCACCGGTCAGAAGCCGCTCTTTTGGAATGGTCTCTGCGGCAGCGAGGAGCTTGATTTGACCCGCCTCCGGCGCGAACTCGCTGCGTTCGACAACCCTATAGGTGTCTAATGCACATGAAGAGAGCGCGCACGCAGTCAAAGCACGACGAAAGGCACGAAGCTCGTGCTTGAGGCCGTTCGGAAGACACGCTCTATCCTTCTTATTCTGTAAGTGACTATTCGGGTGCGCGAATAGTGGTTCATCTCAAATGGCTCCACGTCACCCATAGCATCTCTTTAGAAAGTCGAAGGAAGAGGTGAAACAGCGCTATTCAATTTGATCCAAAACTTAAAAAAAAACAAAAAAAACGCTCGGGTTTGACATTTTTGTCAAAAGGAATGAATGCATAATTTAGCGGATATATTTTCCCGCTAAGTTTAGCGAGGGTATTGTGACGCCACATTGCGTGACACCGTGACCGTGACGATTTCTTCGCTAGATTTTGCGGGGAAATTGATGTCACGTTACCTGCTGACCAGACCATGTACGTGATGTGAGCCCAGGTTACCTGAGGTCAATTTGACCCGCTTAAGGTGTATCCACACGACGGACCGGGCCGCGGACCGATTGATCACGTGATGCGCGGCCCGCGGGCCGCCCGGCTGCGATGAGCATCCACACGGCGGACCAAAAGAGCAGACGACAGAGTGAACGGGCCGGTCTAACCCTCGACCTCACAGCTCCGCCAAACGCATGCAGCGAGCTGCTTTGAGGCTATTTGTAAGGATCCAAGATGGAGGTTGAACGAAAGAGACGTTTGGCTGCGGTGGCCCTGGCGTTGACTATTGAGGACGAGGAGGACTTAAGTGAACCGAAAAGGGCAATCCCACAGAATGGGGAATTGCTCCAAGAGCGCGATGAAGTAAAAAGTGGCATCGTCGCACCATACCGCCATCGTCGCACAACAAAAGGTTCGTCTTCTTCGTCTTCAACAGTTGGCGCAAAAAAAAAAAAAAGACTTTGAATTTAGATTCCAATCCAAACAACAAAAGTCAGCTTGTTGCCAGACTTAGCGCTTCAATTATAGACCTTTTCTTTAACGGCGCCGCCATCTTGAGAATTGCGGCGCCGACGACGCCGTCTAGCGGCTTAGAAAAAGAAATACCGGCTAGTTCTGGCAGCACAGCTATCTGGGTAGGCAACGGTGTGGGTATGGGGGGAACTTGGCTAGACTTGGCTATGGTGGGCTGCAATAACTTGGTTGGAGCTTGTCCTGTTGAATCCAGCTGGCTACTCACAGGCCATCACCTTGCCTCCTTGAGAGAACGAGGACGAAGACGGTGGGGTGTTTTATTGCGTTTCCACAGCGAGGTATATATGAGCAGTTTAATGTAGTCTATGCAGGTAAGCTCTCGGCATTTGATAGCTCCATCTTGAGTGGTGGCATGTAGACTTTTTCATACCTTTCACATAACATGGGGCTTGCAGTGATAACCTAATTGGACCACCTGCACCGGGAATTAAAAGCGGTCCTCTTCTCGTAGACGAAGTGGTCGTGAGCTTAAACGTGACGTTGAGTCTGATACGAATCTCTCGCGATTCAAGCTCGCAATCGACTGACTTCATAAATAAGGATTCTTGGGGAAAATGCGAAGCTCGATAACATTGCAGCCACACTCGCGCTGCAGCTTCTTGTGCTCATGGCACACTTTCTGCTATTGCTCTTATGTTTTTTAAAATTATTTATCCATCCCACTACCACGCAGTGGTAGCCAGAAAACCGTAGATTTGCGGAAATTGCAGCACGGTAAAAAGGAGCACTCGGAACTAACTCATGCACGACGTCCGTTTTTAAGCCTTTTCGCCCATACCCTTGGCGGTTGCATACCCTGTGTCAGCGGGCAATCCAAAAAGGCACCAGGTCGAGGGTACGCCAGTTACTGGCTGGTTTGCGGTTATGCGAAAAAGGTCTATACTAAAAATGCCGCGGTCCGCCGCCAAGGTCCGGGCAAGAAAAGTCGCTTGGCATTTCTCAGAAGCGCGGGCCGCGGACCGCCGGCGGACCTCGAATACCGGTGACGTAAGATCACGTGATGCACGGCCCGCGGACCAAAACAGCAATTTGGTCCGTCGTGTGGATACACCTTTAACAGTAGCGAAGTAATGAACGCGAAGTGACGCCATCGTATCATGTTACAGACGTCACGCGGCACTGACGCCACACCGCTGCAGTGGCGTTGTTGTCAGCACGACACTTGCGCACACGCTTCACCTCAGGTGAATCTGGTTTCTCCGCACGCAGTGCACAAACCTGGAGTAAGCAAGAAAAAAAAAGTGAAAGCCGTTTACAACTCCCTGTAACGCCGAATTGGAATGCAGCTCTTGAGGAGGAGGAGGGAAGGGTACTCAGGGGAGGGTATACCCCTCCTCCTCCTCCTCCTCCTTCTCCTCCTCCTCCCCTCATTCTTCAATCTCCTCTGGGGGGGGGGGGGCTGGTCACGTGACCTCAAAGGTGGGGGGTTCACGTGATCTCGGGGGGTCACGTGACCCCCCCCCCCCCCAAGGTCACGTGACCCCGGGGGGAGGGTCTCGCGCGGTGCATTATGGGACATTTCCCATAGTGCACCGCACGGTTACGCCGACGGCGACGCCGCTCAAGCTGGAAACGGGCGCCTAAGAACTGCTCTCTAAAACGAAAAAAAAAAGTGCTGGTTTATAAAAGCAAACTGGTTATACGTACAACACGTTCCTGGGTCGATACATCTCTGTGCAATCGTTCATGTATGGAGACTCAGACCGTGACCTCCAACGAGAACGTCATTCGTTTGCCACTGTTGTAACATGATCGCTTACGGCAGCCAATGGGAGTATTGCATGGCGCCACCGGCGAGGGAACCTCTGGGTCGTAACGATTTTGCGTCTGGCTTTCGTATCTCGCTTTCGCGTCTGCCATTTTCAACGTGATACCCTTATACCCCTGTTACACGGGCACACTTAACCGCGGTTAACTCAGCTTAACTGCTGTTACGCGGCACCACATATACCGCACTATACTCTCGGACAGCTATTCCATAAGAAGTGAAGAGCGCGCGTGCACAGCTTCGATGGGTGCTCAAGATGCTCATGCGCACGTTTGCCCATAGCTTTGACTGCATAGCCGCTGAATGTTGTCGGAAAATATTGTGCGCTAACTGTGGCTTAGCGTAACTGCAGTTAAGTGTGCCTGTGCAACATGGGTATTAGAAAGAAAAAAAAAGAGAAAAGGAACATATCCTAAGTTTGAAGAAAGCGCGCCCGCGCCGAGGGCTAAATCGTGGGATTCGAGAATACGAGCCGCGAACCGAGCCGGAACGCCGAACATGGCGTGTTCGCATGTGCAGTGCAGATCACGTTTTTGGGGCTGAAATCACCTCGCTCGCATCGAGTGGAGGCCTATGTCACGTCCGGAGATCCCAGAGATCAGCTCCCTCCATTTTCGGAAACAAGGAAGAACTAGTGGCTCTTCCTTCTTCTCGTAAAACCAAGATAGCTCCGAAAGAATCGGTTCGAGTGGTTCATTAAACAGCTGTTGCGATTTGGAAGCTTTAAAAAGTCACACGCTTTCGTTCTAATTCTTATCAACGGAAGTAAACCAAAAATACTCGGTGATATTCCGCAACGATTATTTTTTTTCTTAAACAACCTGGTGTGTTTTCCGATGTACAGAAGTGAGCACCGCAGAACCGTACGACTAAGCGCGTATGTGGAGTACATCGTTTCACCTTGAGATTGAACGCAGCCGGCACTACGACCCGGGAGTGAGAGCCAGAGTATCGCGTACCTTTTCCTTTTGCAGCCAGCTCCGTACTGGCGGAGAGCGGTCTCGCGCGCCGAGCTGGATCCAGCATTCATGCGGGAAAGTGACCCTGCAGTAGCCGAGTTTCGGGCAGAGCATGTTTCTCGCTTAGTGTTTGCGAAATATACATCCTACACTAAACTCGAAAGAACTACTTCGTTTCACCTTATGTGCGAGCGAAGGCAAAGCTGGAAGCGCGAGCACGAAAGCTTCGTGCGTTCAGGCTTTGCTCGAGCGCGCGAGCAGGGAGAAACGCAAAAAGCGCTGGTCTCGTGATTCTAGCTTTGGCTTCGCTCGTAGATAAAGTGAAACGAAGTATAGAAGGTCCTTTTACTATTGAACATCGTGTGTAGCCACTGGGTACAGTGTAATCGCGTTGTTTAATAACGCGAGCGATGTTTTTAAAACATGTTTCCAAAGACTGGGAAGTAGACGACGCGGAGGACGACCGCGCTGCGCGCGTCCGCCGCGGTGGCGGAGTGACACACGACCGGCACATCCGGGCACCTCGGACCAGACAACAACGCGCAGCTACGGAGCTACGGCTTGCGAGGGACTGACGTTTTCGTCCGCTACTACCTTCTACCGAAGGCAAAGAGAAAAACAACAGACAAATGACGGGACAACGGCGCACACGCGGCGTGTCGCCGCACTATGCGGAGCGTAAGTTTGATGACGTCTGGGGTTGCGATGACGTCATAACGTCGAGTTCTTATTGGCTGATTGAAAAGAAAATAGTGGGTAGACCTCAAGGCATCTAGCGTCTACCCATTATCCTTCCAATCAAAGCCAATCAGAACTCGTTGTTGTGCTGACGTCACCGCAACCCCTGCGCCAGAAGCAGACGACTTGCTCTCCGCATATCTTCTCTGCTCCGCACGCCGCAGCACGCCGTCTCACAGCCACGCCATCCGCGCCTCCGGTACTCCTGCAGAAGCGACGATCGCTTCCCGCGGTGCAGCTTGGATCCAACATGGCCGCCCTGTGAGCACCACTGCGATACTCTGCTCCGCAAGCGCAACATTTACAGTTACTCTAATGCCCCTGTCAGACGGGCATTTTAAAGGCCTTTAGAACAAGTTCCTTCATTAAATCGGCGAACCAGCGCAAATAATCGAATCAAGTGCATTGAACGCGCCACGACTTTGCGCTTTTAGTGGGGACATTTAGCAAACCGTTACCCTATTCCGCATACCGCACTACCGGAGCCTTTGGCGCATGTTCAGTAGTGCGAAACGCGAAACACGGTAACGGTTTACTAAAAGTCTCCAATATATGCGCTCGTGTTTGCACGGTTTCTAGCCCTTGACTGCTCTCTGACTAATAACGAAGTGAGGTATATACCTAACACCTCCTTACCACGAGGCAGGTCTCGCGGTATTTCCTACGTCCACCTACCGGAAACCTGGCGCGTGGCGCAGATTGGACGCAGGTGCTGCAGGACAGCATTCAGCCCCGACTCGTGTCCAATCAGCGAGGACACGGGTTCCAGCCGAACTCTGATGTCCCAGTCGCGTCCACTCTGTCACCCCGAGCTGTAGCCTCCGACAGGCGACGTAGAAAATCCACCACTTTGGCGTTGTTATGAGGAGCTGTTGCATTATTTGAACAGGTCATGGTTGAACCAAATAATTTACTAGGGGAATACAACTGACTCCTCGAAAATTCAACGGCCTTGGCGCCTACACAGGCCTTGCCTATAGTTTGAACGGCTGAACACGCCGCGACCAATAAACGAGCTAGCCGAGTTCGAGATGTTCCCCTCGCGTGTATCTTTCGTCGACTTGCGAGTCTTTGCTTTTCCTCTCCACAGTCTTGGTTTTTACGCGTTTTAACTAAGCTCGTTCTCGCCTAGAGAACTGCAGTAAAAAGAGTATGGCTTCTTGTGGAGCATTACTATAATTTCCCCCTTTATGTGGATGTTTAAGATATATGCAGGTGCATCTTAAATTAGATATATGATATCTGTTAGAGACGTACATGTTTCAAACGCCAAAAGCATCGGTTCTTCCTGCGACAGCCAAACATTGTAAGGACCACTTCGCGCAGCGCGTAAACAGTGCGCAATACTTTTTTTTTTATTGGGTGAAAACAAGTACAGCACCCTGAGTAGAAATGGTGTTTTCTCCTTTGAATTGAAAGGGGTGGATACCGCCATCAGTCGTCGTGGACACCCGAGCGCCAGTCGAGACAGCCGTCTCTGCTGTCTCGTCAAGTAGGTTATTTATCACCATGCGCTGGCGGCCACCCTCTCCCTATAGGCGCCGCGCGACTGCGTGGACAGCACGATGCGCATGCGCTTTCCTCTCGGACGCGAAGTCTCCACGTCGTTACGGGAAGATATGGCGCTGTTGGCGCGCTGTCTAATGCGAGTGAGCAAAGCAGAATGTATCCTCCCTAGTAAAGTATTTGGTTGAACGCTGAGAGAGACAGAAAGACAAGGAGAGAGAGAGAGAGAGAGAGTGATAGCGAGAGAAGAAAGAGACAAGACCCGCTCCAACCTCAGCCCCGGGCCCCGAACTAAAATGGCCACTGTCGGCAGGATTCCGGTCCAACGGGTCCGTCCGAGCAAATTCCTGAAGGTTGCGGCTTGTTACGATACGGGGCCGTTAGTCTTAAGGCTCGAGACTCCGTGCACCTGGCTCGGGGCGACAAGGGGCACGGCGACGGCGGCCGCTTTTTCCCTGAGTCGGCGAACGAGGAATTAAGCGCAAGAAGCACCAACAACAACACAATAGCACAACAACAACAACATCAGCAACACAACAACAAAACAACAACAGCGACAGAACGGCCGCGTGCCTCGCTCGGCTACTTGGAGAAGTCATTCCGCTCGGCGGGTCCCGGTGATGGATCTGCCGTAATGACCGCGTTCGATTCGACCGTGTCCGCGCGTTAGGTCAGCTGCCGCGGCTGTTTGCGGCAGCGTTGGTACTATGGCGTACGAGCGCTCGGGTAGGCGCTCGGGGATTACGGCCAGGCGTGCTTGTTCGCTTGTCTTTTCCCGTAGAGCGTATACCAGTCGGTGCAGTGAGCGCACGTTAGGGGCTAACGTGCGCTATCGTGCGTACCAAAACTGTAGATTCTAGAAAACAAAACAACATTGTACTACGTAAAACTATATGTACAACGTAAATACGAATAGGAGCTCATATTTGGAAGACGTTTTCAGCCCAGATGTGCAGCGGCGCAGTCATGACTATACCCTTTATTCTTTACTTGTTTAACTGACGAACAATTGCTTCGCTGCGTATTTATTTCTAATTTTGCCAGCTGTGTGTCAGATAGGATTGCAAGGCACATCAGCACATTCCCCAGTGCACTTCAAGAATTTTTTTTTATTTGGTTTGACACGAATAATATGCATTCCATCAGCTGCGTCGATGGATTGCATAGGCGGATTACATTACGTTATAATCACAAAAAAAGCAAGCAAACAAAGGTCAAAAGAACCAGGTAAAAAAAAAAAAAAAAAGCTTGACACAACTGGAGAAAAAAAGGGGGCTGTTTCTGCGGTGTTTCGCAGCAGAGTATACGTCGAAATGCGACATTATTTGATGTTTCTTCTATATCAATCATTTTCCTCTGATTTAATTCAGACGAACCTCGTTCCCTCAGTTAGCCCCTTGTTGTAGCAAAACAAGACGAGCTTTTTCTTGTGGGGCATTGTGAAAACTACAAGAACACTTCCTGCAGGCGTATGTCTTCTATCACAAGATGGATGAAGGAAGCGTTGGTATGCCATCTCATTTAAAAACAAAAGCAAGACAGGGAGGGTGTATTTTTAATTCAGTTTAATGACGCAATTTAATAATGCTATATCAACAATTGAATGCCATATTACACTGCGATTCACCGCGAGGACGCACCTGCGAAACCGCGCAGCAACCATGATCATTGACATCGTGAGCAAAGGGGGATGGCTGTGATGCCTGTGTGGCGTAACAAATCGCATCATGTGAAGCTGCCGTTATAAACCTACGTGAGAGCGCACCTATAGAATCCCTTCGAGGCATCAAGTGTCAATGTGGTATTGGGGGCTAAGGCCCCCAATACCACATTGCGTCGTTTCGCCGGGGCTACGCATCTGCCACTTGTCCTCAAGCTCGGCCTCACGCACCTTCTTTGAGGCACCGATCTGCATCGTTTCAGGTAACACAAGGACCGCTAAACCAATCAGAGTGAACGCCATTAAGCGCATCGCTAACGCGAGTGCCCGGTCAATCCGCGGCTCTGGATCCTTGATGAAAGGCGTACGCGTGCCTCCGAACTTTGCAGACATTACACCCAACAACAAGCCCGTGGATCGGAGCACGGTGGCAAATAGTTCGATAGTGCACAAAAACGCCGTCATTATCATCGCGTCCATGACGACTGGCTCCAAGACGACTGTGATGACAATCAAAATGCTGTCATCCTCTTCCTTTTGCTGAACAAGCCAGGCATGGAAGCCCAAGACAACTGACATATGCATCAAGGTGATGCAAAGGAACTTCCGCCAGCTGAGATGGTGCAGGGAGAACATGAAAGCTGTAATGACTGGAATCCGTAGGACGTTGTAGGTGCTTTGCGCCGTCACGGTTTCTGTTAAAGTCTTGCTCAAAATGATGTCCAAACTAGTGGAGAAACATGATGAACCAACGGGCAGCGATGACGATGGTACAACCGCGCAAAGACACGTTGAAGACCAGGTCAAAAATGTCTGGTCTCTTGGCTCCCGTTGTCATGCTGCCTCTCCGCAACAACTCGTGCTTGACGTTATTCACCTTGGCTTTGGCGTCGTCCAAGGGAACGCCATTAATTCTTGCTGCCGTAAGCACGACGGGCTCGGTGCCTTCGACGTCTCCAACGACCAGCAGCTAACAGGTTCTAACAGGCTGGCCGCCAAGAGGAGGAGATATGTAGACACCGTAACCATCGCTTGAGACCCCATCGCGTGTCGAGTTACTGTAATCAATAAGAGCTGAAACAGCTGGAACAAGATGTTGGAGCTTGACGTAGCAATGGCGTAACAGACGACAAGGTACTTCGTTTCCGTCACCTCGAACAGCAACAAGCAGGCCATGTTCAGCAAAGTCAACGGCGACGCCGACGTAAGAAAGCGCACAACGGTGGACATAAACATCGTGCCGAAGAAGATTGTGGCCATGCCCGAGCCGATTAGCAGGAACATGGCTACAAGAAAGACGGGTCTGCGTCCGACACGGTCCCCAATGTGTGCTGTCATGCTTGTTGTTAAAGCTCCTGCGAAGAAGATGGCCGGCTCGACCATTAGCAGTCGGCTTCTGTCCCAAACTAGGTTCACGATAGACGGCCCCGAGGTTGTCAAGTTGTACTGCCACGCGCTACAGAACACCGCGGTACGGTTTCCCGTCGTGTTTCCCGCGTCCAGCGGAGTCTGAGAGCGAATGCATCGACTGAGGCTGCCGTCTGCTTCAACGGGGATGCTTTGGTTCTTCCAGATGTCGGTCGGCGTGTCGGTGAACTGCGGTGGTGGTTGGCACCGGGTGGTTATCATTTGAGCCCGTTCTTGTTTCGCCCTTCTCACTTGGCCCTTCTCAAGACAACCATTCTCAAAAAGATCTTCTCTCTTGGACCTGTCGCATTTGGTCCTTTCCCGTTTCGTCCTTCGCATTTCAACCCTCCTCATTTGAGTTCGTTCTCGTTTCGCCCTTCTCACTTGGCCCTTCTCAAAACAGCCATTCTCGAAAATATCTTCTTGCTTTGACCCGTAGCATTTGACCCTTTCCCGTTTTGTCTTTCGCATTTCAACTCTCCTCATTTGGGCCCGTTCTCGTTTCGCCCTTCTCACCTGGCCCTTTTCAAAAGAGCCATTCTCAAAAATATCTCGCTTTGACCCGTCGCACTTGACTCTTTCCAAACCAAAATCGTTTTTTTTTTCGGCTAATATTAATAAATACATTGATATATTTTGTGCGTGTGTGTGCCACGCTACCGGCATACTCTCTCTGCTAAGGATTTTAGCAGTGCATCGAGGTCGTCGTGAAAAGCTACTAGCTGACAATAAAACAGACACACTATTTATCGCAGCCAGATCATATTCCGAAATGTCACGTTGTTTGAGGTCTCTCGACTTGGGACAATGCCATCACTTCTAATATGTATGCTATTTCTGTTCAAACAAAGTTTCCAAATTAAATGCTCGTCGCTTTTTTTTTTTTTCGTTTGTTTAGAGGAAGGGAAGCAGGCGTCATTGTACGATTCTCAGTGCGTACCTGTACACATAACATATATCTGATGGTATGTTGGGGGCCCAAGCAAGGTAAGGCTCATCAACAAAGCCGCGAAGGCATAACGATGTTAGAAGCATGCTGAACTGGTGCCATTCGGTCGTAGCGCGAACGGGCGAAATGAGAATGGGTCCAGTTGCGAAAAATACAATTTGGATCTTATGAGAAGGTTCAAACAAGTCGGACCAAATGAGAATGGGACGAAATGCGCAAGGCCAAAATGCGAATGGGACATTTCCAGATAACGGGCAAAATGAGACTGGGCCCAGTTGCGAAAAAAAAAAAAACGATTCGGATCTTATGAGAAGGTTCAAATGAGAAGGACCAAATGAGAATGGGACGAAATGTGCAAGGTTCAGATGCGAATGAAACGTTTTGAGATACACCCGTTGGCACCAGTGCTCCACGGGCCGCGCCACTACCACGATGACCAGAGAATGATTAAGTGAAGCGAAGATGGAAAGCGTTGAGCGTAGCATCACCATTCGTTGGAAAGTAGCGTGTCTGAAAATAACCGCCGCGTCCAGTGGCGAAGTCGAGAGGCTGAGGCTAATCTGGGGGCAAGGCTGGGTGCTAAACTGGGGTCTAGGCTCAGGGCCACGCTGCTTCGTGGCTGGGAATTGATAGTCTTCATTTTGCGAGTAGAGCACAGAGTCGAATAAAAAAAGGGAACGGGAGATGTGCGTTGTGTGCAATACACGTGGCGCTCGTTCTTCCTAAAAATGTTTTGGAGCTCGCGCTCTCCGATGACGATGATGATGATTCTTGGGCCTATATACCCTTTTACTGCAGGTAAACAAATTTGTGCGTGTATGTTTATACAGCCTGAAGTTAGTCTCCCTCAACGGGTGACTCGTCTTCCAGCTGTAGATGAGCAATTTAACCAGCGCAGTACAACTGCTAGCCTGGGGTCTTTAACCTGCACCACGCAGTAGTGATTCACGACCGTACGCCGGTACGATGATCCAGATCGAAGCGGGCAGGGGTGGTGATTTCTCTGCAGGTACTTTTTGCCGTCTGAGCCTAGCTCGCCGGGAGAGATACCCGCCCCACCAGCAAACCGCCCCTGGAGCTCGCTCTTGTTCCTTTGGCTAGTAAGTAGAGATGACAAGGCCGTTTTTGTGCAATTCATACGTCACTTAATAGAGGCCAGGGTGGGGCACATATTGGACACAAGTGCGCGTCAGCGTTCGGCCGGCATTCGTGTTCAATCGGTGGAGAGGCGAATCCTAGACGAGCGCTGACGCAGCGCTCGTGTGACGCTTTTCCGTTACAGGAGTGTGTTACCGCAACCTGCTAACAACTGGACCTATATCAAGTTCGTTGCCGAAAATTCTAAACAAACTAGGGATGGGCTCATGTGGTACCCAACACACATGGTAAAATTCGCCCTCCACTAACAATCGGTATTCATAAGTAAAATGTAAAAAAAAAATAAGAAAAAATAAATAAGTTGTTTGCGTTACTCGCGTTCCGCGGTGTAGATCGTCGGTGCATCCGTTTTCTGCACCCGTTTCTTTTTTTAAGTACGATATTTACAGGCGTGATACTTGTCCAGCTTGGTGGCAGTTCCGAGGTAGGTCTCTTTTCCCGCGAAGCACTTGGAGGATGCCAATCGGTGTAATTTACGTAGGGAGGCCGACGATTGACGAAGCAGCAAATACGTTTAGACCTAAAAAAAAAAAAAATAGTGTGCGCTATGCCACTAAGCATGTGTCATAATGCAGACTCTTTTTTTTTTTTTTAATTTAAGGTCTAAAGATATCTTCAGGCTCGGATTGGCTCTCCCAAATGCTTCGCTAGAAGACGCACCAGATTTAAGCCGTCACGTTGCCCTATGCATCATACAGAAGACATGTTGTTCGATGTCGACATGATGACAGGGTTACCTGCGGACACGCCTGAAGCATGTTCTAATCATGTTCTAATCATTTTTGCTTCATACACGCCTGCAGACAGTGTTTAGCGTGACAAGACCGCCAGACGACGAAGCAACGCTCTTTCGTATGATGTCAGTGTGACTGTGGATTAAGAGTGTATGTGCCTACCACGTAAGAATTCCACCGAGCTGGATCCAGTCGTTCTTGCGAGGGCAGCACGCCTACGACCATCGGGGACTCTTTGAGCATGCAACAAGACGACGGGGACATGCAAACGAGGCTGTGGGCACGTGCCTCGTCGCTGACTCGTGGGAGGTATTGTGTGTACGCCGAACTCGGCGTGACCGTGGCCGGTCTCACGCTGCGCCACAGGGCGGAAGACGAACGACAACAACCATCAAAATCCACAACAACGTGTTCCCGGCTAGTTTCCCAAAGAAAAAAATATGTATATTATATACAAGCAAAACATTGATAAAATATCCTGATTGAGGAAAATGTCAGAGAACGAAAATATGGAAAGGGGACAGGACCTTCGAGTGTTTCGGTATTTCATTGTGTGTTTTCCGTGTCGGCAGGTTTTCCTTCGCGACGACTGAATGGTAGCGTATTCGCTTCTGGTAGATTGTTTGTGCCTTGGTGACGACATACATAAAAAGAAAAAAAAAAAAACGAAACTGCAGTTAGCAAACCGATAGTTTCATTTCCGACGCTCTCTAGCCACCTGTTTGGTCCTGCCGAAGTTCGAAGCGCCGCTCCGTTTCCGTAGAAGTAAGAACGAAATGCCCCGAAATTTGAACGGTGAGCCGTTGCGACAGATGAATCTACGTATGAATAGAAGAAGAAAAAAAAAATAGATGTTGATGAATCTACGTATGAATAGGCTCAACTCTTTGAATTCGGCGGCGGCTAACGTCAACCATCCAGCGTGGCACAAGTAGCACTGCCAATGAGAAATGTGGAAGTCATCATCAGCCGATGTTTTCCTTACAACCCAAAGTGACGACCTTTCGCCATCTTCGGGTGCCACATGGCTAACACGAGGCGCGTGCTAAAGGTTCTATAGGGAGTATTCACTAGACGCCATATTTGTGGGTGCTGTTTAGAGCGCATGCTCAGAACGAGCTCACATCAATAGGCTGCTAAGACCGGCACTCTTGATGGTGCGGAATGCACGTTGCAAAAGAACTGTGGAAGCTAGCCATCAGCACGCGCTCAGCATTGCCGAACACAGCTATGGCCGCCAGTGAATACTCCCTATAGACGCTTTACACACGCGCCAGATTGAGCCGCCATAGCCGCCCTTCTCTTGTCTTACCGAGATGCCGAGCCACTGAAGCGGGCGTTGACGAGTCTCCACAACGGCCTATGCTGGGGGGGAAGGGCACAGTAACACTTAAAATGGCAATAACCTGTCCTGCTGTGGAAATGATGAAGTCAAGCGAACGGAATAAAAGCCCGTCCACACTCTTGCGACCTCTTAAACCTGGGTTGCTTAAAACTTCTTAAACCAGAGGACACACTGGCGCCATCTATTGGGTAGCAGTATAAACTCTTTCTTGGCTCGAAAAACTTTTGTCAATGTTATAAACGAGCCTTTCTATGGGTATTACGCACATTTGACCTCGGAAATCCCGCAAAACCTTCGCTCTTGTGAAATGCAGTTCCAGGGTCACCGCATAGATGGCGCCACAATGCCAGTGTGTCCTCTGGTTTAAGAAGTTTTAAGGAACCCAGGTTTAAGAGGTCGCAAGAGTGTGAACGGGCCTAAAGAGGGAACAAAAACTGAAGGTCAGTTATGGCGGCGACCATGCACAGCTGCTGTAAAGCGTCTATACACCTTTGCAAGTGGAGACCGGCTTAACCTCGAACCGCGCGCCAAGGTGAGGCGGACATAATCTCCAGCCAGGACGTTCGCTGCAAGTTCGCTGCTTTTCGTACAGTGTTGCCAAGCGCTTTTGCTGAATCCTCCACCACTGAGCGCAGAAAAAAAAAAGAAAATAATTATAAAACGTACGGGTGTTTTCTTCGACCGTGAAAGAGCGCAAACAGGTAAATAAAATACCTGAACCAGTAACAAATTGAAAATTTAGAAAAATATCTAGAGTGTCAAAGCGTTCATCAGAATGCGCCAGAAGCCGGATGGCCATTGCATCCACGATGGCTGCGCTCGCGGCTGTTCTGCGTTCCACGACGTGCAGGAACAGAGGCTGCGATAGTTATAAAGTCAGCTCCAATTCTTGAACATACCCCGTCCTACAATATGTGATGCTACGATTCTGTGTGGATTACCTCCTCGTGCGTTCCGAAACAGTAAGTGTGTCGCTAACGCTGGCCTTCGGCGATACACGACGGCGCCATCTTGTCACCCCATTGAGGTGCCCTTGGCGCACCCCAGCATGGCGGAAACGTTAGGCGGCGCCAGCATCGCTGAAAATGACAGCGCACAGGAGCCTTTCTTGCAAACGTGTATACGCCAGTGCGCTGTTTCCAAACACACGATGGAGTGGGCAAAGGCGCGTGCGCCGGAACCAGATTCGCGCGGAGCGTCTCTGCGTATGCGCCCTGCCCATAGCATCGTCTCTGCAGCGGCGTGACGTCATGGCCGCGCGTTGGTGTACGCTCGGGGATCGGCGTCAACTTTCCTGATGTTGTCGAGGCTGTAGTCACACTGATAAGGCGAAAACGGTAGGGCGTCTCTTTTGAACGCCCGGCCTCCAGTACCACGAGCTCGCTGCCTTCCGCCCCCGTGCTTTGGGTGCGCGTGCGGCAAAGGCCGTGCCCGTACCCGCCGTGAATTATGCAGTACAACATCGACTGCTACACGCGAAGATGAGACAAAGCCCCCCCCCCCCCCCTCCCCCCCCAACCCTCCCCGTAAAATAAGTCCTGGCTACGCCACTGGGCACAAAAGCTAGCTGCCTCTTTCTCTACTCACTCTTCGAACGCTTTCGAGCACCGAACGTCGGCGTCTGGCGTTCACGTTCGAGCGCGTTCAATCAATAAGTAGAGACAAAGGCAGTTAGTTTTGCGTCTACCCCCTAAAGGCCGGTTCAGACACTTGCGTTTGAGTGCGTTTGAGTGCGTTTGACTGCGTTGCGTCGAGAACCGAAAGCGAGTCACCGGCACATCTGTGCTTTGTATGAAGCGTGGAATCCAATTCAAGGAATCATCTTGGCGCGCGATATAAGCAGCAGGGATGTACTGGTTCCTCGTTGCCGCAAGGCAGTCAAACGCAGTCAACCGCAACTGTCTGCACCAGGCTTAACGATTCCTGTCAGAGCCCGCCGCTCCGGCGTCCCTGCGATCTCCCGTATCTCCTCCTCTCTCTCGGTTTCTACCCGTATAGCGTAGTCTATCCCAAAGTAACGTTGGTCTTCACAGTGCTGCGGCTCGGCACTACTGCGTGAGTGCGCCTCGCTTCTCATTCGCACGCGCCCTCGTGCGATGGAGACGCCACACTAAGCTATTAGCGGCGAGATGTTTTAGTGGCGCCCTCATATGGTTACCTTTCGTGACGTCATTACCTTGCGAACAACAAGTTCGATGGTGTTTGTAATGAGTATAGTGGAAGCTTGAAATCATTGCGCTCTTAAAGCAACACTACCAACATCGTCGAAATTGAAGTTCTTCCATTCCTCTTATTTCCGTCGATGATAAATCCCCTTTCCGACGTCATAGTCAGCGTTCGGCCAATCGTGGAAGGCCGACCACAGCGACGCTTTCGGTCGCGCACGGGGCTAATACCCTACAGACATTGACAGAATGAGAACGGCAGGGCGTGTGTTTCCAACACCCGACCTCTTGCACGCGCTTCGTGTCTACCGTCGCGCATTGGCTCCGGAGCGCGCTCGACCATCCTATGCTCTTTTTCACCTTATGCTGTACCGCAGGAAAGGCTACAAGCGCGAGCTCCTTGCTCTGGGACACATCTCGGCGGCACAAGCTCGCGTGACTAAAGAGCAGCTGCCAATGCTATGAGCTCGCGCTTCTAGCCTTCGCTGCGGTACAACATAAGGTGAAACGAAGTATAGCTTCTTATATACTGACAAAGTCTGGCAGGGGTGCTATTCTGGTCACAAACGGTCACGTTCGTGTTTCTCGAAAACTCCTCCCCCCTACGAACCGCGCGTTCCTATTGGCCACAGCCCGCGTGATAATTCCACGCGGTTCCCATGGGAACGTTCGCGAAACACGAAAGCAACTGTTTGCCCTAACTCTCGCTCTTCGAGTTCGGACCGTGACGACAAAGTGACGTATGACCACGTCCGACCTACGTAGCACATAGCGGAAGTCGCGTAACTAGATTAACTGCGGTATTACTCGACACACCCTACTTTCTGTTTCACTACGAGTGCGAGCTAGTGCGGGTGTATACTTCGTCTCACCTTAGTATGAACTATTGTTAGCCGCGCGTGCTAAAAGCGCGAGCTAGTCGCTTTGAATGAAGCCGCGGCGGCTGCACGAACGCTCGTGCAGCATGTGCTCTAGTCAAGGCAGTCAAGGCTGGCCGCTCGCGCTAGCACAGCCTTCGTGGTTAGTCCATGCTAGGGTGAGAACGTGCTCCGGGCTTTCAACGTCCCTGTCGAGCAGGCGCGCTTGCGCAGTGCAAGCCAACGTTCGTGCAAGCATCGTTCGGGGTGATGTGCTCGTGCTTTTAACTTCTGGGCAGGATTCTAGAGCGTAGAAAATGGCGGCGATGCTTGTTGCGCAACGATGGCTCGACCAACGCGTACAATGACGGGTTTTCCGCGAGCACCCGGTTGCCTTCGCGATGCACGACGACTGTTTCTGACGACAGTACCGCTTGTCGAAAAGCACCGTGTGATTGCAGTGTGACCAGCTGCACGACGAGAGACGACGACGATGAGATATGATGACCGTCGAGCAGCCGCTACTAATTGAATTGCACTGAGCTTTTTGGCAGCGGGGAACTACAAGAGCGCGGTTGCCACCGATGATCACATAGCTAATGCCCAGTGGATGGTGATCAGAGCCGTGACGGCCATCGCGAGTGTTGCTGTCAACCGGCTGGGAAGAGACGGCTGGGTCGACAAAACCCCGGACCGAGGCAGCTGAAGCATGTGCGAAAGAAGGCTTTCGTCGCCACCACGACAAGCACACCGACGTCGTGGGGTGCGTTGACGGAACCTAGAATCTAACTGAACCTTCGTCACCATCATCATCGGTCTGAAGGAGATCGTCACCGTTCTGAAGGACTCCAACACTTTGCCGCAAACACCACTTTGCCATTTACAACATGGTGGTAAGTTGATGTTAAAACATCAGGGTTTTACCGCTTCGAAGTTAGTGCACGCTTAGCACCTATGTCTTCAGTTGACCATTTGTTGCGGTTTGTAGCTACTGTCAATCACGCAATAAAATCTGGATGGGTTGCTGATGGCATTTCATTGTATCAATTAGATACTTTACCCTTTCACGCCAAGCTTCTGGAGTTGCATGTCAGTCATTGGACAGTCATAAGAAACACTTTTCGATGCCCTGCAATGAACTGCGAACAGGTGTGTCCTAAAATGAATTGTTAGTTGTTTAGACAGCCGGAGTTTAGTCTGACAGAGTATGGTAACATTGTTACACACTGTAGACGAGAAATGTAGCCAGTGCAATCTTGTGGATGGTCATCATCTCCGTGACCAAGAAAAATAATAAAGATACAATTGTCCTACATTCAACACACGTGTGTTGAATGTAGGTTATCATAACAATTGAATAAGGTTATGATAACAATTAAAAATTTGTTTCAAAAGTGACAGTAACTCATTGAAATTAAAGAGTAGTGTGAGCTGGACTTTTTGAAATTTGCCTGTAATGCAGAGCAAATACGCACTGTTGACTTATCACCATCAAGCATAAACGACAAGCGGAAGCAGAGTAGATGTGTGAAGGAAAAGCGAGCATATGTACTAAAGAAAGAACCGCTACGTAACGTGAAGAATGTCAGCAACTATCTTGCCATTGTGGTACGAGCTCAGTGGCTATGCACATGCTTATGGCAGCCTGGGAATGTAGGATGCTCCCCTTATGGTATCATCCAGTGGCAAAGCCAGGGGGAGGGCTCATGGGGCTTCGCCTCCCCCCCCCCCTCCCCCCAAACATCCGGCGGGCCCCCCCGCACCCCAACTCATGAACATCCCAGCCACCTCAACCCCCCTCCACCCTCACCCCCTCAAAAGTTCCTGGCTATGCCACTACTATCAACAGCACTCAATAAGTAGTCAACATTATCAAGATAAGCGAAAGTTCTTTTATTTTATGCACCATATAGGCAATGTTTCCGTCTTTATATGCATGCAGGCAAAGCACACACTGTAGAAAACACTTGTGTGAAGACTGCGTTCACAATGCAGTCCCCGTCAAACTTTCAAGGCGTTAATGAATTTCACAAATTAAATTTTCAACGAAACGCATTTGTTTTGCAAAACGCTGGCAAACTTACGTTGCGTTTTACATCATTCACCTTTGTCGTCCGATGAATCAGCAGTCAACACTACACAAACCTCAATGAGCTTGTCGTTTGTTTTCTTGCCGTTGGGGCGATCGCTGGCGGTCGTGGTGGCGGCACAATTCTTTCTCAGACCGTTGGCTGCTGCCTCCGTGCTCGCGGAAACGTGGTTAACTTTGTGTCAAGGTGAGGTTTTGAATCTTGACGCATGGCAACGCTGAATGAAGGTCTATTACCGTCTTCATAATCTCAGCAAGGCTGCCGTTACGAGCCACAACACCACCACAAATAGAAGCCAAGTCTTGCATCTCGTCAAGTGTTATACCGGAGACGTTGAACGCCAGCTCACTGTGCTCTTCGACCCGGTCCTGCCGCCGAATGGGCTCATTCAACAGCACGAAAGCATTCGTGTGCGCGTTGATCAAGTGACCGATCGAATGTCAAACCCCAGCCGCGGTCGATCCGACGACCATCGCGGCCATGTTCTTTCGAGTTTATGTCGCCAAGGGTACGGTTGTCGAGTTAAAACAATGCAAATAATCCCGTGCATTCTTGTTCTTACGTCATTTTGTCGTCACAACCCGAACTCGAAAAATGACTGTTAGCGGCAAACAGAGGCTTTCTAGTTTCACGAACGTTCCCATGGCAACTAGCGTTGAATCGTCACGCGCAATGAAGCCAATGGGATAGCGAGGTACCTATGTAGGGACGAGCTTTTCTTCAAATTAAAAAAAAATAAGTAAAAAAGACTGCCCGAGATCATGCGGTCGCGTCCATTTCTTCTGCGCCGAAAGAGAAGAGCATGGCTTATGGGGACTACCGTCGTAATCACTGTAGTGAGCAAAGGGAGCAAAGCATTATTAAAACTGCCCGAAGAAACTTTCCCGCATCATCCCCAGCATGTTCACAACCGGTGCACTCTGCGTCGATCTCATGACTTGTCATATATTACAACAGAGTCGTCGTCAGCTCTGTATCCATTTGGAGTCTCCTTCACAGGCAAACAGGAAATTTCAGTGGCAGCTTATGTTCACGGCGGCTTCACAAAGGATGATCGGTGTCGCAGCGTACCTTCACATAATATTTTCTTCTCGTAATGCCATCCGTATCGTGCAGAAACAGGGAAAGCAATGACGCAAACGAGACACAAACACCACAAGGTCGTTACCGCGGTTTTCGCCATGTTTGTTTTCAAAAACCGTAGCGAAAGACTTCGAGAAAACAAGCTGAGGTATCTTAGCTAAATTTACTTTACGTCATAATTATTGAAATAATCTTTCGTAATTTATAAAAGGATAATATTATTTTTCTCTGTTTCCTTCCATTTTCCGGAAGTTAGCCTTTTTTCCGTTATTCGCTCGCTCTAACTCCCGGAGAAAAGAAAGAAGATAACAAAAAGAACAGGGGGAAAAGCGGGGATTTTTGCGCCCCAACTGCGTGGACACGTCATCGCGACGTAGGGGGATCGTCAAATTCTAGCTGAGCGCGTGCGTGAACCCGAGCGTTGGGGCGGAGCCTCAAACAAGAATCATTCTAGTTTGAGGCTCCGCCCCTTCTTTCTCGATACGTCACAACTCGAAAGGTACCCGTTTGCGACCAGAATAGCACCCCAGGTCGCCACGAGAAGCGGCCACCGAAATGGAAAAGGTGGAGCGGCAGACAACGGATGAAAGGAGAGCCACGTGACTGGCGCCACGCTGCGGCGAGACGCCGAAACCCACCCGAGCGAACAAGTGTGTTTCGGGTCCTCGCCGCTGCAAAAGCTGTGCGTTGACGTCCTGGTTCCCCGAGGAATGGCTCTTTGATGGTCTGCGCTACCAGATTCTCGAGCTCCAAATCTTCGACCGGGCACTCTGAGGCTCCGTCGTCGAACTGCCAGGCTCTGTGAGGATAGAGGAGGCTATGGCACCATAGTTGTCGAAGAATTATCGAAGGTAGAAAGCTCGCGCTGGAGGCGGGACAGTTGAAACTCCTTTCTTGCCGTTCTGACCTTGTCAGTGAATATTGCCTTAACGACGTCGCACAAAAACAATGACGCCGAGTATGGATACTGTCAAAAAGAAAACGTCAGCACATGAGGAGTACGTGTACGAGCCAATGTGAGGATCGTTCAAGTGCCCTTGGTCGAGACAAAAGGCTCTGGCAAAAGACGCGGCGTGACCTGGCGACCTAAGAAGCCAGCGCGCGGCCCTTTGAAACCTGTTCCGACCCTACGCGTCTGCGAGGAATTCTTCTGGCAGATTTTCTCGGCTTTTGATTGTTCTCGGCCTTGCATTCTGTTTATTAGAGTTAAATAAAAAGAAAACTGATGAACGAAACAAAGGCGCAACGTTAGTTAGTGTGAAAGGGGCAGACGTAAATGAAGGGCTCTTCGTTTTCGTTCGCACTCGCGGCCCTTTGTCTGACAGACAGTAAACTTAACACGGCGTTCGCTTTAATGGCACCTCGATGCGTCCATCATCTTGATTTGCTAACAAAGTTTGTTAGCGCTGGGCTTCGTTTTGTTAGGCCTCGATTCCTTCTCAAGGACAACAATTGGCGGATGATGAAAGCATCCCGCGCTCAAGGACCCTCAGGTGTCGGATGTCTTCCCCTAGTACATAAACTCGGCTTCAGTATCACTTTATTTTCTGTTATTTGTTTATTTAATATAGCTGCGTTCATTGATTTGCAGCAAATCAAGATAGCTGGTGAGTTTAAAATAAAATCTACACACCACATGCCCCAACTTGTAGGCGTTGCTACGAGTTCAATTTCCCTAAAGCGTTGACTGACAGCAGCAAATCGAGTTTTGTAAACTAAAATTTATATTTCATTGTCTCTCCATTGAGTTAATGTTACGTAGTCGAAGTAGTACTTCGAAGCAAGTGGTAAGTAGGAGTGGCCAGGAATGACCGTCGGCGCTGACGAATGGCATCACGCCGAGCAGCGTAATTTATACATGGTTTGCGTGTTGCGTCATTTCGTCGTGTCAGTGGTCGTTCCTAGTTGTTCTTGCCGAGAAAATCAAATTCGACAGTGCGAGATGCTCACTTCACAGTCAGAAGGTATGCGCTTAGCAGCGTTGGTTAGCAGCCAGGCCATCACAATGGCCGCTGAAGTGACGTCGATGCAAACTACGCGTTTGCCTTCGCCGATTCCATGGTTTGCTTCATCCTCCGTTTCGTACGAATAGGTTGGATTGACGTCATTCCGTCCACCATGCTGGTAATTTACCTGGCACGAGCTTTCTCTTTATTTAGACATCATTGAAGTGTTCGTTGCCTTTGGAATGCAAGCATATCACGCTCTTTACGCGCGAACGCTGAAAATATCACACGCCACAGTTTTGAAGTTGACTTGACACGTGGGAGCCTTACCAAATTGTTCCCTTTTATACGAGAACTCGAGCATAGAAGCAAAGCCACATGCTCGCGTGTGTACCTTTGTCAGCACTGAAGATGTCTGTGATTTGAAGTACTCGCTAGCGTTTGCAGTCCGCTGCGGAGCAGTCCACGTTACGGTCAATTGGTAGTCCTGAATCCACGCTCAGTGAGAAACTGTTGAAGTGCATCAGAAACGTGAGAGCCAAATTGCTGCTTCTCGCTGGAAATGCATCATGCATGGTTGAGGTTTTCTCGTACTCACACAGCACGTGGAGCACAGTAATCCTCGCTTCCGATCTAGCAAACACTACAGGAACGTCTATTACACCCCGTTTCACGTTATGGTTACCGCAGCGAAGGCTAGAAGCGCGAGCTCATAGTATTGGCAGCTGCATGCCCTTAGTTCACGAGAGTTTGTGCCGCCGAAATGTGCCCTAGAGCAAGGAGCTCGCGCTTGAAGCCTTTCCTGCGGTACATCATAAGGTGAATACCTTTGAAAGCTATTTCGACAACACGATCTATCATCGAGCAAGCCCAGCACCTTTCGAGGCTTTGAGGCCTCGTGCCTGTACACACCTTTCCAGCGTTTGTCACCCAGGTAAAGCATGCTGAGTCACCAGGCTGTGCCCATGCGCGGGGCCTACAGGGCATTCCCGGGACGCGTTACACAGCCCAGTAAGCAAAGATGGCAGTGCGCAGAACACGACCTATGTAAATAGGTCGTGGCTTAGGAGATAACTAATGAAAGTGTCTATAACCACAGCATACACCAATTTCTTCCCCTCCCCCCCCCCCCCCTGTTTCTTTTTTTTTTTTTGTCAAGAAAATAAAATAACAGTTCCGCTTCTCATCGCAGTTCGTGTGACGGTCGAATATCTCTCATTCGACGACACACGCGTATTTATTGTGCGGGTTTGTTTTCCATCGCGCATTTTTATACGCGTTTGTCTCTCGCATTGTTGATAGCTCATTTATGTTTTTTTATTTTTTTTTTCCTTCTGCATTCTTCTTTTCGCCCTTACGCATTGTGGCGGCGCATCCTTCCGTCCTTGCACGCGCTGGTCCTCGCTGGGCGAGCGTCGAGGCAGGCACCTCCGGCCTTGAGCGGTAGCGGCGAGGCTTTGTCGAGACGAGGCACGCAACGGACAGGCGGCCGCGCTTTGACCGGAGGCCCTCGGACAGAACGACATTAACGAGCTTCGTCCGAGTCGAATCGCCGCCGACGCTCGAACATCACAGCGAACAACGCCGTCGTCGATGCCTCTTTCATCGACGACTGCTTATATATTGCTCGCGTCAACGGGAACATTGTCCGTGGCACTTGGGCAGACAAGGATGTGTACGCGTCTGTCTTAAGGCAAGCTTCTTCGTCTCTCTCGCGCGGACATTAATATATATATATATATATATATATATATATATATATATATATATATATATATATATATATATATATATATATATATATATATATATAGATATATAGATATATATATATATACTGTATATATAATAACGTGCATCTTTAGATGGCATAGCACGCTGCTCAGTACTGCCGACATTGTGGCCCAGAAACGCCATTTTGAGTCACTGAGCAGGTGGAACGTGTTGTGAACAGACTTGTGCCCGTTACTTGAAAAATGTAATGGATTACAATTGCAAATTACCGAGCCTCAGATGGAATGAATTACCGTTACAAATAACCTTCTCTGAAAAGTAACGGATTACTTTACTCGTTACGTTATTAATTACTTTCATATTACTTTTCCCGTACGCTTATCAAGACAATCATAGAAACAATTTTGATGTTTTCTAGCATGTTCTGCAACCCCACTTTCCATTTCTCATACGCCGACTATGGTAGTCCTCGTAAAAATAATACATTGTATTTAAGAGAAAGCATGTTGGTGCACGCTGTTCACCTGTAAGCTGACAAGGCAGCGAAAGCTGGAACCGCACCCGCCGTTCCGCTAGCTTACAAAGATCAAGAAGACAACGCCTACTCGGCGTTGTCTTCTTGATCTTTGTTTTTCGCATATTTTTGTATGCCCTGCACGTTTTTCTAGCGGGTCTATACCCGTTTTCACCTCAAGAAAAAAGGAAGTTTTGCTCCATGTTCCTACGCCGCGCGAATTAGTTCTCACAAAATTTGGTCGTCGGAGGCAGGAGCGATGCTTTTGGCGTTTGAAACGTCTACGAATCGATACAATGACATAAAGCTAATCTAAAATGCACCTACATATATCTCAATTCTCAGCATAAAGAGAGAAATTAGTAATGCTCCGCGAGAAACCGGACTTTTTCTACTGTGATTCTTGAGGTGAAAACGAGTATAGTGACCGGTCATTATACAAAAACTCGGGTTTTCTTTTCGGTTATTCTCCTCTTCACAGCGGTTTCTATCTATAGTTGAACTTGCTATCTTTATTCTGCTGAATTGCCTGCTCATATTGCTCCAGTTTCTCTGTTATGTTCATATTTTCAAAAAAAGTAACTAGTAATTAAAGTGATCCGTTACGCTTATTTTGTAACAAAATTACATTACAAACTACCGCCGCAAAAAAAAGTAACAAAGCAATTACAAAATTACATAAAAAAGTAACAGGTTACAAGTAATCCATTACTTGTAACGGATTACTTTCTAAGTCTAATTCTGAACTCTATCCAAACTGTTTGGTTCAAATTATGCCTCGTTATTTGCCTGATCACAGTGACTCCTCTCCTGGTCTGCACGAAAGTGGATATATTTGGAGTCTACGCTCCGAAAAGATTCCCGCCACTCTATAGACCAACACGCGGCTCTGACGTCAGGCGTTTGCGGTGGCGCTGTTGTCGCCACGGCGCATGCGCAGAAGCTTCACTTCAAGCGAATCTGGTTTCTGCGCTGGCGCAGTGCCCACACCTGTTGTGGGCAAACGCGGGCTTGAGTGTAAACAGTGTGTCGGTCTATACTTTTGCGCGGAGCAATCATCGAGACATTCACCGCCACGTATACACATTTTCAGCATTTGTCACTCAGACGAACAACGCCGAGTCACCGGGCTGCGTACGCATGCGCGGCGTCTGGCATTCCTTAACGAGGGAGCCACTGCGAGTGCTCAGATTAATGCATATCGCAGCCCAGTAGACAAAGATGGCGGCGCTCAGAAGGAAACCACTGGAACGGTCTTTAGAGGAAGCTCAGCGAATGAGGAGGCCTAAGGAGAGCCTAGATGGAAGAGAATCTCAGACCATGGGGAACGCTTGAAATTTAATGGCGGATGCCTCCCGCGGAAATTGGTTGCAAGTGCGCATGCGCTGCGTTCTTGTGCGGCGAGGAGGAAAGCAGGAGGAAAGGCGTAGACGCTTGCCGACGATCAACGCTTTCGACACCTCCTCGCAGCTCGTGTTGCGGCCACGCGGCACATAAACCACGTGACCTCGATCGAGCAGTTGGAAGCGCTTTAAGATATATCCTCTCCAAAAGGCAAAAAAAAAAAAAAATAGTTTGTGAAACGGTATATGCAGTGTCATATTGCGACTTGTAGACGATTTCGCGTCATATATTGTACTTTCTATGATTGTCACTTTTATTTTGCTTTGGTGCGAGCATTTCGCCAAGAAACAGCTTGTTCGGGTAAGTTCCATGTCATTTTAGAAAATTCATACGTCAGTGTAATTTTAGTTAGATCACACATAAGCTAGGGTCCCTCGTATGAAAGTGCGTCGGTCTCAGGACGGTGACATATCAAATCAAAAGCGACAGAATATATTTTTATTAAAATAGATATCTAAAACTTGGAGGACTCTTAAGCTTCGCCTTTAATAGTGGAACGCCATAGCGAAGCAGATAAACATATAAACTCCCACGCGTTCCCAAGCCGTGCAAGCGTGCCTTGCGCGGCTTGAATAAAGAAATAAAAACTGCCTTGCGTGGCTTAGTCGGTAGCGTGTCTGGCTCGCAACCGAAGGGTCGTGAATTTAAATTCCGACGAAACCTCTTCAAATTTTTCTTTAAGGCAAATGAATTACCTTATAAAGTGAAATCATTGGAGACATCCGGCGACCTTTAATTCGCAATACATGACCCTTTTTTAATTCCTTTCATTCCACGCGTGAAGTCACGTTTCACGTGAGCGTTGTGGGTTGTTTGTAATTCCCGCGCGAGCTCATGCGGTTGTGACGTCATGAGCTGTCGACCAATCCTGGATTTTAGAGCATGCCACCGACGCCGGCTTTTCTGCGACACGAGCTCACTAACGCTATCGCGTTAAAATGTAGGATTTCGCAGCTGCAGAAATTTTGTGGCACGATGCTTCTCTCTGTTCTTTGCTTGGAGCATGAAAAAGGGCGTCTTCCTGCCTGCTAGCAAAGCTTTTAGCTTTGTCTCTAGCTTTGCCCGCTGAACTCACCGCCAGTTTAGTTCACGCTATCGGTATTCTTATATGATCGCGCGCTGTCGACATCAGATACCGCTGGTACTGCAAAGCGTGGCACCACTCAAAGAATAATAAAAACTATCCGCTCTAAGTGGCCATGACGCAAGAGAACGAGACCTGCATCACAAATGTCGTCCCCTTTGTTTGCGGACAGCAGGGCTGCCGTGGCCGCGCTCACCAGGACATTCGGCAAGCTCAGTGGAGTTCGACAACGCGAAACAGCCGTAGTAAATACACCCTCGTGTGTTTAGAAATAAAGCTCCGGATTATTCACTACGCGTCAAAGACTACACAGACACCCACTAGTGACTCGCTTAGCGTAATTCGGGTATCGCTACGTCCAAATTTAGAGCCAGATTGCAACGGACACTTCAGGCTGTAAGTTTTCTTTCAAATGAAAGAACACCAAAACGCTGCTCTCACATCACCTGGAGCATCACCCAGGTGCGGTGTCGTTGCTGTCGGTGATGCACATGTGCAAACTCTTCACGCGAATCTCAATTCTGCGCACGTGCAATGCCAACACCGCATGTGGGGCAAAAGCGGACTTGTTCGTAAGCAGCGTGTTGGTTTATAGACGTTTGTAAAAGCCCTGTCACACGGAAGCAACTCGACGGTAACAGCAACACGTTACCCAACAGTCGGGCAACTTGTTGCTCGCTTCCCGAGTTGTCCGAAAAAACCCTGTCGCATCGCGTCAACAGAAGAGCAACATGGACGGCAACGAACGTGTTGCGTCGGTATGAGAACTTTCAGCAACAAAAGCAGCAGCAACTTGTGTTGGACAACGCCTCTTGCTCGGATCGGTGGATGAGCGAATTTCGTGCCGTCAACAGGACTACACAGATGAGTAGTTTCGATGGCAGAATTAGTTCCCTATCAATAAAGTCTTAAATAAAGGCTCGGAGAACGTTACTTAACAAGAATTAAGGCTGGCGTGAAGCTAAAAACATTTAATGAATATTTTTATTACGTAATTACGGAAAGCGATTGTCGAAATGGTCACAGCTACGGTCGCGAACGTTCAGACTGGTGTTGAAATCACAACTGCCGAGAGACCAGCTCACGTCACTGCTTGTGAAATAAAATGGCCCTCCTACTCACCCGCTGATAAAGTATAATAAAAATAATCCAGGAAAGTAAAGATTCAAAAATCGAAGCGTTAAAACGAGCGCTCTGATCATGATTGTTGATGCTTGGAACTTGGAAAAAAGCCGCTACCAGACACCTGCATTTTTTTTTAAATCCCCAGGACGTTTTGAGGAATGAAGCGATCACATAGCAGGCGGTAGGCAAATAGACAGCGTTGAAAAATATTTATTCCACCGATTGTTACGAAGGCCGATCGTGTCGGTGTCGCAGTTCTTAAGCACCGTCAGTTCAGCTCAACACTACGCTACAAAAGACGCATTTAAAGTACTGCCGGTGCTAACCCAATTTTACAGTAGAAATAGGAATTGCACGAAAGAAGAAACCGGGCAGAAACACTTCATAGGGTTGCGCAAATCCCAAACATATATAAGCGATCTCAACTTCCACGGTTAGGGCTATCTGCTTTGTCAGCGTATGAAATACTCCCCGTGTAAAATTTTCTAATCGCAGTCACTGGTTGATGTCGTCCCACGATAATTTCCGGCCCTTCAAACGCACTAGCGCTTTGTAGTGTCACACTTCCAGCGACGCCGCGCCGCACACGAACGAAGGTACGCAATCAAGATGGCGGAGTGTTCCCCGTGTTGCCCCCGCCGTCTACAAGGTATGACAGGTACGGATAACAATCGGCCAACACGGTTGCCGGGCGACAGCAACATGTTGCCCGACTGTTGTTGTTGCCGCGATGTGTCAGGGTCGCCGGAAAGACGTTTTCCTCGTGTTGCCTGATCGAGTCGTCCAACGGTTGCCTCAGTGTGACAGGGCCTTACGTTTCAAAAGCTGTTGTTACTGACAAAGATGAGCAGGGCGTGGCGAGTCCGGTTCATCTGATTAGCGCTCCTAAGCCAATGAGAGTGCGGCATGAGCCGTTAAGAACGTCGAATAACCAATCGGGCAGCAAGAAGCACCATCGTAAATGGCCACTCCCTGCGTTTCTTAGGATTTCAGTGACTATGGTCTGTTCAGCGTGGATGGAAAATGCTTTGCCTGGGCGCCAGTCCGGTAACCGGGGGCACGCTTTCGCAAGGCCTGACTATCAAACGATGTACACAGGTCAGAAGAAAGATGGCGGCTCTAACAAAACTAGTCTGGTCACCGTGAATGTAACATGGTTTGTTTGGGCGTCCGTCTGGTAACCGTGGGCACGCTTTAGCAAGGCCTGACCATCAGACGATGTGCACAGGTCAGAAGCAAGATGGCGGCTCCCACAAAACTGGTCTGGTCACCGTGAAGGGAGAATGTTTTGACTGGGCGCCAGTCGGGCGATTGTGGGCACGCCTTAGCAAGGTGTGACTATCGGGCGATGTACGCACGCCAGCAGTAAGATGCCCCCCCCCCCCCCCCCCTCCCCCGGCGCCTAAGTGCAGTACTCGCAAACGTCTGTAGCTACGTGAATCCGCTTTTGTTTGGAATACGTTGGAGCTTGTGCGGAGGTGCGTGCAAGGTGGAACTGCGGTGACAGAGACTCGCGCCGGCGTCCTCCGAGAAATGTCGGTACCGCGTGGGCTCGCGAGGCCGGATGTGCTTGTCGGCGTGGACGGAAGAGCGACCGCGTGTGCTCGAGCAACGACTTTGGCCGGATCGGAAGCACGCATGGCTACGCATCGGCTGGGCGGTACCGCGGGCGGAAAGAATCGCGCATGCGCCAACACGTCGAAAAAAAAAAAAAAGAAGAAAAAAAAAGGGGGGGGGGGGGGTCACTGTATTGAATGCAAAATCCCATGTAAGCACTGTACTCGGTACCGGCGGTGCACCGAGTATCGAACATCGAAAATTGTGTGGTGTGTGTACGCTTAGAGAGCGGAAAGTCAATCAGCCCCTAGAGGCGTCTGCTGTCTCCGCTATGAATGAGAAATTTAGCCAGTGCAGTATTACTGCTAGCTTGGGGTCTTTAACGCATATCACGCAGTATAATGATTGCATGGCCGCACTCTGGTACGACGCCCATCCGAAATGAAACGGGCAGGAGTGGGGATTGAACCCAGCGTTCCTGGATACTGCGGCGCCAGCTTTCGCTCCACGTACTCTGAGCTTCTGTGTGTTTATCCACACTACCAGCGTTGAACCCTGCATAATCGACCTGAAACCATCGTGTCTCCATCATCAAGTTAGTCAAAGCGATGGGGCCTCGGCCTCCAACGCACATGTCAGGACTGTCCGTTTTGTCGTGCGAGGTTGTTGGAAGAAATTTAAACGGGCTTAGAACCTACGGTTGTGCTTCTAGGGTGTGTTGTTTTCTCTCTGGTACACCAGACGAAAGTTTAGTGAATGGTGTGCACATAACTACGCACGTCACACCACAAGGATGACGACTATTACCGCGGCAACAGGCGAATCCAATGCGGACAATTGGGCTAGGCTATACCTGTCTCATATCTTGCGCCACCCCACATGACCTCCTGACTTTCACTTCTGTACCATGTGTTCTTCCAGGAGTGAATAGACCAATCTCACCAACCAGTTTGACTACGCCACCGCTGCCGCAATGCATGGAGGGAGCTTTAGTCTTTCTGCACGTGCGACAACCTCGCTGGAGCTCTGCGCGTGTCGAGCATGAGGCGGCACGAGCTGTCTTGTGCACTACTGCCTGCCTCCTGCGAACTAAAGTTATGGCGGCGTCACGCATGCGCCGAACGCTTGGTGAGATCGGTCTATTTAGGGCGGCCAATCTTTCCAAAAACCATCATTTATTCTTTCTCTCTTTAGGAGTTTCATGTCCACTATCTCGATTGAAAACTAATTTTCTTCTAGCTCTAAAAAAAAAAAAAAAAAGGTTATCTGAAGTCACACCAAAGCGTGAAATTTAAAGAGCGTCTTGGTCTATGGTCACTAACCACTGAGAGTGCCCCGAAGATCCCCTAATTACCATTCAAATTGTTATTGCACATTTTAAAATACTTAAACCCCTCCGATTTTACCCGCAGTGTACTCGTAGATTCTGCCTAATCACTCTGATCTACGACGGCTGACGTGGCTGAAAAAAAATCGGTTTCACTGAACCATTATTCTGCCTTGTGGCACTGTGCAAGTTTCACACGGCGTCCTGCTCAATGAACGAAGGCTGGGCTTTTCGCTGAAAGTGAAGTCTGAAGAGAATAAGTTGCTGTTCACGCAATTCTCGTTTGAAGCTTGCGTCTTTCTAATTGCTCGCTAAGACGGGAGTGCCACAACTGAAAACTTATAGAATAAAGGCAAGGTCAAGCTTGCAATCTCTCATCAGAACTCGGCCATACTCGATATATACCTAAAACGAACGCGAAAGACCTTAGACATTGAATGTTTAGACAGCGAGAGGTAGGTCTGCCTTCAAGGTATGGCGACAATGAGTCACGCCGAGGTCGAGCAATTTACTAGCCAGTGCGGTATACGACAGCTGACCTCGGGGTCTTTAACGTGCATCACGGAGTAGTGATTATACGTCCGCACGATACGATGCTCATCCATGCAAATCGAACTTTGGACTCAAAAATAACCTCAGCTCCGCGGAAGAACCGAGATGTCAGCGCCCGTCATTTTATACTCCGAGCAGCCGATCCAAATTAAGAACTCGCAGACACGCAACACAGCAGAATTGTCCGAGTCAAAATAAAGAGAGAGCAAAAGGAGTCAAAATAGAGAGATAGAGAGCAAAAGGAGTAAGCGGTGCGTGCAACGTTCGAATCAAAACAGCGCGGCTGTGCAGTGTAGGTCAAAGCCGCGGCACCAAGAAAAATCAACGGTATACGAATACTTCGCTCGCCAGACGGCCAACAGGTTTTATAGCAGCAAAACCTAAAACGCGGCTTTAGGATCCACATCGAGAACAGAACGGCGCCGATCTGTTACGCTGCGCTGACGATCCAAGTGCAGATTAGTGGCTCGAGACGAGAAAAAACAAAAGCGGAACAAATAACGAACGGACGGCGCTCCCGTTGCCTTTGCTCGTCCCAACACCTTTCTTTATTTCTTATTTGAACAACTTTCTAACGGGAACACGCATGTATATGCAACAAACAGCTCCGACTCTTCACTCCAAAAATAGCCCGAATTGTTTCGCTGTTGTTCGTCCGCGCTGCCCACATGTAGTGGTTGAAAAGATTTTGCCACCGCGCCCCCCGAACGAAAATTGTGGCTGTCTCTCTCGCGCTCTGCCCGCCCGCATCACGAGTGAGGGGGCCGTCACAGTTTCTGCACTGCGCGTAGGCTGCTCTTACCGGGGGGGGATACGCTCTTCGTGCGAGCTATAGCCATTACCGCGGTCGTTTCGTTTTCCTGGTAAAAATAAATACCCGTGCGCGGTATTTATTGTTCAGACACGAAACGAAGTGCGAACATTTAAAGAAGATATAAAGCGCTAGAACGAAGTTTTTTTGTTTGCTTGTTTTTTTATCGCAGAAATGATGCTAGTGACACACAGAACACACGGACAATCTGTGGTATGTTTCTTTCTCTCTTTTTTTTTTGTACTCTTTGTCTTTAATTTTGTTCGTCAAGCTACAGCTAAAAAAAAAAAAAAAACGTATTGTTTTCTATTTTGCGGTCACCTTTAATACTTATGATAGGCGGCAATGTCCATATTTACCACCGACCGCCTTCCAATAATCGGTGCGTTCAGCCGAGTGGGTCATTGCACTCGTAAACGTTTTCGCGAGCGTAAACTTTATCACGGAGCTCGCGAAGTGCCAATCCCAGCGAAGCGGGAAACAGAATCGAGCGACCGTTACCAATCATTACGGTCTATCTAGAAGAAAAAAATAAAAAAGAACAGAACCTATAGGTTGGTGAGATGCTGCTAAGGTAGGCAAGTGTGACAATCGCGCGAGCGAGAGCGGTCCCACGGTTCGTGCCCCTAAACTCAGGATTATCTGAATGCGGGAATGTAGCGCGCATCTCCAAGGCCAGGGGGAAGAGAAGACGCTAAAAAATAATGTGCGGACGGAGAACTTTATTACGCTGAGGTGTTGCTTAGCCGTAAATGGGAACACGAACACATATACATAGTTTTAATATTTCTTATGAGATAGATACGTTTTATTTAGAGTGTCATTTCCAAAGAATGTTTTGTTGTTCTAGCGCTGCTGTCAGCTTACATGGTGGTACGATAGTGATAGGGGCATATGTGGCATGAAGCGCGGTTCCGCTCCCGACCTTCGAGAGAAATAAGGGATGGCCACATTTCCTTTTCTAGCCCATTATATTGGTATAATAGCATTAAATACTATACCCGTGTGTTAACTGGTTCTGGTAAAAAAAAAAAAAAAAAAACAGAAAAAAAAACACATCAAACTTTTGCGTATCACGCCTGGGAGTTTTCTTTTTTTTTAATTACCGGTTAATGCAGCTTTGTTGATACCACCTTTAGCATATCGTAGCTGTCGGCAGATTACATCACTACTGGTTGTCACAACCAGCTCCCTCGTGATACCCAAGAGCTCTCCAGCTAACTGCAGTGATCGTCTTTTTAAGCATTCAGTTGTCAAGCAGACGTATGGATCTCTTTAATGTGTTGTTATCACTTACGGCCTGTTGGTTGCTCTAGACAATCCAGCCAGTTGCTTAGCGTAAAGCCCAATATCTGTAATTTAGTAAAAAGAAATTAACAAATAAAAATTAGTCTTCTTTAAAGTGGTCATCAAACGATATCGGGTTGGAATGTTCACGACTTCGTAGAGGCGTACTGGCTCTAGTATGGCCCAAGTATACTCGAACAAATCGCCACTGGTTTAGAAGCTTTTTTTTTTTTTTTTGTCGCGGTGAAATTGCGAGCATACAAGGGGACTTTTGTTTTCATTCTTGCCTTCGCATAGCTTGATGACGCAATTGTGGGATCGAAACCACCCACCCGACGATAGTCAAGCGCGGCTCATGGGTTGTACACGAGAACTACGTGAGCACTCAACCTCGGCTCGTAACAATCAATGCCTCGACGGACACCCGGGCATTGCGGTGATGAGAATAGCCGAACTCTTACAATGCCTGGAGCTCAGCACACGTTTTCTACTTTGCCAACCCCAGCGTGTGGCTCTGATTAACGTTGGCGGCATACGATAGGCCCCAAACCACGTGGCCGCTTGTTCGGGCTCTGAGTTGAGGGGATAAACGATGCTCATATTTTTCGATTTTTTTTTTTTTTGGCGACTGCCATTGCCTAGAATAAAAAACCAAGGCAAGTTTATTCGGTCATTAACGTTAGGGAGTGATTCTAAGTAGCATTTAGCGAAAGTAAAATAGTCATTTCGTGGCTACTTTAAGATAAGAACGGCAGGCAGGTCCTTCAGTTTTCCCTCCTCCGCAGCGCGAGCTTCCTACCTTCGATATCACTTCGGCGACTCGTGAGCCAAGCGTGAGCCATGACCGCCCACGCGAAGCCAAAGCATGGCGGAAGGAAGGCAACGAACACTTAGTGTAGGCCACACAATTGAAAGAGACGCCCTGCCGTTCTCCTCCATGTCAATAACTAAGTGCGTGTGTGCGGTGGAAACTGCATCACCGAAACGTGGAAGCACTGTCCATCACGCACCTGCAGATACCATCTAATGCCCGCGTTACACGGGCACCTTTAATCGCAGTTGACTCCCCTCAAACGGCTGTTACGCGTCACCGCAGTCACCGCACTATGCTCTCGGATAGCTATTTCACTGCTATTTCACTGCTTTGATAGGTGCTCAAGATGCTCAAGCGCACGTGCGTCCATAGCTTTGACTACATAGCCGCAGAATGTTGTTCGCAAGTACTGCGTGTTAACTGTGGCTCAGCGTAACTGCAGTTAAGGGTACACGTGTAACAAAGGCATTATACACCGTCGAAGTTCGACCTCCTTGTGCGCCTCGTGTGGTTATTTATCCCCCAAAATGAGTCCACTTGCTTTCGTTTCCCCCCGACCTCAACCGTTGATGGCGTGCCCTTGGCTGCCTCGCCATCGCTCTCTCCTTGCGAGTTTTCCATCTTGCCCTTTCATTGGCCATGCCCCGATTGCGTTCCAATGAGTCAAAGACGAATTTTGGAACACTTGCTTGGCGTGGGGATGTTTTTCTACTGGTATGGTTCGCGTGGAAACTTTGCTTCTGTTACGTGATGTGGTTTTGTGTCGGTATCGAAAATGATAATTACGTGGTTTTCTTACCATGTTTCTCTGCGCTGAGGTACTACGCGTTCATTTTTTTAAGAGAGTGTGTTGACTTGTCGTACACCCGTGAGTGACTGTTGCCACAGCTATGTATTTACTTTTTGCAATGAATTTTTAACTGTACTCGTCTTATCTCGGGTGCCGGTAGCGCCTTTCAATAGGGTGCTTTTTTTATTTTTTTTTTTGCATAGTGTTACCACTGGCTACTGCGGCCACGGTAGAGCTCTTGAAGAGCGATGGAGATCTTGCTCCGACCTTTGAAATCGCAGCACAAGCTTCCGGTATGTTTAAACTGCCTAATCATAAAATAATGTAGCCGATGCTATAAATCGCGTCGCCACCATTTAACGGGCGACCCTTGATACATTCTAAATGCTCATAGAAGCCAGAACAGAATTACGTTTTCGTTTCAGTGCATCGATTTGAAAAGAAAACCAATTCGGCCTTCGTCCTTATCTCACCGGCGAAACGTGTGGTCGCCTGTGTCGTGACGGCTTATGCGCTATACAAGCGAGACAGTACCCGCTCTTCTGGCTCGTGGCCAGATAAATTTGTACCGGTAAAGTGACTCAATGTTGCAAGGCGGAGTTTTTTTTTTTTTTTTCTGGCTTGTGATGCCAGTGTTTACCACAGCCAACGATGCACGTGTAACCCAGACGCGTGGTGCGTCTGGATTACGCGTGCATTGTTCGGCTTCCCCGAAAGCGATCCCGGATATTCGTTGACGGACTGATTATTACCAGCGACGCGGTGCTCGTATTCGATTTGCGAGCTCATTTCGTCTGAAGTGGCTGAGCCAACACTGCTTAAATAAGAGGCCGCAGCGCTGTGTTTTCGGCGTCACCTAATGAGGGCCAGCGCCGGTCACAGTTTGGACAAGACTGCTACGTCAGCGTATGTTGGGAACTCGCGTTCAATCGGCCAGATCACGAGTCCCAGTCGAACACAGAAACAGCACTTGTCTACAACCTCCAGAAAATTCAGCGCTGCGGCTTTCTGTCCAAGTATCGTTGGCTGAGCACTGCGGATGCATCACGGCAAAAGGGAAGGTTGCTTCGCGGAGGAGAAAAGAAACAGAAATTGTCCCACTCTTATTTTCAGAATTTCAGAGCTAAAAATCTAATTTCTGACTCCTATTTCCTCGTGTGCTTGATTTTGTTTTTTTCTTTTCTCTACTAAACGAGATGTAGTCAGTAAATCCGCATCTACGTTCTTGAAAAAAAAAAAATTCAGCAGGCACAAACAGGATTATATATTGCATTTTTGATTCCTTCATTGCGTCTATTCATTGTCAGACAGCTTCGTCTTATTCTGGCATGGCCACCGTGCAATCAAGTGACAGTGACGATGCAGAGGAGGTAGCTCTAAAGCATTTCGTCTCAAACTAATTTGAGTGTGGGGGACAGATAGCCTGCACCGACACGGTCGAGGGCCAACGTAAGACCCCGGGAGGGAGGGGGGTTCAAATGATTTTAGAGAGAACTCGTGCTCTATGGTTTTCGTAACCTCACAGTTTTGCCAGTGTCATCTTTGACCTGATCTGTGTATATGACTACTTTGGGCCCCGAGATAATGCGAAAACAATAATCAAAAATGACACCGACACACCAACAGCTGGCATTTTTAATAGAACAGGAGAACAAGTACACTGTCGTTCCTGTTACTAATTTCACTCAGAAATTAACAAAGCTCAACACGTCTTAAAAAAAAAAAAAACTATCAGTTAATTTAACAGTTCTTTCATTCCTGACGATTTTTATAACAACACTCTGAACAAATACTTGTCTTTTAATGACAATATTCTTCTTTTTTTTTTTTAAAGACAAGAATTTCGAGCTCGTAGCTTTATCTTTGGCAGTTGCTCCTGTTGACTGAGAGTTTGCGCAGTTGAGATGCATCCTTCAACGAAGAGCTCGCGCTTCCAGCCTAGCAAAACTGTTCTACATTACAAAAAGTTGGGAAGGAAAAAAAAAAGGCGAAACAAAGGACAAGTGAACAGAGATAAGTATATAAACTATGTGAATACGTTAAAAGAGCAGATATACCTTTTGAGCGAAAATGAATCGGCGAGATGAGATTACTATGGCACATGCCATTTCTAGTGCTCGATATACGGGAAGTGAGACTCGTAGCCAGTTGCCCTCGGGCCGCTTCCCAGCGAGTCGCGGGCCGCGTGTTTCAGACCCCTGGTCTAGCGACACCAAATAAGCAACGCTCAGAGCATCGCCACGAGGGACGTTTCAGGATTAAAAGCGCTAAAAAACGAGGACGAGTCAAAGAAGACACACACACACAGTAGAGCGCTCTACTGTGTGTGTGTGTCTTCTTTTACTCGTCCTCGTTTTTTAGCGCTTTTAATCCTGAAATGTACCACCAACTAGCCCAAGTGAATACCCTTTTAACTAGGGACGTCGCGAACCTGCGCAGGTTCGACTTTTTCGGACTTCTAACGCTCTACTGTGTGTGTGTGTCTTCTTTTACTCGTCCTCGTTTTTTAGCGCTTTTAATCCTGAAATGTACCACCAACTAGCCCAAGTGAATACCCTTTTAACTAGGGACGTCGCGAACCTGCGCAGGTTCGAGGTCGACCAGGTTCGACTTTTTCGGACTTCTAACGCTCTACTGTGTGTGTGTGTCTTCTTTTACTCGTCCTCGTTTTTTAGCGCTTTTAATCCTGAAATGTACCACCAACTAGCCCAAGTGAATACCCTTTTAACTAGGGACGTCGCGAACCTGCGCAGGTTCGAGGTCGACCAGGTTCGACTTTTTCGGACTTCTAACGCTCTACTGTGTGTGTGTGTCTTCTTTTACTCGTCCTCGTTTTTTAGCGCTTTTAATCCTGAAATGTACCACCAACTAGCCCAAGTGAATACCCTTTTAACTAGGGACGTCGCGAACCTGCGCAGGTTCGAGGTCGACCAGGTTCGACTTTTTCGGACTTCTAACGCTCTACTGTGTGTGTGTGTCTTCTTTTACTCGTCCTCGTTTTTTAGCGCTTTTAATCCTGAAATGTACCACCAACTAGCCCAAGTGAATACCCTTTTAACTAGGGACGTCGCGAACCTGCGCAGGTTCGAGGTCGACCAGGTTCGACTTTTTCGGACTTCTAACGCTCTACTGTGTGTGTGTGTCTTCTTTTACTCGTCCTCGTTTTTTAGCGCTTTTAATCCTGAAATGTACCACCAACTAGCCCAAGTGAATACCCTTTTAACTAGGGACGTCGCGAACCTGCGCAGGTTCGAGGTCGACCAGGTTCGACTTTTTCGGACTTCTAACGCTCTACTGTGTGTGTGTGTCTTCTTTTACTCGTCCTCGTTTTTTAGCGCTTTTAATCCTGAAATGTACCACCAACTAGCCCAAGTGAATACCCTTTTAACTAGGGACGTCGCGAACCTGCGCAGGTTCGAGGTCGACCAGGTTCGACTTTTTCGGACTTCTAACGCTCTACTGTGTGTGTGTGTCTTCTTTTACTCGTCCTCGTTTTTTAGCGCTTTTAATCCTGAAATGTACCTGTACCACCAACTAGCCCAAGTGAATACCCTTTTAACTAGGGACGTCGCGAACCTGCGCAGGTTCGAGGTCGACCAGGTTCGACTTTTTCGGACTTCTAACGCTCTACTGTGTGTGTGTGTCTTCTTTTGCTCGTCCTCGTTTTTTAGCGCTTTTAATCCTGAAATGTACCACCAACTAGCCCAAGTGAATACCCTTTTAACTAGGGACGTCGCGAACCTGCGCAGGTTCGAGGTCGACCAGGTTCGACTTTTTCGGACTTCTAACGCTCTACTGTGTGTGTGTGTCTTCTTTTACTCGTCCTCGTTTTTTAGCGCTTTTAATCCTGAAATGTACCACCAACTAGCCCAAGTGAATACTCTTTTAACTAGGGACGTCGCGAACCTGCGCAGGTTCGAGGTCGACCAGGTTCGACTTTTTCGGACTTCTAACGCGAAGTTCGAAAAAAAGTTCAACTGAAACTCGACTATTGTGCGCATGAGCACAAAAATTAAAAATGCCCTGATACCACCTGTCAGAGGAAAAGTGCGATATATGTTGGATGTATTATTTTATTGTTTCACATTATTAAACTAACTAAAGCTTTGAATTTATGTATATATATTTGCTTTATGTTATCTAAACATTGGCAAACCTTTTGTAAGATACAAACTAAACCATGTGATTGACTATTTGTTTCGCAAGGCTCGAAACCTTTGAGTGGAAGTCGGGCAACACCGTCCGTGAGGCCAACTTCGTCAAATTTCCCCAAAGGTTCAAAGGTTCGTCAAACCAGTCGAACCTCGAGGTCCGACGTCAAACTTCGGGCTCGCCAAAAGTTCGCCACATGCCTAATCGCCGCTACATTTCCCGATTTTTCTGGTGGGCGCTGTCATATTGGTGCTTAGTGCGGAGTAAGTGCAAGCGGCGATTGTTACGGTCTCAAAATGCGACTTCCTGAGCACTAGACGCGGTGGGATGAAGCTCAGGCGATCGCGTTTTGTTCTGTCGCGGACTGTTTTGACATTTCTGGAGGACAGAAAACCGTTTCCTGCGATTTCACGTAAAGCTTCTGATATAACTGGCAACAACGATTTAAGCACCAAGATGGCGCAGAGTGTCGTCACTCTGAAGTGGAGATGATTTAGTGACTCTAGGTGTCTAAAATCATTGTTGCCACTTATCTGACGCTTTACCTGAAATAGCAGAAGACTATCTTTGACGTGAACGTCTTTCATTTCGGTCTGCGCGGAATTGCTTGCTAAAACCGCGTGTAACGAAAACATGTAACACTAATATCGCTTATATCTTTGCAACCGCACTACCCGCCCGCCTTACTTTGGTATCGTTATGTAGAGAAAATAAGTCCCTATTCCATCACTCACGTGTCACGTGCGGATGACGACACCGTTGTCGCTCTATGTATGATGCAATCGGAGCTAAATTTAACCACGAGAGCGGTGCGTTCACAGAGACGTTCCTCGGCAGAAGGTTCGTCGATCCGAGTAGCTGTGGTCGCGTTTAAAAGAGCTCACTCTGCCATACAAGGTATAATTCACCGAACTCAAACTGGTGCTCATCGGGAGTTATAAGGCTTACAGGTGTGTACTTTGTTGCAGAAATTTTACTGTTGCTTGGCTATGGCGCTCCCGCGTTCGACACGCAAGGTTTAGAAATGGCGTGAAGAGACTCGGGCAGCGAGACAGAGGGATGCCGACCCTCGCCCACCCTATTCGACCACGGCGGAACGTGTACATATGTCTTCATAGGGAGCGAAGAGGAATCGAGCACGATTGGACGATTGTACCGTGAGACCCTCACTAGCTGTAACGCGTGAATAATTGTAAGCTGTGTATTTGGCTACGCCATTTCTGTACACTAGTCCACATACACTCTCTGTAGCACGTACAAGACGTCTCAGGTACCCACTGCGGCTGCGTCCCCAATGGAGCCTACCCGATTTGGTTTCCTTTCTACTCCAGAAATGTTTAAACAGTCTGCTACAGAGCAAAACGATATCTCCTTAGTTTCCCGACACTGTATCTAAATATCAGAAAGCCGCAGTTTTCAACTCCAGGCGCTCAAAATCATTGCTGCCACTTATATCTAAGTTTTCTCTGAAATAACGAAAAAAAAAAACTGTATTTTCCTTTTAATGCAGAAATGTTTGATCAGTCTGCAATAGAGCAAAACGACGCATCCGAAAGCCGCAGTTTCGAATCGCATCGAACGCCAATCGAGCCCACTCTGCACTAAGAACCGAAATGGCGGCGTTCACAAGACAATCTGAGAATGAAGTTTCAATATTCGAAGAGTAGCTTATAGCAGCCGCAGCCGCTTTGGAAAAACTCTGAAACTTATGCCGACTTGACCGATGTGGTTTTTTAGGAGACACCCGCGGGTTGGAAATGGCGCCAAACCCCTAATGATACTTCGTCTCACCTTAACCCGGACTGCAGTGGAGGTTACAGGAGCGCTCGCGGATAGTTGGCTGCACCCACGTAACATGCGCAGCCGAGGCTCTTTCCGAAGCAATGAACTCGCGCTCGTAACATTCTCTCTGGTCCATGTTGACGCGTACAAAAATATAATAAAGATCTACCCGATCGCGGCCAATGCTCGCACCCGCGCCGACTTCGCGCGCAATAATAATCCCGCGCGCAAAAAAAAGAAAAGAAAAAAAAGAAGAAAAGACGCGCGCATCTGGAACGCGCGAGCTAATGGTGGCGGGCGTCGCGCTGCTGCTTTGTCGTTCGAGAGCGTCGTCGGTCGTCGCCCAGAGGAGCGCGCGAGGCGACGACCCACGGGGGTCCTTGGGTGGATGATGCGGGCGGAGAAGGGAGACGGCAGCGCGCGCATTCAGATTTTGGGCGATACCCGCCAGCTCGTCTAATGTCGCGCTCAGGGCGGGGGCCGCCGAGGGTCAACCCCCCGGACGCGGTCGCCGAGAACTGCCGGATGCTGGTGCGTGTACCCCGTTTATCCGGACGGAAAGCTTCCTCTTATGAGGTTGACTCAGCCGTTCGGATACCTGAAACAGTGAGCGCACGCACACGACACGTTCGAGCCTGGTTCACACGTCTGCGTTGACTGCGTCGCAACCGCTCGTAATTGCTTACGATGAGACGATACACTGGCGCCATCTATCGAGCATCCTCGGTAGACCTCCAATCTATATTTATTTTACGCACCATTCCTCCGCCGCTTGCTCGAAATAATTCTGTCAGTGTTATAAGCGATCGTTTCGAGCGTGGATTTGATCTGGCAAGTGCCGCAAAACCTCCGGTCTAGTTACACGCAGATCCAAAGTGCTCCGGGGCTCCCTGATAGATGGCGCCAGTGTCTTCTCTCGTCGTAAACGGGGTTACGAGAGGTTGCCACGCAGTCGATCAGTCATGCACAAATGTGCGAACCGGCCCTTACGTGATTCGCATTGACGTTTCATCAGCTGCCACTGGGGTCGTCTTGCCGCTCAGCGCACACCTTCTGCAGCTTCCAATTCGCGTCACCTCATTTGGTCCGCTCGTCGAGAAAGAGTAGGAGTGACCACCAGCATAGTGAGTAGGACGTTACGTGCAGACGAAGTACACCGGGTGCTTTAGCGCGCGGCATACACCGTGCGACGAAGCTATACGGCGCAAACACGACATCGGTTAGAGTCACAATGTCGATTTTCAAGCAACTGTGTGCGGGAACAAAACCGCACGATTCGTAGTTTCAAATCCTGTCACGCCAGGAAATTTGTGCGTTTTTGATTAGTGGTCACCCACAGGTTAAAAAATACACGGCGTGGCCTATCATGGTTATTGATTCATCATTCGTTCTTCCGCAAATCTTATGTCGCAAGAGAGTTTACGGTGCATATCAAGCGTATTCCTCCACACTAGTAGTTTAGAGGACAACATTAAAAAAAAAAAAAAAAACTAAATGTAAATTAAAAAAAAAAGTAGAATTTGATAGCGTTAAAGGTCCCCGTTCGCATCGCCTTTTCATTCGCCGCGCAAGCGTGCATTGCCGCCTAGTCAGTCGCGTGTCTGGCTCGCAACCGAAGGGTCGTGGGTTCGAATGCCACCTAAAATTGCTGAAATTGGTGCAAAAACCCCTTGAAAAGAAAAAAAAAATTAAACCCTTTGGGTGGGACACGCGTGTCAAGATATAAATGCGAAAAACAACAACAAATAATTTTTAGAGCAATATTGACGGCGACAGACGCGATTTAGTCGGCAGTCACCTCCTGTCCACTTCTTTTCTCTCTCCGCACTTCGGGCGCGTGGAGAAGAGGTGGATCGGCTTCGCCTTCACGACCGAGATGGTCAATCCGGAATGACCCGTGACGCCATGGACTCCGCGCGCAGAATTTCAAATAGATCTCTCGCCGCCAATATTGCTCTAAAATTATTTTTTGACACGCGTGTCCTAACCAAACTGCTAAAAAAAAAGAAAACGTTTTTTTTTTCTTTTTTAAGGGGCTCTTTAAGGCAAATAAATTACTTTCTAAGCGGAAATCATTTGAGACATGCGGCGACCTTTGATTCGCATTACATGCCATGTTTTAATCACTTTCATTCCACGCGTGTCGTCACGTGAGCGCTGTGGGTTGTTTGAAACTCCCGCGAGAGGCCATGTGGCTGTGGCGTCATGACAATATCGACCACTCTGGATTTTCCTGTCACGCCACCGACGCCGGCTTTTCTTTGACACAAGCTCCTTAACGCTGTCGCGTTAAAAAAGAAACGGTAGTACTTGTTCACGCTCAATGCGCCGCATCGCTTATACTCTGTCCCAACGGGTTGCGTAACACTTTACGCGGATGATAAGGGCTGTGTTTCAAATCTAGCCCAAATGGATCCGAGTTACTCCGGCGGGTCGTGTCACGTGACAACACAGATTGAAAAACGCTGGACGCGGGTAGGTTTTAGAACGCCAAGGTACGAAACCCTTACCCTGGAGTAGGATCGAGTAAAGTTTGGAACGCGGCCAACGTTATCATCACGATCCGCCGCCACTGCTACCTTTGCGCCTGCTTCACGAGTGGTAACTTTGACGTGCCCCCGAGTTTCCCACGAGCTTCAAGTCGTTCTAAAAAGAGTTGATTTAGTGGTTTTCGATGACGCTCAGTAAGTATGTACAGTCGGACGCAATATAAGCTGGCACAACCGGGCTTCTGCAGAAGGGAGTGAGACGCAGCATGGAGTGCCTCCGGTACTCCGAGTCACGAACCTACTGCCACAGTGCGCTACAATACGAAATGAGGGAGTCCACTTCAAACTCCTTTCTAACGGCTCAATAGGAAGTATTCACTGGCGGCCATAGCTGTGTGCGCGACTGCTGAGCGCGTGCTGTTGGCGAGCTTCCACAGTTCTTTTGTAACGTACAGTACATTCCGCACCCTCAAGATTGCCGGTCTTAGCAGCCTATTAATGTGGGCTCATTCTGAGCATGCGCTCTAGACAGCACCCACAAATATGGCACCCAGTGAATACTCCTTATACACATGGCAGTGTTTCCAATCTGACATGAACGCCGCCATTTCAGATTATAGTGACGCTCCCTGTACACCGCTCATTCTGTAACTACGAAACTTATGGCCAGCAATATAAAAACAAATATCCACGAAAGATACCTTTCTCTGACCCCTTTCGCGGTGGAAGTTGTGCGTTTCACCCTAAAAAAGCTGGAGCGGCAACTTTTCCCGCAAATCGCTGGGAGAGTCAATTTTTGCAAACTATAAAGAGAGTTCGGTGAATGACCCTTCTAAAAATATGAATAAACCTAAAAACAAAAACAAAAAAACTGCTTTAATTGTGACAGCATGGTGAAATATCACGCGCTCTGTCTCACAGCGCCGATAGTTTTTTTTTTTGTTGTTTTTTGCTAACGACATATTTATATCCCCGTAATATGTCGTACTTTGCTGAGATTGGCTTTCTCTCGCAAGTGCTCTGCGAGAAAGTGGATCCTCCAGACTTCTTGCAGTGTTCATATGCTATGTACTTCAAGGATTCGATGTAAACAATCTTAGCAAAACGCAGACAATGGTTCGAACAGACCTTGCAGAGAAACACGATCGAATAAATAGAAAACGAAGAACAAAAAGAAGCTTGGTTAAAATCATTAGCGCGAATGAGCGAACCCGTGATCGAAGGAGCGACCGAAGATGGAGGAGCTGTGACGGCGGCAGTAGGGCCGAAAGGTTCGGCGCAGAACTGACGAGGCCGTAGCGAGTGATGAGCGGCCATGAAGTGCGGCCAGGCGAGACGACCAGAAAGTGAGTCGTCTTCCGCGATGCAACTCAAATTGCACGTGCCACTCGGGAAGCCTCGGACCGAGACGCACGACCCGGAAAGAAGATCGTCTCTGCACGCTCGCGCTATGGAACTATATTCGCGGAATAACTGCAGAAAGCTCGTGTGCGACAGAAGTCGGAGAGTGGGAGTTTCTTTACAAAGAGAGATAGAGACGACTTTGTGCATGCCAGTGATACAACAGATGCCGACCTTGATTTGATAGCATCCTTCCGCGTTTATTGGTGTTGATACTCAATCCGCTGTAAAAATAAACACAGGACACCGTTTTTCGTAGAAAACGTTCGAGACGCTAAAACCCAAGATTGACGTTGTAGACGCATCATGCTTGGCATGTCTAACTTTGCCCATTCCGTCGGTACAGTTAACATCGTAAATAGTGCATCCTCACACCATGTTCTACGATGGGCTGCGTGTAAGATGCAACGAAGACGGTCGGAGTATCGCACAATTAGGTTGACCCCGGCAGCCCGGCTTGTCCGCTTATGATGAACCGATCTTCTAAAGGCTGTGGTCCCACTGCTCATACGTGCTTCGAAACACGCTTAAAGATGTACGCAGATACTTCTGCGATGATGTCTGGAGCAAACACCGCGTTTGTTGCATGGTGTTTGAGAGGTTTGATTGCGGCTTTAAGGTGAATCGTCGTTTCCCGGCAGGCACTTACCCGGGAGGCTGCCGTGCGGCCGTCGTCCACCAGGCCACCTGCCCGAAGCACGCGTTGCCCATCCCGGCACCAGAGCGTCGCTAACGGGACTCGACGGGGAAACTCCTCTGGGCGCCCGCTCAGTCACCCCTCCGTCGCCGGTCGCCGGGGGCCACTCTGCAGGCTTCGGCTGTGGCGGAGCAGCGGCGGACACCGGCTACACCGGCACCGCCGCCGAGCCGCTCCGAGCATCCGAGTCGGCGAAACGACAATGAAGCGAAAGCCCACCGACTCCTCAACACCACTTCACCACTCGTCGTCACTCCCACATCAGGGTTGTCTCGGTAATGGGGGGTAAAGAAACACAGGGGACTGTGAAGGGCTGGTCAAGGAGCACCTACAGTTGTGAGGGACGTCCACTACACTTCCGGACGTTCAGTAAATTGGAGGATGACGGAGCACTCGTGCCACGACTAGGGGTCGTCACAAACACCAAAGGTTGTGAAGGATGGTCTCAGAACACGTACAGTTGTGAGGCGTGGCCACCTTACCTCCGGACGGTCGGGTAACTGGAGGGCCACAGAGCACCCTGTTATAGCGGAGGGTGGTCACTAGCACCAAAGGTCGTGAAGGGTGGTCCCAGAACACCCACAAATGTGAGGTGTAGTCACAGAAAACCTACAGCTGCCAAAGGTGGTAGTCACTACTCCCCCGGAGGTCGGTAAACTAGAGGGTCACAGAGCACTTACAAGGAGGACTGTTCCTAAACACCAAAGGTTATGAAGGGTGGTCCAGGAATACCTACAAGTGTGAGTGGTGTTCCCGGAACGCCTACATTTGTGAAGGATGGTCATCACGCAGCCATTTCGTGGGGGAGGGGGGGGGGGGGCGGGTAGCGGAGCACTAGAAATTGTGAATGGTGCTTGGAGCGCTCCCTGTGTTGTGAGGGGTGCTCCCGGGACACCCCCAGTCGTCAGGGGTGGTCCACAGTTCTCCCGGGATGTTGGTGGCGGATCACACCGAAGATTGCGGAGGGCTGTCACAAAGCACCAATGATCGGCGACGGTTGTCACAGGACACTTACTGTTACGAGCGACGGTCCCAGCTCACTCGAAGTCGCAACAGACACTCACGGAGCACTGGTGTTCGTATGCGCAGGACTCGTGGTCAGAGCACACGCCGGTATGCGAACAGTGATTCACGGTACACCCGCAGTTGTACAGGGAATTCGTCGCGACACAACCCTAGGTCGAGGGTTAATAGAACACAGCAGGTCACCACACTCGGTACAGTTGTCACTGTCACCCGGTGCCACATAGAGCACTCACACCGCTGTCACGTTGGTTCTCGCCGACGACGGAGTATCCAGTTGGGGGGCTGCTTCGGCGTGCACGCCGCGAACTCGGTCGGCAGCGGCGCGGCCGTGCTCTCGCGACCGGTCCCTGCCAGGCTCTGAGTGGCGCTGGACCGCTACGTCCTGTTTGCCCTCGGCAGCGCGGAGGCCGACTTCGCTTCGCCAGCGACACTGATGGAGGGGGAGGGGGATAAGAGGAAGAGTACTCCTCCTTTCAGGCGGACTCCCTTCCCCAGCACCGTTGGAGCGAGCAACAAGTTGTAGCTGCCCTAGCCTGGACTGCCTGCCTGTTCCACCGGCTACTGCTGGGAAGCGGCACGAAGGGTCGGTCGGGCAGGGAGAGCAACGCGGAGAAGGCGACCGCCAGGGTGTACTGGTGCGCGGTGATGGCACGGGCGCGAACGCATGGCTGCCGAAAGTTCCTACTATATTATTCTAAGCGTCAGTGAAAATTCTACACTGGGTTAATTCACGGTGAATGTACACAATATAGCACATTCATTAGAAAATGTTCAGAATGTGCGACACCAGTAAACCTTATATTCTAATACGGAATGGTTCTGAGGAAGCCTTGCTTCGTGAGAGAACGAGTATGGGGATGGGAACTAGCCCTGGATATAAGAACAAATTACAAAAATTCGGTTTGGAGTCCTCTGCAGTTCAATTTTTCATTAATTCATTCATTTTATTACTTATTTGTTTCAGTACACCTTTAGAGCCCGGAGGCACTACAGAGAGGTTCGGAATAAAAATAAAAGATACTGGGTACTAACAAGACTAGCACAAATATGCGATAAAAATATCAGTAATAAAAAATTACATTCCGAATTTTTTTTTTAAATTTTATATAAGTTGATTGATGATATTGACACTGAAAATTCGGGAAGGATCGAGGTTCAGTATAGATGATGAAGGTGATAAATACAAATTATGAATTGATCTTTTAAAAAAAAATTACCTATACCTGTTTTCACCTCAAGAACCGAAGTAAAAAAAGTCCGGCTCCTCGCGGAACATTACTAATTTCTAGGGCTGGGCATCGATTAAAATTTTTAACCCGATTAATCGCCACCCTTTAATCGATTAATTAATCGATTAATCGGTTGCGTTGATTTTTATAAATATTATATTAAAAATAATGCAACGACTCGTCTTCCCTTTAAATACTTATTTTAGTCTCTGTTACACGGCGCAAAGGAGATTTAGAATTGAGGATACATATAGTTCAACGATTCAAAGACACATAGTTTTGCTCCAGCTCCGAAGACAAAAAAGTTTGTCCACATTCTCTGAAAGGAAGACAAGAAGTCAGGGGTTGGGCGGTGCTTTCTTCTTTTTTCAGAGAAAGGGGCCTCGATGAGAAGGCGTTGATTGTTGTCTGCGTTTCGGCGGATGGTCCTTGCTGCAGCTACATGGGTGCTTCGCTCGTAGGCGATACTGAAGCGAACTTACGCTTCCACTGTACAAAAACGGCTATTTGCAGATGATGCAGTGGACTTCCTCGGAGTTCAAAACTTTACCGCTGGAGTTTACTTTAAACCTAAACTTTCCAGCGAGATTGTCTTTCATACTCGTGAACACGTACATTTTTACGGGCCGAATGCTGGAACAAGTAACCATGGCGTTGTTAGCTTCCCAGCTTGTTTTTCTGCTTGCTTGTCTTGCCTGGGCAGGATGTGTAATAGATCCTCAACACGTGAAGTTTTGCGGTCGCGCGGGGATCAATAGACCGATCTCACCAGCGAGGTTGACTACGCCACCGCTGCCGCGATGCATCAAGGGAACTTTAGTCTTTCTGCACGTGCGACAACCCCGCTTGAGCTCTGCGCGTGTAGACCACGAGAAGGCACGAGCCCTTGCAAGCACGGCCGTCTGCCTCCTGTGAACTAAAGTTATGGCGGCGACACGCATGCGCCGAACACTAAGTGAGATCGGTCTATTGCGGGCACGGCTTCTTCTTCTGGCCTCGGCAGAACTGTAATGTATATCCTCGAACACATGACGCTTCGCGAGCGCGAGAATTGAACCTTGCACCTGGCTGAAAACGGAAAACCGCTCGGAACAGTACGACCGGATATACGCCACGCAGCGTTTTCCTTAAGAGGGGGGGGTGGGGGGGGGGGGGGGGTCATGAGTCAGCCCTAGTTTGGGCAGGTCTTCCAGGATAGAGCCATGCGTGCGTCCAGTTGACTTCTTTTTGAGTACCGATTAAAAAACCGATTAACCGGTTAAAAAATTTGATCGCGATTAAAGCCTTAATCGATTAATCGGAAGGTTAATCGATCAATTGCCCAGCCCTACCCCCTTTATGTGGATAATGAAGACATATGTAGGTGAATTTTAGATTAGATATATGTTATCTTATCAAGACGTACACGTTCCAAACGTCAAAAGCATCGCTTTTTCCTCCGACAACCGAATCTCGTTAGAACTATTTCAAGGCGCGTAGGAACAATGCGCAAAACTTACTTTTTTCTTGAGGTGAAAACAGGTAAAGGCACCAAAGAGAATGCCGGGAGCGCAGTTACACGCGTGGCAAACGCTCGCCTTGTCTGTATAAAAGATTGAAAATAAATATTAGGCAAGAATAGACATGAGTCTTATGTTACCCTGATTGATGCAGCGTGTTTCATTTTTGAACGTATTGGGGTCTTAAAGGGGCGATGCAACAATATTTGTACTTTGTGCAAATACCGCTTAGAACGGATCCCTGACGTTAATGACCTGTGAAACACGCGTTCGTTTTTCACCCCACGGAATAGAAGTCCCAGAAAAAAATTAAAGAAAAACGAGCAGCGTTCACCCCCTCAACTCGCAGCCAGAACAAGCGGCCACGTGATCTGTAGCCGATTATGTGCCGCCAATGTTGATCATAGCCACGGGCTGGGGTTGGCAAAGCACAGGACACGCGCTGAGTTCCAGACATTGTTATGGCTCGGCTATTGTCGTCGTTGCAGCGATTGGACACCGGCCACTACCCGAATGCATGTCGAGGCGTCGATTGTCACGAGCCCAGATTGAATGCGTACGCAGTCTTCGCGTCCACTGTGTGAGCAGCATTTGAATATCGTCACAGCTGGGATCGCAAAGCTCGATGACGCATTCCCGGGGATCGTACTGTCGCTATTGTACCCACAGCTCCGTCATCAAATTTCGGAAGGAGAGACTGAAAGCAAAGCTCCGCTTTCATCTTTTGAATTCCGCCGTGACGAAGACGCTTCCTGGTCAGTGGTGTTGCGTTCGAGTATTCTTGGGTCCCACTAGTGCCAGGGAGCTGGTGTAAAGTAAGAGATATTCCTACCTAATGTCGTTGCACAGCCCCTTTAAATAAGAGCGACCTTTAATGATAGTATCAAAATGAGCTGTTGGGATAGTTGGTTTTGCATAATTACAATGTATCGCAAAGACAACACAGGAAGGAGACAGGGGGGGGGGGTGCATAATATTTAATACAAATTTAATTTACGAGTATACTTAAGTAAAAGTAACTTGTAATGACGGGGGTTTAACATAAAATTTTATACAATTTAATGCAAAAACAAAGTGGGTGCTTAAGCAAAGTGGGTGCTTAAGCACCATATGGCTTTAAGAAACACTCCAATGAAAAACATTTTTTTAGGAGAGCCTAAATTGGACACGTATTTTCTTTTTCGTAATTTTTCCACCAGAAGAAAGAACGTTTTGCGCAATATTTACGCCGTTAGACGCCATTTAGATGGAGGTCACGGCCCACTCTAAGCCCCGCCTACAAATCAGTTGTACCGCCCGCTACCACTGGATTGGCTTGGCTGCTCGGCCGAACGCGCTAACAAGCCTAGTGTCTCCCGTTCGCGACATCCTGCGTCTGGTCTGTCGTCTCACAACGCCCGCTAGTTGTGCTTAGCAGACGCGCGGCAGCCTCCGGCATTGTCTGCTATTTCACCACAATCTATCGTCGTGTGCCATGCCCGAAGGACGCGGACATGAACGCTGCCCGTCGGCGTCAGTTTTCGCCTTCGTTCGTCTGCTATTTCGCTCCCGTCTAAAAACTTTTACAAAGCTCGCGAGACTCGGCCATAAAAGCGGCGTTATAGGGTTCCATCATCCGCGAGCGACGGTATACAATACAAGCGTCTGTCAGCGTCTGTTCATGTGCGGTAAAAAGCGACCGAGAGGACTAAAAAAAGCAACAAAATAAATATGCTGTCATTTCAACTTTTATGTTCTTGTTTTTTTGTTGTTTTTTTCGCATGGCATTCGCGAGAAAGGTGAGAGAGCGTCATCACGCACAATTAAAACGTGACCTAAAATTATTCGCTTTGGCAGGCCAGTTACACTGCAAAACTTCAGAGCTAGTTGAATTTCGAAACGAAATGTCGGGAACATACCTGGACAAACTTGATGCGAGCCGAACGTCCGATTGCCTCTAGCCAAAATGGCTCCCAAATTCTTACCGGTGAAGGTATCTCCTCGGTATTGAAACCATGGTCGCAATCACGACGGTTGAACAATTCACAGAGCAGCAGGGCCGCTTTTACTCGAACCAACATCTTTAATCAGCATCAACACGCGCGAAGAAAGAAATCAAGCCAGATCGATCAAAACAGTGAATGTGGGACGTTAGGTTTAGGCCAGTCCCGCTACGAAAACAAGCATCCGCACAGTGCTTCCGAAGGCGCGTACTTGTGAAAGTTGTTTCCTACAAACTATGTCGTGTTGAAGAGATCTCCAACTAAACACCTCTATGGACTCGAAACGACCCGCACTCATAAAAATTGACGGCAGCCATGTTTGTTATCGTTTGAAACCGAAGGGGAAAGGCAATATCGGGATATTTTTGAAAACAGTAATGACTCTATCTAGATTATTTGTTTCTCAAACATAGAAAAGTCGATTAAGATACTATTAGAGCACGGATATACAAATTCCATTCACACGTCAATCATCTTTCCAGCCAATGAGATGATGATGAATAAATCTTTATTCAGCGAGCATCAGGTGCAGATGTTAGGGCACCCGCCCGGTGGACGGCATCCTTAGTCCGGGATACCCTGGCTGCAGCTGGCTATCCGGGCCCTCGTCACCAGGTCTTGCTGGATCCCAGGGTCCGGGCTGGTCAGACAGGCCATCCACTGCTCGTAGGATGGGGTGGGTTTGGGAGTGAGGTCCGGGGTTCGTTGGCATTCCCATACCTGATGAAAGGTTGCCGGGAGAAGGACAAAAATTACAGGTGGCGGGGTATTGAGTGGAATAGATGGCGTGAAGAAGGGTGCTGTGTGGATATGTATTGGTCTGCAGTCTTCGGAGGGTGGTGGCTTCATCTCTTGATAGTCTTGGGTGCGGTGCTGGGTATTTTCTTCGGTTGTGACGGTAGTGGGCAAGTATGTCGGCATACTTGATGAGCAGGTCGGTCGTGGGGGCAACAAGTGAGGTTGTTCCCTCTTGGGTAATGGCCCGGTGTGTATGCGCACGGGCAGTGGCATGTGCCGCCTCATTACCTTCGAGGTATTCGTGTCCGGGTACCCAGACGAGGTGTACTTCGGGGAGCCGGGGGATGGTCTTGAGGATGCGAAGCGCTGTTTTGGAGATGCGTCCCCGTAGGTAATTGCGACAGGCTGCCTGGGAGTCTGTGAGTACTGTGATTATATCGTCGCCTGTCGTTGCGGCTAGGGCAATGGCGATTTCCTCGGCGGCTTCTGTAGATGTTGTGCGGACTGTGAGGGCGGTAATTTCTTGCCCTGCTGCATTGGTTACACATACAGCATGGGCTGGCTTATGCGGATACGGGGACGCGTCGGTGTATCTGGCAGTTGGGCTATCGCCGTATTTGGTGTTCATGGTTCGTGCTCTAGCGATGCGCCGAGCCTTATTGTAAACCGGATGCATGTTCTTCGGGATCTGGGCTACACGAATGGCTTTTCTTAGATGCAGAGGTACGCGTTCTTTGTGGTCTTGCAAGGGGGGTGTCGCGTAGCCTGACTTTCTCAGTGTGGCTCGTCCTGTAGGTGTTAATTAATTTAAGGCGTTCTAACTGGGAAATGTGATGTGCCTCTTGTATCTCTTCCCAGGTGTTGTGAATTCCTAGTCGCAACAAATTCTTCGTTGAATTCTTGGGAGGTAGTCCTAAGGCGGTCTTGTATGCTTGGCGCAGGGCAATATTAAGTTTTGATTTTTCGGTTGTTTTGAGGGACAAATATGGCGTGCCATAGGCGACCCGGCTAATTAGTATGGCTTGTACAATGCGTAAAGTGTCAGATTCTTGCATGTCAAATCTACGATGTGATACACGGTGTATCACACCGTGTATCACACCGTGTATGGGATCAATAGCCGGCCGATTGCGTCAAGACAATCCGCTATCCGAAGACGTTGCCATACCGACTATTATCGCGTTCATTTAGGCTTAGGCCCGCTTCAGACGGGGCAATTTTTCCAGCAATTTTGAGGTTGCTGGCGGGTTGTTCCCTAGCTTTCCCTAGATCGACGCGAATTGCTGAGATCGGGTCCGGCTCGAACAAGCGAGCAACTCGGAGCAATTCGAAGACGTTTGAAGCGGCTGCAGCCAATCAGGAACGCGATATTTTCACGTGACACCACTGTGGTGGTGATGATGACAGCTAAAGACTTACTTCTGGTTTGAAATGGATCGTTTTTGGAAATAAACATTTTCAGAAAAATGAGTTAGTATTCTCAACGCCGTTCAAACATATAAGAACACGTTTTTAGCGCGTAGCTTGGCGTCTAAATAGTGAAAGAAAAACCAAATTTAATGATGATGATGGCAAGTCGGAGCAATTTGGTTGCTGCGTGTGAACGCGGGCGGCCCGTGTTGCTGGTGTTGCGACGTCAAGTTGCTGGGTGAAATTGCTCCGTCTGAAGCGGGCCTTAGGAATGGCCAGAATCGAAAGACTATCTAACAAATGCGGCGAGGTCATTGCTCATGCTTTGCGATTTTAGTGTGGTAAGGCAAAGCGAAAGCTTCCTGCACCATTCGTTGCTGACTAACGCGCCCAATATTGCAGCTACAACGGCATATTAGTTCCGAAGCGAGCGGCGCTCACTCACCGGGGCACCGCCATGTTTCCCCGCATCCCTACCGAGCCAGTCACGCGATTTTAAAATCCCTCTCCTAGGTACTGCGGCTAACTTTAGCCGCTATTCGCGCTTCGAGCGAACGGGCCCAGGCCTCCAGTTTTCATCGGGCAGCCTAGCCTCTAAATCATCTGTAGATAAGGGTGTCAATGTTTCTTCTTGTTGATTAAAAAAAAAAGGAGATTACGCTAGAAAGGCACGTCCAGCCATAGTATCTTCGTTACACTACTTGACATGTCATGGCCTAGCGGTACGTAGCCATGATGACGCAGAAAGCAACTTAAGGGAGCTCCTGGAACTGCGCGCAAATGACATACCAGAGCTGCAATCTTGGCTTTGCCGATCTGGGTACAAAGGGCTTTCCCGTGAAATTTTTAACGAACTGCAAGAAATATGACGGCCCGCGATGTCCTTTACTCTCTGAAAACGAAGTCCGCGAAGCAGGGGAATTTCGCCGTGATAGTGTATAAGACAACGGATATGTCGGTCAAGGAGCAGGTATTGATTTGCTTTAGAATTATGAAAGATAACTTCGAGTTACAGGAGTTATTTTCTGGTTTTTATAACGCAGCAGACACGAAAGCGACCACACTCTTCGCCATTTGCAAGGACACGCTCTGCCGTTTTAGCTTGCCGATTGACATGTGCTTTGGGCAATGTAACGATGGTGCCGCAAACACGAGGGGCCAGCACAATGGGCTCCAAGCGCTCATGCAACAGGAAGAACTCAGAGCGCTGTACGTACACTGTACTGCTCATGTCATTAATCTTGCGTTACAGAACTTGAGCCACAACGGGAACATGTGTCGTGGCCTCTTGAGCATGATAAATGATCTTAGAAGCTTTGTAACGTCCTCCCCAAAGCGTGTCGATCTATTTCAAGCGCTGAAACAGGACGACGCAAATATAAATTTGAGACAATATTGCCCCACAAGGTGAACCCTTAGGGCTGCTCTGCTTCTCTCCGGTCAGTCCTTCTTAATTATAGAGAGCTGATGGTATCTTTCAGCCATAGTGTCCAAATTCGGCCTATATTTCAACCTAAAACTGCTCTTGCAAATATTTTCGCGGTTATAAACTGTAAATAGCGCATTACAGAGGCCAACGCTAAGATTTGACCGAACAGAAAAAATAATAACAGCCGTTAGGGAGAGTTTAAACGAACTAAGGAAACGATTTCCTCCGTTTTGGAACGAGGCATGTGCAGGAGCAGCTGAGCTTGACGTTGACGAACCATCTGCTCCAACGAAAAGAAAAAGACTCCACACCGATATGAGAATGGATCCGCAGGTCATATTCACCCGTCCTTTGAGGACACGTATCGACAGCGGTTCTATGAGGCAGTTCACGCGGTACACTCTTCGCTAAGCGAAAGGTATCCGCTTTCGACGTGGCAGCACATGGCTCACATTGAGCGCTTTGTAACAGGTGAAGAAGACAGCAGATACCTCTGTAAGTTTTACGGAACAGATCTTGAGCCTGGACGCCTTGAGCTTCACCGTGATAGGCTCATAGATATTACGAAACAACGGAATATACCAATCAGCAGATTTCAGGATGTAGAGGTATTCTCGGGCGCAACCGGCGAACAGTTACAGGCCCTCTTGCCGGAAATGGCTAAGCTGGTTAAAATTGCATTGACCATTCCTGTAACATCATACACGTCACAAAGATTGTTTTCCTGTCTGTGTCGCATAAAAACGCATTTGAGTTCAACCATGGGACAGGCCCGCTCAAATCATGCTGCACTTCAGCATGGCCACAAAAAATATCACCCGCAAAATAAACCTTAACGGCGTTGCACTTTTTTTCAATGAGGGCTGAGTTTTGTGTAAAATAGCTTGTCCGTCTTTTTCTCGATTTTGTTTATATAACATGGGCGCTTACACGCTCGTCTTTTAGTTCCGTTCCGTTACTCCGTAAGTCGCTTGTTCACTTAATGATTTCATGTAAGAGTTTTTCTGCATTTGTTTGTCTCCGGCTGAGTTCGCTTTTTGCTATTGCATAAGTGTTGTACATGTGTTGTTGTTTTGTTGAAATTGTGTGTACTTGTACATTTTTTCCTTGATTCGGTCGATGAGATCAAATTGTGTTTATTACTTGAGTCATGCTTTGTGTCATGTTAATTCATCAAGTGATTATCTGCACAAAGGGGACCTGCAGTGACGTTTCCTTTGCTGTTGCACTTTCTGAATGCGGTATTTGGAGGCACTTTGCTGTATTTAATTAAAATAAATAGCCTCTGGACAAAACTGTCAGTTAAGAATTGACAGCAATAATAACATGTTTGCCTGTTTTCATGTGAGAAAAAAAAAAAAAAAAAAAACTGACGATGCCTGAGTAGTTGCGCGTTTGTGAAACTGCTGGAAAGCAGCGTCTCCGCATGGGATGAGAGAAGGGGAGGACGAGGTAAAATTGGAGGGAGAAAAGTGAGAAAAGGGAAATCGGAGAAGAAGGGCAGTGTGGAGGCAGAAGGTGACAGCAAACCCCCCGCCGCCGCGCCCGCCGCCAATTATACAACAAATAATCAAATTGACATTAGCTAAGCTTCCTAATCACAATAATTAATATCAACGTCATCAAAAGTTTTAAATAGAAATAATTCACAATTACATCATTGGGATCACATTCATTAATATACAATGTCAGCGTTAATACAAAAATTCTCCATTTCCGTTGCATTCAAACAGAAAATATATGTAAAAGTGTATGAAAGACATTGGTATATTTTTCTGGACATCAAATTATCAATACGCTTAATTATTAATAAAAACAATCAAAAGCACTATAACAAAAACGCTTTGAAATCTGCTGCCCACTCATGGAACAATTATTAGGTTTAGGTCACTGGGGCTAAAATAATACGCTTTTACTCTTTCCTTGAACATGCAGATTCTTCGATTTTGGCGTAGTATTTCAACAATGTTGGTTTGGTTATAAATAAGGTCAGATAATTGTTAATCGATTCTTATCAAACTATTATTAAAAATATGAGTTATATAGAGCTCTCCTCTGAACACCCGTCTTGAAACAAGAGTCTGCTGTTACTTGTTGTATCATAAATCAAAATGCAGTCAAAGACTACAGGGTACACAAGCACAAACACGCATTCTAAAAGCGCAAGGCCATGGTGAATGGTTTGCGCTTGATTGCTTTAACCGCGCGGTGACAACAAACGTACTAAAAGATGTCGAGCTCCGTGACGTAGTGTTTTTTTTTTGGCTCTGCTTGATTGTCCCCGTTGACCTGTTATGTCGGCGGCGCTCTGACTTACAGCGAAAATGAATTTAAACGTTTATGTCGTGTAAAAGTTCTTTCATTCTCGAAATGCTGGCAACGCATGTCTTATATATGTTCTTTATCGTTCGATAACATTCTTCACTGATTGACTGAATATCTTTTTAATTCTTGAATAGTTAAAACAATAGTTACTGGCTTGTGAGCCTCTGGCGAAATCGCTTTGCCAACTCTGCAGCGCGGAACAAAGCCAGTATCAAATAACAAAATTTGCCCAGCTTGGCACTCTCGCTCGGGTAGATGAGCTAGCTGAGCTCCACTTCTGGGCGAACTGGGCACTGCTAGCACCACTGGCACCTTTGCTGGCATATGAGTCATCAAAAGCACGCGCTGAGCACGTGCGAGCAGCAGAAAGGAGGAAATAAAGAGCAGAAGAGGAACATCACTGCCCCGAGCCAGTTTTCTGGCCACACGGATGAGTACCGCCATCTAGTGTACCAGGATGAGTTGCTGGGTGAGTTGGTTAGTCATGTTGTCTTAAACAGCGCAAATAAGGATAAGGAAGGAAGAGGCAACAGGAAGGAAGAGACAACAGCGCTCTTTCCTTCCTGTTGTCTCTTTCTTCCTTACCTTATTTGCGCTGTTTAAGTCAACACGCCTTCTAGTGTTTGAACTAATGGCTTGTTCAAGATGACCGCCATGGGACCGCAGCCTTAAGAGTAAAAGGAGTACAAGGTATCCACTGGGTGCCATATATGAACGCGCTATTGAATGCGCGTCCGGGGGGGGGGGGGCATGGTTGGCTTGAAGTAGAGCCACTAAATGAGCTGCGCTTGGAGTATCGGCACTCCGTTCCCCGGTAGTGATGTGGGCGCCGCCATTTTGGTGCTTGTGCAGAGCAGACGCAACTGCCAATCGTCATGATTAAAAAGTGCGACTTCCTCAGCATTAGATTCGGTGTTAGGAAGCTCATCTAATATTGCTTTGCTTTGTCACAAATTGTTTAAACATTTGTGGAGGGCGGAAAAGCGTTTCCCGTGATTTCAGAGAAAGCTTCAGATAACTGGAAACCATGATTTTAAGCCACAATATGGCCAAGTGTCGAAGCGTAGCTTATTAAGTGGCACTAGCCTGAACATCCCCGCATCCTCAGATCAAGCTCCTACCTAACCAGGCACGTAGCCAGGATTTTGGTTCGGGGGGGGGGGGGGGGAGGGGGCGCCCACGACAAAATGCTGTACGAGGAGGAGGGGGAGGGGAGATCCCAGCAAAATGGTGGATGTCGGGGGGGGGGGGGAGGACTGGGCCCGATGCCCACTTCCCCCCTCGCTACGTGCTTGTACCTAACGTCTGCAAAGAAGGGCGATCTTGATGGTGTCGAATGCAAGTTGCAGAATCACTGTGGAGCTGAGACTGCAGCCTCAACCACGAGAGCTCGAGGTTGCTGCTTTGAAGCGTTCTTTTGTGGGATGAGCGCTCGCGCTAGAAGTGTATGTTTCAAAGCCAGGAGGGTAGGCTCTCTGGGTAGGCTAGCTCACGCTTGTAGCTTTAGCTGCAGTCTCAGCTAATCGATGAATGGGGTATAGCAGAGCCGTGTATAGGAAGTATTCACTGGCGGCCATTAGCCCCGTGCGCGACCGAAAGCGTCGCTGTGGTCGGCCTTCAACGATTGGCCGAACGCTGACTATGACGTCGGAAAGGGGATTTATCATCGACGGAAATAAGAGGAATGAAAGAACTTTAATTTTGACGGTGTTGGCAGTGTTCCTTTGAGAGCGCAATGATTTCAAGCTTCCACCATGCTAATAACAAACACCATCGAACTTGTTGTTTGCAAGGTAATGACGTCACAAGGGGGAACCACAGGAGGGCGCCACCAAAACATCTCGCCGCTAATAGCTGTGTGCGCGAATGCTGAGCGCGTGCTGATGGCGAGCTTCCACTGTTCTTTTGTGACGTGCGTTCCGCACCCTCAAGTTTGCCGGTCTTAGCAGCCTATTAATGTGGACTCGTTCTGAGCATGCGCTCTAGACAGCACCCACGAATATGGCGCCCAGTGAATACTACTTATACAGAGAGTTTGGTCAATGGGAGGCGCGGGCAGAGCCAGGGTGTGCACCAGACGCAGAAAGTGGGCTTGGCATGCTCTCTTGGCCAACCAGAAGCCGAAAAGAATCCCCTAGCGGTCATAGCGAGAAACAGATTTGGTCGTTTTAATAAGCGCGTAAGAGGTAAACGTAGTAACCCTTTATGGTTGAAAATGGGGTGCACATGATGTTTTGATTATGATCATTCAGGAAGATGTAAGAAACGAATGCGCCGCTGAACTCTGTTTTGCTCGTACAGGATGTGACCACTCGGAAGGCAGATTCCCGGACTTTGGCGCTTGGCGTACGGATTATGTCGATCGTTCCGCTTGTCGCACTCTTCAACCATGATTTTGGATCACCGTGATTGAAACATCACGTGCACCATATTTTCAGTCACCGAGAGTTACTCCGATGCACTTATCAGGTTTGTTTCTCGCGACCACCGCCAAGGTATTATTTCCGGCTTCTGGTTGGCCACATTCGAATTTCTGAAGACGCCCTGGAACACGCCCAGCCCGCTTTCGGCCAATGGCGCCTCCTCATTTGCCTCCTATACTTCCCAACGAATGGCCAAACTCTCTACATATGCGGCTCTAGAGTATAGTAAAGGCGTTAGCAGTCTCCGTAAAGTTACATTCAGGACTAAGTAACTCCAGGAGCGAGCCATACTGCCGCGAACTGGCGCTGCTTCTTAGGAACTTGTGACGGCATTCCAACGGAGCTTCCCAGATCGACACCAGGCGCAATCTTGAAATCGGTCAATTTGTTTTAAAATTAGTTTTCTTGACTTCTATGCCTGCAGCCCAGAAACACTAGGCTAGTGTTCCTAGGCTGCTGGCACAACATAAGCCACTTCTAAACGAAGAAATAAGTGCAAACCAGGAGGTTGTGGTTCGAGTGGTTTGTTGATTACATTGCTGTTTTCATGCCTTGTGGCACAAAAGAAATTAATAAAGCTTTGACAGCACGGTCTTAGAAAGGTATGCCACTTGATACCCCGAGTGATTGAGATGCATCTTGATGATCGGGTAGAATGAATGATGACACAAACATCCTTGATGTTTGAGGTTTAGAGTGTGATTTCATATCAGGCCATTCTCGTTACTCACCGTCAGGTCCATTTGTATGCATTATTCATTTACAGAGAAAACGTCGACTGCCAATTGCATTGAGAATCGTCATGGGGAAATTATCGTTGAACTTCGCTGCAAGCTTCATCAGGCCAGCAAAGCAATTGTCAAGCTATCACAAAGCTTGAGACTATGTTTCAATCTATCCTATTCCTGCCCAGTCCTGAAAAGCTTGTATGGAGTTGTAAATAAATCCCTAAAATGGTGTTGCGTTTGTACGACGGTCCTTTAGATGCTCAAAGAACGTAAACCAAAAAAAAAAAAAAATGCCAGCGGCTTAATGTGATGACAGAAATAAGCTCTAAGCGATAAAGTCAGCCACTGCAAGGGAAACACGCGGCACATACCACTCTCATCGAGTGAATTATTGATCTTTCTGTGTGATTAGGCAGTGGTAAATGACTCATCTCAAAAGGAGATATTCCAGTGCGGTACGACTGCTAACACGGGGTCTTTAACGTGAACCACGGAGTAATGATTACGCGAGTGCAGCTATAGACTAAATTGTAAATTATGCAACAAATGATTTAAAGCGGCTGTCCATGGCGTCACAGACTTACCTGAAAGACGTGTCGGCAACGCCAACGGTGCGGTATGCGTAGTTATTGTACAGCGTACTATGCAGGTCTCCAAAATGGCGGCACAGAAATGGATGAATTTGAGCGCCACGGCGTGGAGCTTGGGAGTTTCGGTACTCTGGATCCTCCAAGATCCGACGCATGCTCTGCAAACCTATTCAGAGACTCTAGAGTTATTATAGTGTACGTTAGAGCCTTCATATGCAAGTGTCTATGGGACGTTTGGTTTCAAATTAAAGCAGAGAGCAACTTGACTCCAACAACAACCAGTCCACTTTTGCGGTGCTCCTGTGCATTCTCATGGGAAGACGCGTGTCTGTTTTGTCTCTTCGCTGGGGAATTACAGAAATTACCTTTGTTACTTGGATCTCTAGTGAAAGGTAGGTAACTTTATTAACTAAGCTAGGATAACGGTCGGAAATAACGTAGAACTTATTCAAGAAGCGCCAACATCCCGATGACGCTAATATATATATAATCTGCAGAAATTTATATGTTACTAAAAATGACCCATTACGAGCGCCTAAAACACGTAAAACAGTAAAAGTATGGCACCATAAAAGGTGTTTTTATTTTTATCATTGTAGTGACTTTATCGGGCGGTAACAGTTTCCTGGCTTTTTTTTTTTTTTTTCATTTTAAAAGTTTTCGAGCATGCAGATATGAGTTTTGAACGCCAGAACAAACTTACCTTTGCACCCATACATGAGCAGCAGGGTGAATAAAACGAATTTTATTTCTTGCAAATTGCACTCATTACACGGCTTTACTTTATCTGGATCGTCTACATGCGCAGGTAGGTACTGGCCCAGTGTTAGTGCATAGTTCTTGACGCCTCTCCTTGTGTTTGAGATGTTCTTCATTGCTTTGGCACATACAACCCCTTGTAGAAAAACGCCCATGTCGTTTTCGAGCTTAGAGTGTCGAACAGTGTACATAAATACATGTACGAAGCAATTTTATCATGTTTTTTAATGCCACGAATTAAAAAAAAAAAAAATCCGCCGTAACTGAAAAATATTTTCGTTCGCGTGATCGAGAAACAGTGTTCCAAGCCATCCAGTACGTACGAAATATTCGTGATATTTGTTCTTATAATCAAGCGCAGGGCAAAATGCACTCACTTTTTCAAATAGAAATATAATACCGGAAGTCAATTTCAGACTGGTTGCTGTCTGGTTCGTTTTGAAGCCGCACATTAGCGCCAGTTGGACCTCTAGCGTACATTATAACTATGGCACGACCTACTGTAATCCTGACCTGCCCACCGGATGGCTCCCTATAGGAGACGCTGTCCAACACCACCTAGTCTAACTAAGGCCTCTCTAATACCTCCTCTCCACATCGTGTGACGTCAACCGATCTACCCGGCTTCTCCGGTTATCTTGACTCGGCTCGACGAAGCCGAGCCTAGCCACCGGGCAAGTTTTAGCTTCTTCGCCCACGCTGTTCGCCCGTCGTGAAATTCGTCGAATACGCAGTCGTCAAAGGTAAAAGATATATTTAACGTGTTCACAAATCTTAGAACGTCCAGATCGTTCGTTGCGTGTTTCGCGGGGGTTCGTCGTCATCTTCTTTTTAGTGACCACTCGTGCTCAGCAGAATTCTAACACTAGACCAGAACTGGTTAAAGTTTAGTCATTCATAAAAGGCACGCAAAAATACCCCTACACACAAAATTTAGCCACCTCGGTGACTCCGACGCAAAGCGCCGGCCTACGGGTTCGAATCCCGTCCGAGGTGCCCACAATCTGACCAAGGTTTATGGCAGAGAAGGCACCGTGTAACCGAGCTTTCAGTTCCACGTCGAAAGATCCCCAGGTGGTCAAAATTAATCCTCAGTCTTCCCCTGGGGCGTGCCAGATGCCCGTCGTGGGTTTGGCAGGTAAAACCCCCAAATTTGACCCACAAAATTACATAGAACTGAACAGTAGCCTAGTTGTCAAGAAAAATTACCGTCTGCAAGTTCAACAAAACGAGGCCTATAGTCGAAACCGTTTCCAACTTATCTTCATCTCAAATTTCTTTCCGTGCAGGTATCCAGGGGCCCACGTGTCTTAATTGCACGTTTCTTCTACATCCCTGTACACATCACAGCACACTGTCACGTACAGATCATCCCTGGTTCGATCAGAAATCACTTCAAACTTAAAAACGAATTCGACGAAACGCACTACGTCATAGTGTCCACCGCCATTGACGAACGACTGAAAAATAGAGGAGATGTCAGGCGGCCGGGCCCATAGCGTGACGTCATAGGTGGAGCGGAGAGTGCTTAAAATGGAGGTGGTGTTGGCCGGCGCTCACTCGACGCGGCGTACGCCACCTGTTGGCAGCACTTTTCTCTAGGCGTGCGTCGTCATGGCCTCCGAGATTTTTCGCACGCTCTGCTCGAGCGCGAGAAAAATCTCGGAGGTCATGGCATCGTCTGCGAAGAGGCGGCGTACATTGCCCAAAACAGTTTTCTTCTACGTTCTTTTTTTTTTTTTTTTTGTAAACTTTTATTATCTGCTTGCACCTTTGGAGTAAATTGCAGCGCGATACGTTGAGAAACCGATGTTTGTGGGTTGTCTAAAGCGCCTTAGAAGCATTAGTTTACATGCTGTAGTTCTATTGAAAAATTCCAGCACATTGGCGGAATGGTGGTGTTTTAAATCTTGTAATCACACTAGGACCAAACCCGAGGTAGTCGTATGAATAAATCAAAGCTAAAAACGGTACTGGCAAAACGGCTATTTTACGAAATTCAAACAGCACGAGATATCTCTTGTTTAGGAAATCTCTGGGGGTCGCTAAAAGACTCGGCTACTTTGCAACGTGAAACACCATCGATTTTTTTCTTATATACACCCCCCCCCCCTCCCCTATGTTCACCCTCGACATTTCAGGGGTGGGCTATTGGCCCCCACAGTCAAATGAGTTTGAGGCCCCTGATATAGGTGATAAGCGAAGCTTTGAAGTAGTGTTGAACAGAAAAGCCGGAACTGAGCAAGTCCATAGCATGATCACTGGGTACGAAGATCAGGTACGGAGAGTCTCCCGTATGCACATCTTGCATGTTGGCTTGAATAACGTACACCGAGGAGACCAGCCAGATGATGTTGTCGAATGCCTCAGAAAGAAGTGGAGCAAACGCGAAGCGGCCTTGGCTGTCTGCTCTGCTCCAGAGACCACCAGCAAAGGCAACGTACAGCAGGCGAGTGTGATTCTACTGAATGCCAAGCTGAGGAACTTATGCAGAGAGATATACATGCGAAGTTTATTGATTTTGGCATGGACGTGGATTTCACTGACGGCATGGAGAAAGATGGACAGCATTACAGAGGACAGGACAAAGTATTCGCCTTTCGAAGAAGTATTCCATTCGAAGACGAATAGAACGGTGGGACACCAGGGTGGAAAAAGGAAGCAAGAGCAAGAAATCTGCGCGACACACAGCTAGTGGCAGGGACAATCTGCATGCGAAACCCCTTCCCCACAGGCGGCAGCAAGGCGACTGGTCAAGACTTCCGTTGCCTTCGGTCTCATTACTTTGCGGTGAGAGAAATACGGATGTCGCTCCATTAATCTTCATGGAAAACTCCTGTTGTGGAAACAAATAACGACAACTTTTTTTAGCACTAGCAATTTTTTTTTTATTTTTGTTTAGAGTCCCTAATAATAAAAAATAAAATACGGCAGACTAATTTTAAGTTGTCTAATCATCTTACAATAAAACTGACTTTATACATTGGCGTGATTTCAATTACACTTCTCAAGTTTTAACAACTTTGGCTGAAAACGAAGGCGTTGAAGTTTTATCACGCTGACGCTCCTCACGAGGGACACGTATGCTCATACCGCGTGGCAATTTTAGCGCGTTCGGTCATTGGTTCATCGCCCACGTACATTCTCTTGGCCCTTCGATCAGTGGTTCGTTCTTTTACGACTATGAAGGGTCGCAAGACATGCGACGATGTTGCAACTAAAACCCTGCCGTCTGACGAAATGTCCCTGGCCCCTCCCATGTCCAAGTCGACTCCTTTGCCCAGTTCTTCATCTCCAAGGGCCTTCTCCGTTGCCGATGCGTTCGCCTACCCGGAACGTCTATGTCCTGCGAGGAGAGTGGCGGCTTCTAGTCGCCCATGCGCTGTACCATCGGGGTCAGTCGCCCTGTTCTCGACGCACTCCGCGAGAAAAACGTCCACACTGACGCAAGTTTCCATTCAGCATTCTGCAGTCTCCAATGGATTGCACAAGGCAAGCGACTGCATCTTAAAGGTAACTTCAGACGTGAGCTTGGGGGATTCACCAGAAAAACGAGCAGGAAATATGTACACGATGTCTACCGTCAAGGTGGACAACACGGAACAGGCACCCCAGAGTACTGCACACGATTTCTCGAACGGGACTCAGGAGCAGGTATTGCACAGCATCCCAGGGGTCAGTTTAAACAGTTCCATAAATCTCGCCTTCCCAAGTATATTAGAGAAGATATCACAATGTATTCAAAGGCAAGCTTTCGATACTCTTACAAGGGTTACCACAGGCAACACCGCAAACGCGACATTTAAGAATGGTGGTCAAGAGTTCGGGGGAAGGCTGACAAATAAAGCAATCGAAGAGGCTACTACGGCTGCCGAGGAGAAGGCAAAAAGTGTCGCACTCAATTCCACAGTGAGAGCATTCCAGCGGAGTTCAGGGAGGCCTCGTTGCTCCGTAGGTAAGGCCAATCTAAACCACGCGTTGGACGAATCCGTAAAGAACGTCCTTGGGGAAGATTTAGAGAGTGCATCGCCATACCTGGCTTCTAAAATACCATTTTCACTCTCTCCATCAAGTTCACAGCCACAGGCACCTGTGCATTGGAGCCAGATGAGGGTGTCAAGTATTACCAGCAGGGAACATTGCGGATATGCGAGGCCAATGATGTGCCCACCCGGATCTGAAGCTCCAAATCCTATGGCAGGAACACACGACGGGTCTTTGTCGACGGAACGAAAACGCATCTTCAACAATCACATTATTCGTCCTGCAGAAGACATAAATAGAAACCTTGAAGGACGTTCCGACGCCAAACGCGCTATTGTATCAAAGCTTTTGCCGCTCACACTATCCGAGCATAAGTCGCGACAACAAAAGGGCTGGATACCGGTGTTGGACATCGTACCCACAAATCTACTTGCGGAAGACACTGGCATAGGCGACGCCATCATCAGATCTCCGGGGGACTGGTTAGGAACTACCTGCAAAGCTTTCGACGGTGTCACTCCTGTCTCCCTCAACATGATCGAACCAGAAGGTCAGAAAGTCCAAGGTCTGCAGTTCGCGGCAACAGGTACACGCGTCCTTCAGGCACACAGGGGGACACACGCTATTAAAAAAGAGCTGTGCCTTTACCCGCTGGCTGTATTTATTGTTCTATTCACCACGGCGTTCTTCGTCCTACTTCTGAAGGGGTTCTATCTCGCGGATGGTTTCAAGCTGGAGAGGACGATGCTACCCGAGATGTGCAGGGCCATGTACTGTGTTCAAGAGGCGAACTACTTGAGTAAACTGCTTTCCTTAGCTCTGGATCCTTGCGACAACTTTTACAGGTTCGTCTGTGACCGTTCTACGAGGGAATATTCGATCTTGAGAGGTGTCCACGAGGGGCCTACCGATCGTTACGTTGGGAAACTCGAAGCAATGATGTACCCACTGCTCACAAGCGGGAATCAAACCGATGTTGCTCCAGTGCTACGTAGTCTCTTTAACCAATGCAGTAATGGGAAAAAAGTAGTCGAGGACGGTTGGAGACCGGTGTTTGAGCTCATGTCCCGAGTATCGCTTCAGGGGTTCCCACTCACGTCACCCATCGAAGACGTGTCAGTCTGGAAAGTGGCGGCCAAACTACTTCGGAAGACTGGAACGGCAGCGCTTTTGAGCGTCAGCGTCACTTCCCACCCATCCACCAGAAAGGACATCGCTTCTCTAGACCTGCCCGAAGCTCTATCCATGATTCCCGGTGTGGAAATGAGCGAGATTATCCGCATCTACACAAAATCAGTCTTCTACGCCGTCAGCGTGCTCGCAGAAAGACAGGTTCCATCCGTCCACATGCTTAATATCGTCAGATTCGCGAGTGAATTGGAGAAGCTTCACCAGAACCACAGCATAAACCGCACTTCCCAGCTAAAGAAGTTTGACCCCGACTCTCCGCTTCACTACTTCCTGTCTGAAGTGTTCGCGAATGTACCAGGCATTGTCTACGCTTCCGGAGGGGACTCTGAAGTGATCATCAACGCTCCCGAGTTTTGCTCCGAGTTGCAGCGGTTAGTAGATAGCACCGAACCTAACATCGTCATGAACTTTCTTGGCGTGAGACTGCTAATTCATGTAGCACCGTTTTTACCATGGCCTGGTCTGCACGATGTCTTCAGCAGCCTCGTTTATCGGAAGACTCGGGTCGGAGTTGAACGGTGGAGGTTTTGCCTCCGCGCAGTGGAACAGGCCTTGCCTTCTCTGTTCCTACAGTTTTCGCTGCTCGCCATCGGCAACCGCAGACTGATAGCTATGTCTACGAAGCTTGTCACCGCTATCAAACGAGAGTTTCTGAGCAACATACGTAGCACGACTCACCTCAACAACGCCTCAAAGGCCGTCATTCAAGTCCTGATCTCCACCATGACGTTCAAAATTATGGGGGCCTCCTGGATATATAACAAGAATCTTGATATGCAAATTGATGATCCTGCATTGTATAAGACGAACAGCGCCCTTCACTCTTACGTCAGTGTTCACGAAATGGCCTTCATGACGAAGATTGCACGTGGGTCCTCAAATAGATGGCCTCTGTCGGCATTCAGTACCGACTGCTGGTACGAGAGCGGCTCCAGAACCATCTACGTTCCGATGCTCATCTTCAGCGTGTCCCTCAGGGGCAGCAACACTTCTCAGATTGCTCAAGCGGGGATACGGATTGGCCGCTGCATTTTTTACATGCTGCTATATGTAGCCAACTCTAGAAATATTTCCGGACAGTGGCTGAGCGACGAGGCAAGGTATGTTCAAATAGCCAGTCGGCTTCAATACTCTTGCAAATTATCAATTTTCGTGAGCAGTGACTGGTAGAATAGAGCCACAATATTAGTGGCCCTGTTGTTTTTAAAGGTGCTGTTTTTATCTGTCGATCGGAGTGACATTAATGCGTGTTCGGTCTCGCGTTTGTTGAGACAAATGGCGTGATAGGAATTAATATTTAAGGATCCTATATAAACAATCGAGGTCTCGTACGGTGTCCTTCTGGTTAAAGGTTCACGTAGATAAATTTTCTTTGAGGGCTATGCGTGAACTTTTAGGCCGGGGTCACACTGCTTATGCATCATACAAAAGACGTTCTGCATTCAGATTCGAACGCAAGCGACCACGAGATCCGTGCTTCAAATTCCGCATGGCAATGAATTCAAAGAGAAACTTGGCACGCGGCATTCGAACAAGGGATATTGCGGTGACTCGTGTATGCGGACCTTCTTTTGTATGAAATATGAGCAGTGTGACTCCGGCTTTAGTCTTACTCCCTTGCGAACATAAGTGTGAACGCGCAGGCACGCGCAACCAAAGCATCACGGAAGCCAGCGAGCTCGCGCTAAAGGCGGAGCTTCTAGTCTCAGCTTAAGCGAGTGTTCACAGGCGGCCATAGCTGTGTACACGGCTGCTGAACGCGGGTTGACGGTGAGCTTCCGCAGTTCCTTTGCAACGAGCATTCCACACCATGAAGATTGCCGGTCTTAGCAGGCTAATGTGAGCTTGTTCTCAGCATGCGCTCTAAACATCGCCCTCAAATATGGCGTCCAATGAATACCCCTTACACTCAGTTCACCCTTAAGTTGAGAATGCAGCCAAAGCTACAAACGCGTGCTAGCCCGCGCTCCTGGCTTTGAGACGTGCATTTCTAGCGCGATCACTCGTTCTGCGGAAGAGCGCTTCAAAGCAGCGACCTCGAGTTCTCGTGCTTGAGGCATTGGCTGAAGTCTCAGCTAAAGGGGCCCCCTGCAAAGCGTTTGTGGCCATTTTGTTTTTAATTTGCATCGCGTTTGCTTGATTTTGTGTGTGAGACTCTAGCAACACATGAAAAATAAAATAAAGAAAAAAATCTTATGTATTTTGAACATGATAGGTGAAATAATTGCAGAATTTTGAGTAAATGTTTTAGTGTTAATGACGCCATTCGTCTGAACCAATAGAGAACCAAAACAACAAGAGCGTGCAACAGCCATGCGATATTTTCCTAATTCTTGAATTTAACATCCAGTTATGAAGATGTAAACGCCCCACCGATTTACGGGTGCTCCAAGCAAAAGTTTGAATGAGAATCACGCGCTTGAAAGGATCAGAAGGGGTCACGTGCACCTATTCAGCCAGTCCTACCTCTATAATTCAATGTCGTCATTCCATTCTCCGACAGTCAAGACCAACGTCGTCACTGAACGCTCATGTTTGACACTGACAGGCATGCCTTTCGAAGCAGCATTCGGTTTTCTTCGCCCCTTTGCAGTGCTCCTTTACGGCTGAACGGAGTATAAGTCATGCATTGTCAAATATCAGGGATGGACGGTAATTGTACCAGCGTGTGGCCCCGTAAAACATTACTGTGTAATGCACGTAAAACAAAAAGTTCGCTGCTGCACGGCTCTGGTCAAGTTTATGTTCTACGGCGGAGTCATCGGGTGCCATATTCAAAAACAGGAGACATGCACGACGCAAATCGTACGACGCGTAAAAAAAAAGGTTAAAAATCGCCGTTAAAAAATAGTATAAATCAAACTGCGCACTGGGGGACTTTGGTATTATGAGGCTCCATAATTTAGTATCGGCCACTTCTTCGTTCATATGTCAGGCCACGCTGCTTGATTGCTGTCGCTTCGCTCCGGCCTACCGCTTCACCAAGAGATGCCGAAAAAACAATGAACTATAGCTGAGTTCCCGACTTCGTCACTGGAGGCTCGACCCAGCGGACACGAGCAATGCTTGGTCGTTGCTCGGGCCTCGCGTCGCTTCCGCTCGTTCGACACGACCTACCGTGGCGCTGGTTAACGCCACCAGCTTCAATACCCCTCTCCGGGAACTTTCTGCTTCCCTCGGCAAAAAGAGTCACTCGGCAGACCATTTACAGCGGAGTGGGAAACAGAATCGAGCGGGTCTGGCGCTCCAGTCAGACCAACTGCCCGTTGCCTACCCTAGTGCCACTAAAATCCCTGATTTGACATCAGAAACGGATGTAGGCTTCAGGGGCAGAACGTCAGAAGTTTGAATTGACAAGGCCTCTGCAGCCTTACAATTGGCACATGGCGACATACTACATATCAAGTGTTAATATTTACAGTTTTTAAACTTTAAACATTAAGCAAAAAAAAAATTAAAAAAAATGGGGCTTTAATTTACGTTGTGAAAGTGGTTGGTCTGTGAAGCTGTGGTATCACCTGCAACGATTGCCTACTGCACTATACGAAATGCCGCCGCCGGTCGCAGCACGCCGCCGCTGGTTGTATTGCCGCTTCTTTTTCCTTTCCCCTCCTAGTATTGACACTGCTCCTCGGGAGTCCTAACTATGCGTGGCCTTTTCATCGCGGTGCTGCAGCACCAATGAAAACAGTTGCTATACTCCGTTTTATTTTACGTTTAAGCGCAGCGGATGTTACGAGCCATCGTAGCCAATCGGAGGCCGTGTGAGTGTCACGTGACCTTAAAGAGGGGGCACAGCGACGCGTGGAAAGCGTATCACGGGCCACGTCCACATAACGGGATTGGCTAAGATAGCTCGTAGCATCCGGCGCGTACGGAGGTAAGGCGAAACGGGGTATCGGCGGGTTCTTCTTTTATATATGAGAGGCTAGTGACGTCAATCTCCACGTCGCAAGCTGCCGTCGCCAGGCAGCAGGCGCCGTTATTACCCATTATGCAGTTCGCACTTCACACGAGGGCTTCGAATGACGTCAATCCCTTTCGAAGCAGCTGCAAACCTAATCTTTACCGGAACGCGTGGGGGGGTGTTCCTATTGGTCACACGTGCCTTGTCATCCATCATGTGGTTTTGATGCTTTTTTTGTGTTTTTTTTTATTGAAACGGATACTGAGCTGTATGCTGTATGCCTGATTTCAAAGGATATGGGCTGTTTTGCCTTCATTGTTCGCTGGGAGTTTTTTGCTTACAACGACGACACGAAAATTTCCTTGGCTGGTAGAGGTATACAGCTTCGCTGTGAAAGAACAGCATCAATTCAACACACTATCAAAGATAGCAAATAAATAATATATGTTAGGCACATGACGACATATTTATGTACCTGACAGGGCTATAAAGATAATAATCCCGTTACCTTAAGGATAACAGAAATATACAGAACACACGATCTCACATTGCAAGCGAAATTTTAATGCAGAAAAAAATTCGAATTCTGCTGAGATCCAGACTCTCAATATTTGTCAAATTATGCTTCTGAAGTTTTTTTAGAACAAGTGCAAGATTATACTTTAACATGTGGAGCCCGTAATTTGTACGATTTAATGGTATTTTTCAATGTTCCCCCTCACGAACGTCGTATACCCTGATATTTGGTGTTAGGTTTGAAATATGTCCAAGGAAAGGCTCGTCAGAACGATGGGCAGATCTGTATCGTGTCAGTAGAGTATACTCATATAGGTCTAGGACAGTTGCAGATTTGGGTCCGTTACCTGAAAAATGTAATGGATTACAATTACGAAGTACCGAGCCTCAAATGTAATGGATTACCGTTACAAATTACTTTCGCTGAAAAGTAACGGTACTTTACAAATTACCTCCACGTTACTTTTCCCGTACACTTGTCGAGGGAACATTAGAAGGAATCGTGATGATTTAAAAAAAAAATGTTCTCCAACATTATAGTCTCCATTTCTCATACGCCCGCATCATGTTAATCCTTGTAAAAAGAAAGAAAAAAAAAATGTTTTTAAGAGAAAGATTATGGGTGCACTCCGTTCGCCTGTAAGCTGACAGGAAAGCGAAAGCTGCAACCACACCCGTCATCCCAGTAGCTTACGGCGACCGGAAATGAACCTTGGAATTCTGAAGACGGAGCTGCCGGTGCGCATGTTTTGTGCCTGAAAAACGTGTCCTATACATGCTCAGAGTAGGTGCCCAAGCAATGGTGAGCTCGGATAATTGGCGGAGCAGCTACTATATGGCGCGTACTTTTCGAAGAGGGCCTATCCTGCATCTCACACATTTTACTTTTAACTCGATCGGGTTAAGGAGCTAGTGTCGCAGAAAAACCGGCGTTGGCGTCGGCGGCGTTATGACGGGAACTCCCGATTGGCCGATAGGGAATATCGGCGCGGGAATTTCGAACAACCCACAACGCTTACGTGAAACGAGACGCCACGCGTCAAATAGAAGTGATTAAAAAACGTGACATGTAATGCGAATTAAAGGTCACCGCATGTCTCAAATCATTTCACTTTACAAAGTAATTCATTCGTCTTAAAGAAACATTTGTAGACTTTTAGGCCGGATTAGTGTCTGGCTTGCAACCCTTGGGTTGCAAGCCAAACACGCTACTGGCTAAGCCATATGTCAGTTTTTTTTATTGTCTTGTATTGTACAATGACAGATGACATCTTACACTTGTTAGATCAAGACACTAAAATGCATCAGCTGACTGCCGGAGGCCGGAGTCACTGAAAGTCCCTGAGGTTGGCAAGCTCCTCAAGCAGTGGCTTGAGGAGCTTGCAAACTCAGCCACCTCAACTCAGGTTGAGGTTGCTCGACCTTGTACAACTCTTTTAGAAACCATACATGTTCAACAAAATACCTGTGCACCGGTCCCCGGACGTACATCGACATCCACGTGACACACGGCCATGCGACACCGCAATAAACTTTGTAATCCTAGAAGCACGAGTAAATTGTATGGTACACTTTAATCGTATGGTACACTTTGCAACGGGTAAACGACCGGCCATGTGAGTGAAGCGAATGAGAAGGCGATGCGAACGGGGCTCGATAACGTTATCGCGTTCCACGTTTCGAAGCTTAGGCGTTCTCCAAGTTTTTAGTGAGATAAATGTATCAAGGTGCGCAGCATCTGTAACAACGCTCTACTGTTCCACACCAGGCACACGACGGCCGCCACCGGGCGCTGCTTCAGCGAGCTCACGCAAGCCCAGCTGATGGCTGCACTGCGTGACGGCTTGGCGACGCGTGTCGCGTACCACCACTTCCAGAAGGTCGTGGGCGGACGGGGCAAGCCGATACGCCTGCGACTGGCCACTGATGAAATCGTCATGGGAGCGGAACAGCTCTTCTTCGTCTACCTCGTGTTGCAGTTGTGCGAGGCGAGAATCGGACCGTACTCGTTGGCGTCAGCTACCGAAGTCCTCTGGAACGCAGTTCTTCGGCACGAGCCGGGCTTCAGCAACGCGTTCGGTTGCCGTCCTGGGACTTCCATGCATCCCCCGCAATGGTGTGGTCCGGCACAGCTGGACTCGCTTTACTATGCACAGTTGAGCCCGCGGGTTGTGTAAATGCGCGTACTCGAGAGTTTCGGCCATGCAAGGCTCCTAAAGAACCATGCCCTCGGGTTTGCGCATTTCTAGAATTCATATAACATACAACTTGTGGGAACACGATCTAGATAAATGCCAGTGTTTGTAAGGCTGTCGCCCTGTGTGACGTAAGAATTTTTTTTTCTTTGCTTCTAGACAAAATGACAATAGGATGTTTATATTTATACCTTTGCCAATGAACGCTTCCCACTTGAAATAATGAACGTTTCTCGCTCGAAATACGATGTTCGTGAATTACGCATGGGTGCATGAGTTGGGTAAATGTTATAATATAATAATTGGTCTTGTGGCTGAGTGACCGTTTTTACATAAAACGTCCATACAACAGCGGGTTCAAAAACTTGGCCTCGCATCTCACTCGTTTTTTGTTACCTTCAGCAAAATACCATTCCAGTGTTTACGAAAATTACCGCCTACACGTGATAAACCACTGCCCAGCACGCGGATGTTCGTCGCGTCGGAAAGCGAGAGAAAGCAAGATGAGTGGTTGTTTCGGCGAGTTGGTTTGACATCTTATGCAATCTTGTGCGCAGCAAGGACGAGGACAAAGGGGAGAACCGGACACAACGAAGCACAACTCTCAACTGATTTTTATTGAATACGTGTACCGGTATTTGTAGTCTGAACCATCGCCACAAAACAAAAAAAATAACAACAAACAAAACGACGAAAGCAAAGAAACAACCATCACAGAGCATGATTGGGAAAAAACACTATCTCGTTCTCGGGAACACCAGTTCCCTCTCCGATAACGCAATCGACGGCATAGCGACACAAGTGCCTCCTATTTTAAAAATGTGTTCGGCTGCTACAATTTCGCGTGTAAACGTTGACTTGCATTTTCAAATTTTTAAGCATCCATCCGACAGTGGGGTTCAACCGCAAGTCCTGCGATGCAAGCCAAGAAAGCCCCGTTTTGTCTTTTTCACGTTGTTACTGTGCTCACGAAGCCGATCCTTTAGACGGACACGCTGTTTACAAACAAGCCAGCGTTTGCCCACACCAGGTGTGGGCACTGCGCGTGCGCAGAAACCGAACTCGGGTGAAGTGAGGTCTCTGCGCATGCGCAGTGCCGTCGACAGCGCCACCGCAGGTGCGTGACGTCAGGGCCGCGTGTTGGTCTTTAGGCAGCGCCCCATTGTGTCCAGTCTATCTATGCTGGAACGCAAACTACATGATGTAGAAAACTGCATCGGGCACTGATTGGCTATTCTCTCGGGTCACGTGACAGGACGTTGAAATGTAGTTTTTCCCTATGCAGTTCGAGCTATGCTCGTAAAATGATGCAGTTGGCGGTGACGTCAAAATGTCGTCACGAGGCACTTTGGCGATGAGGGGTCGAGACGAAGCCAGAGATCAATCTGCATCGTAAACGATGGCGACCCTAACATGTGCATCTCTACTGTTGGGTTTGCCGGCGGATCGAGTTCTTAGAGATCACCGGGATGCTTTCGAGACGAGCGATGCGAGGTTTGTGGGCGAATACCGGCTGACCAAAGGGGTGACTCGCTGGCTGTGCGGCCAGCTTCGCGGAAGGCTCCAGCGGCGTCGCGAAGGGCCCCGTGTGCTGACGGTCGAACAACAAGTCCTCGCAGCTCAACGCTTCTACGCCGCTGGCGGCTTCCAGGGAACCGTCGGGAGCGACGAAAACATTCGTGTTCACCAGTGCTCTGTGAGTCGCGTACTTGTTGATGTCACCAACGCTATCATCGATTGCCTCGGATCGAAGTGGCTGTGTTTCCAGCAAACTCAAGCAGAGAAGGCGCTCACAAAAAGGAAGTTCTTCGAGCGATGCAAGTTCAGCGGCGTGATCTATAAATATTCTAAATACACTTACACGATTCAACACGATTGTGTTTTCATTTGAGCGCACCCCATATAAGCGATTTGGCTGAGCGAAAAGCCAAGCAAGCAACGGTAACAGGCTTAAGTTGAGCTAGTTCGTTCATACTTCAGGTAGAGGGAGAGAGAGATATACTTTATTTTAAAGCAACTAATTCAGGTAAGGCCAGCTGAACTAGAATAAACTTACACATAAGGAAAATACCATACACACCGTGGGACTAACAACTGATTTTCTTTTTCCTCCTCTTCTACTACGAAGCATCTTGAGGAAAATATTCTCTTTTCTTCTTTTTTGCTTCCTACTTCACCGAAAATTTAACCCCCGAAGGAAAATTTTTCTTTCTCGTGCAGCACGAGAGAAGTTGCACTAACGCAGTCAAACAAAGTCGAAAAGTAAAATTTGTCGTTAGTTGTTTATACAGCAGGAGGTTAGTCTGCCTGAACATGGCGACATTGTTACCCACTGTAGATAAGCAATTTAGCCAGTGCAGTACGACTGCTAGCCCGGGGTCTTTAACATGCATCACGAAGTAGTGATACACAACCGCACGCCGGTACGATGCTCATACAGATCGAAACGGGCAGGGGCAGGGATTGAACCACGGTGGATTGAACCCAGGATCCCTGGGTTCTGCAGCGCGAGCTTTCGCTCCACGTGCTCCGAGCTTGTGTGCGCTAGCCCACTCGGCGATTCTCCGAAATTCCCTGTAGGGAGAAAAAACCGATGTAGTTTCAACTCAATCGCTACATTTCGGCGACGTCACCGGACACGTCACGGTGCAGCTCTCTTCCGATGTAGTTTGTTGGCGATGGAGATTAGGCTCCTTCCACCGGCGACGTCACGATGCAGTTTCTCCACCGCTTTTTCCAGCATAGACAGACAGTTCTCCTTTTTGTCCTCGTCCTGGCTGCGCACAAGATTGCATAAAAGGAGAGAAAGCACATTCCATACGCACGAATACTGAAAATGAAACAGGACCAAAAGCCCTTTTATGACATCATTTGAGTGGTTACAAGTCCAGTCTGTCTATGCTGGAAAAAGCGGTGGAGAAACTGCATCGTGACGTCGCCGGTGGGAGGAGCCTAATCTCCATCGCCAACAAAGTACATCGGAAGAGAACTGCACCGTGACGTGTCCGGTGACGTCACCGAACTGTGGTGATTGAGTTGAAACTACATCGTTTTATTTCGGAATTTTGGAGAATCGCCGAGTGGGCTAGCGCACACCAGCGCACACCAGCCCGGAGCACGTGGAGCGAAAGCTCGCGCTGCAGAACCCAGGGATCCTGGGTTCAATCCCCGCCCCTGCCCGTTTTGATCCGGATGAACATCGTACCGGCGTGCGGTCCGGTATCACTACTGCGTGGTGCACGTTAAAAATACCCCAGGCTAGCAGTCGTACTGCACTGGCTAAATTGCTTATCTACAGTGGGTAACAATGTCGCCTGTCTTACCGAGATTCCTAGTCACTGAAGCGGGCGTTGACGAGCCTCCACAAAGGTATATGCTGGGGAGAAGAACGCAGTAGCAGCTAAAGTGGCAATAACCTGTCCTGCTGTGGTAATGATGATGCGAAGCGAACGAAATAAGAGGAAACAAAAACTGAAGGTCGGTTATGGCGGCGCCCATGCACAGCTGCCTGAAAGCGTCTATAAACACGACAAATTTGACTTTTTGACTTTGTTTGACTGCGTTAGTGCAACTTCTCTCGTGCTGCACGAGAAAGAAAAAAATGTTCCTTCGGGGGTTAAATTTTCGGTGAAGTAGGAAGCAAAAAAGAAGAAAAGAGAATATTTCCCTCAAGTTGCTTCGTAGTAGAAGAGGAGGAAAGAGAAAATCAGTTGTTAGTCCCACGGTGTGTATGGTCGTTTCTTTATGTGTACGTTTATTCTAGTTCAGCTCGCCTTACCTGAAGTAGTTGCTTTAAAATAAAGTATATATGTCTCTCTCTCTAACTGAAGTATGAACCAACTAGCTCAACTTAAAGTCTTAAACCTGTTACCGTTGCTTGCTTGGCTTTTCGCTCAGCCAAATCGCTTATATGGGGTGCACTCAAATGAAAACACAATCGTGTTGAATCATGTAAGTGTATTTAGAATATTTATAGATCACGCCGCTGAACTTGCATCGCTCGAAGAACTTCCTTTTTGTGAGCGCCTTTTCTGCTTGAGGTTGCTGGAAACACAGCCACTTCGATCCGAGGCAATCGATGATAGCGTCGGTGACATCAACAAGTACGCGACTCACAGAGCACTGCTGAACACCAATGTTTTCGTCGCTCCCGACGGTTCCCTGGAAGCCGCCAGCGGCGTAGAAGCGTAGAGCTGCGAAGACTTGCTGTACAACCGTCAACACACGGGGCCCTTCGCGACGTCGCTGGAGCTTTGCGCGAAGCTGGTCGCACAGCCAGCGAGTCACCCCTTTGGTCAGCCGGAATTCGCCCACAAACCTCGCATCGCTCGTCTCAAAAGCATCCCGGTGATCTCTAAAAACTCGTTCCGCTGGCGAACCCAACAGTAGAGATGCATATGTTAGGGTCGCCATCTTTTACGATGCAGAACGATCTCCGGCTTCGTCTCGACCACTCAGTTAACTGCATCGTCAAAGTGCATCGTGACGACATTTTGACGTCAACGCCAACTGCATCATTTTACGGGCATAGCTCGAACTAGAGCCACTAAATAAGCGTAGCTTATTTAGTGGCACTAGCTCGAACTGCATAGGGAAGAACTACATTTGAACGTCATGTCACGTGACCCGAGAGAATAGCCAATCAGTGCCCGATGCAGTTTCCTACATCATTTAGTTTGCGTTCCAGCATAGATAGACAGAACCCAGAGTGCGATCTTCACAGTCTATAGACCTTTTCTTTAACGGCGCCGCCATCTTGAGAATTGCGGCGCCGACGACGCCGTCTAGCGGCTTAGAAAAAGAAATACCGGCTAGTTCTGGCAGCACAGCAATATGGGTAGGCAACGGTGTGGGTATGGGGGGAACTTGGCTAGACTTGGCTATGGTGGGCTGCAATAACTTGGTTGGAGCTTGTCAGTCCAGTTGAATCCAGCTGGCTACTCACAGGCCATCACCTTGCCTCCTCGAGAGAACGACGACGAAGACGGTGGGGTGTCTTGATTGAGTTTCCACAGCGAAGTATATATGAGCAGTTTAATGTAGTCTATGCAGGTAAGCTCTCGGCATTTGATAGCTCCATCTTGAGTGGTGGCATGTAGACTTTTTCATACCTTATACCATGGGGCTTGCAGTGATAACCTAATTGGACCACCTGCACCGGGAATTAAAAGCGGTCCTCTTCTCGTAGACGAAGTGGTCGTGAGCTTAAACGTGACGTTGAGTCTGATACGAATCTCTCGCGATTCAAGCTCGCAATCCACTGACTTCATAAATAAGGATTCTTGGGGAAAATGCGAAGGTCGATAACATTGCAGCCACACTCGCGCTGCAGCTTCTTGTGCCCATGGCACACTTTATTTATCCATCCCACGACCACGCAGTGGTAGCCAGACAACCGTAGAATTTCTGAAATTGCAGCACGGTAAAAAGGGGCACTCGGAACTAACTCATGCACGACGTCCGTTTTTAAGCCTTTTCGCCCATACCCTTGGCGGTTGCACACCTTGTGTCAGCGGGCAATCCAAAAATGCACCAGGTCGAGGGTACGTCAGTTACTGGCTGGTTTGAGGCTATGCGAAAAAGGTCTGTACTCCGTTTCACCTTATGTTGTACCGCAGCGGAAGCTAGAAGCGCGAGCTGATAGCATTGGCAGCTGCCCTTACTGCACGAGAGCTTGTGCCGTCGAGATGTGCCCTGAGCAAGAAGCTCGCGCTTGTAGCCTTTCGTACGGTACAGCATAAGGTGAAACGGAGTATAGACCTTTCCAAAAAAGAGCGTGTGGCCGGTGCCATCTTGAGTGTTCGTGCGTATGGCGCGTGCTTTCCTCGCTTCCCGAAGCGACGAGCACGCACGTGCTGAGCTGTGAAGATCGCACGTTGGACTGTGATTTTGTAAACATTGGAAAGGTATATAGCGCGTTCAAGTTCGCCGCTTCAAAAAGCAGCGAACGTGCGTTTTTTTTTTCTTATCTGAGTAGCAGACGGGTGATGCACCACAGTGTGCTCATTTCGAAAAAAAAAGTCAATAGAGCTTTTTGCTAAATTATCCAAGCACCAAGGAGAAGCGGTAACTGCTCTAAAGGAAAACCCGTTTTGCTTTAGAGCTCTAAAGCAAAACCCGCTCTAAAGCAAAACCCGCTCTAAAGCAAAACCCGTAAGCGCGTTTGTCAACACCTTAATTTACTTCGAATCTTTCATACGGGGAAGGCAAGCGCGTGCGGCGCGTAGAATTACATTCCCAGCATTCTTCTTGATGATTGGGTGATTTAGCAATAGGTCTTCTTCTGACTTTAAAACGAGCGCAAGAACACGTAAAAAAAAGCAAGTAAAAAAAGAAATCGAGAATAGAATAAAACTAAAAGACAAAAGAAACGAATCGCAAATCTCGCGACACACTGCATGTTCGTGTACGGCTGCCGTGTCTCACGACGGCGAGACTTCCCGTATGACGACTCGATAACGGGAAATGAATGTCAGCGGGAGTCTCGGCTGAATTTCCGCGTCTTTTGTTCGGTCTTGTTTTCTTCTGCGACATCTAATATACGTCTGGCGCCGTTTTCGCTTCCGCGTCACTCTCATTCTTGTTTTTTTTGTTCACATTTCAGAGATTTTACCTTTACTTGCGTTGGGGACTTCATGTCTGCCGTTTACACTACAATTTATAAATACGTTAGGTGGAGTTTGAAAAATTATTAAAACAAAAACGGACTCTGACTCCGCAGGTTTAACACGTTTACTGGCATTTGGATTCCCATTGAGCGAGCATCATCTGTAATGACACAGAGCTAAGGAAAGTAGAAAAAAATTCCGACTTTTTATTAGATTGAATACATCAGATTTATCTGATTTAGATCAGATTTATTTCATTTAAATCATTTATTTGATTTAAACTATAGTGCTTTTTTAATCACTATATGGATTTTTAAACATGACAGATTGGTTGATCAACCCGTCCGATCACTGAAAACGATGCGCAAGAAAACATTTCTGTAAATTTAAAACACAGTTTAATTAAATACTTTTTGTTGAGTAAACACTCCCGTAGTAGAAAAAAACTTCTATATTTTTAGGGTCGTGAAAAAGCTTTATTTCCTTTTTTCTTTTGCGTTCTGTTTTTGAAATAGGGCATTACTTTTTTAGTGTTATAGTTTCTTTATTTCGCGTTCTTATGTTTGCAATAGGGTAACTGACGACCAAAGAATGTGAAAACTCAACATTTCGATTTGCTCAGAAGACCACTGCTTTGTGCAAATGTTCGACCTGACATATATATTTCTTGCTCGATGATTTCTTGGTTGAAATGCAAAACAAATGCACATAGAAAGCATCAAATAACCGAAAAAAGCTAATTAAAAAAATATTTATTTATTTTATTTAAAGCATCGTGATAAAACCGGCCTGATTCAAATCATTCAAATCTCCACCTTGGGGGTGGGGGAGGTAACACGACAAAATCAGACCTAATTTGACGTTCTTGTTTATTCGGGACTTTCAGCGATGGTGGTACCGCGGTGGTAGAACCGCCCTCCCTAGCTCCTGAATGATTGGCGTCCGAATGAAGGTACAGTACTTGCTTACCCATTCCTGACGTGGAAGAATCAGGTACGGCTCTTATATCGCTCGTATTTAAAAAAAAAAAAAAATTATAATTACTTACGCGTCGCAAACCCAACTTCGTACCGCTGTTCTACGACGATCATCCAGATGACAGTTATTTTGATAGGTACTAGCGCGACCACTATAATACCCCTGTCAGACGGGCTAGTTTAGTGTCACTACAAGCCAGTGCACTTCAACCCGTCGAAACACACTCCAAGTGTGTTGGTGCTACACGGGAAAACTTAGTGTCACTCCAAACTGATGACAATGACGATGGGTAAGTAATGGGCACGCAAAATATTACAGTGCATGCGCATTTTTTCATAAATAACTACGCCGTCTTATTAGAAACACGTTAACACATATTGTTCCGCTAAGTCACGAGCTTTAATCCAAATTTAAATCCAATTTGATTGGGGTTGTGGGGATATTTATACAGCGTGTAGTTGGTCAGCCATTTGAAGTTGCGACGAGTCACTCGCTGTAGATGAGCAATTTAGCCAGTGCGGTACAACCGCTAGCCTGGGGTCTTTAACGTGCACCATGCAGTACTGATACACGACCGCACGCCGGTACGATGCTCATCCAGATCGAAACGGGCAGGGGTGGGGATTGAACCCAGGATCCCTGGGTTCTGCAGCGCGAGCTTTCGCTCCACGTGCCCCGAGCTGGTGTGCGCTAAAGTGTGCGCTAGACCACTCGGCAACCGATCCCCCCTTTTTTTTTTTTTTAATGCATGGAAGCCAATCCAATTTAATCATTACGATCAGCCATTACAAGCCAGTGATACACGTCCGCACGCCGGTACGACGCTCATCTATACTTTGTTTCACCCACCGTGCTTTCACCTTATGATGTACCGCAGGAAAGGCTACAAGCGCGAGCTCCTTGCTCTAGGGCACATCTCGGAGGAACAAGCTCTCGTGCGTTAAGAGTAGCTCCCAACGCTATGAGCTCGCGCTTCTAGCCTTGTCTGTGGTACGACATTGAACCCAGGATTCCTGGGTTCTGCAGCGTGAGCTTTCGCTCCGCGCGCTCCGAGCTGGTGTGCGCGAGCCCACTCGGCCACTCGCCTCTCGAAACAACGAAACATCATGGAGTGTGTGGAGGACGAGCTGGAGGGCGATATCCGCGATGTTGGACAGTGGAAGCGCGTGGTTGGGGCACTTTTCTTCGTGAGAGCCCAACGCCTTTCAGGTGAGAGGCAGCTGGACCTGGATGCCGACGCACAGGCGAGAATTTCAAGTGACATCGATCAGCAGCTGCAGGCCAATGCCTTCACCATAGCCGCTCTCATGACCGACAACCTACCCGTGATCAGTCGAGAACGGTGGGCTTTCCAGGGGAACGAACGGTGGTTCGAAGACACCTTGCCCCATTTGGGCGAGTTCCATTTTAAGCAAGCCTTTCGCGTCTCTCCTCCCACCTTCAGATTCCTGGTGGAGTCTTGCAGGTGCTTCCTGGCCGTCGCTGGCCGTCGCGCAGGGGCCAAGGCTGGAAACTAGATTAGCCGCTTGTTTTTCTACAATGCACTACTTTCCTACCAACAGAAAACAAGTGCGCATTTAATATAACTCCTATCAAAATAATACTAATTTTACGCAGCGTTAATTTCTTCTATTATTTTTACTCCTTGAACACTGCTATTGAGATTACACACTCGGTCTACCGGAGCGAGCGCAGTGTGCTCCCCGAACTCACTTCATTGGAAGTGCGTTCTTCGGGCAGGGCTGGGGATTGAGCTCAGGATCACTGGGTTCTCCAGCGCGAGCTTTCTCTCTACGTACTCCGACCTGGTTGGCGCTGGCCCACTCGGCCACCGCTACCCCTTAATAAAGACATGTTAAAAAAATTAGACGTTTACAATTCTCTGTAATGCCGAATTGGAGAGCAGCTCTTGAGGAGGAGGGAGGAAGGGTACGAAAGGGAGGGTATGCCAGCTGCTCCCCCTCCGCACCCTCCCATCCTCCTCTCCCGTTCCCATCCCACTTAGCGTAAACATTTCGCTAAATGGACCTTTTGTAGAAATACGCGGTGCGCATGCGCGGAGTATTTCATGCGCCTGGGTTCGAGAGTATCTAGTTCCAAACAATCCACCATCTTGCATTTCTCGCCTTTGAGCGGTTTCGTTGTGTCGACCTCGGGGCGGAAGAGCACGATGGGGACAAAGGTGAGCTTGGGGGAGCCGTATCTAGGTCACATCGCCTGGTGAACAGGATGTAGCTGACGTTTTGGGTGTAGAACGGGTGGGAGAGGCCTTGGGCGCGCGTTGTTTTCCAGTCACCTAGTCTCGAACCGATTCGCGTGTCTAGGTGGCAGCACATATTCGCCAAGAGGTCCATTGCCAGCTATAGACCTTTTTCGCATAACCTCAAACCAGCCAGTAACTGACGTACCCTCGACCTGGTGCATTTTTGGATTGCCCGCTGACACAGGGTATGCAACCGCCAAGGGTATGTATGGGCGAAAATGCTTAAAAACGGACGTCGTGCATGAGTTAGTTCCGAGTGCTCCTTTTTACCGTGCTGCAATTTCCGAAAATCTACGGTTGTCTGGCTACCACTGCGTGGTCTTCGGATGGATAAATAATTTTAAAAAGCATAAGAACAATAGCAGAAAGTGTGCCATGAGCACAAGAAGCTGGAGCGTGAGTGTGGCTGCAATGTTATCGAGCTTCGTATTTTCCCCAAGAATCCTTGTTTATGAAGTCAGTCGATTGCGAGCTTGAATAGCGAGAGATTCGTATCAGACTCAACGTCGCGTTTAAGCTCACGACCACTTCGTTTACGACAAGAGGACCGATTTTAATTCCCGGTGCAGGTGGTCCAATTAGGTTATCACTGCAAGCCCCATGGTATGTGAAAGGTATGAAAAAGTCTACATGCCACCACTCAAGATAGAGCTATCAAATGCCGAGAGCTTACCTGCATAGACTACATTAAACTGCTCATATATACTTCGCTGTGGAAACTCAATCAAGACACCCCACCGTCTTCGTCGTCGTTCTCTCGAGGAGGCAAGGTGATGGCCTGGGAGTAGCCAGCTGGATCCAACCGGACAAGCTCCAACCAAGTCATTGCAGCCCACCATAGCCAAGTCTAGCCAAGTTCCCCCCATACCCACACCGTTGCCTACCCAGATAGCTGTGCTGCCAGAACTAGCCGGTATTTCTTTTTTTAAGCCGCTAGACGGCGTCGTCGGCGCCGCAATTCTCAAGATGGCGGCGCCGTTAAAGAAAAGGTCTATATTTAGCCGGGAAATTTTCCCGCTGAATTGACATGGGACGTCACATATGACACGTCATCTGAAATTTTAAGTATGACGTCACGTGACGTCACACGGGTAAAATTTTTGCTCTAAATTTAGCGGAAAACTTTTCCGCCAAACTTAGCAAAAACTTTTACCGCCAAATTTAGCGGGGAAATTTTACCTTCGTGACGTCACACGTGACGACATACTTGACGTCACGTGTGACGTCATTTTGGGAAACAGCCCTTAATGCAACGCGCGGTTACGCCGACGCCGCTCAACTTAGAAACGGGTGCCTAGGAACTGTGCTCTAAAACAACGTTACATTAATGAACGATTTTTACACCAATTGGGTGATTCTGATCGATCATCGCAAGCCAAGATAAAGAACGAAGCATATCCAACTTTGGCGTTCCGCATCGTTTCACGGAAGTCTACGAGGAGGCCCTGACACTGCCTAATTTGATCATAATTATCGTGTTGTCTCGAATAGTTACATGCTGAAACAAAAGTAGGCTCTATCATTCTCTGCTAACCAAGATAGCCATGAATGACTGACTTTGTCGTCGTATTTTATCAATTCACCGCTTCGCTAATCTTGATTCAGATCAGCCTAAACTCCAAGTCCACCCCACTATTTTTTGCAATGCCACTCTTCTACATGTCGTCTCTTTCACGAATTTCTTTTTCTTTATAAAATAAAACTTACGCCACGCTCTTGGTTTTTGTGTTGTTACGTTTTACTGTTGAAACACTCCTATTGATGCCACGCACTCAATCGAGCGAAGTGAGTTCGTCAAACTCACTCCAAGCCAAGTGTGTTCCTCAGGAAGGAGCCGCGTGGCACACTACAGAAATGACTCTAAGGGCGAAGTGCACTCGCTTGTAGTGACACTAAACTAGCCCGTCTGACAGGGGTATAAGCCGTGAAAGTTGCGAATACAGCGGGAATCGGTGGCCAAGTGGGCTAGCGCACACTGACTTTAGCGCACACCAGCTCAGAGCACGTGGAGCGGAAGCTCGCTCTGCACAATCCAGGGATCTCGGGTTCAGTCCCACCCCTGCCCGCTTGGATCTGGATGAGCATCGTACCAGAGTAAACCAGACCAGCAGTGGTACTGCAATGAATACATTTCTCATTTACAGCGTAAACCACCGTCACCGCTTCTCAAAGGCAGACCGACCTAACAATGTATAAACGGAAACGTCATTTGTTCTTTATATATATATATATATATACAGGGTGTCACAAAAGAAAATTTACAGTCTTTTTTACCTCAAAAATAAACTAGGCATCGCCGAACGCTCATTCTCCGCCCAAAGGTAGCACTAGAGGTCACAACCAGATGCCAAAGTTTCAGCCCGATCCGATAACTTAATCAAAAGTTCTAACTGATTTTCTGAAACTTTCAATGGGAAAATGGCGGCCGACGGAGTTTTCGAATACGTGGGGCTCTATGGCACCAGAAACCGAAAACGGGAAAAAATGGGTTCCATTTTCCCATTGAAATTTTCAGAAAATCACTTATAACTTTTCATTAAGTCATCGGGTCGGGCTGAAACATTGGCATCTGGTTGTGACCTCTAGCGCTACCTTTGGGCGGAGAATGAGCGTTCGGCGATGCCTAGTTTATCTTTGCGGTAAAAAAGACCGTGTAAAGTTTCTTTTGTGACAATCTGTATATATATAGGTGAAGAAAGGTGAATATAAATTCAATGGACCGGGAAAAGTTAATAAGTCAAAGATGTGTACTGTCGGAGTTACTAATTCCAAGTTTATTACGACGTTTCGAGCGGGGACCGCTCGAAACGTCGTAATGAACTACGTAATATACGTCGTAATAAACGTCGTAATAAACTTTTCGAGCGGGGACCTGATGAAGAGCGGTCCCCGCTCGAAACGTCGTAATAAACTTCGAATTAGTAACTCCGACAGTACGCATCTTTGACTTATATATATATATATATATATAAGTTTTTGAAGTCGCTCTTTATTTTATGCAAACTCTCGGCAGCCAAGCCCTGGACCTTGTACTATATATGGGTGTTTTCATCTCAAATCGGGCAGGCTAAAAGGGTCTAATTTTTTAATTTTGACGACAAAAATATATGTTTTGGGGGCATTTCTCAAATGAAGGAGGGCGCAAACCGCATGTTCCCCAGATTTTTTGTTCTCGAGTTACGAAGCGTAGAAGCCGCAGTGGCAGAAACTAGTGTTTTTGCCTGCCGTCGCAGGTCGCGTGTTTGACACCCTCTGCTGGCGCTAGTGTTTTTTCTACACCCTTTTAACTTTTTCCGCTCATTTAATAGGTAAAATAAAATGCCGTGAAGTATTCAAATATTTTAAGAAATTTGACTGTTTTTTTAAAACGAATGTCAAACTCGTCACTCCGGTCGCTTTTTGGTCAACTTTGACAGGTCATTACTTTGTCTGTACTTAAGGTAAATTTTCTTTATTTGGCTCTATAGAAAGCCCAAAGCAAGCCCATATAGATACAATAATATCATTAGGATTTGTCGACTAGCCGCTCCGCTACTTTTACGTAAACTTTGTAAGAAATAACAAATGTTGAAAGTTTGAGGTCGATTTTCTTAAAAAAAACTTTTTGTAAATTTTTATTTTTTAAATTCTTTTAGATATATTAGTCGACTAGCAGAAAAAAAAAACAATCTAAAAATGTAATAGTTTGGTTGTATGTCCTCTATTTGACCCGCAATCACGTAAAATGTGTGAACATTTGTTATTTTTCACAACGTTTACGTGAAGTGTTACTATGTAGTAACACTGCCTTGCGTTTCTTCCAGGTAAAGACCTGCTAAAACAGCGTGCAGGGCTCCTCCGCGTCGTATTTCGCATCTCTAGACAACAAAGACGGCAGGCTGTTTAACAACTTGGGGCGCCCATTCACGACGGCGTTTGTCGCCTAATTTTTGGTTAACATATATAATTAAAAAAGCGCAAAAAAAAAGAAAAACGAGGACAAGCAGAGGAATGACAGAAACAGCGCTAACTCATGTGGGATTCTCTTTTCCTCCTTTCCTTGTCTTCTTGTTTTGATGTGTTTGAAAGAAGACAAAAAAAAAAGCGTATAAGTCGTGAGTCAGGGCTGTGTCTCTGTCCTTCTTCTACTTGTCCTAGTGTTTTTGTTTTAGCGCTCTTTTAATTATGTTTACCATGCACCACCGACTAGCCCACCTTCAAACATTACTGTAATTTTCGGTTCATTGTTCTCTTCTAACTGGGTGACGGGGAAACATTGCCTTAATCTCCGCCGTTATTACCGCGGATGCGAGAACGTTTCTAACGACTGACAGGAGGTGACACTTATCTGGAAAATAAAACAAAAATGCCCGGCTCAGACATTCTGTCAAACACAATGAAGATGCGACAGCGCTTGTTGCGGGCCTTTAACGATCGAACGGCACTTCGAAGTGCCCTCTGCGTCCATTCGATGATTCTTCTAATACGCAATTCCTACCCTAGTACGCAGCCCACGTTCCTACGCGTGCTTTGAAGTCAAAGAAACAACCTCGCTCCGTTGCTGACACACTCCCTCCCAATGACCTCGCTACGATGCGACAAACACGAACACGAGCAATCCAGGTCCGCGAGGAGTTCACGCATGAAGCTATTGCTTAAAAAAAAAAAAAAGTGTTACCGAATTAGGTATGCCCAGCCATAGCTTCCTCTATACTGACAAAGCCTGGCAGATCGCCACGAGACGCGGCCGCCGAAAGTGAAAAGGTAGAGCGTCGGACAACGGATGAGAGGAGAGCCTAGAGTGCCTTCATACACACGCGCACTTTTGCTAGGAAAGCCTAAAGCCCCTTTATGTTTCAAAAGTAGCGCAAGGTTCGTCGATGCACGAGCCACGTGCAACGTGCAGCTTTTGGGAAGATCATGGCGGCACAGCGCAACACTGAGCTAGATTTCAGACGCCATGAATTTCCCAGAAGTGGCGCGCGGCACGTGCCTCGAGCATTTCTACTACAATGAATGGCCCCACTTTTCCCGGGATAGAAGGGCTTTAGGAGAGCCTAAAGCCCCTATATCCTGGAAAAAGGGGCGCCATTCATTGTTGTGGTAATGCTCAAGACACGTGCCGCGCACCACTTCTGGGAAGAACATGGCGTCTGAAATCTAGGTCAGGGCTGCGCTGTGCCGCCATGATCTTCCCAAGGGCTGCAAATTGCACGTGCCTCGTGCATCAACGCACCTTGCGCTACTTTTAAAACATACAGGGGCTTTAGGAGATTCATGTAACGGGCGCCCTGCTGCGGCGAGGCGCCGATACACACTTGTCCCGAGCGATGGAATGTCCGCTCGTGCTCCTCGCGTTCCTCGCGTTTCCGCTTCTTTTCTCGTCGGGTTAGAAAACCATGTTTCGGGTCCTGGCCGCTGCAAAAGTTGTGCGGTGACTGCAGGCTCCCCGAGAAATGCTCTGTGCTACCAGATCTTCGCGCTCTAAATCTGCGACCGGGCGCTCTATGGCTCGGTCTTCAAACTTCCAGGCTTTGTGAGTATAGAGGAGGCTATGGCCCAGCTGATGAGCGGCGGGCGTTTCGCGCACTGCACTTGAAAACGTGTGGAGCGTCTACTTTACCGCGATTCATCTGAGAAAGCCAATAGCTTCACTCTGCGGCGGAGCGATTGGCTTTTTCAGGTGCCCTGCGGGAAAGCAGACGCGGTCCCATAATAAAAAAGAGAGTCTGCAGCAGACACTGTTGGAGATGTGTTTCTTCTTTTGCATTACAGTCCTGTCACATTGGTCACCGAAAAACGGTCTGATGACACGTTTTAAGCATGTATGAAGCAAGCCGGCTTCCAGCATGCTTCATTAATAGCCGATTCACACGACGGACCGAATCGCGATTTTCGTCCGCGAACCATGAACCACGTGACCGCACGTCACCGATTCCTGCGATCCGCGCCTTGTCCGCGGACGCGCGGACATAACTTTTCACTCGCGGATTTTCGGCGGGAGATTGTCTTGAAAAGCATTAAGTCTGGCAACGCAACACTGCTTTCTTGTTTTTTTTTTTTTTTTTACGATTAACACAAAAATGGCGCATCGTTGTGTTTTGTGCGTTCGCTGGTTCATTGTGTCGCGCGATTCTTGGTTCCACACGTGAAAGAAACTGCAGAAAGTTTGTCCGACTGACGCGACGCAGGTTCCGGTACTCCTCCGGGTCCGTGTCAAGAAGCTTCCGTCAAAACTCGTCTAGCACGCCGCGATAGTTCTTCCATGTCCAATCAGGCTTTCACCGAGAAAGACCTTTCTTGGGGCTGGGGTGTGCTTCAGTGTTGAGCACGAGCGCGGAGTGCGTGAATGCATCTCCAAACGCCCCTCCGTGAGCCCAGAACTTTGTCGCTTTTACGCGTCATGCCTTCGATAGTAAAGCTAGCGGCGCTTCGGGCGAAGCCTATCACGGTGCTCCGTTTCGATATATACGTAACAGTGGCGCACGGTTCTTTATCGCGGTAGCAAACGTCGACTTCTCTCTTGGACAACGGTGCCACGGTGCGATGTTGGAGTTTCGCTGCACTGCGGGGTGGCGAACAGGTTCGGTCCGTCCTGGCTGGCGTCTGCTCGTCGTCTCCCTCGTGTGGATGCGCTTGGGAGACGGACGAACCGCGGACATGTCGGCACGTGATCAATCCGTCGTGTGAATCGGTAATAAAAAGTTTCCGCAGATAATTCTTTCATCGTATCTACAGACCGTGTCCTTTGTATGATCTATGAGCACTGCGCGGCTTCAGAGTGTGTTCTCTTGGTAGCGCACAAAGAGAGCCCGATCCTAACCTTTTTTCCGCCACAGCCTATTTAGAGCGCAGAAACCGAGTCACCGCTTAGACGCCATCTTTATTTTCTAGTATTTTTTCTTGTTTCTTCTCCGCTCGTCTTCCACTGGCTCTTAACGAGCGAGTCGTCGGTGAGGTCCGATGAGGCGTGAATGCGGACATGCCCGGGCAGGAAGGCCGGTCGGTGCAGAGCCGGTGCAGCGCACGCGCGTGTGACGACGACGACGACGACGGCGTTTCGCTCCGGCGACCAGAAACAAGTCAAGGTTTTACGCACGCAAGCGCAAATACCTCGACTTTGTCTTTGTGTCGCCCGTCTTCTTCGGCCGCGCGGGAAAAAGGTTTCCCCGTGAATGGCGCCATCGTCCGCGACACCGACTTTTCTTTAATTTTAGTTTATCTCTCGCCTCTCGGAAAGGAAAGTGCCGCGCGGCTCCCGCGTGCTTTCGCGGCTTCGTCGATGGAGCAGCCCGCGTTCTCACACCAGCGCGACAAAAGGACGGCGAGAGAGTTGCAGGGCGCCGTGAGAAACCCAAACGGGTCTACATATGATGGCGTGCGGGCCGCCGCGCCGCCCCGCTCTATTGTTCTTCCGCGGGCACGGAAACTGGCGACAGGTAAAGAAGCAAAATTCCAGTCACGTAAGGTGGACACCGTATACACCGTTTACCCCCTAAAGCGGACAGTGCGCTGACACGCTCGCGGGCCCAATCAACCGCTTCGCTTTCGTCGCGTGACCTCGATCTCTGCGCGCGGGTACGGGCGGGAGCGTGATCACGTGGTGAAAGATACGCTTATGACTGGTCCGACGAATGCGTAGCTTACACCGCACTGACACCGTTAGAATGAACGCCGTACACGAGAGCAAAATGCCCGCCGCACAATTCGCTCACTGCTGCTTTCCTCGTTTTAGTTTTCTTATTCGTAAGAAAGGCTCGATTAAAATGAAAAAAGAATTAAAATGTCCACACCTTCTTTAGCAACAAAGTCTGGAGCCTGTTATTTCACACGCGTAGAGTGTGTATGTAGCGAGTGAAAAATATTGGAGTACTTATCTGAAACAAGCTCACGTTTTCCGATGTGGTTGTAGTATCATTCGCCTTCTTTCCCCGCGTGCAATAAGAAAAAACAAAAACAGGTAAAGTGTTTACTTTTGAGAACAAATGGTTTGATGTTGTTATCACTCTTCAACCTTGCTAGGAAAATCGTTTTCTTACCAGAGGAAAAGGGGTCAGACTGTTAACAACTATGCGTGTTAGCTATCTCATTGTTCTAGAAATGGCCGTGAGAAATGCAGTGTAGCCACAGTAAAAATACAGTGAGCAAAAGAAACAAAGAGTGATTAAAAACAAGACTGAGGCAGAGAATGGCGTTTCTCAAAGTGAAATGCATGAATTTTCGAGTTGTATTTTACAATATTTGTTTTTGTTACGTCCGGTAAGTCATGGGAAGGATTTAGGTTCCAGCGTAATTATTGTAAAGAACAACCAAATTGATGGTTTTTGTAAGCGATTATACCACGTGAGTTATAACAAAATAAAAACGTTCCCTGTTGTTTAAGGCACAACAGGAAGCGTGGACGCCGGTTGGTAGGAAATTTCGGTCAACCAATTCCGTGTTCCAAATAGAGTGCCTTCATACACACGCGCGCCTTTGCTTGAGTGGTGACATCTCAACCGTTTTGCCGCCCAATCGTTTTTTGTTTTTTTTTATTCATTTTGAAATGCGCGCAATCCGGTGTCACTCAGCTCGAGCGCATAGCTTTGGCTAATGCATAGACGCCATTTTACCGCCCAAGTCACGCACCGTGTGCGCCAGAGCTTCACGCGCTGGCACATCCAGGGTAACAATGGATGTCTTCACCCTGAGACAGACAGACATGTAGGCACCCTATATAGTTCCAAACCTTCCGAGTTACTCGTGCGGGTCATAATTAGAGCGACACTACCTGAACGCGAGTAGGCTTTCAAACGCCAAGTTAAAAGAACCTTTATCCTGGAGTAAAATCAATAAAATTTGGAACACTGCATGATGTTTCTCGTTAACCACGCCAAACGACGTCGCAATTAAAGGATAGTTCCGGTTCATTATTTTAGATTTTGGGGTTATCACTGTTTTTAGTATAGGAACTGTCTCTGAATTACTACATGTACTTTTTGTTAATGTAATGAGTAGTTTTGTAGATATCTTGGCTAAAAGGCTTGTTTCGGAAGACTGCGGCGAAACCGAAACTGCCGGCTTGGGTGATCTGCAGCTTTATGGCCGACGTCACATTCGTAAAACAAGCGAGACGTGCGTCTAGCCCGGCCGCAGGAGTGGACCAGATGTGATGGTAGTCTAAATCCGCTGTATAAACCAGGACCTAAGATAATCATAATACAGACATTTGGAGATTTCATAGTGGTGCAGTGCGTAACGGCAATTTTGTTTTGTTCATCCCCTATAATGAATTGCCGTGGTTAAAACAAATCGGGTTGTGTGCGCAACTCGCAGCACAGCAAGGCGTGCTTGACATTGCACAACGCCACCAGTCCTCTGAGCAAGCAGCGCGTCACCTCGACGCCCTCGGTATCACTTATACTTCATCTCACCCTAGCATGGACTATTGTTAGCCGCGCATGCCAAAAGCGCGAGCTATTTGCTCAGGATGAAACCTCGGCGGCTGCACGAGCGCTCGTGCAGCGAGTGCTCCAGTCAAGGCAGCTAAGGCTACCCGCTCGCACTTGCAGAGCCTTCTTAGTTAGTCCATGCTAAGGTGAGACGAAGTATACCAACATCAGCTGTTAAAACACAACAGATCGTCTGCCGATACGACTGTGAACGCAGTGGAAATACATGGCATAAGCAATATGGCAGTAAAAGTGTGACGTCATTGACCTTGTTTTTTTTCATGAAGAATCCAACCCGCTGAAGGACAGCTAAGAAGTTGATGGTATCATTTTTAATATCGGTTTTAGAGTGGAACGCGGATTTACTTGGGTGTAATATCTTGACAGGGATAGCATTTTGTCCCCCTAAAGCGATAGTACCAGTTATTTATTTTGGTTCGAGCTTTTAGCGGAGTTATTTAGTTTATTTTTTTATTTCACAATACTGCTGGCCAGTTCTCTGGCCCAAGCAGGGAGAGAAAAATATAAACACATGAAAATGCATGCAAATGCAAAATAGCAGACAATGCAAGAAAACAAACCAAAACAATCTTAGCCAACAACAATCGTAAATATATAAATGGGCGGTTTCATTGGGACTCAGGCAACGAGGAGCAGTCGTATTTTTTTTTATTTTGCTTCAATTTTTTATATTTCGTGGCGCATGTTCCAAGAAGAACAATCCTTTTTTATTTTGATGTCCTGACATGTTTAGTTTCTGAGAAAAAAAAAATCTCAAAGCGTGAAAGAACGACGAGTTTTGACGATTGTCGTGTGTGGCGTTTTTGAATCACTCTCAATCTCAAAGTATTGAAAAAAACGTCTATATTTTTTTAGTGTGATATATGTGCAAGTAGGTAAGACTACATTATAACTACTATCTATTATTCGTCACTCCAATGTTTGTAAAAATCCCCGAACATGCCTCCGCGAACAACTGTGACCTAAATTGCAGATTTTTTTTTTAGTCGACTATGTTTAGTATCGATTTTAAAATAATACCATGTGTAGAACCTTTCATTGCCTTCCAAACTAAGCAAAGTTTGTGCTTTTATCTTGTACGAGTACTGAGAAATAAATTATGAAACAGAGAGGATTTTCCCTTTTCGTTCAATTTCAGCATGCTGTCTAAAAAAGAAACCATTTTTCTTCTTTTTTTTTTCTTTTTCTCGCGTCGCGTTTTCTTCACACCCTTCGTTTAGCCAGAATACATTCTGTTACAGGTATTTGCCTTGGTTTTGAGTTTTAAGCCTCTAAATACGCTAAAAAAGAGCAAATGCCGATGGTGGTTTTGACGATTTTCGTGTGTGGCGTTTTTGAACCACTCTCAATCTCAAAGTATTCAAAAGAGAGCTTCTATATTTTTTATTGTGATATATATGCAAGTTGGTAAAACAACATTCCAACTACTATTTATTATTCGTCGATACAGTTTTTATAAAAAATACCCAAACATGCCTCCGCGAACAACTGTGACCTAAACTGCGGATTTTGTTTTAGTCGACTATGTTTAGTTTTGTTTTTAAAATACTACCACGTGTAGAATATTTCATTGCCTTCCACATTATCTAAAGTTTGTGTCTTAATCTCGTACGAGTACTGAGAAATATATTATGAAACAGAGAAGGTTTTCACTTTTCGTTCAATTTCAGCACGCTGTATATAAAAAAAAAAATCTTTTTTTTTGTTTTGCGTTGCTTTTTTGTCACACCACTCTTCTACCTAGAATACATTCCGTTAGAGGTATATGCACTGGTTTTGAGTATTAAGCCTCTAAATATGCTTAAAATGATTTCGTTCTGTTATCAACAAGAATTTCGCATTCAAAAGATAAAATTTAGCATTTAAAAATCTAGGTTTCCAATAGGAAGTGTATTTTACTCTAATGTTTTACAATATTATACTTTGATATTTCTAACGTAGTATAGATTATGTAGCGCAGAAGGTTTAGGCTTGAGGCCTCTCTAATCATGGCACTGGCGGAAATCGTCTGAAAACCCGCTTTCGGCAGTTGCGATTTTATAGTGTTTAGACGTTTGGAATAGCAAACTTGTTATTATACGCCTGACGACATTAATGTCGTTTATATGAGTGTTTATTCAGCGTCCATTAGATTATTATAATAACGAATAAAATATACAGCTATAACCCATTAACCCATCATCAGAATTGTTTTAGCATATTTAGAGGCTTAAAACTAAAAACTATCGCATATACGTCTAACGGAACGTATGCTGTCTAAAAGAAAAGTGTAAAAAAAATGCGACGCAAGAAAATTAAAAAAAAATTTCTTTTACAGCATGCTGAAATTGAACAAATAGTGAAAACCTTTTCTGTTTCATAATTTATTTCTCAGTACTCGTACGTGATTAAGACACAAACTTTACATAATGTGGAAGGCAATGAAAGGTTCTACACGTGGTATTATTTTAAAAACAAAACTAAACCTAGTCGACTAAAAAAAAGTCCTCAGTTTAGCATGATGATTGAAAACCTGAGACTGTGGTTTGAAAAACGGAAACTTGTGAAGTAGGAAGGAAAAGGAACAGACAACGTCTCAAACTCAGCTAAAATCCTTATTTCCTCTACGCCTTATGTACACCTCCCCCGGACGTCGAACGTCGCCACCACCACAACGGTTGATCACTGAACTACAAACAATACACCTCAGTTTAGGTCACAGCTGTTTGCGGAGGCATGTTTGGGGATTTTTACAAAGATTGGATCGACGAATAATAAATAGTAGTTGGAATGTCGTTTTACCGACTTTCATATATATCACAATAAAAAAATATAGAAGCTCTCTTTCGAATACTTTGAGATTGAGAGTGATTCAAAAACGCCACACACGAAAATCGTCAAAACCCCCCATCGGCATTTTTTTTTAGCCAATTTAGAGGCTTAAAACTCCAAAATAAGGCAAATACCTCTCGGAATGTATTCTGGCTAAAAGAAGGGTGTGAAGAAAACGCGACGCGAGAAAAAGAAAAAAATTAAAAAAATGGGTTTTATTTTATACAGCGTGCTGAAATTGAACGAAAAGCGAAAACCCTTTCTGTTTTATAATTTATTTCTCAGTACTCGTACATGATAAAAACACAAACTTTGCTTAATTTTGAAGGCAATAAAAGGTTCTACACGTGGTATTATTTTAAAAGCGATACTAAACATAGTCAACTCAAAAAAAAAAAAAAAACGCAATTTAGGTCACAGTTGTTCGCGGAGGCATGTTTGGGGATTTTTACAAAGATTGGAGCGACGAATAAGAAATAGTAGTTATAATGACGTCTTACCTACTTGCACATATATCACACTAAAAAATATAGACGCTCTATTTTCAATACTTTGAGATTGAGAGTGATTCAAAAACGCCACACACGACAATCGTCAAACCTTTCCTCGACTGTCGAACCCAGGTTTTCTTCTATATCACCACACAACAATAATTTGCAAACATGGAAACAGTCACATGCAATGGCTAACAATGTGCGTGGGCTTGGCACAACGACAAGAAATATGTCATCGCTTTTGAACAACTTGCGCAACTAACCTGTAACAAGTCAACGGGACACATGTTGAGTGCTCTGCTTCCGCCGGTTTCGCCGTGCCTACTGACGCTTCCGGAGTGAAGCCATAGTTTTGAGGTGGTCAAGGCCGATGACATCCCCCTTCCAATGATCGTGGCGTATTCTGGGAGGGTTCCAAGGTTGAAGTCATTTTCTGCTTAAATGCAGCAGTTGGTTGTCGTCACCCGAAGCGCTGCATCATCAAAGTGTATACCGCGAAGCCAAGGCGAGGAACAGCAGCAGGGTCTGTAACAAGTCAACGGGACGCACGTTGAGTGCTCTGCTCCCGGCACTTTCGCCGTGCCCACTGATATGATTCCGGAGTGAAGCGATAGTTTTGCAGTGTTCAAGGCTGATGACCCTTTAGCATCTATTCGAGCAAACAGAGCGTACAAACGGATCCATAGCTCGGAAGGAGAGCCGAGATTGCGTCTTGATTTTACCAATGTAGTTTTGAGACGTTTGGTTAACGTACGTTTAAATTGAAACAACTTCCAATACGCGTTCTGTTGGGAATAATTTTCTAGTCGTACATTCTTGCATTTCTTCTTGAGAAACACAAGCCTACGCGCCCCGCAGTAAGCGCCTACGCCTTAGGTAATAGGTGCTTGGTAAGTGGCGTCACCACGGACCCCAGCCACGTGGGAACTCACACCCACACGCAGGGGCACCTTCTTTAGTAGGTGCTTGGTGAGTGGCGTCACTACGAACCCCGAGCCATGTGGGTTCACCCCCCCACGCTTGAATGTGCGTGGCTTAACTCGTGTCCGGGGAAAAGAGGATCCTGGTGGTTGAACTGAGCCCAGGGTATTTTTGACCCTTCGGGGCCCCACAGGCGAGGCAATATACCATTTCGGCCCCTGCTTCTCGTAGACGGGTGTCTTGGAGCGGTCCGACCAGGGTGATTCAGTTAGTCGCCTTTCTTTTCTTCTCCTACGTTTTCCTTTTTTTTCTCTCTCTCTCTTTCTGTCCTTCTTTTCTCTTTCAACTTCTTTGGCAGCAAGGGCTCCTTGGGTGGTGACAGAAACTCTCGTCCGGATCCACATTTGGTTATAGTTTCCCGTCAGCACTGTTAGAGTAATGTCTCCAGCAAAGCCTTTCTTGATATGGTGCATTACCTTGTTTGGCTCGGTGGTGGGCGGTGCACCGCGGAGTCTGAGCACCCTTGCCTTTTATGACTTGCCGCGCTCCTAAACCCCGAGCGGAGCGACCCCTCAAAAGGGGCTGCCCCGCTCCTTTTACTTCCGAAAAAGCTAATAAACCAGAAAAATATCCTCGATTTCTTTTAGCTCACTCTACAAGTGACACTGCATTTGTCAAAAGTGTCTCTCTCTTTCATTGCAAAGCACTTAGAACAAGTGATTGGAAAATGTTATAAGGCAAAGAAGCTAGGTGGAGACCTCCTCGTTGAGATAGAAAATAAGCCGCAGAGCACAGCACTTTTGAAGATAGCACACCTGGGAATTATCAGGTGTCTGTAACCCTCCACCGTAGCCTGAATACTGTTCGCGGTGTCATCTCAGAACATGACCTTCCGAATACAGTGAAGAAAACATCCTCGAAGGTCTGCGCAAGAATGCTGTTGTAGCTGTTCTACGGATTACTTTAAACATGATGGACAAGAAAAACCAACCCGACATCTGATGCTCACATTTGAACCCCATGCTCTTCCGTCCACCGTGAAGGCACGGTACTTGAACTGTGGAGTCCGCCCTCTCATTCCAAACACTCAGCGGTGTTTCCGCTGCAACGTTCTGGGCATGGTACCCGAAACTGCCGCGGTTGACAACGTGTGGAAAGTGCGGTGGTGCTGACCATGTAGCGGACGTCTGTAAAAATAAACCAAAATGTGTAAACAGTAGCGGAGTTCACCCTGCTTTCTTTCGCTCATGCCCAAAATGAGAAACAGGAAACAATAAGTATTTAATCTTGAAGTAAACCATAACATTATCTACCAAGCAGCCAAGAACAGCTTGCCTTTCAGGAAAGGGTTCTTATGTCCGGGCAGTGCGGAGGGGAGCCCCACTGTCTACGGCGTCTTTGCAGACAAAGACTTCCGCGGAAGACCTGTCCCCCCTTCCGAACCTCTGACGGTGACACATTTTCTGTCACCTTCATGTTCTAAAGACGGTGCTGTGCCCTCGAAGGAGGGTACCACTCCCTCCAAGGTGCCAGAGGTGCCATCAGTGGCACTAGATGGCCCTTCTGGCAGGGGTTGAGGGCCCCCTCCCCGTGCCCTCAGAAACAATCAGAAGCCCGGGCAGATAGAACAACCTCCACCGCCCAAGGGTCCAAAGCTCTCAGCGTACGAAAAAATGGACGAGAGCGTACCGCCTTCTGATGATGACGTGTCTCTTCCTGAAGCAGAGTCTCTTCCTTTGATCTCCTCTGAGGTTGTTGGACGAGACGTCCAAAGTACACTGCGAAAAAAAAGAGAATCCACGTATTGAGGCACCAATTAAAAGGTCCATAAATTGATTTTGTTTTTACTTTATCTAGTATACATATAATATATATACAGATGTTTTTTTTTTTTTTTTTTAAAGCTTAACAGGTTTGTTTAAAAAAAAGCCGTGAAAGTTACACTTATGCCGTTGTGGAGGTGAGTTATACGGCCAGGGGGACATATTATAGGGGGCTAATCGTAATGATCAGTCGGCTAATTAATTAAAATTCGTTAATTAACTTTTTAATTAATACAAATAGACATATGGTTCCAATTAGAAACTTGCTCAGCGTCATCACAAACCCCTAAATCAGACATTTTCAGAAAGACTTTGAGCGCGTGAGAAGCGTAGTAGTGAACTGAAGTTACCGCTCGTGAGCAGTACAAAGCTAGAGGTTGCGATAAGGCGCCCGCGCGATTTTTCCGTCTCTTATCTAGCCCCAGCCTTGTACCTGCTCCACGAGTGGTAAATTTGGTGCACTACTACGCTCTCACACGCTCAAAGTCTTTCTGAAAATGTCTGATTTAGGGGTTTTCGATGACGCTGAGCAAGTTTCTAATTGGAACCATATGTCTATTTTCATTAATTAAAAAGTTAATTAACGAATTTTAATTAATTAGCCGACTGATCATTACAATTAGCCCACTATAATATGTCCCCCTGGCCGTATAACTCACCTCCACAAGCGGCATAAGTGTAACGTTCACGGCTTTTTTTAAACAAATCTGTTAAGCTTAAAAAAAACACCCTGTATATATATATATATATATATATATATATCAATTTCTTTCAGAATGCGTAATGTCTTTCTTTCTTCAATGGAACTGTAGAGGCCTCCTGCCTAACTATGGTGATGTAAACCAGCTACTAGATGATCATTGCCCCATTGCATTTTGCTTGCAGGAAAAACATCTAAAAGCGAGCCACACTAAAATATTAAAATACTCCCAGGTGTTTCGCAAGGACCGGAGACAAGCAGCTCATTCATCTGGAGGCGTTGCAGTTGTTGCGCAACGTTCAACTTCATGTAGCGAAGTTACCCTGCAGACCTCGGTGGAGGCAGTGGCAGCCCGCATTTTGTTAGATTGTATAATTACAGTTTGTTCTTTGTATATACCCCCCAGTTATCAGCTAAAAATTGAAGAGCTTGAAAATCTTTTTAGTCAAATTCTTCCACCTTTTTTTAACTTTTAGGAGCTATAAATGCTCACAACCCCCTGTGGCGGAGTGGCAGACGGGATCCCAGAGGGGCTCTCGTTGAACGTTTTCTTCTTTCTTCGGGATTGTGTCTACTTCACACAAATGAAGCTATAGACCAACTCAACTCACTGAAGTCACGACACTGCGGTGGCGCTGCTGTCGCTATTGCGCATGTGCAAACGCTTCACACCTCCCGAATTTGTTATCAACGCACGCGCAGTGCCTACACCTTGTGTGGGTAAAGCGGGCTTTGTTTGTAAACACAGGGTTGGTGTATATAATTTAGCTCTACCGCTGATGCTTTTACTTCTACAGACCTATTCATTTGTTACCCATTATTATTACCGTTGCTTTCATGGAAGGTCATCCCAAATCCATATCGCAGTGATCACTTTCCACTCATTCTAGAGTTCAACCATCCTCACGTAACTTTTTCATCGCTTTCACCTCGGTGGTAGTTTAAAAAGCTGATTGTGGAATGTTTTAAACAATCACCTCTTTTAGCTTTATCATCTCTACATCAACTCTATCGATGAATTCAACAGACCATTTCACAAAACACATTTTGGAAACTGCAATGATTGCCATACCGATGACGTCCACCCTTCTCCCTAAACGGCCAAAACCGTGGTGGAACAAAAACTGCCGAGCGGCTAAAAAGAAACAAAACAAAGCTTGGGGCATTTTTCGGCGATACCCTACACCAGACAATCTTATTGAATTTAAAAGAAAGAGGGCACAGGCAAGGAGTTTTCGAAAACAAGCGAAGAGAAAAAGTTTTAGTGGGTGCGCTTCCTTGACTAACAGCACAGTATCTGTGAAGGAAGTATAGGACCGCGTGCATAAAATCGACGGCTCTTACCGGGCATTCACTGTCCCACTCTTGAATCGAAATGGAGTGTGTCCTGCAAGTCTTGAGGAACAGGTCAACATCCTCGGTAAGCACTTCGAGTATGTTTCCAGTTCTCAACATTACACTTAAACCTTTCAGCGTCACGAGATAAAAGCAGAAAGAAAAAGCTGTTATCACATCAGGTGGCGTGCACGAACCCTATAAAATCTATCTTTTTTCTTTTCTTCTTTTCTCCAAACAAACTGCCCCTGGACCAGACGGTATTTATTATAAAATGCTCGAACATCTCCATACATCCACAATGGAGCTAATTTTGTACCTTTTTAATAGCGTTTGGCTTGACGGTCACTTTCCAACCTCCTGGAAGCCTGCTGCTGTTGTGCCAGTGCTGAAGCCCGGCAAACGTCCCTCTTGTGCATCTAGCTTCAGACTATAGCTCTAACTAGCTGTCTTTCCAAGACATTGGAAAATATGACTAACAAGAGGCTCATGTTTTATCTAGAACGAAACAACCTTCTTGAAAGGAACCAATGTGGCTTTCGTTCAGTTCGGTCCACTGTGGATCATCTCGTCCGCTTTCAGACTTCCGTACATCAGGCGTTTGTCAACAGGCAACAGTGCCTTTCCATCTTTTTGATTTGGAGAAGGCATACGACACGGTCTGGTGCTACGGCATACTGCAAGATTTATTCGATCTTGGTTTCCGTGGCCGATAGCTGAGTGCTATACCGAGTTATCTGGAGCACCGTACTTTCCGCGTCAGGTAGGGGACAACTCTCTATAAGGAGTTTTTATAAGAAACTGGAATCCCTTAAGGGTGTGTACTCTTTTTATCGTCAACATTAATTCCATTGGCCGTGAAATTCCTCCCTCAGTGCATTATTCTTTAAATGTTGATGTTCTAAAGATATCCGTTTCATCCTGTAATTCTTCAATTTGTGAACGTCGGGTCCAACTTGCGGTTAATAACTTGGTCATATGGGCCGATTCAAATGGTTTTAAATTTTCTCCCGAACAGCATCTCGTGTCCGTTTGTCTCGTCGACGTGGAATTCTCCAGGTACCGTCCCTGAACCTGTATATCACTCCTATCGTTGTAAAAAAGGGACGCACGTTTTTAGGCCTTATGTTTGAGTCCAAGTTGACTTTCATTCCACACATTATGAGCTTAAAACTCATGTGTCCTAAATTTCTAAACATCCGTAAGGTCTTGTCACGTGTATCATGGGGCTCTGACTGACGGAGCCTGTTGCGTATATATCGCTCCGTCATTCGCTCTCAGCTTGATTACTAATTGTCTATGACTCTGCCCAGGCATCAGTTCTGAAAATGTTACGTCACACTCATCATCGGTACTGCAATTAGCTACTAGTGCGTTTCGCACCTCTCCGGTGCTTAGCCTTACGAGCTGTCCCTAGAGTATAAACGATTTTCTCTGGGTTTTATGTACCCTGTCAGAGCCCCTCGGTCGCCGAGCACCCCGTTCGAGATAGTATGAGAATACCAAGTTTCAGGCACACATTTAAAAACAAACCTTCCATAGTCCCCCTTTTTTCTATGAGGAATAATAGTGTTGCACAATTTGTTATGATGGATGCAAAGCCTCTACTAGTCCAGTCCCCACCACATATAGCACCATGAAACAACTTACGTACGTTGCGACCTTACAGTAATCAAGTATAATAAAAGGGATGTCCACAGGAAATCATAAGGCAAGAATTTTTTGAGCTCCAAATGCGGTATCAGGAGTATTCCAGTTTTTATACAGACGGGACGAAAAAAGACTAGAAAAATTAATTCGACAGCCACTATACTTACAACAGAGCCTGTATGGTTTGCTGCTGGCTGTTGATTACATAATTTAAAAAAGGCTTCCTCAAGCTGTACTCTACACAGGCTCTTTGAGTTATGTAAAGACAGTCATGTCAATTAACCGTACTCTCTTGTCTTGTCTTTGAGTGAAAGAATAAGATTATCCTGGTTGCAAAGAAAAATCTTGACACAGTAGCCTATGCTGGGTTCCTAGCCACGTTGACATTCCTGGAAATGAAGCGGCTGATTGCGCAGCCACTTCTGCCAATGAGAGAGAAATCGACATGCATCAAATACCATGCGAAGATAACCAGAACCCTTTGAAACGTTGCATCCAAGCAAAGTGGCAGCTGCAGTGGAACATTGAAACAGGCAACAAAGTACATGCAATCAAACTTTTTCTTAGCGAGAGGGAGAGTGCCCGTCATCGGGACGGCTTCTGTGAGGTTGTACTCTCTAGATTACGAATTGGTCATACCCGTCTCACACATGGGCCCCTCTTGAACGGGGTGGATGCCACTGAATGTGGACACTTATACTCACTTCTAAGTATTATGCGCATACTCATCGAATGCCCTATGTATGACCAGTGCCGTTACAAGCACTTCTCACTATTTTATAAAGAACACATTCCCCTACACCTTGCCCTACTACTAGGTGATAAACCGCTCATCCCACACAGCTGTGTTTTTAACTTCCTCACAGATAGCGGCCTTTTACACCGACTGTTATTTTACTTTTTATTCTTAACACGTGGTCATATTTGTTTACACTTGTACACATTCATGTTCATAGTTTTAACAGATACTTCGCAACTATAGCTCTTTCCTCTTCCTAAACCCGCATTGCAATAGACTAAGCTTGGCGCATCATAGTCTTAGATGCCGATGTGCCATAAACCCCAATGAATCAATCAATCAACAAGCCTACGCTTTCCAACCCGTAATTTGTAACGTTTCGGTCCGTTTACAAGAGGGAGTGCTGGCTACCCACAGGGTGAAAATATGCTCGAAGACAGCGTGTTTGCTTAGCAAAATTAGTTTGATCTGATCGTACTATACCCCGTTTCACCTTAAGCCCGACCGCAGACAACGGTACAATCCAATAGAGCCAATCACGCAGCTCCAAAAGTGCACAATCACAGCGCTTGCCTGCATTATATGAGGCGTGATCAATCTATTTTGCCTCCTAGGCTGTAACCTTTGTTTTATTCGGTGATGGAATTGAAAGTTGTTACATTCGAATGAAAGTTTGGAATCCTCTCTTTCCCAGGATCCCATAACTTTTCAATCTTCTAGTCCCCACTGGCGGCGATGCACTTTCGCTACCGGTTCACTATACTCTCCGCATGCTGCCGTAGGTGATTGAGGGCGACTGTTGACGACACCAACGGCGCCGCTCTGCGTCGGTAACCTAGTCGTCGGATGCAAACCGTGTAACCTTCGGACGCCTTTTTTAATGTTTTTAACACTTTAAAGATTGATGGCGCGAGGTCCGGGCTGTATGAGGTGAATGAGGCAAAACATCTTGGAACTGCAACTCATCAGCAGCGTGGCGTTGGTCTTGTCAACAGCCGCCCTTAATCATCTACGACGGCATCCGGTGGGAACTATGTTAAAAAAAAAAGAAGTTACGTGATCCTATAAAGAAGTGGACTCCAAACTTTCATTTTGAATGCAACATCCTTCAATTCCATCACCGAATAAAAAAATGTTACAGCCTAGTAGGCAAAACAAATCGATCACCCCTCGTACGTTTTCTATCACCGGCTAAATCAATCAGGCATAGTGAGTGCACCGCGCCCCTGCGCTTTCTCCTGTGCTTGATGCGTTTCACCAGTGTTAGCGACGGCTGCGCTCAGACTGTACCGAACAACTGTATACTACTCAATTAAAACTTGTTGTTGGCCTAGTTGGTTCATGATGCAGTCTAAAAGTTTTTTGCGCCACACAAGGGACAATCACAAGCGAGTAGACACGGACAAGCTTGTCCGTGTTTACTCGCTTGTGAATGTCCCTTGTGTCGCGCAAAAAACTTCTAGACTGTATATATACTACTCATTGGCTCTCTGAATAAAGCGTCGTTTCGATTTTTGACTTAAAATGAAAGGAGTATAAATAAGGCAACCGAGCGTGACAAATGTGCTTGTTTACCTCGTTTGCTTGTTTGGTGTTGTTCAGAGAAAAGGGGTATAGCCGGGAGAGGTATGGGCCTCCTCTACGGGTGCAAGTCATTGCCCGACTAGGGGATGGGGGAAACAGAGGATGGGGGCGTTGAGAGATAGGGTGAAAGTTTAGCGGGATTCGAAGTAGGTAGGGCGAAAAGTTCCGGGCGATAGTCTTCGAGCGGACGCAGTTAGCTCGGCCTTTTGTTCAGGACGTCTTTTCAAGTGCGGTTCCCCGGGCGGTCAAGAAGACAAACAATAGCATTGTTTGCCTTCTATAAACGCCACATTCCGCTGATCACATTTCGACGATCCCTTTGACGGGAAACTCAATGTCCGTACATTTCTTCCGTTCAGCTATCTCATCTTATTCCGCTCCTTTTTTTTGCCAGGCACTGGGAAGACTTCGGCTCATCCAGTGAGAGTACCGTTCCGCGACTCGCGCATGCGCGTGATGGGGAGGGGAGAAAAGTAAATAATACCTACGGCTTCCGCCTTGGCGCAGTAGTTGAGCGTAGGGCTAAACGATCTCTGGGATCACAATTCGAATCTTCTCGAAGGACTTTCGGCATTTTGTTCTTTCTTTTTATTTTTTGTACTTATCACTCTCCCGCGCATCGGTTTCCTGTCACGTATGAAAACTTTCGGAAGAAAGGCTGCCGAAAATGTTTTTTTTTGTCTCATTAAAAAGCAAAAGCGCATTGTGCCAGTTACTGGCACAATGCGCTTTTGATTTTAATGCGACATAATATTTTTACACCACTGTTGGTCGCACGTTTCGACGTATGTGTGACCTAATGTGACATATTTGTATGTAGGAATAATTATATAAATAAGGGTTCAAAGTTAAATATTTCCTGGGAAGTATCTGTAACAGCCCTATTTCTTCGCAGGTTTCGGAAAAGCCACTTTCATATATTTCAGCTGAATACGTTGTAAATATTGCAAACACACAACAAACTTCTGCTCTGCAGCCGGAAAATACTGTAGGAAATACTTTCTGGAGCATTGAATACATTTCTAAAAAAATAGAAGTAACCTGATTGTTAGCAATATTCTACGTAAAAAAGATCTTTAAACACGTACAGTCGCGAAAATAAATACACTTATGGGTAAAACTTACACGCGACTCCGCTAAACGAAAAAAAACACCGATTGCTCGGTGTAAAAAAAAGTATTTTGAGTTTTATTTTTTATGGCAGGACGTTTTGGTTTTTTTTTTTCTACTGACGCGAATGATGTACCATATATAAACGACTTTTGTTACTTTAAATCTACGATATCTACATACCATTACAGGTAGGCGATATTTTGTTACGCCAGTGTAAGCACATGCGAAATATAAATACACTTTCCGAACGCCACTTCATATGTCAAGAACTTTCCACCTCTTCGTCTCGTTACTTGCAATCTTATTTTAACACAGATTATGTTTATGCGCGCTGGATTTTAAACGAAAAGCGTTGCTCTGAAGCGTAGCGAAGAACCGTTGCAGGCAGGCAACGACAAGATAAAGCATAGATAGCCCACACCAGGCAAATCATTAGAATATAAAATATATATAAGGCAAGGTAATTATGCGAAGTTGTAGCATCCAAATTGTATGTTGGGGAAGTGCCTTCAGCTCGTTTTGCTATCTGCGTAAGCTGCACAACATATGCTTCTTGGGGAAAAATCTACAATCTTTAAAAAGTGAGACCAACTGATCTAGGATTACATATCTGCTTTTAGACCTCTGAACATGGGCACCCAGTAGATTGTTTGGAGCAACTACAAGCAGAACTCCACACTTAAATACCTAGTTGCCGTTTTCCCCCATGAAGCAGTGGTGTTCGTCTCCAAGGCATGTGAAGGGAGGGTCTCTGACAAGGAGCCTACCATTGCCAGTGGTATTAATAATTGCTTTAGTACTTTTCATTTGCTTAATTATTTAGTTAGCTAGCTACAGTTGGTAAATATTCACTTTAATCCAGGACTCATGGACCTCCTTGAAGCTGGTGACCAAGTGTTGGCCGAAAGGGGATGCTTGTTGCATGAAGAGTTTTACGAAAGGAATGTGCAGCTAATCACCCCGAGTTTCACAAATAACCGACTTCAGCTGTCTAAACAGGGGATGATAAACTCAAGAAGAATATCATAATCTCGCATCATTGTTGAACGATTCATTGGCCACCTCAAGAAATAGAAAATAATGACTGGAACTGTGACGCACACACTGGTCACCAACTTTTTTGACGAGATTATTGTTGTGGTGGCTGAACTGACGAACCTCTCCCCAACACTGGTGAAGAATGGTAAGCACTATCAACAACTAAACGTAACAGCTATAAGCATCTGCTTTAACCTTTAATGATAAGAGTGTGTAATATTCTTCTCTGTGCAAGTTTGCATCTAAATTGTCTGCTGTAAAATACCGAGCATGCATCCATATCCAAACAAGCGCCCATCTGCTACTTTTTAGACATTTGAACAATTGGCAAAGCACGGATCAAGCGCCTAGCCAGCTAACTAAGATAGTTCAACGTATCAAATACTCCTGTGAACGCACCAGTGCATAGTGGTGAAGCTTGATGCGCGTGCGCCGGTACAAAGCGCTGTGGCCCACCCTACCTTGTACCCCGTCTGCATTTTTCCAGTCGGGCCTAACAAGCGTTCATCCTCCCGTTTTTCAAGAGCATCTCACAAATTATCTCCAAATTTTGGATGGACGCTTGCTCGGTATATTAAAGTAGTTGAGGAGTTAATGTGGGCAATACTGGATGCGGCACTAGTAAATTCTACACCACCAGAAGCTATACTTTTGTTGCCTGGAAGGTATGTCAGAAATCATTAGCCAAGTGGTTTTCCCAGTTCTCTGCCAGCCTTTAAACAACCTCCGAAGTTTGTTGTATTGTACCTGGAAATGCAACATGCTCACGTGTGAAAGGATGTACAGACAGCATGAAACGAAGCGCGAGCAGCAGGTGCATGGTTTTCGCTAGATGCTGCACCACCTGAACCAGATGGGAGCTGCAAGAAGATGGCTCCTGCTTCGATGTGTTAGACTCCTGCCCACTGCATCCAAACCTTCGGTGTTGCGTCTCTAGGTGACGCAGTATTTGCCGAAAACCACGCGCTCCCTGTTTATGTTTCATTCCGTGTCGATTGTACCTTAAGAACTAGGCTTACAAATAATGTTTGTTCCATTTATAGTCCCAACTAAGGTTCGAAAATAGTACTTTAGGCAAATTTTGTCGTGCAATAAACAATATTTCTGCGGTTTTATCAAGTGACACACTGTTTGTCATGTTCTGTTCGTGATAATCGTGGGAGGACAATCCGACAGCATGGGACTTGTACAGCCTTTTTTCATATCTTCCAACGCTGGGGGGGCTTCTTGTTCTGATGCATTCGCACAAGAAGTGTTCTGGTTTACAATAATAGAATATTTTATTTAGAACACAAAAACAGCCCGTACACATGTTGTCAATAACACAGCTAGAGGTTTGACAATTTGACAGGACTTAAACACGTCCGAATAATCCTCGGGAGATTTATGTCAAGAATAAAACTGTTTAGATTGGCTTCATGGCTATCCATGAATGCCTCATCTCAGAAACTTCTCAGGATGGGACTTAGTCCCTTTGGAAGATGGAAGTAAAATATCGTGTTGAAATGTACATCTAGTTCAAATGCACCTGCGCCTGAACCTGATAGTAATAGGTGTGCGGCAAATTCAATGTTCCATCCGTCGCGAGGCAGAAGTCCTTCATTTTCTTCCCCGCCTCTAGCAATTCCTTTAGATCGCAGTCTCGCAGGACATAGGGGCACTTCACTTCCCCCAAAGCTGGTTCGTGGCAATCGAAATAGAAGATTGCGTCTGGGACACAGCCCCAAAAGGAATGGTCTGGGTTCATCATTAGGCCACAAGCCTCAAGCCTTGCATTCGTGTGACATGGGCTTAAATAACCCAGCAGTGCTCCTTTTGTTTCAGGTCCGGTTCTGATGCCATACTGCATGGCAGAAGTATTGAGGGGTCGAGGCTTCAGCATTTTGTTCACCAGTGTAGTGTACTTCTCTCGCTTTGACCGACACACATCTTTGAAAATTGACGCAGTGATCCGGCCTTTCCGGTGCCAAAACCATGCCAGATTCCCGTGTTGGTTGCGTGTTGCAACCTCTATGCGTTCTGCCTCACTCTCTGCAATCGAAAGGTTGTTCAGAAGAAACTCTGCAAGCTACTTCACATTTTCACTTCCACAGCATCTGCGATTGAGCTCCCTGAGAGTGAACGGAGAGAGTGGCTGCTCCAGCGTCACTTTAAACTCCCAAGCCTCCTGCTGTGGTTGCCGATCCTCCTCTGTTCTTGCCCAGTCCCCAGCCAACGTAAAGGCCCTTGCCATGGGCACAACCTAAAATAAAACAAGCAGTTTTATCCCTTAGCCAGCACTATAATGAATGGAACATCAACTCGCAAGTGGCATGCTGAAACATGCATTGTACAAAGAGGATACAAAAACGTGTTCTGTTTTAGAGAAAGATGGGTTCAGCATGTACTCAACCAAATCGTCTGAAAGGTTCTTTATGAACTGCTGCAGTGCAGGAATGGAAAGTTGTACGGTCGGTCAGATGCTCCCTGTGCCGAGGCTATCCTCACAACAAATCATGCACAGCGAAAGCGATAGGACGTCTAGTAAACGGTGCTCTAAAAATATATTTTTGTGCCCAATGTTCGTTTCTTGTATTCATGTGGCTACGGCCACAACTTTTACTTTAAATCGGTCAATGCTTGTGCATACTCCACCACATTCTACAGGACTATCCTTAAATTGTTAACCAGGTAGCACTTGCCCACCTCCTTGAGTTTTTCCAGAAAGAGGCTCACATTCGGTGTCGCATTTAGGTTTGGGAGTTGCCGCTGTTGTGGATGCTTGTTCTCGTGCGTATTACGCCTGTGTCGTGTATACACTATGTCCTTTGACATCGTTGGGGTGACATGCGTACCAATAATTGCGGGAATTAAGAAATGCTCATGTTGATGCTAACATTTGCTTTTACTTTTCGATGTACATATTAATACAAACCTTTTTCAGGGTAGGCTTCACCTACTTGCATGGAGGATCTGTTCGTGCCTCCTCCTCGAATGCCTCTTGCGTCCAAAAGTTAATGGCGAAGCAGACGACCGCAGAGTGACTGCAAACTCGTCCCATCCTGTATCAGACATGAAATTAACAAGGCATGCTTGAAACGTCCAAGTATGTTCATTGGATACCCTGTCTCTGACGTAAAGACGGCTAAGGACGCTGTGCCAGTCTTTTTGAAAATCTTGAAAGGTGGAATAAACGTCGTCTAACAAATGAAAAGTTACAAACAGTCTTTGTGTACAGTGTAGATAGACTGATTGAGTGCATCCAGATTTGCACTTCTACGTCACACAGCAAAACCTAAATGTTATGAATGAATAAAGGTGTTTGATATTTGTGTTTACTGTTGTAATAGAAACTCAGTACACCATGTTTGAGTTCAACTTTTGAGCTAAATCAATGACAGCACTGTTGAGATATAATTTAGGTCACGCTTTACTGAAACTTAAAATTATTTGCCAAATTTCTGTCTTCCTGTAGAGCAGTTTCACATTATGTACAGTCGGCACAGAATGAAACGCGAACAGTGGGTGCATGGTTTTCGCTAGATGCTGCGCCACCTGTGCCACATGTTAGTCGCGAATTTGTGGCTCCTGCTTCGATGTGTTAGGCCTTTGCTCGGCGTTGCGCCTCTAGGTGACTCAGCATGGGTCGAGAATTATGCGCTCCCTGTTGGCGTTTCATTCAGTGCCGAGTGTACTTTCAGTTCTCCAGAATCAAAGCTGGGAGGCAGTGTTCTCTAGCTTGCTTGAGTTTCCTTGCGATGCGATTGACTGCGCCTACACTACTAGTCAGCGACATTGAGAAGAATTGGGTGATACTTGATTTTCGTACACATATTGGACTTTATCCGGAGTTAAGACAAGCTGGCACTTGAGAAGTTGGCTCGCCCACAACCAAAATGGCCCTGGAGGGCGGCTTCGAATGAAACAAAAAAACGAGTACGTATGTGTCGATGCGATCCAAATACATCCCCGATTGTACTACTGGTGTCCTGACCTCAACGAAGCCGCTCGCCATGCTTCTACTTTTCACCAACACATAAAACGATGCCAATGACTGACTGTCTACATGCACGCCAATAGGGAAAATAGTTGGCTGCATGCGGCTTACCAGAAGGGAAAAAATATTTCATAAAAACAGTCACATAGGGTGCTGTCCAACACATGACTGCAAAGGGTTAAGGTGATATAAGAGGTCTTACCCAGCCATGCATGTGCAATGAGTGTCCAAAATCTCGCCGGACGCCTTGGTCGCTAACCAGCAGGTATACGGCTTTCCCTGCCGCTGTGATGGGCTGACATGGCCCTTTACAGTACCGATGCCGCTCTGCAGTTGTGTCAGTTTGATTTCATTAACTTTTCCTGGAAAATAGAAATAACAGTCCAAGTCAGTACTGTAACCATTCGAACCTACTGTAAAATACCGACCTAGTAACCGCCCAAAATTTGGAGATAATCTTAAAAACCTGGGGGATGGCGCCTGTTAAGTCCGAGAGTAAAAATACAGAAGTGGTACAAGGTAGGGGAAGCTTCCCGCTTTGCATTGGTGGACTTGGAGAAGCAGCTGACGCGGAAAAGCATCTCAGTCACCCCAGACTGGCAGTCGTGTTTAAAGGGATGCTGAACTCAAATTTTGATTTCACAAAATAAGGCCGCAGAAGCGTTCAGAAGAGTGATGTTCTGGGGCTACAAGCCCCAAAACATCACTAATACAGCGATATTTCGAACGGATGGCCTTATTTTTGGAAGAAAACGGCGCGATTGAGCGTGGAATGTGACGTAGCGATTCTCCCGGAACAGGTAAGAATGAGAGGAAGCGGCCTCGCTTCTGTTCACCTCCTCAAAGGGACGAAGCGAAAAGGGGAGAATCGAGACGCGACAAGCCTCGTCGGCCTCGTTCAATGGCACCCTCCTTTTTCAGAAATACGGCCTTCCGTTCGAGATAACACTGTACGAGTGATGATTTCGGGTTTGTAGCGTTCCACCCATCGCTCCTACCTTGTTTTGAAAAAATCCAAATTTCGGCTCAGCATCAATTTAGCTGGCCAAATTTCTCATCTTCAGCAAAGGGACACGCCACTCCCCTGGATGGATGACGAACATCACACTCTCGAAACATCCACACAACCAATTTTGTTTTAGCAGCTTAGTTTTCAAAGGTACCGAATGGTCGCTTATTGTGAGATGTGCACATGTGTGGCACAACTTTGTTAGTTGTAGACACCACCTGTGTCTGCTGACCAGGCACATAAAGCTGTCCAGGATTGAAATGTAAACAGGGGCACGTGTCAGTTGTCCATATATGACGCTGGCCACCAGCCGGTCTCATCGGTGCCAGCAGCTCTCTCCATGTAAGATCACCTTTTCTACCGTACAAAGCAATGGTAAGGATCCATGTACTAGAGAGACGATGGCAGTGACGAATTGACCACTCTGAAGCACGGCACCAACTGCTGGCGCAGCTTCCTTGTTTGCAATTCAATCATGGATTACCGTCAAAAACAGTGATTTAGGAAAAACAAGACTGCACTTCGGGACCTCAAGTCCCAAAGTGACAGCTATAGGAGGGCCGAGTTTCAAACATACCCCCAGGGCCAACACATCACCCAGAGCAGTGGTGTACTATGGAATTTATTTTAGGTGTGGAAGAGACTGAGCATTTAGATCGGCAGGAGAGGGTAGGACCCAACAAAACAATTATTTAGGCTATGGTCGCGGAAATGGGAGGCTCTCGAGTCTAATCTGTGAGCCTACCTCTTTATCCATTTCACCGGTACAGATCATATGCCTTTTAGTGAAATGTTGTGAACAGTTCTCTTAAACGACCTGCACATGCGCACAGTTCTTGTAATTTTCTCGCGTAAACTGTTTCAAAAATTCCTTTTTTCCGCGCACTGTTGAGCTGTGGAATAGTATTGACGGTTCTACGCGTATGCTCCAGTACGACGACTTTGTTATAAAACTCGCGAAAGTTGACTTCCTTTGATGTTTGGTGTTTCTGGCGAATCATTTGTTGTTGAATATGTTCTCGTTTATTGTTCTCTCTACTCATGTTTTTAGTTGTGTAATCCACTCCTGCAACGACCTCAACTGAGGTCGCAGTATACATAAATAATAATAAAGAATAATTATGTCCTCCATGTAGGGTATCTACTTTTCCATCAACAACTTTAATTTCACGCATGTTTCATTGACAGTTTCATTAGTCGACAAGTTTGTTGTAAAAACAATCGTTAGAGCAGTGGAGTACTTTTTTCACTGGAATAACACGTCTCCCTGGCCAGGCACACATTTCTTCTCTTTAAACCATAGATGGCTTACGTTTAGCATGCACATTCTAGCCATCTAAAACAAAATTATTGCAATGATGTTACACAGATCACTTACAAGACTTGACTTACTAAAAAGCCTGAACAGATTTAAAAGCCTTGACACTGTCATCATCCCAGCGCATCTTGTCAAGGAAGAATGGACACATGTGCACCTGACTGGTGGCCGCAGGTACTCGCTTGCTACATAGTGCTGATTTCGGCTTGTACCCAAGTTAAAATCTGCGTTGGGTGCACTGGAATATGGAACAAAATAATAATGCAGTGTTACTCCAGTTCTCTTTCTATAACAGAAATGGCTGCAGACAAACATAACCCTGTAGCGCACATATTTTATTGGATAATGAAGCGGTCGGTCGAACCCACATGGCCTATCTCAAAGGAATTTCGCGTTAACACGCATTTTTGCAACTCGACAACATTAAACAAGCGTGCGGCGTGATCGTCCAACACATAGAGACACGCTTAGTTGAAGTGCTTGACACGCGATGTCTTCGCGTAATCGGACGTCGTTCATACGCACGTTTTAACCCTGTTTATTTTGAGTGAAGCAAACTTCAGAGCACGATAAAAATGCGTAAAGGCGCCGGTCGGACATTTCGCCGAAACGCGCCCCTCAACGTACATTTTCACATCCATTCGGGTCGGGGGGATCGGTGGCCGAGTGGTCTAGGGCACACCAGCTCGGAGCACGTGGAGCGAAAGCTCGCGCTGCAGAACCCAGGATCCTGGGTTCAATCTACGCCCCTGCCCGTTTCGATCTGGATGAGCATCGTACCGGCGTGCGGTCGTGTATCACTACTGCGGGGTGCACGTTAAAGACCCCAGGTTAGCGGTTGTACCGCACTGGCTAAATTGCTCATCTACAGCTGAGACACCAGACGCCATCTGAGGCAGACTAACTTCCGGCTGTATAAACATACACACAACAATTTGCTTTGCATTCGGGTCTCTCATGTGGCATAACTATTACAAATAAAGAAAAACACAATCAAGAACGTTAGCTCGAACGAAAAATATAACTAAAACAGCCTGACATTTTTCTGCTACGGACGAGAACGGCTTGTCCGCGCTCACTCCGCGCTCTCCTGACTGACTGACATTTCATTTCATTTCATTTATTGTTCCCTTAAAGGGGCGATGCAACGATTTTTGTATTTTGCGCAAATACCGCTTAGAACGGATCCCTGACGTTAATGACCTGTGAAATACCCGTTTGTTTTTCACCACACGCAATCGAAGTCGCAGAAAAAAATTAAGAAAAACGAGCAGAGTTCACCCCCTCAACTCGCAGCCAGAACAAGCGGCAACGTGATCTGGAGCCGATTATATGCCGCCAATGTTGATCATAGCCATGCGCTGGGGTTGGCAAGGCACAGGACACGCGCTGAGTACTAGATATTGTTATGGTTCGGCTGTTGTCGTCATTGCAGCGATTGGATACGGGACACTACCCGAATTATTCTCGGCCTATAGATTGTCACGAGCCCAAATCGAGTGCCCACGCAATGCTCGGGTTCAATCTGTGAGCCGCATTCAAATATCGTCACAGGGCGGTACTGCTACCGCCCAGCTACGTCATCAGGTTTTGCGAAGGAGAGACTGAATGAAAACACTCGGTTTTGGCCTTGAAATTACAGCGCAACAAAGGAGTTTCTTGGCCAGTGGCGTTGCGTGCGAGTATCCTTGAGTCCCACTAGTGCCAGTAAGCTTGTGTGAAGTGAAAAACATTCCAATTGAATATCGTTGCACCGCCCCTTTAAAGCGCCCGCAGGGCTTTACATAAAGGGGGGGGGGGGGGCTTTGACAACAAAAAAAAAACAAAGAAAGGAAAAACACAGGGTTGAAGGTTGCTAAATATCGAGAAAAGTAGCAAGTGCAGCTCTGAATTCAGATGAGTCTTGAATTGTAACAATATGTTCTGGCAGAGAGTTTCATTCTGAAAGTGATAACTGCAGTGGAGAGAATTTAAAATGGTTTGTCCTTGGTGTTACCAGATGAACTTTCTGAGAATGGTCTGTACGAGGAGAAATGTGATGAGCCGCAGGACAGTACAATTCTCTCTTTAAAGGGGCTTGATAATACAAAGCGTGTAATGAAACTAGTCTGGTCAGTTTCCTTCTTTCCGCGAGCAGTGGAAGGCCAAGTTCTTTTTTTAGCGTAGTAATGCTAGTGTGTGTGTGTATTTTTAAGAATGAACCGACTTGCCCTATTTTGGATCGACTCTAATTTCTGTATTAGGTAAGCCTGGTGGGGGTTCCATGTTGTAGATGCATATTCGAGCTGCGGGCGAACAAGGGCAGTGTAAGCTACGAGTTTTGTCTCCCGGTTAGCCATATCTAGTGTTCGTCTAAAAAAAACGAGGCTTTGGTTTGCCTTTACAACGACGTGATTAATATGAGCTTCCCATGATAAGTTTGACGTGAAATGAATCCCAAGATATTTGTACGTGTGCACATGTTCAATGGGCGTATTAAAAAGAGAGTAGCTAAACGCTGTCGCACTTCGCTTAGTGTTGAAGTTTAAGAATTTTGTTTTTAGGATGTTGATTTGCATTTGCCACTTTTTACACCATGTTTCTAGGGTAATCAAGTCATTCTGAAGTTGAATGCAATCACTAATGCAAGATATTTTCCTATACACCACACAATCATCAGCGTACAAACGGATGGTTGAAAGAATACTATCGGGTAAATAATTCACGTACAAAAGAAAGAGCAGTGGACCCAGCACGGTCCCCTGCGGCACTCCCGATTTTACTTTCTAATGTGATGAAGATTTGTAATCATAACAAACACTTTGCGAGCGATTGAAAAGAAAATTCGATATTCAGTCTATCACGAATGGCTCCACTTGGAAAGCACGTCATTTTTGAACTAGTCGATGATGCGGCACCTTGTCGAATGCTTTTTTGAAGTCAATAAAAATTGCATGCGTCTCAGTTTTAAAATGCAGGTTACTGTGTATATCAGTTACAAATTTAAAAAGTTGGGTTTCGCAAGAGTGAGACCGACGGAAGCCGTGCTGGTTTACAAAAAGAAGATTGTTTGCTGACAGGTGATCCATGGTATTTGAAAATAAAACATGTTTCATTAATTTACTCGGAACACTCGTCAGAGAGATGGGTCGATAGTTCGTGAATTCATTCTTTTGACCATTTTTAAAGACAGGGGTGACGTTTGCCAGTTTCCAATCAGCAGGTATTTGGCCACTAGTTAGGGATTGCTCAAAGATAAAACAGAGGAGAGCGGAAGATTCACATTTGCTAAGCTTAAGTAGCTTCGTCGTGATATTGTCAGGACCGGAAGCAGAGTTTGTTGGGAGATGTTCTATTAGTTTCTGAATTCCACTCACAGACATAGTGATTGGGCACATTTGTGTGGCTATGTCGTAATTAGGCGAATGCTCTGGTAAGGGGAAAATGTCTTCAGAAAACATCTCGCTAAAAAAAACGACTTAATTCCTCGCACACTGTACCCACATCGAGCTCGTCTCCCACAGGATTAGTGAATCGGTGAGGCTTCGACACTTGCTTAGGGTTAACCGCTTTCCAGAACTTTTTGGGATTAGCTGTCATAAGGCTGCGGAGGTCTTCGTTGTAAAACTTGTTCTTCGCTCGACGTATCTCTGTCTTGCCTACTACTTGGAATTCGTCATACTTTGTCCACGCAGAAGGGGACAAAGACAATTTAGCTGTTTGAAATAGTCTCCGTTTTTTATTCAGTAGTCGTTTTATTTATTTATTTATTTATTAATTCCCTCAGGGCCCGAAGGCATTATAGAGGGGAGTGGACACACACATCTAATTGCACACAAATACAAACAGTAATTAGGCAGGTAAGCATAAAAATCCAAAAACAGAACAAAAATAAAACACTGTCAACCAAAATCCAAAAAATATTCGCAAAGTGCAGCTTTGAATCCGGCACTCTCGGCTATGCTGGCAACAGGTGCGGGAAGGCGATTCCAGTCCAGTGATGTCATGGGTACGAAAGACTGATGAAAGCTTGAGGTGCGACACTGAGGGATGCCAACTTTATTTTGATGGTCGAAACGTGATGAGACGTATGATGGTTCTGTTAACAGATGCTGACGAAGATTTGCATTGTGGTGGTAAATTTTATGAAATAAACATAGACGAGATATTTTTCTACGTAGGGAGAGGTCAGGCAAGCTTAGGGTAGTTTTCATTGCTGTTACGCTAGATGTGCGATGATAGTTATGTAGTATGAATCGAACAGAACGGTTTTGAGCAGCTTCTAATGATAGTGCAAGCGTTACACCGGGGTCCCAGATAGCGGAAGAATACTCAAGTTTACTGCGGACCAATGATTTGTAGAGAAGTAGTTTTAAGGACAGTGGGGCAAGAGAGAAGTTCCTTTTTAGAAAGCCCAACATGCGGTTAGCGTTTTTAATTATATATTCAATATGAATGTTCCATGAAAGGTTGTTAGTGATATGAACACCAAGAAAACCAGGTTTTCTCAATAGAAGACTGTATATTTACTTTTGGAATGAATTGATCGCATAGATCAAGTAGCTTTTGTTTGAATAATCTCCAGTTTTCGTGAACTGTTCTAGAGTCAAAGCCAACCATGTAAATACTTGAAAAGGATTGCAAGCTTCGACAGAAGTCATCGACGTTAGCCCTGGAGTAATCATAAATAGCTTTTACCAGCGGACTGTGCTTTTGCGTAGGAAGAGCAAGTTCAACGTTTAGGGAAGTATGATCACTGAGCGGTTCCATTAAAGTTTACCGAAGCTATAAAATCTGGTTCCGAAATAAAAAAAAAAAAGATCCAAGAAAGCAGAGTTACGAGTTGGCTTGTCAACCATTTGAAAAAGACAGAAGGCGTTTATCACATCAACAAAATCCCGACTTTGCTTTGAAAGTTTATACCATGCATCAAAGGATATGACATTTGGAACAACCGGCCATTTTATTTCGGGATAGTTAAAGTCACCGGAGAGAACTATGAGGTCATTTGGATAAGAACGAGCAAGGGTCTCTACGCAATCATAAAGTAATGGCGAGAAGTCTGACAAGTCAGGTGGCTTATAACATGCGATGACTAAAATACAAACAGTGGGCGTCTTAATCCTTACCCAAACACCATCAAAACTTGATATTATATCACACTTTTCAACATGCAAAGTACTTCTAACAGCAATCAACACTCCCCCTCCCCACCGCTCAATCCTATCTTTCTGGATGATAAAATACGAGTCACTTAGGATTAATTCGCTATCTGCAATACCCGGAGTTAGCCGAGTTTCACTGATGATAACAACGTCTGCAGAGCAGGAGTGGACAGCAGAATGCAGTGCTTCTTGTTTGGCATAAACGGTTCTAACATTGGCAATAAAAAAGTTTATGGTTGATAATGGTCTTTTCTGTTGTTGGGAGGATGACTTTCTGGTTTCCTGTAGCTATGCGGGGAGCTGCATAACACGTGCGGTTTCCTGGTCAAAAGTATATCTCAAATTTCCGATAATTAGGTTATCATGGCGAGGCTCGAAATCACGAGCTTGTGCTTTTGCAAAAGAAAGGAGCTCTTTTCGTGCTTTACGGGTCTCTTCCGAGTAATCCTCGCTCAAACGGAAATATGTATGTACCTTTTAGTCTCTTTGCCTGTGATAGCACGAGTTCTTTATCTTGAAAATAATTAAATTTTACGATGATGGGCCTGACTGTCGTGGAGGTATCTTTGAAGAACCCAATTCTGTGCGCCCGCTCGATCCAAGGGGGGAATATCTTGGCACCAACATTTTCCTCGCAAAAGGAAACTATTTTTTCTTCAGACTGCTTCCAGGTCTCACCACGCGCATCAGGTAGGTTAAAGAAAAGCAAGTTGTTTCGTCGCGAGTGATCCTCAAGAGTGGTAAACCTTCGTGTCATTTCCGCTATCGCGGAAGTGTTTGTTGCGGTGATTTTTGATGCCGCAGCCACGTCTTCTTTGATTGTTTTAAGGCTCGAAATTTCGCGGTCGATGTCGTCGATTTTAGATTTGAGGGTTGCCAAGACAGAGTCAGTATGACGTTGCTTTTCTTGCATAGATTTAATTTCAGCTAGGATTTCTGTTTGGCCGTTGGATAACTTGCTTAGTAGCGTTATGATTTGATTTGGCGATGTGTCGTCACAAGGCTCGTTATCGGGCCCGGGGTTGGCCTCAATATCTCCCAACAAGAGTAGTTTTCTTCTCATGCTATCAGCAATTTGACACAGGTCTGACACAAAAGAAGCAAGCCTGGAACGCGCTGAAGACACAGGATCATACACACAAGGTGGGCACGACACCGAAATGATGAACACGTTATTGCATCGGTAGGATGATGAAAAACCAACCTGGGAATGGACAGGATGTTTGAGACACATTCCGGCGGCGGTGTCGTGCCCAAGGCGCTCAGACGGTTGTGCCCGCTTTTGAAGTAATGCTCCAAGTAGATAGGGTTGCCCGGCTTGCCCCAGTTGCCAGCACCGTGGAAGGGATCCGACTGAATTTGACGATGGCGGACCGAAGGTTTGAAGGAGTGGAGGGGTTTCTCCGGTGAGATGCAAAACGGGATCCGGTGCCGACCAAATCGGCGAACCAAAAAGAAGAGCGCAGGTAACATGCATTCGTCTGCGTCATTTATCATCGCCGTAGAAGCAACTTAAGACGGACGAAAACGCATAACTCACCAAGCAGCAGAGGGTGGCATTGATCCATCCTCTTCAGTTTCATCTTGAAGATGGTGTGTTCAACAGGCACAAACGCGTTCACAATCGCCATGTTTGTGCTGCTACGAACCGGAAGTGAGAGTACCCATGGTGCTTTGCGGCAGCTGCCAAACGCAATTGACCAATTGACGCAAGGAGAAAGATACATTTTTAGAACAAAGCGTATATGTGAGGAGTATATGTGAGGAGATATTCATCTTCCTCATCTCGAACAATGATTTTTGCTACCTACCTATGAGTGCTTACGACAAGATGGTTGCAATGCCACGCGCAACGCGTCGTAGTGCAACGCAGAGAGCCGTAACGCAGACTTCCACACTCAAACGCAAATGACTGTGCACCAGCCTTTGGAGGCTCCTGCTGCGGTAAATACTAAAATGTAACGTAGATAAATTTCCGTCCCGCGTTATTGTTGCCCTCGTGCGAAACCGGATGGCAACAATTACTCGCTTTTTTCGAACTTAAAGGTACCAGAAAAACCATAGTATTCTTCACCCACTTGCTTAATTCTAAACTCTTGACTCACCACTTCCTTTCTGAGACACGCCCTCGCGTGGGGGACGCCAATCGGCCGGGCTTCTTGAGTTGTGCATTTAATACTCCAACACCACCACACGGCTATACTTCGTTTCACCTTATGTTGTACCGCAGCGAAGGCTAGAAGCGCGAGCTCATAGCGTTGGCAGCTGCTCTTAAGTCACGAGAGCTTGTGCCGCCGAGATGTGCCCCAGAGCAAGGAGCTCGAGCTTGTAGCCTTTCCTGCGGTACACCATAAGGTGAAACAGAGTATAGCTAGCTACACGCCACATGCACTTTGCGAACGTTCTTTGATCTTGTACAAAAAGACGCGCGAAAATTTCGCCACACGTGTGGGAACGTCCAGTTGCCATATTCACCCAACCGTCAAAATCTACGTTTTTTTTTTAAAGCATTTTTTAGCATTAAAAGTTATCTTCGTTTTCCTCTCATCAGGTTCGACACAGTTTCGAGGCGCGCCCAAGCCAAAACTCATATTAATACATAAATGGCAAAATTAACCGACAATTGCGGCACTTCTACTCAAACAAACCGTCACCACATCCGACGGAAAATGATTGCGGGCCAAACCTTCACGGCATTTCCTCCACAAGAGTCTCCGACCGTTCGACGTTAAACACATGACCGGCATTATCGTTTTTTTTTTTTTTTTTGTTCTTCCAGCTAGCGAGCTCGAAAAGCTCAGGCCTTAATTCCCACTGCCCTTCCCTACATCACCGAACGCCAGCCACTTGCCTCGCGAGCTTCCCCCCCCCCCTTCCCCTTTTCCCGCTTCCCACTCCACACCACCAGGGACCCACGCCTGAACCCCGCGACCGACCAAAAGACGCGACGGTGTGTTTGAGCGGAAAGGCGAAAACACGGTCTTCGCATTAGCGACAACGCACCCCGGGTGCCTGAAAGAAACGCAGCTGGTCGACTTCTCAGCCTCGGAAACAGCATCGGCGCGTTTTGCGGGGTTCCAACGTCAGGTACTAACTTGCCCGCCCACGGCCAGAACCCCCGAGCCCCGAGGGCGCCAATCGAAGTGGATGAGCTCGACCCAGGACGCCCACCCGTCCTGGGGTTCGCACCGCGGTCCGGGGCGGAGTCTTGGCCCGATCGATGGGGTGTCGGGCACACGCACGGTCGCGGGGTCTCGACGCCGACCAATCGTGGACCGGGGTTGGGGGCAAGGAGAGCGCCGAGCCCCGGGGTTACGGCCCCGGAGGCTGACCGACGGTCGTCCGATGAAGGGTCGCCGCCGTTCGCTCCCGGGCGGACGTCACGGGTAGCCGTCGAAAGTCGCGCGAGGGATCAGTGCGTCGCCGCTGGCTGTTCTTGTCGCTGCGGGACAGGGCTTTCGGAGGCTCGGCCAAGAGTGAGTACTCTGGGTTTGGCTGTTGGGTCTGTGGGGGTTCTTCTGACGCCTTCCATTAGAATCACTGACAAATTGGGAAACCCCGGGGAGTGGCTCAGTAAGCTCGCGCCTGTTGCTTCGCCTTCGGCTTTCTTACTGGATAATGCCGCAATTTCGTCGACTGCACAGCAATAACGAAATGCTCGGTACTCGACCTGCCCAGAGTTTCTTAAAGTGATTATAGACGGTAAAGACTATGTGCTGAACGCCGTGACGTCAAAAGGCTGAAACTCAAAAGGAGCACGAGGTTTTTTTTGGTTTTTTTTTTTAACTGCAACATTTGCGATACGCTAATAAGGGGTTCTCCCATTGCAAAAAAAAAAAAAGGGGGGGGGGATCTTGAGGTGTTATTACTTTGACGTTTATTACGAATGAAAAGAGGGCAACACGGTTGACATAACCAAACCATCGAATTTTTTTTTTTTTTGCGTTTTTGTGTTAAAAGCATGTGTCTTGGTAAAACACGCTTATTTGGGCTACCCACTTACGCGACAAAATATGGTCTTCGACACAGACCAGTCTAGGTAAAATGCATATAAATAAATAATAAAGCTTTTATTCGCAAAGTTGGTCGTTTTGAGAATGACACCGCGGCTGCTCTCTCACAGAAGAAAGAGCGAGTGAAAGGAAAGATAGACAAGAATAAAGAAACACACACGCAAGCAAAATAATTGCAGCTGTGTTTTCATCTGTCGATGAAAACGTCATGTGCAGAATTGCATTGTACGCAGTCGACACTCGCGTTCAATACCCGTCATCCTGGCGCGGGCAGCTGAGTCTTTTCGAAACGTCGCCTCGTCGTCTTTCGTTCCTTTTCTCTCTTAGGACGACGCTGAAAATCCACATCCTTAGGGGACAGAACGTTGTGTGGAATGACTCATAACCGCTACCGCATTTCCGAAATTTATTTTTCATAAAATTCAGTATTTTGTTTTCCAAGTTTGTGTTTTACGGGAAATACGAGATTTATCGGAGTCCGTTTTTGTTGGATTGCCGACTCTTCAAAATTCTGACCTTAATTTCAAGTGTGTTTCGAATTTTCTGAAATTATAAATCAAAGAAAATAATAACTGTGCCCAAACGTTTCCCAACTTCACAATAATTCATCGTTATCGTATGATACGGTCTTCGGCTAGATTTTGGTGTCGGCGCCCCTTGACATTGGCAATAAAAACTGTACCACGGCAAAAAAAAATAAAAATAAACTTGCAAACGAGTATTGCTTCAATAAATGTCATTGCCTAAAAAAAAATCTCCAATCTCATCTACGCAGTCGCCAAGAAGCTGGTTTTCTTCCCATCCCATTTGAAATATGGAGGCGAGCTGAAGAGAGTACCAGAAACTACAGCTGACCCCCTCCCCCCCCCCCCCTTCCTTTTTCTTATGAAGTCCAAGGGTTCAGCACAACCCCTCCTCTCTCCAAAAGACACAAATAGCGTACGAGAAGAAGGCGAGCGCACAGACAAGCTGACTCACTGACAATTCAGAAAACGATGGGTGTGAATAATCACGTTCGTGCTTCTTGCTTCGTTATTCGCTTTTCTCATTGGCTAATACCGCAGTTTTGTTGGGTGAGGAGCGATAATAAGATGAATGCTCGCGATTTGCCGCAACCTGCGTTTCTTAAAGAGGTACTGAATCGGTATAGAAATACGTTAAACATGATCAGCTCTCAGGCACGTAGCCAGGATTTTGATTCGGACGGGGGGAAAGGAGACCCCAGCAAAATGGCGAGATTTTTTTTTTTTTTTTTGGTGGGGGGGAAGCGATTTCTATGCCCCCCCCCCTTTCTGGATACGTGCCTGTCAACTCCATTTGCTAACTACAATCGCACGCTTGTATTTCAAACGTATGGCTGTATTTTTTGTTCTAAATTTTCGATTCTGGCGAGCGCTTCAAAATCACCCATCGAAGAGCGCGGTGCGTCTCGGGATATCCGTCGCGTCCGCGGCTTGCCCGCGATGTCATCGGCCTTCCTAGGGCCAAGCATACCGTAGTTATGAGCGTTGACACTTGGTGGCATCAACGCGTTACCACCTCGAGGCGTCCAGTTTGATCAATGCGAAAATTCAGAGAAAGGGTGAAGAATGGATGAGTAATGTAAGCAAGAAAGATAGAAACGCAGCCAAGAAGTTTTGGGAGCACTTGAACTCACTCGGTGAAACGACGCAAGCTAGACAGAGGTTCATACTCTCGCATCAGGGAGATAAATTAGAGGGAGATGATGCGATACGATATATAGGAGCAGTGATGGAGGAGAAATTTCGGGAGCGGGTACATGTGGAAGATAGAAGAACCGAAGGAAGTATCAGTCCAGCTTGTGACATCGCGGATTTTGGACAAAGAGAATGGATAAAGGCAGAACGAAGAGTCCCTAGTGGCACGTCGACAGGCACAGATGGTATCTCAATCAAGCTGGTGAAGAATTTGGGTCCTAAATCTAAGGCAAAAATAAGGGAGGTAGTGAGCACTATGATAACAAAAGGAAATATTCCAGATGAATGGAGGCTTAGTAGGATGAGTATGATATATAAGAGAAAGGGAGATAAGTCTGATATTAGGAATTATCGTCCCATAACCGTGACACCAGTTGTTTACAGGTTGGTAATGCAGATTATAAAGAACAGACTGGAGGAATGGGTAGATTGCGAGGGCATACTGGGCGAGTTACAAAACGGGTTTCGGAAACAAAGAAGGTTGGAGGACAATATATTTTCTCTAACACAGTGTATAGAAATAGCGCAAAAAGAAAACAGACAGCTCTGCCTGGCATATCTGGATATCAAGGGTGCCTATGACAATGTGAACCAAAGGAATCTGTGGGACGTAGTGGAGAGCTTAAACCTAGATGAAGGACTAACAGCAATATTAAGTAACATTTACAAAGATAATAAGGTGATTATAATATGGGAAGGAAAGGCAACGGGGAAAATAGAGATAGGACGAGGCCTTAGGCAGGGGTGCCGTTATCGCCTTTGCTGTTTATGTTGTATCTGAGAGGATTGGAGGATAGACTAGAGAAGAGTGGGCTTGGATTCGACCTTTCGTACAGTAAGCTAGGCCAAAAAATTCAGCAATGCTTACCGGGATTGATGAATTCAGATGATATCGTACTAATGGCTAACAACAGGATAGATTTGCAGGAATTAATGAGCATCTGTGGTAGGGAAGGAGAGGAATTAGGTTTAAAATTCAGTAGCGAAAAATCAGCAGTCATGATTTTTAACAATGATGAAGTTGAGAGGCTGAAGATACAGAATTTTACAGTTGAGAGGCTGAAGATACAAAATTTTACAGTTGAGAGAGCTAGTAAATACAAGTATCTAGGAGTATGGATATGTGATGGTGCAGAATATCTCAGTGAGCATGAAAAGTATATAATAAGTAAGGGCAACAGAAATGCAGCTGTCATGAAAAATAGAGAGCACTTTGGAATTACAACAGGTATGAGGTGGTGAGAGAGATTTGGAAATGGGTCATGATGCCTGGCTTGACTTTTGGAAACGAAGTGCTATGCATGAAATCCTAAGTGCATGCAAGACTAGAAATAAAACAGTGTGGAGTAGGTAGGGTAGGTAGGCTGGCTTTAGGGGCACATTGCAAAACACCAAACCAGAGAGTACAAGGAGACATGGGATGGGCGTCATTTGAGGGCAGGGAAGCTGTGAGCAAGATAGAATTTGAGGATCGGTTGAGTCAAATGGATGGAGAGCAATGGGCACGAAAGGTTTTCAGCTATTTATACATGAGGAGTATAGATACAAAATGGAGACAGCGCACTAGGAAATTAAGAGGAAAGTTTTTATCCTATAGTGAAGTTACAGAAGAGCAGGTCTCAGTTAAGAAGAAAATTAAGGCCACAGAAAGAGATCGGTGGCTAGAGGGAATGCAGACAAAGAAGGCTCTGGTAAGCTATAGATTAAACAAAACAGTTATTGCCAAAGAAAGCATTTATGACAATTCTAGGGGAAGCTCATTGTTGTTTGAGGCAAGGACAGGTGTTTTGCGAACCAGAACATACAGAGCGAAGTACCAGGAAATGGACACATTGTGCGCTGCTTGTGGAGAGGAGGACAAGACGGCTGAGCACTTGATACTCTACTGTAAAGGGCTTCACCCTATGCATACCGAAGACAACATAGATTTAATAAATTCATTGGGTTTTAGAGACAGCGAAGGAAAAGTGGATTTCAAGACAGTGGAGACTACCAAGTTAAGTGAATGGTGGCAGAAAGTGAGAGAAAACTAGGTATTTTCTTATTAACTGATTGCAAGGGGGTTTTATAGCCTCACTTTCTTTTCAATACGCAGTGAATATAGTTTTCACATTTAAATATTCTAAGCTTAAAGGGTAAGACAAAATGGCTAGGTGGCGTAAGCTACCACCCGATCCAAAGGGCTCAGCCGTATTCATCCATCCTCGCTTAGTCAGAGTGCCCGAGGGCTGTAACATATCACAGGGAGATCGCTGAGCCGGCGTAGAGCCGGTGGAATCGTGCGCGCTATCCAGCCGGCAACAGCCAGGCGGCGCCAGTAGCGTGAGAGCCCGCGGTTATACAATAGCGAGTTTTAGAATAGCGGGCCCCAAAGCTTTGGGTGCCCCAAACAGCTGGGGGCATCGCAGTGGGCATGCGCAGTGGGACGCCCCAAGCTGCTTGGGGCACCCAAAGCTCTGGGGCCCCCTATTCTAAAACTCGCTAATGTCTCGTTCTAACATGGCAAAGGGTGAACAATAAGCCCCACATTGCGTGCCGACGGCTTCGATATGCGCTACGTATACGAGCGCAACGCACACGTATTGGAGAATGATGCAGCGAAAAGCCTGATAGTTCTTCGCATTAAAAACGCACTCCGGTGATACGTAGTCACGCTCCAATTTGCCCACCAGAGCCGTTGCTTCCGCCGTACTGGCATGTTAAGCGATCACGGCTTCCTGGCCTACCCGGTATTTCTTACTTATGACACTAGGCTAAGCGGCGTCACCAGAGTAATAGCTCACGTTTGAACAATGCTGCCGCCACTCCCAGGCATACCCAATGTTTCTTGCTTTAGTCGCAAGATAGCGCTAAACCAAAAAGAATTGCAGGTTGCCAATGACAACACGTAGTGCGTCGTCTGCTCCGCTACTTGGCCGATATGGCGACATCGGCAACATCAGTTTCGGGCGCGAGCTCGCTGCTCCTTGAACGGGACGACATCGTCGCGAGGCGGCTGATGTAGTACCTCTGTTATCTCGTACGAGGCGAGATGCTGGTAGATTTGCTACCTCATGTTGTCTAAGGTGACGGCAGGATCATGTGTGACATCGGCAGGACGAGGCAATCGCTGCTTACCTGATTGACCGCCTACTGATCACAACGACTCGACGAGGGCGCTAGCTTCACGGATAAATGAATATCGATTTGAAGACACCATACCAGTTGGCATTCTTCATTTATTAAAGCGAGCAGCGAAGCAGGCAGAGTCCGGTGAGGCAGCACGGCGGTGGCATCCCTCGAGTATTGTCACGCAGCGTATCGCATCGATAGTGGTGTGACTGCAGTATTGTCACGCCACCGCGAAAACACGCGTACACCACGATGATTTTGCGACATTCCTTGCTATAAGGGCGAACACTAAACGAACGAAGGGAATGCAGTGGCATAGCGCTGGTCTCGACGGGCGCGATTTTCCAAGCGAAGGCACTGAGCACAGAGAGCACGACTGTACAATTCTCACATCGTCACACAAAAACTACCTCGAAAACATTCTCGCATCGCCACGATTTTGCAACCCGACTTGTCTCAATGGCGAACACTAAGGGCATAAAGAGAAGCGATCGGCACGACTTTTGTCGGTCTCGTCCAACGAGGCTTACGCGGTCGTCCAGGCGGGGACACTTAGCACGTCGACGGCGACTAAGTTGGACGGCGAGATGATCGCTGAATTCTCACATCCTTACTCAGAAACTACCGCGCTCAAAAGCGGATACCGGCACAGCTCTGCGACATAAACCCGGGTCACTTTGACAGGTCGGCGTCCTTCTGCGAGAACGACGTTGAAAGCAGCGCGCGCCATGTTGAAAAATATAGTTCATCATCCCCTGACGTTAGTCCGTCAAAGAATGAGTGGAAGCGATTGGCTGGCGGAGTGAATCGAAAGTGGCCAGCTGTGCTTTGACTTTCTTCACCAAACGTTTGGTATTACGTCCTGGCCTAGATAATCAGTACCAATGAGTGTACTTCCCGCATAGTGTGGCTGCGGTCGGAATCCTATGCCGTCACGACATTCCATTGAAGCTTCATAGCCAGCAACTAGGTGGTCTTTGGTTACCGTTTAATTCAATTTAAAATGTGTTTTCTTGCGTTTCCCCACAAAATAATAATGTTTCTGAGGTTCTGCTGCTGCCTACGTTATGCTGAAGCAAACAAATGAGCTGCCGAATTTGGATTCTGTACCCCTTTAAGATGTCTGTGACCATGGTAGTTAAACAGATCGTGTTAAACACCGGACGCTGTTGTAAGGAGAAAAACTAACTTTCAAGTCGAAGCAAAAATTCCGAGGACACCTATGCACTTTATATGAGTTACGAATGCGAAAGCATGAATGTCGTTCTTCCGCTCCCTTAGATCGTCTGCGGTGTACTGGCGCGGACGGCCACATTTCGCTACTGCCGAGATGGCGGCCGCCGACGATTAAGATGCCTCAGGTGCCGCGATGTTTCTCGGCGCCGAGAGGAGCAAAAGCAACCGCAACGCAAATTTCTTTAAAAAAGAAAAAAAAAAACGATTATATTTGGCACGTTTGCATTATCAACTTTGCTTCGTTTCTGCAGTAAGCATGAGTTCTTATCTTATTATCTCAACTTGCATTTTTTTTTTCATATTGAAGGATGCGCTCGCTATCGGTGACCAATTAAGAATTCAGAAATTGGTTTTATCACAATTCCGGTAAATTAAAAAAATAGTCCAGCATGAAAGAGTATAGTAAAGTGGTTAGTTGGGCGAGTTGGTAATGATTGAACATGGTTAAAATTGCGCACAGACAGAAAGGAACAGAAAAGAGGGAAGAGAGAAAAGAGAGACAAGCGCAAAATTGCGCTTGTCTCTTCTCTCTTCCCTCTTTTCTGTTCCTTTCTGTCTGTGCGCAATTTTAACCATGTTGAAAGAGTATAGTTTGTAAAGAGGCTTCAAACGAAAGCACTGCACCCTGATTTTATATTTAGAATGGTAACATCCTTTTTCTTGTTTTCAATCTAGCGCAAAGACAACGCTGGAAGGAGACTGGGATAGGAAAGAACGCTAATCACAACTAGGTATTTACTATATGTATCGTGCACACGATATATACAGTAGATACCTAGTTGTGAGTAGCGTTCTTTCCTATCCCTGTCTCCTTCCTGTGTTTGTTTTTGCGCTACATTGTAAATATGCAAAACCAACTAGACCCACAGCTCATTTTGTTAAACACCCGTCTGATATTCTTGAATTCGCTATCGCAGTTTTTTTTTCTTCTTATCTTTATAACTGAAAATTAAAGGTGTGGCATTAAAAAATCTACTCTGATAAAAATTGATCATTCTAAATACTAACCAAAGGTGGTAAAAATTAAGGCTCGACAATAAAACTATTTTAAAGTGAAATGCAAAAACATGCCGATGTCGTGTTCGTGCTAAGAGTGGATATCGCGCAGTGCATCTAGACAGATGAGTGTCAACTGTAGCGAGACGGCGACACGGGCTTCAAAATGTTAATGAATTTCACACTAATCGAACTCACTACGAAGGAAATAACAATCATATTGTGGTCATTATATATGTTATGGTATTACCCCAATAAACGGCGTTTCATCAATACGCGTGCTTCAGCGAATGGTTGTGGTGGTGGTGGTGTTGGTGCTTGTGTTGGTGGTGGTGGTGGGGGTGGTGGTGGGGGTGGTGATGGAAACGTCTTTATTGTAAAAATATCGCGATGTTTTTGGCTAGCGATCGTTGTATCAAGTAGCGTATTACCCGCTAATTGTTTTTGTCTTCACCCAGCACACTAATCATGACATCAGCAGACCAGGAAGCACTCCCTTCGCTCGTCATAAACATGGTGGTTAAAAAAAAAAATAAGTAACGTGTTTTCGTAACTCATAGCTGGTATGTCGAGCTAAGGACCAGAAGTGGATTATAAAAGGACACAAAAAGTTTGCATTTACGGCACTATGAACTGATCGGTTCTCTGAGCGCCTAGTAAGTCATGACGAACATACTTTCTTTCAAAAGAATATGGTGTGTTTCAGCTTACTGTTCACTCAATACGCCTCCACATCCTTCCCAAAATCTAGACCATTATGAAGTTTCAGCAGATACTTTTTCCCACTTTTATAACAATATAGTATGCCTGCGCAGAGGTGCAACAAACTATCGATTACAGTTATCAGAATTATCGGAACGATCTACTCAAACTATAAAGTTATAGCTAAGTCGGCGCCTCAAGCAATACCGTACTCTGCGTGCTGACTTTCTGTGGGTACTTTATTTAACCAATAAGCAGCGCCTTCCTGCAAAACATTTTTCTGTAATAACCAGTCACTTAACAATTGTTATCGTATTGTTCACATAAATCGACTGCCTAGCGTCGCTATTTTAACAATAAAATAAAATGCGCAAAAAAAAACAAAGAAAAACACAGGATACAAAAGAGGGCACGGCACGTATGAGAGACATCACGAACGACTACCAATTAGCCAAGATTTCAACCCTGCTGACACTATTTTCAGGCCTCCTTGCCAATCCGTGTTTTTATACACGTTTATGACAACCCCTGTTTTATGCACGTTTATGCTAGGCAAATGCATTTTTTTTTTAATTCACAAAATATAAACACGGTAAGCCGCAAGATCTTTTATCACTGGGTGACTTTTTTCGACGAAGACGCGCGGCAATCATTGCGCCGCGGATCAGAATCCCTTGGCATCCTCCGATAGACGAGCTGTCTCGCAGCCGAGGAAACTGGGCAGGGCTGGCACCGCGTGACGCGTGCGAGAGCACACGGTGAACGAGCAACGAGCACAGAGGAGCAGCAGAAACGAGGAAATTACGAACGGTGAAGGAACACCGGTGCTAAATCTTAAAATCAAACTGTGTTGTGTGAATGTTTATACGGCCTGAAGTTAATCTGCCACAACGGGCGCCTTGTCTCTCAGCTGTAGATGAGCAATTTAGCCAGTGCCGTAAAACCACTAGCCTGGGTTCTTTAAGGTGCACCACGCAGTAGTAATACACGACCGCACGCCAGTTCGATGCTCATCCAGATCGAAACGGACAGGGGTGGGGATTGAACCCAGGATCCCAAGGTTCTGCGTCGCGACCTTTGGCTCCACGTGCTTCGAGCTGGTGTGCGTTAAAGTCACTGGATTCTGGGAAAGTAACGCCATTGCCTTAACTGCCTGCTAGCCGGACACGAACAGATACTAGCATACAGACGACCAAACCTCGCAAGGCGATTGGCTAATCAGTCTCCGTCTTCGGGTCATTCAAGTCTCTTAAGCTTCGAGAGGGTCATTCTAAACCGGTCGCACCAAGATCACGATGGAGCATCATCGTACTGAAGGCGTTCCTCGCCAATACGAGCGTCTTTGGCACTGTGTACGCAATCAACTTGCCCATCTCCACGGATCTCTTACAATTATATTGTTCTTCCTGCGTATTTCGAGATGAAAAAACTTCTTTTTTTTTCAATGCTTCTAGGCATTGACATTGCATGTGGTGGCTGTACAAAGATATACGATTGTTTCGCCGGTGTGTGGATAGCAAAATCTCGATAAAAAAGAAACGTCTTTATAAATAAGCTACCCGTCCCGAGCGAATTTAAATTGTCTCGCCAAGAACGGAGATGTCAAGGAGAAATTGCTCATTTCATGAACAAAAATGGCAACCATACGGGGCGCTTGGCTCTACTTTCCCAGGATCCAGTGACTTTCGCGTGCGCTAGCCCACTCGTCCATCGATCCTTAGGACTTCATTAAACAAATCAAGTCCCGAGAATGCTATTGGTTGTGTTTTATTGACAGTGATTATAACTGTACCAGAAAAGTGTTTTTTTTTTTTCACTCGCAGTTTAGATGTCAAACAATTCCTCATATCTTTTTTTTTTAAATTATATTGTTATTACGGTCATCGCATAACATCTACATCCGTGAAATATCTCATATGGCTGCCATCAAAGCAATAGCAGTCTGTAAAATGATATGTCAGTTTAAATGTACGATATTAACAAGATGGCTCGTTGATAAAAATAATTTTACAACGCGTTTTTCACTGGAAGTTTGCCTATGTTTCTTTTTCTAATTATAATTGTATGAAGTGTTGTTTTTTTTTCTTTAATTAAAGCTAGACTCTTCATAATGCAGCATTCGTTTTTGCATTGGCTTTGTAAAAACGCATAGTCGTCCATACTTTATGTGCTGGGAGCATCCACTTATTCACTGTAATACCTAAATGGTAAACACGATGCTGCTGAAACTGTCAAGGAAAGGCCGAAAAATGGATGTCAATTTCGAAAGATTAGTAAGCTAAAGATGAGCATCTTAACCGTGCTTTTCCCAGGACAAAAAAAAAAAAGTAAGAACACTCAAATTAGTAGCATTCAAGCCTGTGATCAAGACCTGCCAGGCGCAACATTTGTAATCGTTGTAATCGTTCGCGACAAATGAAAAAAAAAAAAAGACTTGTTATAAAAAAATGAAAAGTTACTTTAAAAGGCCCCTGAAAAAAAAATTTGTTTTTAACAGTCTAATTGGAACACGCGTGTCAAAAAAAAATAATTTTATGTGAAAAAGAAATAAAATTTAGAGTAATATTGACGGCGCGAAACGCGAAGTAGTCGGTAGTCACCTCCTTTTCATTTCTTTTCTTTTTTAGCATTTCGGGCGCGTGGAGGAGAGGTGGATCGGCTTCGCCTGCACGTTGAGGTGGAAAGAGCGATATCTCGTTCAGCGAATGACCATTCCGTGACGTCATAGACTTTGCGTGCAGAGTTTGAAATAAATCTCTCGCCGTCAATATTGCCCTAAACATTTTTTTTTCGTGCAAAACGTATTCTTTGAGACGCGTGTCCCAACCAGAGTGTGTAAAAAAAAAAATGACCGCATCTCCACGTGGTGAATGATGTTGATTGGGGCGAAGTTCTGGTGGTGCTGATGATACTGATTTTATTGTTCATAGGTAGTGCTGATGATGCTGATTTTTGTTTTATTGCTCATAGGTAGTGCTGAGCTCCGGGTTGTGTTTCGACTTCATAATTACTGCTTTATGGTCGGTGAAATGCAGAGTCATGCATGCAAAGTTTAACGCAATTATATACGCATTTGACCGCAGCTCCCTCTCCTGTGTAGACGTTGAGCGGCTACATGCAACGTTTCATCCGTGACATCCCCAGCTCTTGAGTTACTACCACATCTCAGAGCCCCCTACTCGTCCCGCAGTCGTGGCCGAGTGGTTAAGGTGATGAACTAGAAATCTATTGGGGTCTCCCCGCACAGGTTCGAATCCTGTCGACTGCGCAAACATTTTTTCTTTTTTTGCGAGCACGGACGCCGGACGGACGGACGGACAAGGCTAGACCCTGAGGAGCTTTGCCCCTAAAAACAGTTTTTTTTTTTTCTTTTCAGGGGCCCTTTAAGTAATTAACAGCTCAAGAAGGAAGGGCGTTTTCTTTCGCGTAAAATTTATTTTTTGACAAGCGTTGTCCTAACCAGACTGTTAAAAAAAAAACTGTTTTTTTTTTTTCTTTTCAGAGTTTTTTTTTTTTTTTTAAGTAAGTTACATTCCAAGAAGGAAGGGCGAGGGAAAGGAAGGCTAGGGTGAAAAAGCAGACGGAACGCTGGAGAGGAGAGGGGAAAACCACCTCCTCTCTTCAGCGTTCCGTCTGTTTCCTCCTCCCTGGCTTTCCTTTCCCTCCCCCTACCTTCTTGAGTTGCACGAAGACCCATTCAGCTCTAAGAAGCAGCGTCGGCGTCGGGGGAGTCCTTATTATGGGTTGTACCGGGCTTCCGCTAAATGTAGACACCGAAACTTCTCGCCGTTGCTCGCCCAGAAGATAGCGCTGTGATCGTGGCAGAACCCGCGTGCCTCGATAGCGTTGCTAGCTAATCTGCTCTAGCTTAAGTTATTCTGAATAAAGGCTATATCTTGGCCCCTTTCCCGGAATTCTCGCGGTTAGCGTTTTGAATAATACGCAGTTGGTGCTGCAAATCTTTTCTTTTTTTTTTTTTTTCTTCGCAAAGTTAACTTAATAACACTCAATCTTTTAAGTGCGGTTTGTTTATTATCTTCTTTAAATATATCCCACCTTTTAAAAGGGAAAATCCGCTGTCATTTTAATACCTAGAGACCAGATATCTGAACCTTTTCTCGAAAAGTTCCTTGGACAGAAGCTTGGCGTGGAATTTCCAAAGGCTCCAATTAAAGGCGTAAATGGCATTTCGTTTGCCCCAGAACCACTTTCTCCAACGACCAGAAAATTGAATTCTTCCTTTATGCCTCTCAGAGAACAAGCTGCCCTTTCACTATCCCCTTTACCTAGCACTATATCCGTAGCATTGCATATGCGGTTAAAATTCCCCATTAATCATGCTTTCGTGATTCAAACATTCCCAGGACACAAAAAATATATATCTCTCGCCGGTGCTGCAAGACACCTAAACGCACACTACCCTCCACTGTGTGTCTCTTCGAGACAAAAGTCGCACTTTATAAAACGGCCTTCTTAGTCCGTGGTCACTGCTAATTTAAACAAAAAGATCGACCCATCAAAAAAAAAAAAAAAACATCTTGCCACAGTACCAATTGCATGAGACACACATGCTTCTTAAGACGAGAGAAATGGCTTCAAGGCAGTGTTGTGCCCGTTGCCGAAAATAAGTAACAAAATAGCGTTACCCGTTAGCTTGGAAAAAAGGCTAACGCGTTACAGAGCTCCGTTACCATTCTTCAAATGCAATGAAATACCGGTGTCGTTACTTGCTATGACTAACGGACGTTACTTCTATGTTATGCAGACTTTTATACAGACTGTTGCCTTCTGAACGGATGTCTCTTTCCAGCGAGACTGATGCTCAGGGTAGGGCGACGGTGATCTTAGCAGCTTCTATACAAGGACTGCACCAAGGACGCTTAGGAGTTCCGCGCAGCGATAATCTCGCGCCTTTTGGGCCCGGTCGTTGGAACGTTAAAAGTGTCTTTCGAAGGAGTTTGAAATGACGCCGCTCATACAGAGCTTTGTTGGGGTTTCTTTGCCACTTTTGCGCAGTGTGCAGAACCAAAATTATTTTGTTTTCAAACCATCATGCCGGCATTTTAATCAAAAGTAACGAGTAACGGGTAACGTAATTTGATAGGAGATACCGTAAAATAATAACGACATTACTGCTTAGTCATTTAGGATTCTAGCGGGTACGTAAGTACGTTAGTAAAAAAACTATCGAGTTACCAGTAACGTCGTTACTTGTAAGGCTTTAGTTCCAACGCTGCTTCATAGCTTGCGCTATTTGCTCATCCTCGCACATTTTGTATCTTGGATAGAAAGGATGTTGAATTTGGAGTCGGACATTAAGTGATGCAATGGACATCGTTTTTGAGCTCAGGCCACTGGATTTGTAAGTACCAATGAAGAGCTCGTGTTGTTGTTGTTGTATTTTTCACACATTGATTAGATCGTGTGGCTCGCTGCCTCGCATCCTTAACTATACTCTGTTCAAAACCAGGCGGAAGCCTTATATCCTCATTTTGTGTCCTTCCTCCCCTAATCATTCGGAGTAAAATTGCTCTTCTTACCATGCCTGTCTTTTTTGGTGGCTTCTAGCCATGAACCCACATCCTTTGTGTCCGAGGACTCGTCAAAGACACGCTTTGGATGACTGGTTCAGCACATCCAAGTCGCCTGGATCGTCTTGATCATCGGCTTAGCGCTGCGTGACGCTTTTTTTTTTTGTTCTGGTGGCACCTGGCGTCATCGATGTTCCTGGGGAACTCGTGCGCCCATTCATGCTCTCGTTTGGCTGCTGCACTCCTTCCATGCCTCATAGCTCTTCTGCAACTGGAACAGCGACGATGCTGCTACCCTCCGAATCTTTCCCTGGTGCTGTGACGCCCTCGGGCACAGATGCTGCCTCATCGTCGACCACTTAGAAGTTGTTTACTTCCGGTAGAACAGGTTCAAGCGCTTTTTGCGTACGTTCTCACGCAAGCATTACTTCCATGCCCGAACTGATTGCATCTTGTGCATCCAGGTACGCGGCACTCACCTTGAAATACGTCTCCGATGCAGTCACTCAAGCCTGTATCGGAGACAGACGAGGACGCGTGCAGGAAACAATATATTTTGAGTTAACTAAAGTTCAGGCACAGTCAACGTCACGAGCGGTGAGCCAATCATACAGCGTCGAAAACGCACAGATTGGTTTCGCACTGATCTCTATTACAAGGGGCTGGATGGCGCATTCAGCAAACAGGTATGAAGCCACCGGAAGTAATTAAGCGGTTTGTTTCGGGAGTAAGCGCTTGGCAGGCTTTGTGACCCTTTCGAGTGCTTGTTCAAAAAAGCGTCGAGGGTGCTGGATTTTCGCTTGTCCCCTCAAGAGAACCTGCTTGTTGCGCAGTAAGAGCGCAAGCAGACCCGAGAAGTAGCGTGGAAAGCCATTCAATGTAAACATTTTGAGATTCGAGTTGATCAAGTGTGCATATGTCCCAAGTTCAAATGGCTCATTTTCGGGATTTTATTCTGAGTATGATTATTAAACCCCACTCAAAGACACCAAAACGTACGAACCAAAACATCGACTGAATGCACTAGGAAGCCCAGCAGACACCCGACTTCCGGGACAAGCATCGAACTTCCGGTGGCTCCACTTGCGCCCTGCTCGGAGAGCGGCTATGCGCCATCTAGCCTAGAGACCAGTGGGTTTTCGTCATGTTTTCGTGAATCTTCTATAATCACTGAACCAATCATGTACAGGGAAAGCCAAGTGACTTTCGCTTTTGACTCAGTTTGATTGGCACAAAAAGCTCGTTACGTCTGATGCGTCTGGACGTAAACTGAAACAAAGTATATTTATAGGAGGGCGTTATCCTCAAACAGCCGCAGCAGATGAGGCATGGCCTCGATGGTCATCCCTTCCTTGGTCATCATGCTGATTATCTGGGTAGTCGACTCAATGTCTTCGAATCCTTCGGTCCGCCAGGTTTCCCTGGCGATATTGATGACCTATTGGCGAAGGGCTCCAAGTCACAGCGTGCGTTTTCGTCAGGGATGTGAAACGGTACCCAGTGGAGTCGCAGCTGCATCTCTCGATGTTCCGGGTTCAGGAATTGACAACAAAGGCTCTTCCCCTCCAACTCCGCGATGTTCATCACTCGTTACTAGAGGCGTTCTGAGCGTCAGCATCCATGCAGGATTGATTTGAAATGAACCAAGTCACGCTATGTCTTTCATCACGCCTTGTTTCGTCAATTCGTCCTTGAAATCTGTGATTCGGTACGGCCATCCTTTAAAATTACAGCGTAAAAATACCGAGTTTACAATCGAAATTCCTATATGCCGGTGGGGCAAAACAAGCGTGTCGCCATTACGGACGGAGGATAACCCGAAACCGCGGTCAGCGTTGGCCGTAATCGCCGCTATTGAAGAGCTCGGGATTCTGCGAGCGATGCGCCTGAAAAGAATCCCTCGGCCACGGGCAGGATTCTTTCTTCCTGTGGCCTAGGAAAAAGGAACCTACAAATTACGTATAACGGTGTAAATATTTCGCTAAAAAAGTGTATTTTTGTCGTGGGAGAAGATTTTTTGTAAAATATCCGTCCCACCGGGGATCTGACTTTTATATTTTAGTGTTTCTTTTTTAGCAGACGTAATATTCCGGCTCTCATTTATGTTTTTTTTTTTTCATTTGGTACGATTGTTTACGGCACTAACATTGCTCGCCGCTCTCACTTTACACACATTCGGTTAATTTCACCCGAACTACCAACATCTTCACGCTTTCCCTGCGAGCAAAATTGCAATTTTTAGCTCGACGCAATGGGATCGAGATCAGACTGATGGCACGTGTTTTGGTAATGATACCGAATTTTGGACCGATCGTATCGCAGTTGCAAAACGGTTTCCTAAAGCTCTCTAGTGTCACGCCGAACAAGGGCTTCTTTTCGACAAGATTGTGTTGCGTGAAGCGTCGTAACAGCGTAGCAACGTAGGGCTTATTTTTATTTTTTTTAAGGACCAGGATGAGTGGTGAAGTAGATGCAGGAGAGGTAGAGAATTTCCATACCATTAACCACACCGCGAGCTTTGGCCGCTGTGTGAGGAGAAGCTGCACATTCGCAAAATGCATCTTACAAACAAAACATTAGGAAGAGAGCAATGACGCTCTCTTCACTTAAAACGCCGAACTTCCAAACTTTTATTCTATACTTCGCTTCAGCTTAAGTACAGACGAAGACGACACTACAAGCTAATGGGACCGATCAAGCAACATTAAAAGCGCAAGTCAATGAGCCTTGTCTGTTTATGATTGGTTCAGCAATGATAAAAGACGCAGAGAAACATGACAAACATCATCATGGTGCGCTTTCGATGCTGTTTAATTGGTCTCATCAGTTCGAAGCATCGACTGCGTCTGGCATTAAGCAGTGGACTTAAGGTGAAATGAAGTATAGAACCGGTCGTGCAAGTTTTAGAACACTGATTTAATAGATTAGCCTCCCCCGTTTCGATGGGGTTAGTGCATAAGTATCAACGCCCAAGAAATCATCTAGGTTATTCATAAACAAAACATAAAAGCACAAACGAGCTGGTGTAACTTGAACATGATTACGAACAACACGGAGACTGCGACAAGCAAAGGACAGCACATATACGAAGTTGCTATCCCTCTCCTTCTCGTGCCTCACTTCCGGGGGTCCTTTGTAATTATATCTAAAAATGCAATTCCATTCGACCTTTGTTTTGTGAGAAAATATGTTTTTGGGATGTCGGAGACTCTTCGAAGAGCAAACAAAAAGGGAGAAGGTAGGAATTGCATGGTTCTTAGCACGATGTAAGAAATATATATAGCTGTATACACATAGCACTGAGAACGCTGCAACGCGATTGACCAACTAAAGCCATGTTGGCGCGCGCCGCAGTCGCTTCTTCCGACAGCGTCTCTGCAGTTTAGACGGCGCAACTAAGAAGAAACAAAAAGTATATCGTTGTCATGGCACACCTGCGCGTGCGTTTTCCGCTCGGTACGTTCGCTCCGACTCACTGTGGCTCCGACTATGACGGGCGTTGGCTCGAACACCGCGCTAAAGATGTGGATATTGAGAAAAAAGGTCCACATTTATAGATATTTTACACCGTGGTTCTTAGGGAAATTAAACATCCGACCGAAATGCTCCTAACGAGCCCACTGCGAGCGGCGGATGCCCGTGTTACGTGTCCACGACAACTTAGAGCGCGACGCCACCACGTGGACGATCGAGCTGCGACACGCTCTCGAAAGCGTCACGGACCCCGCCAAAAGTCAATACGGGAAGCCGATATAGGGACCTGCCTAAACAGGCACAGCCGCCACCTCTTTTATTTTTACCACTCCCGCGCACGCGTCTTTCCCCATTTATTTGGCATTCTATCCCCCCTCTCGTCAAGTTGGCGCGCGCGTCAGCGGAGCGCGTGCACACACACACACACACGCGCCGCCAAGAGGCCACACGCGAGGTGTTGCGCCGCGGGGATCGATGCGGTCGCCGCAGAGCGTGACGCAATCGACCGCCGGTGTGGCGACGACGGAACGCCGAGTCACAACGCGGAGTCACGCACGTCGCAGCGTCGTCGGCCCGCTCCGGGCACGACACCCACGGGCAATTGCCAAGTACGCCGCTTTGCGTATGGGCGATGGATCCTTTCTAAAGCGCTGGATGCATTTCATCGAATGTACGAGTAGGTGGTGCATGACGGCATACAGTTGAGCCAGAGAATCAAGCAGTCCCGTATGGACCCACAGCACAGTCACAACGATATATGAGACTCCTTATCAAACCCTAATGTATCCTTATGCACCCTATACTCCGTTTTAAACTAAAGAGGTCTTTGCAAAATAAAAATTAAACGAGTTACAGGTGTATTCTAGAATATTTTTATCCCATGAACCTGAATATCACGTTTGTTTTCCGACGTGCAACAAACGCAACCGCAAACTGTTTTTTTTTTTTTTTTTTGGGGGGGGGGGGGGGGGAGAGGTTGTTTGCTTGCTTTGGTAGCCTGGGCCTGCTAGCACAGAGTGAGTAGTATGTTTGCTGGGTTTACAGTGAAAATGCGCTCGTTTGCGGGAATTATACTCGTGAGAGTTTGTGTGTGGTAGTGGTAGTTTGAAATCCTAGGGTTACTCTCTTAAAACCTGGAAATATGTAAAATAAATGCACACCAGATTATGACTAACAGAAATGACCACCGCCGATTAAATTCCACCAGGATAAAATCACAAAAGAAAAATATCGCATCATCAGAGCTGCACCTATATACATACGTTGCTGCAGATTACCCGGGCCAGCACTTCAGACTCGAATTCAGATGCCATACTGCTCTTTTCTTAGGGGCGAAGCTCCTTAGGGGCTAGCCATGTCCGTCCGCCGTCCGCCGTCCGCCGTAGGCCCGGCGTCGGGTGCTCGTGCTTCTGCTCGTGAGATCACGTGCTCACGAGCACGTGAGCACATGCTCACGTGCTCGTGTAGGGCAAAAAAAAATTGGGAAAAAAAAGATGAAAAAAATTATGAAAAAAGAAAAAGAAGAAAACAAAAGAGTAGGGGGTTCCGAGATGCCATCCCATCTGTCTGCTTAAAAAAAGAAAAAGAAGAAAACCACACATTCTCCTACTGACATGAATGAAAAGGCTCAAAGAAAAAGAAGAAAAAAAAAGAGTAGGGGGTTCTGAGATGCCATCCCATCTGCCTGCTTAAAAAAAGAAAAAGAAGAAAACCACACATTCTCCTACTGACATGAATGAAAAGGCTCAAAGAAAACTAAGAAAGAAAAGAGTAGGGGGTTCTGAGATGCCATCCCATCTGTCTGCTTAAAAAAAGAAAAAGAAGAAAACCACATATTCTCCTACTGACATGAATGAAAAGGCTCGGCATGCTGCGGCTCGGCGTCTACGCAGACAAGCACCACCAGAGCTTCGCCCCAAGCAACATCATTCACCACGTGGAGATGCGGTCAATTTGTTTACGTCGTTTTTTGTTGTTTGCTCAAATTTTACCTTTGTGATGTTGGTGTGGCCCCGAACTCGCCCCAGTTGCCTCTGGAGAAGCTGCGTTATACGCTCATTTTGCTGCAGCCGAGCGTTTGCAAGGGCAGAAAAGGAGCTTTTTGCGCCACAAATCTCGGACCCTAAGGTGCAGCTGTCCCCAACACATTCAGTTTATTAGTCGACGCATTGCAGCGGCTGGCATGACCACTACAAAATGACCTTTTTATTAGTCCACGTACGATACGGTTTTGGACTGTAGATTCAGATGACGGTGTTCCTTATGCCATGCCTATGCTGCTAGGATTGTTCAGCATATGATAAAAACGGATGTTTTTCCGCCATGCTGATATTGATGTGAAGGAAATGCCTGTAAATTTCCATATAATTGTACAAGTGCAAAGCGTGTACCACGCCACTGAACATGCACCCGAATGAACAAGTATATTTTAAGTCCTCCTTTAGATGCGATGTTTTTATTTTTTCCACCGAAATACATGGTCGTTCATTTCATCGTGTGTCTGAAGGCACTGAGAAGAGGATAACATTCTTTCACTTCCCATGCAATAGAAAAGGGTGAACAAAAAGCAGCTGGCGTGACTTTGTGGTAGCGCACTCACTTCGCAGTCAGCAAACCCGGGATTTAAATCTGGAAAAATCCGCGGCGAGTTTTGGTAACTTTCGTTTTCAAGCCTTTAGCGATATCAATGACGTAAGCCTTACACTTTACATGATTTCCATCATCAGTGGCGGTCCAATAGGCCAACAACCCTAGGGCAGTGAACAGGAGACGCCTCGGTCGTCTGCTAGCCAGCGCGGCTGGTGGCCAAAATGGGCAATTTTGAGAAGGCCTAACTACCAGACGATTTGACGCGAACTCGGCGTCAGAGTTCGGAAGGGCACTAGAAAGTTCGAGCTCGAGATCGGGTCCAGTGATTGCGGCCACGGGGGTCTCAGAGTTGCAAAAATCCCGCATAAGATGGCGCCTCCTGTCGAACCAAACTTAATTGCTCGGGGCGTATAGACCTTTACAAACAAAAAGAGCGTGTGGCCGGTGCCATCTTGAGTGATAGCGCGAATGGCGCCTGCTTTCCTCGCTTTCCGAAGCGACGAACACGCAAGCGCTGGGCTGTGATTTTGTAAACATTGGAGTGATCTATAGGAGTTCGCCTATAAACGCCAAGGTGGAGTGAGCCATGAGTCAAAAATGGCGACGCGTCAACGGCGTCCAACAGGAGAACCCACGGCATGGCCAAGCAGTGAAAATAACCTGGGTAAGTAGAATTATGCGGCGCTTTAACTGTTTTCACATAAAGACGGCACCAAGCGGCCGCTACACAAACGACGCTGGAGGGAATTGGATGATTCCCTCGAGCGCGCAAGCCCTTTTAATTGGTTTCCGGCTTGCACCACCGATAAGCTTCGAGAAGACAAACTCAAACTACGTGCCGGAAGTTCGTTCAGACCGATCTCACCAGCCACTTACACTACGCCGCAGCTGCCGCATTGCACCGTGGAAACGTTCGTCTTTCTGCGCGTGCCATAACCGCGCTGATGCTCTGCGCGTGTAGAGCACGAGACGGCACGAGTCCTCTCGAGCACTGCCCTTTGCCTCCTGTGAACTAAAGTTTCGGAGGCGACACGCATGCGTCGAACGCTTGGTGAGATCGCAAAATTCCCAGGATCCAGCTCGCCATACGGTCGCCATTTTAGATGATGGAATGAGCAGTTTCTTTTTGACCTCTCCATCTTTATGAGCCTATCCGAATTCCCGGTAACAGGTTGCTTTATGAAAATATATTTTTTTTTATACTGACATTTTGTTATTCAAGCACCGGCTAAACAAGCGCACACCTTCGTACTGCCACTATAGGTGGCAGCATACATGTACGTAACGCGTTACAAGTAACGAGTTACTTGTACCTAGTTACTATTTTCGGTAACGAGTAACGTATTTAGTTAGTTTTGTAGAAAAGGAACGAGTAGCGGTATTTAGTTACTTTGAAGGCCAAGTAACGAGTAACGACATCTCGTTACTTTTGAGGTGTAACGTGTACAACAACGTTTAAAGAGTCTCGCTTTTATTCTAACCTGAGTATGCGTTTATTGTGACAAAGGCAGATGGGCAACCCGAAAAACAACTAAACAGTATGACAGTACAGGAACGTATATCGCTGAACACATCAGTCGAACAGTTCGACTCACGTGTCCAGCGATAAGCGTTGCTGTACTGAACTCTACAGCTGGGAATGTCCTTCACGCAGCGAGCACAATCAGGTTCGTTGGTTGAACCTTCTAGAAACGGGTACGGGCCGAATGTAAACCCGGAGATTGCAAACACGGGAAGGCACATAACCCATTACCCGCTGTCCTCAATGAAGGCGCAGTTCTCGAAGATTCACCAGATCTTCCTGAAGCACAAAACTGCCGTTCCTTCAAGCACGTCGGTAGAACGACTCTTTAGTGTCGCCGGAGATGTATTTTTAAGGAAGCGGGGAAACATAACTGATGAAAACTTCTACAGGCAGCTGCTGCTTAAGGGCAGTGACTACTAAAAAGAAAACAATAAACGATGAAACAAAAACAGTTGTGTATTTGGTCGTCAAAGTAACGTGGAAAGTAACTCGTTACTTTTGAGGTAACTCACGCGTTCCTTTTGAGAATCGGTAACGAGTAACGTATTTAGTTACTTTTTGAGCGAGTAACGAGTAACGGTATTTAGTTCTTTTTTCGGGTAACGTGTACATGTCTGGGTGGCAGTAACAAGAAGAACAATACTATTGTAAGATATCTGTGGAGATAAGCACGATCGATAAGTGCATTGCATCCGCAGTGTTAGAGACGCTCATATTGGCAAAGAACGCTTTCAGTAGGATGATGATCTATAGCAATCTTGACCTTTTCGAAGCTACGAAGATTTTGTATAGACCAAAATGGAGATCACCTTGGCAACTGAGATCGACCAGTCAATCTCATTGCGAGTTTGTTTACGTCTGTACGCTAGTATCTGTCTGTGTCCGGCTAGCAGGCAAGGAAGGCAAATAATCTACTTTACCAAGATCGAGTAGCTTTAGTTTCACCCTAAGAAATATTAAAGGAAAATGATATTAGCGAATAATTTCACCCGCTTTTTCTCATATGAAAACGACAATTGTTACCATCGAAGCGACGCAAGCTAGAACGAGCTGTCGGTCCCTCATTTGGTAATAACAGCGCGGGTCTCGGCCCCATGGTAAAGAAGTTTTCCTAAACTCTATACTTCCTAGCGTCGCGAGCGTTTATTTTTGAAAATACTGCGTTGCGAGTAATAATATACGTCTCGTGCTTTGCCATATAAACCCAAGTGGCAAAGCGTGAAAAGCGGAGAGGCCGGAGAGGTAGCCATCTCCCCACGGAGCTTCCGCCCCATCCGATATGCTATTTTCGTCTGCCAGGTACACGCTATTCATTTTACGCCTGGACACCTCTCCAAGAAGTAAAAGTGTGTATTCTACGTACGTGAGGTTCATACCGGCAAAATCATATAAGCCACGAAATAATCGATGTATAAAAGTAATGGCAGTTCAGTCATCATGACGCTTAAAACCATTGTTTTCCTCTCATTTTAAGATTTATCTGAAACCGCAGAACGCGGTTTTCCGTCCTCGTGGAACTATAAGAAGAATCTACGAAGGCAACACAATATATATCTTAAGCTGATAGACCCTTTTCAAAAGTGCGCACCACTGCCTGTCCGCCATTGCTTGATCACACACTCTGAGCGTGTATTGGAGACGAATGCTGACGTCAGCGTTCGGCGAGGAGTCGGATCCAGTGACACGCTTCGTGTCCAAGCAATGGCGACCTCCAATGTTACTCGATGGGTTTTTGAAAAGGGTCTGTTGCGCACGCCCCGCACTAAGCACCAATATGGCGGCGCTCATAACAGTATCGGGGAACGGTGTGTCGATTTTTTAGATGTAGTTTATTGATTGGCCGTAGCACGGTACATTTATATAAGGATGGTAACCCTGAATATATATATATAGACCACAAAAATAATATCTACTCTACATCATGCTCCAGAGAACATGAACCGCCCTCCGGGGTAATTATTTTAAACCCCGAGCCATTCCGCTATTCAAGAAGGGACCAAAGGAGTATCTACTTTATGGGCACCCGTAATTTTTTTGTATCAATCGCGTATTAGCGGGTTTTCGTTTTTATGGGAATTAAATTAACTGTCTACCATGCAATTGTTCCTTATTAAGCAACATGACATAAAATATATACTTTTTGTTGTCTTTGGTGAACAACAATAAAAACAACTAGGATGATATTAAAATCATCAGGTGGGCTAGTTGGCTCAAATTTTGGTAAAATTAGTGCAAAGGCAAGAGAAAAGAACAAACCTGTCTTTACGTTCTTACGTTCTTGTCTTTGCGCTAATTTTGCTAAGATGATATGTCTGTGCATCGTAAATTGTTGGATTGTCTTTTTCTATTTCTTTGCACGTCATCTTCTTTTCAACAGATGGAGTAAAGTGTAAACATCTAAGGTAGAAAATGTATCAGTGCAGGGTACAGTCAGCACAAAACTCCTACTTCCGAAAGGCGGGCCTCCAGGACTGTGTCTAACCTCCTTCCCTTTCCACCTGACGCCGCTAGGCAAGAACGGGATCACACCCATTAAGTGGCATATTTTCGCTCACTCGAATGCACAGCCAGCGGGTTACAGAACGGAAAACAAACATAGACGGTAAGGCTCATAGTCCCGACACCCGCTTTGCGAGACACAACAAGACTTGACCCAAGCCCTGCTGACCATCCAGCCCCACGACCACGAACATCGACCGCAACGTCGCCGCTTAGATAAAAGAAAAAAAAAAAAAAGAAGGAAACCGTCACGCATTCGTGCGACGACGGCGTTGTGCGACTTCGACCCGGGCTCTGACAAAGAACACCCAGGTGCGAACCGCTCCCGATTCAATGCTCGCCGCAACGCAGAAAATAAAACGCCTCACAATGCCGCTCTCTGGGCACAATGGAAGCTGTTCCACACTCGCTCCACACTTTGTTCGCGTGTGCTTTTTCAGCAGATCCGCGCGCCTCATTGAATCATGTTCGAGTGGGAGCTTCGCCGCACAAGCGATGGGCGTTCTGGTAATAACGGTATTGATTGCGGTGAATTAAGCGGTAACCATCGGGGGTCAGGGCGGAATTGAGAGTTTTTCTTATGGGAATCATTTGGTTGTCCTAAAACCTCTAAATAAGATATAGGCTTCAGACGAATGACACTTCAGCCATCTTAATAGTAATAATAGAGTTTATTTGCATAAAAAACTACTTGATGCAGGAGGCCTGCAGAACAAATCTGTCACATTGACAGCTTGCAGAAGCCAAAAAGGCCCCCACCGGTCGTTTCACAGCATAAATGACTCACTAAAAAAACAAGAATAAATAATAAGCAAACATAGTTACGTTTCTGAGATCCGTGTTGTTTACTATTAGAAGCTCTATCTGAAACATCAGCAAAAGCTTTCTCCGTCCTCCAGAATTGTAACTTCAGTCCGTGAAAAAGCACAACAATATTCCCTAAGATTCCTGACACCGCATCTAAAGCTCGGGGAAGTCACGGTTTTGAAACGTAGCGATCGCCAAATTGCGCCCGTTAGTGACTCTCGGCCGCCCCGCAGGTTATAAAAGCGGACGAGTTTAGATCCTGCTGTGCCAGAATGATGGCACGCCAGGGTAAATATCTTCGAATTTAAATATAGCAAGTACAAAAAAAGCGCCATCTGGAGTACTTTTGATTAATTATCAAGTTTCCGTCATATTGGGGCGACGGAAAAGGGGGGAGGGAGGGGGGGGGGGGTACCTGTATTGATAGTTGCACCCGAGACATATATGGCCTGGCAATCGGGGAGTCATAGATTTAAAATATGATCACGTGCTGCCAGTTCCGAACGTACCCTTCACGCGGCGTCTTTGATAAACACCGTTCACTTACGTGGATGGCCCAGTTCATGGCTTCTGAAACGAGTCTTGCGATCTTGTTGCTGACAATTTCATTTCCACAATCTCGCGGCCGTCCTTTTTTTTTATCTTTCGTCGCATCGAAACTAAAGAGTGACCGATTGAATGTACGCATTCATTCTCCTAATATAATGAAAAACAGGTTAAATTCAAGTGATAATGTATGAAAATAAAACTCCAATATTGCGGCTCCGATTGGCATGATGATGATAGTTGACAAGAGTTTTGCACATGGCCTATACACGTTTGCAAGTACGGCCTTTGGGCGCCGCCATTTGGCTGCTGGTGTGGGTAGATCGTCTGATAGTCAAGCATTGCTGAGGCGCACCCACGGTTTACAGACTGGCGCCCAAACAAAGCGCTTTCTATCCACGTTGGTCAGACTAGCTCTCGAAGTGCGGGTGCTTTCAAACGTCTATTGGCTTGAATCGTGAGAGTTAGAATCGTGACGTGGGCGAACGCTCACAATATCGAATGTTGCAGTGACGTAGTAATTCACACTTTCCAACTATCGATCGATGTACTTCGAAGGGCAGCAGACAACGGAGCGAAGAATCAATTTGAAACAGACCGGCCTAATATCTTAAATCTACGACCCTTAGTATTTAACATAAAAATGTTTATATATATATATATATATATATATATATATATATATAAACTACGTTCCAATGCGCCGTAAATAACCAAACTGAAAAAGAAAGCCGCGACATGAAGTCGGTAAAATCAGATAGCATCGCTAAGTCAAGATGATGATCGTTGGAGTTGACCTTACTTCACACTTGAAATTTTATGTACCCGATATTATTTTATTTTCAACTTAACTGCACCGTTTTTGCCTAATCTTTAAAAAGCAGGCTGAAAGCGGAACCTCGTCGGAAATTTCAATGTGCAAGCTTTAGTTAAAACTTGACGTGTTTCAATAAAAAGCTGGTTTAAAACGGTTTTTTTTTTTTTGTCCCCTCTGGTATTTTTTTATCGAATGCGCCACTACTATGCATGCGTGCTGAAAGCCTCCTCATCCGTGGTCGGGATGTCGTAGCGGGTTTCGGAGAGGGTTACGCGACGGTAGACACGAAATAGCCCTTACCGCAACAAAACGCTACCGCAGGCGCCCCTGTGAATGTTGCTTCGCCGCACAAAGTGTCATGTAGCGGAGAAAGGCTCTTTTCAGGAGTCACATTGCCAAAAAGCCGACATCAGTGGGCAACACGCCAGCACCATTGGAATATGTATCTACACCGCGCGACACAGGTGTGGCGCATTCACACTGGCGGTTGAGCTGCGTTTGCGAAGCAGTTGCGGATGCGGTTCGCGAGCGAACCCGTTCAGACACACCGAGACGGGGTTGGCGGTTTCTCGGCGATCACGCGTGATCTTTTGAGACTTGCATTTGGCAACCCTGTTGAGACTCGTGTTTGGCAACCCAGTCCAGCAACGAGACCAAGCATCCGCACAGAACTTCCGAAGGCGCGTACTCGCGGTAGTTGTTTGCTGCAAACCACGTCGATTGAGAAGATCTTCCTCTAAACACCTCTGTAAACTTAAAGCCACTCGCACTCATAAAAATTGTCGAGCTCAAAGAGCTTCGCTTCGTTTAACACTCCACAGACGCCGGCAGCCATGTTTGTTAACGCTCCAAACCAAAGCGGGAAAAGCAATCTCAGAATACATTTGAAAACAATACTGACTCTATCTTGATCATTTGCTTCTCAAACATAAAAAATAGTCGATTAAAATAATATTACGGCACGGAGATACAAATTTACAACCATCCTCTCAGGCGTCAATCATCTCTCCAGCCAATGAGAGACGTAAGCACATTGTAAGCACGGGGCAGGGCTTAGCGGGCTGTGACCTCCACCTTCTCCACCTAAATTGCGTCTAACCGCACAAACATTGCTCGGAAAAAAATTGTTTTTTGTAGTAAATTGTTCTTTTAATATACGTGTCCCATCAATGCCCCCTATTTTTTTTCTTTGTACTGTTCTATTAGGGTGAACGGTTATAGTGGGTGATAGGTTTACAATGCGGTAGAAGCTCGGCCTTCAACACGCGCTCGTTGCCTTCTTCCGGGCTTTAGCTACGCGTGCGCCGATGTGTTATCAAATGTAGTAAGCTCGCGGTGGAGCTGAAACATCGACTCTACTTGTGAACTGTCACGAACTACAAAAGATATAGACCATTTGATGTTTTAATCCCATCTTCAAAAAAAAAAAAACGATCACCGGGAGGCAAAAAAAAGTATTTTGTGAAATAATTAGGAAAATATTAGGCGCCGAAGAAAATCCGCTATCTGCCTTAAGTCCTTGTTCTAAACATTTTTTTAACGATCCGTCTATTGAAAAGAGTAAAGAAAAAAAAAGAGCTGAAGCACGCATTTCATCTTTCCACTCCGCCCTCTCCTTGCACAAAATAAAGACCATCCCCAGCATTCCTAGACACGGTCTCCTTGTGCACTCTCTTAGCTATTCTCAGAAAAACGCAGTAAAATAATAATTTCAGCCAAACTACTGCAAAAATCCTTAAGTTCCCCGGGATATCTATAGAGGGCACTAATACACTCTTATTTAATATCTACTTGAACCTCAGGCTTGTATACTTTTTATTCCTGGGCCCGATATATTATTGTTGCAGTGGGTCCTATGGGCAACTTTGACAACATTTTACATTTATTCTCACTGAAATGAAGTACCGTAAAGTTCCCGGGGAATATAATAGCTGCCGACTCATAGCACATACTGCAGTTAAAATTTCGCTATTTTAATTAATACTTTTATTCCTCGAGACTTTCAAATTCGGCCCGCTTTTTGCCCCTGTAAAGTTAGCACTCCGCCGTGCATCAAGAAGCTTGCGGCCAAGCTACCTTTACATAGGCTTATCGAAAAACAGATGTGTACGATGCGTTTGTGACAGCATATTGACTAAGAATGTGGCGATTATAATATGACAAAATAATAATTAGATGTTTACCATCAAAAGTTGTGCCCTGGATTTCAAATATAAGCAATTGTTATGAAGGGTCAGAATCACTTGCATTGTACATATTTTGCTTTGAATTTGCCTGTGTACATACGTAAACTTTTAGCTCGGTTACAGACACAAACTGAACAAAATCCTTTCAGGCGTGTATAACTAGAAATAACTAGAAATATAACTAGAACGGCGCGCTGCTGGCCGTTCGATTGTGTGTCTTTTTATCTATCTTATTTTATTTATACATATATACGCGTATAAATAAAGAACACAACGACGACGACGTTGAGAGGATCACACACCGGGCGACGGCGGTGCCTCAATCTGAGTCCTGGTGCCTCGGAGGCGGCAGCTTCTACTTTGCCTGGGCTACTTCCTTGGAGCCTGATGCTTCGACCCCAGTGGACCCCAGTGAGCAACAGCGCCATAATGTTCCTGGGGCTCCTTCATGCACCGATCGAACGACGTGCCAGATCCCCATGGCTCGCTGCTGACCCGCACTGCCCACCTCCATGAAATTTGGACTTCTGCGAATCGGATTGCCATCCTCCCCAATACCAACAATCCATGTCGTCGTCATCATGCATGTATATACTCATCACATCACGACCGGCTTTATAGGGGCGACCTGCTCACTCCGCGTGTCCCTATGGGAGCGCGCGGGCCAAGAAATATCACGTGAACGGCTTGGAGGGACCGAGTGTTCCGCTTGGCGCCGCCCTAGCTCAACACCAAAAGCGCGGCGGCCGCTATGGAAGGCAATGGGACCGTGTTGAAACAAGGTTGGTTTCGGATAATTTCTGTCGCATTTAATAGGCAGGCGCCAATGCTAGCATATAGTGTGTTTAGAATAGGGTGAAATGAGTCACTATATCATAGTTTTCTCGAGCAGAATAGTTAGTATTGTGAGCTAAGCATCTATAGTGTGCATGTACGGGTGTACAGGATAGTGCATCCAGTCCGCCTGCTGGAGCCCACTCCCGTGATCGGAATAAAATATCGAGTTAGATGCTCCGCAGGTAGGCCGTTACACTCTTGGTGAATGTTCGAAGTGAGACACTGTCGATTGGTGGTGAACTGGTGACTGGCACCACCAGTTCAATTCAGCAGTTCAGTCGATTGGTGGCAACTGGTGAACTGGTGACTGGAAAAGGGGCTGCAGTCCACCAGTACGAGTACGTCGCAGGGAGGAGGCAAAAAGAAGCGAGGAGTCCGATAGCAGAAAAGTGGCTAGGAGCCGCGTGGTCGCTACTTAAGGACGATGTTAAAGCGGGTCCCTGCCAACTGGACGGAGGAGGGGCAGTGCTCGATAGGATGGTGTTCGGGGGCCAAGTTGGAGCCATAATAAGGTAGGAAGCGCGACGTTTCACCGACCCGAGGGAGGCAACAAGTTGTCTGGTTGCCGAATCCCACACCGAGCAGCAAAACTCTAAGATGGGCTACAGCAGAGCTGTGAACAGCAATCTGGGCACATCGCGACTGGCTCTTCTTGTGGACCGAATGACGAAGCCAAGGAGTCACCTTTCTCCGGACACGACGTTTCGGACGTAGCGATGGAAATCTAAATGCTGGTCGATGATGACACCTAGGAGGTGGATATGCGCTGTACTTGGGATTTCCACTCGGTTCAGGAAAAGTGTTGGAGGGGTCGAAGGTTGGCGCGAGGCAGTGATGTGCATGGTAGCGCATTGGGTTTAAGTTTAGGGGAAGTTTGTTATCTTTTGACCAAAGAAAAATGCGATCTAGATCAGCTTGTAGCTCTTTACCGAACGTACAATCGCAAGTAACGACGAGAAAAGTCCTTAAGAGCCGATTATTGTCAAAACGTCGCCGGTCGGAGAGCGGACACACATAGATACACACGCGAAAGCGTCTGCTAGCATGGTAAGCTACGGTGCCAGTAAACGCGGTGGCGGTTCAGCGAACTAGAGAAAGTACTAAATAAGCAAAGCAAATGCGGCGCGCTCGCACTGCCTCCGGTGACCTGGACGCCCCTATAAAGCCGGTAGTTCATCACATTATCATGTTTACTAGACATGATAATGTGCCCGTACCATGGAGGCAGCAGCCTCCATGGTACGGGCTGCTGCCTTTCCGCGGTGCCGCGGCTCTCCAGAGCCAAATAAATAAAGACTAAAACCCAAGGACTAAAGACAAAATGCTTTGATGATCAACAGCCGGTAGCGCCTTAAAAGAAATAACAATAGTGTTTCCTTGTTTAGAGGATACAAATTCCAAAACTACACCATACTATGCTCTATTTCACCTTATGATGTACCGCAGGAAAGGCTACAAGCGCGAGCTGCTTGCTCTGGGGCACACCTCGGCGGCACAAGCTCTCGTGCATTAAGGGCAGCTGTCAACGCTATGAGCTCGCGCTTCTAGCCTTCGCTGCGGTACAACATAAGGTGAAACGGAGTATAGTGGCGCACATCACTGAGATAACATACGCAATAGAGAAAATAACAGAGTGTATCTTGAACGCAAAACAGAAAGATACACATCATTAGGGAGATTTTTTGTTTCTAAAAGCCAAATCCAGAAACCTAGACTAAACTAATGTTTGCTGAAACTCGGGGTATATTGTGTTCATTGTTTCGAAAAAGTATCAAACGAAAACAGCACGCAACACATTTGACGTTGTTTCACACCTCGAGACACTGGCTTGCACTGGCGCACAGACCGCCGGCGTAGCATAGCGCGTAGTCGTGAAATGTCTGCGACTGATGATGATGATCATTGTTGTAAGCATGCTCGAGGCACGTACCGCGCGCCAATTCTGGGAAATTGACCCCGTAAGTGACTACGTCACAACATGGCGTCTGGGTCCAAACAAACCGTTGCTAGGGACGTTGCTAAGGACTAATGCATGGAGGCTCCACATGAGGCTAGATTTTTGCTTACAAGTAAGCAAATATTTTTTTGTAAGCAACCTAACTTCTTGATATCTAATTATGAAGATCTTCTTGTCGTCTCAGTGTCGTATTGCAACGATGAAAGCCATCTTTAAAGTATTGCACTCCGCTTTGCTTTGGTAGCAGACGACACGATAGATTTGCTGGCCTCTGTTGCAGCGGGCGTCTTCATTGAAATGCGTCGGTAAACGAGCAACAAAAACAAGTGCATCGCCATGGCCGTAAAGGCCTCCGCAATGTGCGCTTTTTTCTGTGAAGAACCCAGCTCAGTTCAGAGGGGTGAAAATGCCGTAAAATCAAACCATGTCAGGCAGATCAGTTACGACGACCTGAAGTGCATTACCGGCGTAGTGCAGGCCAGCATAAGAAACAAATCGTACGTCGTCGAGGTAAGTCGTTTGTTATTATTATTATTCATCGAGGTTGTCAGATTATTAAAGAATTGCATGTCTATCGTGATTTTGCAGTATTTTGCTTTTTTTTCTCTTGGTATACATAAAATTCCGTAGATGTGCTCTTTTGGTGAAGATCTCCATCAAACCCGCGATGCAAGTACAATCTGTAATAAACTCACCTTATGCTTTTTATCCAGTTCTTTCGCACTTTGGGTCTTCCGAAAATCTGAGGAAACTGCTAGAATCTTTCTCCACGCGATGGTTACAACCAGGTACGAAGCACCCTCCCATAGCGCGAGTCCGCAAACAAAATTTGGGATCTCAACCGATCGCCTGAAGTGCTTTTCTCACGGGTGCATTGCGATCTTTTGCAGACGATCATCTCGAACGACGCCCGAACTTTCGATAAACAATATTTTGCATCGCACCCCACTATAAATTCTTATAACTGTCTGCAGAAACTCATCATATTTCAAACAAATGCAATATCAGAATATCGTCTTTATTCACACCATTCAGACGCCGGCGCCGGGTTGGCCGGTGGGCGTGTGGGCAGACGGCATACTACTTGCATTCGTCGTCTGCTGCAGGCATCTTGAGGACCGGAAGTTGCAGTCGTATATATTTCAGAAACAAAGCGATTACCGGCACACTTCTGTCGAAACATATATGACATTCAAGCTTTCTATATCTGTGATTTTTAGAAGTTTAAATGCTACTCCTGATTTTTGGACGGTCTTGTTTTCGTAGCGAAACCTAGCCACATGTATTTGTTCATAACAACGACCCTAGCAACGGTTTGTTTGGACCCATGACGTCACACTTACGGAGTCTGCGCTGTGCCGCCATGATCTTCCTAAGGGCTGCACGTTGCACGTGCCTTGTGCATCGACGCACCTTGCGCTACTTTTGAAACATGAAGGGGCTTTAGGTTGCTCAAGGTTGATACGCCACGTGTCGTGAGAATCGGGAACTAAAACAGCGTGTCCCAAAACGCTGGTCATGCGTCTGTTATGGTCATAGCCCCCATGGCAACGAAGCGTCTCTTAGATAGACACACACTCGAACGCAGCGTGTGAAGCCAGCCACGGCTGACGCCATTTCTCGAACATCGCCTGCTAACCGACGACGTAGTAACAAATCGACGGAGCCTCTTCTACGGGCACAAAGTTAGGCTTCCAAACAATCAGCGCTGCGCGCACTCACCCCTCGCTTCGCTCCGCTACGCTCAGTAAAAGTTATTTCTACCAAACGTCGTCGGAAGGTCGGGCCCGCCAAAGGTTCGTCAGGCGACCACTTCCCATACTCCCCCCCAAACCGGCGCGTCCAGCGTTGGCTAGAATCACGGTTCACCTCATTGACTTTAGCAGACGTTATTTGTATAAAGGCGTCTAGCTGTTGCTGGTTTCAGCGTCAGCGTTCGCTTGTGCGTCTATTCAGGAGACGCTTCGTTGCCGTGTTGACGATGACCTTAGCAGACGGACTTTCTCATGCGGAAGGAAATGGCGGCGTGACAAGTTTAGGTGCGTGCTTTGGCTCTCTCGCCGTGCTTTTCAATGGGTGCAATGGGGACAAAATGGGTTCGCAATTTCAGAATGAAGACTTAACGCATATGTCAGTTTTTTTTTTTTCCAGCGTTTCATAATTTTCCCAGCCATACACGAAAATCTTGTTTTCAATTCAAAATGAGAATTGAACACGGGCACTTCACGTCATCGTACGTGGTCTCCGAGGGGGAAATAAACAAACATATGCAGATGAATGAACCGTACTTAATCCAATGAATCAAAGAATCAAAGTTTTCAGGAACACGCCGAAAGCCAAAAATCGGCGGAGCCAGGATTTGAACACTGGGCCTCCCAATGTCCGGTCCCGGTCGGGTGTAGAGGTTAGCACACCCGACCGGACATGAGGAGGCCCAGAGTTCAAATCGTGGCTCCGCCGATTTTTGGCTTTCGGCGGGTTCCTGAAAACTTTGATTCTTTGATTCATTGGATTAAGTACGGTTCATTCATCTGCATATGTTTGCTTATATATATATATATATATATATATATAAACAAACATATGCAGATGAATGAACCGTACTTAATCCAATGAATATATATATATATATATATATTCCAATTTCATGTTTTCAATCTTGTTTTGGATTGAAAACAAGATTTTCGTGTATGGCTCGGAATATACAGGGTGATACAAGGAGACGCCAGGCTCTTTAAATCGACCGGAAAAATTCGGTTTCTTAACCTATCGCGCTACGACTTTGTGCAGCGTTGCCCACAGATGGTGCATTTTTTTTTTTTTGTAAAATTTGTAAAGAGCGAATTTACCTGAGGAAAAAGTAAAGAAAGAAAAAGGCTTGGCTCCTATGGAAACGCAGCGACGCCACCGGTCTTCAAACAACACGGCGCCGTTTCGCACGGGAGACAAGAGATGGCGCAAGCGGTCGTGACGCCAACTGCCGCCAACGAACGAGCATACGACGCTGAGAGCCGGCGTCTTTTCTTTAGCAGACGATCTTTTCGAATCAAAAGCGGCGCGAGTTTTTTTTTTTTTTTCATATCCGTTGTTGTGTTTGTTTCTGCGACTGTCGCCCCCTGCGGAACACGCGCCGCTTTTGAGTCGAAAAGATCGTCTGCTAAAGAAAAGACGCCGGCTCTCGGCGCCGTATGCTCGTTCGTTGGCGGCGTTCGTTGCGCCATCTCTTGTTTCCCGTGCGAAACGGCGCCGTGTTGTTTGAAGACCGGTGGCATCGCTGCGTTTCCATAGGGGCTAAGCCTTTTTCTTTCTTTACTTTTTCCTCAGGTAAGTTCGCTCTTTGCAAATTTTACAAAACAAATGCACCATCTGTGGGCAACGCTGCACAAAGTCGTAGCGCGATAGGTTAAGAAACCGAATTTTCCGGTCGATTTAAAGAGCCTGGAGTCTCCTTGTATCACCCTGTATATATATATATATATATATATTGTGCGAAAGTAAAGGGCGAAAGTAAAGAAGACAAACGGGGACATCAGGAGAAGGAAGACGAAGTACGGACAGTAGGAAAAGGACAACGGCTGGAACGCTCATAACATTTTGGTGGCAGCGGTGGGATGTTCCGCATCAACGCCCGCTCCCAGCCTGCAAATCCGGAACCAAATTGGGAGCGACTCACCGAACAGCTTTACAATCGGTTGGTGGAGAAGAGCTCGACTGACGCTGCAAATTTACTTGCACAGGTCGACGATCGCCTTGCTCCTCGCATTGCGAACGTGCAGCAGACTTTACATCAACAAGTCACCGATGTACATCAACACCACTCCTCTGTACATAATCGACTAGAGCACCTGAAACAGGCCCTACAAACTGGTACGCGACCAGAAATTTCGGGTGACCCTTTTCCCAACCAGGGGGGCTATGTTGCGCTTTTTGGACTCCCAGGAGACTAGGGAGAGGGAAGTGACGTCAACAACGCAGAAAATGCAGATTGGATGTTGATTTTGTTTTCTTCTGTCAACATCCAATCTGCGTTTCTCTAGTCGTTGACGTCACTTCCCTCTTCCAAGTCTCCTGGGAGTTCAAAAAGCGCAACATAGCACCCCAGGAAGCAGCTGCGATCCGCCATTGCAGTAACGATGAGCCCGAGAGACAGGCAGAGATAGCTCCATCGGATTTCGGCGCTAAGCGGCTCAAACCCCCGACGTTCGGTGGTCTTGGCTCCTGGAGGGCGTTCATCGTGCAATTCGAAACGGTGGCTCTACACAATGGCTGGGACTCCCCTGGCAAGGCTGCTGCCTTAGTCGCCGAGCTACATGGAAAAGCGGCAGAGTCCCTCGAGTGTATTCCGGATTCAAGTTGAACTTCATATGAACATCTGTTACAAGCTCTGGACTCTCGATTTAATGATGCGCATCTTTAACAGCTACACCTAACGGCACTCAAAACCTATCGCCAGGGAACAGAGTCGCTACAAGAGCTAGCCGACGCCGTCGAGAGATTGGCGAGGAAGGCTTTGGTGGGGTGTTCTGAAGATACACTCCACCTGATGAATACTTCTGCTTTCATCGATGCCATTAAGGATCTCGAAGTTCAACGATATGTGCGGCTCGCGCGACTCTCCACGCTCCGCTCTGCCCTGGGTCACGCGTTGGAAATGCACTCGGCGATAAGAGCAACAGCGTCCACGGTGAGCCCAGCAAACCATATTGCTACAACTGGTGGCACGCAAAACGACCCCCGCTCGATCTTGCCGGAATCCGTGCCCTCCACGTCAGGAAAACCCTCCGTGCGTGCCCGACGGGGCGGCGCCCCGTGTAGTCCACGAAGTCCCCCTGGCTACAACATCGATGTGCACATCACTGACTCCACACGTCTGTGTCAACTTGCCTGGAATCGGACAATGTATCGATGCTATTATTGACACCGGAGCTGGGGTGTGCGTCATCTATGCTAAGCTGCTACGATCGGCCGACCGTATCGCATCAACAACAGACTGCAAAGAACTACGACTTCTCTCGCCAAACGGAAGATTCCTTACATTGGACGCATCGAATTGACCGTGGAAACACTTGGAGAGAGTGTGACACTTTCATTCTTCGTTGTGGAGAATTTAAACACTCCAGTTCTTCTCGGATGTGACTGGTGTGCGGCAGTCAATCTGCTCGTCTCCTTTGAACAAGGTCATGCACAGTTATCAACACAAAGAGAATGCAAGTCCCGTTGTACGGCTGCCGATGCATCAACGTTGGGACTTTGTGAAGAACTTAGGCCGAACATTAAGGTAACATCTGTGTACCGGGGTTTCTTCTGCTGCGCACTGCTTTTCATAATCAGCTTCGTACAAACAAGTTTGAACACCATGCGCCTACTTGCTGAAACTTTCAAGAATGTTTTACGCTCTTTGCTACCCCTGAAGTTCGTTTGCGAACCGTTCATGGCTCAGTTGTTGCCACGAAAGACGTTACGGTTCCAAAGTCCTCGGCGGTTCGGGTCCCAGCAACACTTCAGGGAGATAAGCGATCGGGAGACTTTATAATTGAAACGGTTCTGCACTCGCGCCCTGGGGCGGAATTCGCCACGCCCCGCTGTCTCGCCTCCTCTCGCTAAGGCGTCTTGGACATTCATGTTGCTAACTTGGCCAGCGACGACCTTCACCTAAAGCGAGGCGACAGCTTAGGAGTTGCTTTTGAGGTTGAGTCACAAACTGTGGTTGCCACTCTTGTAAATTCGCCTTTGTTTCCCGCTTCAGAAGAACAGTTGGGCAGAGCCGGAACCCTGCCATGGACTGACTTTAACTTTGGACCCAATCTAACCGCGGCAGAGAAAGAATCTATTCAGTCCCTACTCATGAATATTCGAAGCTGTATCGCGGTTACAAAAGAAGAGCTGAGTTATACGCCCCTCGTGCGCCATGCCATCAACACCGGTGACCACGCGCCAATACATCAATACCCACGACGAGTCTCTATGCCTGAGAGACGGGAAATCAACGCTCAAGTTGACGATATGCTCCAAAGGGGCATAGTAACACCTTCTAACAGCCCGTGGTCGTCGCCCGTAGTGCTCGTCAAGAAAAAAGATGGCTCGACAAGGTTCTGCGTCGACTATAGAAGGTTGAACAGCCCGATGTGTACCCCCTACCTCGACTTGATGATGCCCTTGACCGTCTCCATGATTCCCACTATTTCTCGACCTTGGACCTCATCTCGGGATACTGGCAAGTCGAACTGGATCCAGATGACGCTGAAAAGTCAGCCTTCATAGCGCCTGACGGCCTGTTTCAGTTCAGACGTTTGCCGTTTGGATTATGCAATGCCCCGGCGACCTTCCAGCGTCTTATGGATGAAGTCCTCGGCCACTTGAAATAGACCATGACCTTAGTCTACCTTGATGACGTAATCGTGTATGCCAAGAACTTTGACAAGCATCAACATCGTCTTAGTCTTGTTCTAGACGCCCTCTCGAAAGCTGAACTTCGTGTAAAACCATCAAAATGTTTCTTCGGATATGACGAAATAATCTACCTCGGCCATGTCGTAAACAAATATGATATTCGTCCTTTTCAATGAGGGCTTCTCCCCTGAACCAGCTCCTAAGAAAAGAAGCCAAATTTGTATGGGGAGCGGAAGAAGCGGGAGCCTTCGCGGACCTCAAGAGAGCTCTTCTAGAACCGCCTACGCTGGCCCATTTTGTAGATGACGCACACACCGTCATCCACACTGACGCCAGTGGAGAAGGCTTAGGTGCTGTCCTTCTTCAACAGGACAAAGACGGTCGAGAACGCCCGGTTGCCTACGCAAGAAGGAGGCTTAGTGAACCAGAAAGCCGGTGTCCACTCTTCCGAACTGGAGTGTCTCGCAGTAGTGTGGGCTGTGGAAAAGTTTCGCCCTTACCTCTAAGGCAAGACATTTACAGTGGTCACCGACAACTCTGCATTGCAGTGGACGCCAAAGCTTGCTCGCTGGGCCTTGAAACTTCAAGAGTACAATTTTGCAATTGTTCACCGAAGCGGAAGACACCATCAAGACGCCGACTTCCACTCCCGCAATCCCGTGGAGGATGGTTCATCAGTTTCTGTTTTAGCTCTGATTGATTTGCAGGCAGCGTAGTCAAACGACATAGAGACGTCGACTCTCATCAGTAATCTCGCAAACACAGGCAGTGACTCTTCTCGTCTTCACGGACGACGCCTGCAACGTTTGCGAGCACACTACCAGCTACGTGACGGGCTTCTCTGCCATCGATCCCGGCAGTCAGATTCGTGGCTGCCTGTTGCTCCCACGAGTCTGCGCCGCAACGTTATGGTCATGTGTCACGACGCTCTAACTGCTGGTCACCTGGGACAACACCGGACATTAAAAAAAAAAAAAATCTCTCAAAGGTTCTGGTGGGCGGGTTTGAGAGGCGACGTTCGGCGGTACGTTGCTTCATCTACCACTTGCCAAATGCGCAAAACACCGCCAAATCAAAAAAAGGCCACTCTTCATTTTAGGAGATGCACGTAAAGTCCCCCCCGTGTTGTTTAGAACATTTCTCGGGTTCCGGAGAAAGACCGCTCACGCATTTTGTGTCCGGGCCCCTGTTCCAGGTTGGGAGCGGACTACTGTCGGACATTTATCAGAGGCTATCGCCAGTGTTTACAAAGCGAGTGGCCCCTTACCTGGGTCGAAAGCTAGTGTCCACGGGTAGAGATATCGCAGAGCGAATGAGACAGGGTTCCTCGCTGAAGGACGCCGTAAAAAAGGGAATCCGCCGCACGTATCGAAGCACCAGAGACGAGTTTCTCCAAAAGCTGCAGTCTGGCGGAGGGCATAAAAGAAAGGCGTCCAGCCAGTGCTGTTCACTCTCTAGACGACAAAAGAAAGGAAAGGTCGTGCATGACTTTTTCGATACCTAAAAAAAATGACGGGCGATATTTTTACCCTGCACGAGCTTTCCTGTCTGTGCACCAGCGGAGAGCTCGATCTGTTCTCTCTTCCGCCTACGTCTTTTGCTTTGGAAAAGTCCGAATATATCGAATTCTTTCCGGTCGCCACGACAACACGGATGCAGCACGAACCCTCTGCGACATCACACGTGAGGCGCCCTGAGCGCCGCAATTCAAGTCATATAGCGCCCTCTGTCGAACGAAGCTCGGACCCTGTGTGACATCACGTGGTTGTTGTCAGATGATGACCGCAGCTGTCAACACCTGGTCAACCACACTTGTGGTTTGAGGTCTGAGCTTTGTGGTTTGCGGTCTGCGGTTTGAGGTTTGCGGTCTGCGGTTTGTGGTTTGCGGTCTGCGGTTTGTGGTTTGCGGTCTGCGGTCATGGTAAGTGACACGCTTCTGGCACGCGCCTGACACGTGACTTCACACGTGACGGGACCTCGCTGAGCTCCGATTGGTCACTGGCTAATGTCCTGTGGGCGGGGCCATCGATGCCCACTGCCTGTCATTGGTCACTGTGATGGGAGAGAGGGAAAGGGCCCCGCCCTACTGCGCTGTGATTGGTTGAATTGGGTTTGGCCCCGCCCTCCTGCGCTGTGATTGGTCGGATCGGGTTTGGCTCCGCCCCTTTGGGCAGAGCCAAACCCGATCCATGTACCAGTTTGCCATTCTGTGCAAACTGGTACATGTTTGTTACTACTCACATAATTGTGGCCATAAACTATTTAACGAAGTGGGTCGAGGTACACGCAGTTCCCGACACGTCAGCGACACACCTCGTCAGTTTTGTGAACAACCATCTGGTGTTGCGGCATGGGACTCCACGGATGATCATTTCTAACCGAGAAACATCGTTCATATCTCGTGATTTCAAGGATGTTCTTAGGAACTACGGGATTGAACATGCAGCAGCTTCACCCTACCACCCCCAAACAAACGGATTGGTAGAGCGCACTAACCGTAATTTGAGCGATATATTAGCTGCATTCGTTAATTCATCTCACAAGAACTGGGACCAATATATTTTCACTGCTGCGTTTGCACTAAATACATCTGAACAAGAAACAACGAGCCAATCGCCATTTGAGATGATGTAAAATAAGCTTCCCACGCTTCCAGAGGAGACCGCGAGGAACACGACGTGGACCCGCCGCGCGCGGGACTATGAATGCGACTTCTATGGGCGACTACACGAAGCAAGAGAAAAAGCTCGACTCGCCATCCTTCACAAGCAGTCACATCTAGCCCAGCGCCGGCGCACTGGAAGTTCTGGACCATCGTTCAAGCCAGGAGATTTAGTACTTCTTCGAAGTCACCTCAGACGGCCGCAGCGATCCGAGAAATTGCTCCCAAGGTACTGCGGACCCTTCAAAATAAGCAGGCAACTCGGTCCAGTGACATGTCGCTTCGAGGAGCTGCGAACACTGCCTCAACGAGGAAGACACCGGACTCTGACAGCTCATGTCAGTCAACTCAAGCTTTGTGTGGCACGCGATGACTACGTTGGTTCTGTCCGGGCCGGACAGTCCCTTGGAGGGGGGTGATTGTAACGGGCGAAAGTAAAGAAGACAAACGGGGACGTGAGGAGAAGGAAGTCGAAGTTCGGACAGTAGGAAAAGGACAACGGCTGGAACGCTCGTAACATTCTATATATATATATATATATATATATATAGATATTGGTTTTGCTTTGTTTCGTTTATGGCAACATAAGGATAAACTACCGATGTGCCAAGATGTCTCGACGGCAGGAACTCAGGTTGCTTTAAACGGTCGCACTGTCTTCGCTCCGCTACTGACTGAATATTTGGTCAGTATAGTATGACATGGTAGCCCGGACATTACACTAGGTATCTTGATTGCACGGATGCACACTGGTTGAAACGCCCGTTCGAGGCTGGCAAGAGGAAAGTTTGAACTGGCACCTGACTTTTAATTTCCCTATTAAGTTCAACTGTGGTTGCTATTAAAGGAGGCGATTAATGCAAATGCAAGGTATAGCGAAAGCTTCTTATTTATATATTTACATTGAGTGTTTACGCGAATAGAGAGCCGTGTATTCGACCCACGTAAATGAACTACGCATCACAGAAAGCTAGAAATTCGTGAGAGTGAGAGACTAGCAGTGAAGATAGTTTGTGAAAGTTTGAGAACACGACGTTACTTGGATCAAATGATAAAAGAGAAAGGCGAATTATCTTTATAAACCGTTGTCCACCTAACCCTAATCTCGTAAAAAAAAGGATGGCATTGTGGGTGCATGTAGAGTATACGCAACGTCATAAACCGGAGACAAGGAAACATAGAAGGATGTACACGACATCGTCTCGGGAACAAAAGGGGACGTACACAACCGAGACGGTATTGTGTACGCCCTTTTTTGTTTTCGTGTCGCCGGTTTACTATGTCCAGTATTCACCAGCTCACAAGCGCCCTCGATCTTCTTTCAAGTGAAATATATTTCAGTGGAAAATCCTTGGCAGCAAGGAAGAGATTATTGCTTTTTTTTCTTTTCTTTTTGTTGACAAGTTGTTTTGTTTTTTTGTTTTTTTTTACTTTAATAGCAATGTCACATGTGTCCACTGTGTCAATGGGCCTTTTCCGGGGTTTCCACGGCGCATGCGTGGCAGCAGCAAACAGGAGTCCGCCATTTTTGGTGGCGTGGTACGTCCACGCCTCGAGCACGAGCGGTAACTTCCACGAGCGGTAACTTCAGTTCACTACTACGCTTCTCACGCGCTCAAAGTCTTTCTGAAAATGACTGATTTAGGGGTTTTCGATGACGCTGAGCAAATTTCTAATTGGACCCATATGTCTATTTTCATTAATTAAAAAGTTAATTAACGAATTTTAAGTAATTAGCCAACTTCTCGCAAGCATTAGCCACCCACATAATGTCCCTCGAGCCGTATAACTCACTTGAACAAACCGTACTAGTGCATCTATTACGGATTTTTTGTAATAAATCTGTTCGAATTAAAAATGAACACCCGGTATATATATATATATATATATATATATATATATATATATATATATATATATATATATATATATTAAAAAACGTTTTTTTAAAGAACACGCAAACATATTAGGAGGTAACATACTTCATTTCACACCAAGTCCGAACGCAGCCGAACCCTACGACCAATGGAGTCAATTCAAGCAGTTCCAAAAGCGTATATCGTCACGGGGCACATCGCATTTGGTCGTCTGCTATCCCCGGCTAAAGCAATCACGTACGGACAAAAAACAAAACGCAGGGTCATGCCGTGTTTGATGTGCGTGATTGGTTCAGCCGGTGATATCAGGCGGCCAAAGACGACGGGCGCCATGACGGTACGCTTTTTGGAGTCGCACGATTGGCTCCATCCAATGCCGTGACGTTGGTTCCGGTCAGACCTAATAGAGAGTTTTAGGGCACCGTTTTTGCAAACGAACTGCGCATGCGCTTCCACAGAAGATTCGCATACTCGCAGTTCGTACCGGAGGACCCATCGTACCGTATCAGATGGGCAAAAACGGTTCCCTAAAACTCCCGGAGCATTCGGCCAATCATGGAAGACCGACCACCGCGACGCTTTCGATCGCGCACGTCGCCAATAGGGAGTATTCACTGGCGGCCATATCTGTGTGCGTGGTTGCTGAGCGCATGCAGACGGCGAGCTTCCACAGATCTTTTGCAACGTGCATTCAACCCCATCAAGGTTGCCGGTCTTAGCAGGCTATTAATGTAAGCTCGTTCTGAGCATGCGCCCTAAACATCGCCCTCAAATATGGCGTCCAGTGAATGCCCCCTATAGCGGAAACGTTTCTGTGCGGAAGGCTCCATACTGCCCCGGCGAGTCCCGAAGCACGCTTTGAAGTGGCGGCGCAAGCTCCTGTGACCGGTCGATGAAAATCCAATCCGCGAAGACTTTCCTCACCTTTCCTCCGATGTCGACCCCCGAGCTTCAACGCCGTCGTTGAAACTTACTTTATTGCTCAACAAGCTCGGCTGTAGTAGCCTCGTTTGGTGCGGAAACGAGCTTCGAAGAAAGAGTAAGTTACCACCTAACCAATGAAGGAAGGTTATTTTGTTCAGGAACATTCACACCACGTACCATCGGGCTCGAATGAAATGCGAACAGTGACGAAACTTCCATCCCATTACAGGCGCAGATTCCAAGCTCGAGTTGTGCTTGGCGAGATTCAAACACATCGGAGTAGGGCGCTGCGAGGTTGTGCGTCCTTTTCCGATTTGTGTGAACCTCGCCAAGCACAACCCAAGCTGGGAAGCTGTGCCCATAGTGGTCTCAAAGTTCCGTCACTGTTCGCATTTCATTTGAACCTTATGGTACCTTCTTTCGCAAATAAACGCATCAAAAGCTGCGTCTTTTCTGCGACTCTTAAGGTCCAGGTAGCAGGCACTGTTCTTTCCGCGAAGGTGGGTGTTGCTCCACACTGCCCGTTCAATGAACTAGCAATACGCGGGCATACATAAAAGTCCCTCGTGGAGCTCTCGAGTGCATACCAAAACAGTCCACTAGAAAATTTGTCTATTCAAAAGTGTGATTGGCTAGTTGCATCACGTTTGAAGCCTCGTTCAACCGAACAATTGGCAATTACTTTCGCAAAAAAACCCGCCACCCCTCGTGCTGTTTTTCTGTCAGTGACAGGTCCACTCCTGTACTGTGTTTACTTGGCGAGAAGTACCCAAGCGTGCGTGACAGCTGCCGTTCTCTGTCTTGACTGTGCTCGGTGACAGCTCTTGGCGGCAATGTAATCATAGGTATGGGCGACCGTGCACTCGTGTATTCATGTAAAGTTAAACTCGCGAATTTGGCACTTCTGAAGACCTCTAGCAAGTTTTTCCTAGTTTAGTAAGAGACATTGGGGGCCCTTATTCACGCCCTTTAGCCGGAGTTATCCCACTCCCCCCAACCGCTCAGTATCTCAAAACGTTATCATGTCACAAGTACCTTTTGCAAAACTGAAAAAAAGTAATAAGAAAATTTTACAGGCTTAAGAAGGTGGGCCTTAATACATATTAGTGTGTGATGGGCTTGTTTTGCGCTTCTCTATTTTAAGGTTTACGTAGTTTCTTTCCATGCACCTTTTGTACAACAGCGGTTCTCCGATTGCCAGGCACTGCCAAACAAGCCCATTGTGTCTTAAGGCAGGTCCGTTTCTGTATTTGGCTTCTTTTGAAAACAATAAAACATTATTAAATGTTAAATATCTTGAATATACTTATCACCGAAGGAACTGATGACTGCATTAATCGAATAACTGTGCTATGTACAAATCCGGTCCAATGTTATTCGTGTGCCATTGACCAACCTCATGAGATTACAGCGTTCAGCAACAGGGTCCTATACGTTTAAGACTCTTAACACATAATGTGTTACGGGGCCGCCTCCTGGTAGATTCTTCTAACGCACTTCCTGTAACCGAAGAGCGCCCCTCTAATTCGGACTGGGCACGAGTGCTGCGTCAATGCTGGGCTGGGACTCGTGCGACAGTAGTTCAGAGGCTGGAATCGAAACTTGGCCTTCCAGCCCTACAATGAAGCAGAGCTTCTTCTAAAACTGGCAGGTACACCAAACGAAGCGTTCAAAAGACGCGCCCTACCGTTCTCCTTTTGTCATTGCTATTAGCCCCGTGCGCGACCGAAAGCGTCGCTGTGGTCGGCCTTCCACGATTGGCCGAACGCTGACTATGACGTCGGAAAGGGGATTTTCATCGACGGAAATAAGAGGAATGAAAGAACTTTAATTTTGACGGTGTTGGCAGTGTTCCTTTGAGAGCGCAATGATTTCAAGCTTCCACCATGCTAATAACAAACACCATCGAACTTGTTGTTTGCAAGGTAATGACGTCACAAAGGGGAACCACAGGAGGGCGCCACCAAAACTTCTCGCCGCTAATAGTAGATTCGCACAGTGCCACCTACATCGCGTCAGCGTCGAAGCCTGGGTGTCTCGCAGCGCCTCACAACGGGCGCGACTAGAGGCACGCGTCCGTCGCATGGGGCAGGTCGGCAGTCCACAAACAATGACGTCGTGCGCAGGCCTTACCTTCTAGGTGGTATCGGTCCCGCAGCATCCCGTTGCGCCTTCTCTTCCAGGATGCAGGTGGGTGCTCCCGCCGTGGCGTCGTGCGGCGTCCGCGAGCCCCTGTGCCGCGTGTGCGGGGACCGGGCCTCGGGCCGCCACTACGGCGTCGCCTCGTGCGACGGCTGCCGTGGCTTCTTCAAGCGCAGCGTCCGCAGGCAGCTGCAGTACGTGTGCAAGGAGGGCGGCGCGTGCGTGGTCGACGTGGCGCGCCGCAACCAGTGCCAGGCCTGCAGGCTCGCCAAGTGCCTCAGGGCGGCCATGAGGCCCGAAGGTGAAGCGCCCAAAACCACTCGTGTCTTCTCGCGGCTTCCCTTAGACTATACCGACAGAATGAGAAAGGCAGGAAGGTCTTTCCCTCGTCCTCACTCTATTGGTGACGTGCGCGACCGAAAGCGTCGCTGTGGTCGGCCTTCCACAATTGGCCGAATGCTGACTATGACGTCAGCAAAGGATTTCTCATCGACGAAAATAAGATGAATGTAAGAGCTTGAATTTTGATGGTGTTGGCAGTGTCGCTTTGAGAGGGTAACGATTTCAAGCCTCCACAATGCTCATTGCAGACACCATCGAACTTGTTGTTCGCAATGTAATGACGTCACGAAAGGGAGCCATGGGAGGGCGACTAACCACGAAGGCTATGCTAGCGCGAGCGGCCAGCCTTGATTGCCTTGACTAGAGCACTTGATGCACGAGCACTCGTGCAGCCGCCGTGGCTTCATTCAAAGCGACTAGCTCGCGCTTTTAGCACGCGCGGCTAACAATAGTCCATACTAAGGTGAGACGAAGTATAGAGGGTTCGCGCTATACTTCGTCTCACCTTAGTATGGACTATTGTTAGCCGCGCGTGCTAAAAGCGCGAGCTAGTCGCTTTGAATGAAGCCGCGGCGGCTGCACGAGCGCTCGTGCAGCTAGTGCTCTAGTCAAGGCAGTCAAGGCTGGCCGCTCGCGCTAGCACAGCCTTCGCGGTTAGTCCATGCTAGGGTGAGACGAAGTATACCTCCGGACATCGGAGAGAGACGCCCCACCGTTCTCAATCTGTAAACAACTATATTCACTGACGGAATAAAAAACGGCACGGAGGTCTTTCGGTTGTCCTGCCTTCGGCGAAAGCTTCCTGCCTTCGATGACTCTTCGGCGTCTCGTGAACTTCCAGCGTGCAGGTAAAGCCGAAGCACGACGGCTTTGCATCGAAAAGAGACACCCTTCGTTTCTTGCCCCGTTAGTTACCATGGTCGGTGACAGGTTAAGAATAAAATAAAGCTCCGCTTCTAGCACACGTTCACTGCCTTTCATCGTGCTCCGACTGTGCGTGCTCACGAGATGCTGAAGTCTTATGAAAACTTGCGAAGAAGGCGGAGGCTTTATTACGGCGAGCACGTATTCGAAAATACATCTTCGTGGCGTTGAAAGGCGAGGAGGAAGAGCGCACCAATCAATGGGCAACACAGAGTAAGTAGGCGCAGGGAGCGCACGATGACGAGGCAACCAAGCGCGCGGCGCCGTCATTAGTTGAGGTAGGGGAAAACCAAAGCGCGTGGGCGCGTTTGAGGAGTAAACAAACGCACGAGGCGCGCAAGGAGCAGACGTACTTGCACGCCGTACAGTCGCCATCCTTCGTGCTTTGGCTGCGCGTACATGCTCGAGGCTCACCAGATGCCGAAGCGTTATCAAAGGTAGGAGGCTCGCGCTGGAGGCGGGACAACCGAAGGACCTGCTTTCTGTTCTAATCCTGTCGTTGACTGTAGTTCATTTTTTTCCTTTGGTCCATAGCAGCGTACCATTGCGGAAATGTGGGTGTGAACCAAGGACGTTAAATAACACTCGATGGAGTGGAGGCCGCCTATGCAGAACTGCAAGGCTCATGCGGGAAAGCACGTGCGAGTGCGAGCCTGCCGAGGTTATATTCACGCGCACTCTGCAGGTACTTGCAGACGCGGGGCACCATTCGGTGCGTCATTCTTGAAATTCTGCGTACCAAACAATGGGTGGAGGTGACGCCTGCCTGGCCTTCTATTCAGACGTGTCGTACAGTTCTCACCAAACTTGCGCGGAGACGCGCGAACTGTGTCGTCTTTTGTCATGGAAGCGCTTTCCTGGCGGCAGCCGAGCAATGGTTTTGTGACGCAGCTCTCAACGAACCATCTCACAGTGCTACGTCAAAGAGCCGTTGTTCAGCTTTCTCCGGGGTAACGCTGCCACGAGAAAACGCGCAGTTCGCGTGTTGCGCATAAGTTTGGTTTGCATTGTACATTGCTATGCAAAGCAGGAGCCAAAAAACACGCCGTTTACGGGTGAACCAGCGCACCAAGGGCACACACTGGCTTGCCTTCTGCCCTTATCGAGATGGTTGCACGCTTGCTTTACTTGAACAGCATGCACATTTTCTAGCACGTTTTGCGTGTTGTCCGTTCCTCTTCCGCAAGAAGCATACTACATAAAACCATGCTGAAGTGGAGAGGGTGCTCTTCTGCTGAAACCGGCTTCACTCGAAGAACGAGGGGGCGGACTGGCCAACGAGTACAAATACGTTCTTCACTCTAACAAGTCCACATATCGTCCTTGCTGCGAAAAAAAAAAATCAACCCTGCATCTCTAGTGTGCACTGCGCGATACTGTCAGCACGAAGTCGGCGTTGTTTTGCATTTGACTTCGAAAGGGTGGTGCAGGCACCACAATTTACTGTTGAGGTTGGTACCCCAAATAAGCAGTTTTCACTCCACAACCTTTTTCATTTTAAAAGCAAGAAAAATGAGAAACAGAAAAAGAAAACGGCAATCGCTCATTCAAGCTAACAGTGTCGCGCTATAGACCTGCTTCAAGAGGCTACAGTCGTTGAGGTCTCATTCCCTGAACTACGACACATCAAGAGACGATTGCTTGTATTGATCGCAGGTGTAGCGAAAGGCCAGGTTGAGTGTTGCAGTTCAATTGTGAGAAAAAAATGGTGAAAGGTGGTCGCACTACGAGGAAGTGTTTTGACCCAGTCCGGGATTATATGGCAAAAAACAAAGCAGCGCGTTTGGAAACAACAAAAACGTGGCGCCGATGTCGTTGTTTTGGGTGCTAGAGTTCGTACATCACTGTTCCGACGGTACGTTTTTTTGTGCGTCACGTTCCTGGTAGGGCCTGAATTTCCACGATTATAGCTTACCGCACACCCGTTGAGGGCGGAATATGCTGAATGGGCGTTTTCGTGCGCCCATGTCTGCTACTGATATCATCGAGAAACCGCCTGTTTTAAGTAGAACCCTAAGGGGGCGTCACTGTCGTTTCATATGCAACGCTTCCACGAAAGGTGCTCCAGCAAAGTGTCAGTGCCCGTAACACTCCTACAATTCTAGTGCAGTTAACTACCACTACGTTGCCTGGAACGCTTCTACGACTTGTCTCTAACCTCCTTTCTTTTGTTTAGACAAACCGTTCGCCGTTTTTTTTTTCTTCTTTTTTTCAAAGAATACTGCTGCATACTTGCCCTCGTGTGTTGACTCGATTACCTTTATTAAAACAAAACAATATTTTATGTGGCTGACTCCTAGCAGTTTCCTGTAGCGCACTAATTGTAACGAAAGAGCATTACACGAAAAATAACTGATTGCACATTCGTGATGCGTCAACGCTGGAACTCGTGTCGCGACTGATTGAATGAGCGGATCGAACGCAGTGTTTGTGTCCAATCAAATGTTGTATGAGACCCTTCCGTTACGGAAAGTGGGTTACCGAACGAGCCATATAACGCAAAATGTGTTACCTAAACTGCTTTACGCGCACCAGATCCAAAAAGCGCCACTGCGCGAGAGCACTCCTCGTATTATGTCCGTCGAAAATTGATTTACTTTCTCCGCCGTTGAGATGAAACTCTGATTGTAGTCGCACGCAGGCTTATGGTCAGACGTCACGAACAACCACGGTCTCTGTAGGCGTAGGTGACTGAATAGAGTGCATCTATCCGTCTCGCATCGTGCTCGTCATCGCGAAGCGCGATGCGGGATAGCGCGGCCCGTTGCCATCGCGTCATCGCGACGCTCGTGCACGCGATAACGGTGAGCTGCCGTGCTTCTCGTGCCGAGTTGGACGAACGTTGTCGCATCTCGGGGCGCGTCTCGTGTGTCGGCCATGAATAATGAAGCGGCGGCCGGTTTCGACCCGGGCTCCGACCACGGTGCTGATCGACTTCATCGAGCCCGGGGTTCGCGAGAAATCCATCCCTGCGGTTTGTTTTCGCTTTCCCGGCATGTCACGGCGTCTCTGTTGTTTCAGCGCGGCGCAGGGTAAACGCATAGCCTGGAACGTGTCTCCGACTGTTCTATTAAAGGGGCCCACCAACAATTTTTTGACTGGTTTGAAGTTCGCGCTGAAACGGAGCTCCATGAAAGCAGGAACACCGAGGAAAAAAAATATTACAGAAATTCGCAATATTTTGTGAGTTATTAGCAAATTAAATATTGCAGAAAACAACTTTAAATAAGCAAAACATTGCGCTTCATGACGTAAAATGAAACAGTTTAGCGATTGGAGCAAAGCGGTTGGCCAATTGGACGCGAGTTTGGGTGATAGCCCGTCGGCCCGGTCGGCCATTAGGCCTCGCTGTAACCATCGTAGCTTTGGAATCGGGTTGCCATCATCGATGAATTTACCGGGCTTATCGGATTTTGAGCGCCGAATTCTTAAAAAGGAGTGCGGAGCTGGGCGTCGCGCCGTACGTGGACACACCACGCAAGCGCCACGACGCGTCTCTGCCTCAGTCCGCTTCGACAGCCGCGGAAGCCTCGTCTCCCGCAACTCCGCCACCGGAGCCACCTCGGCGAGTAGGAGGTACTCCGCCGCTGGGAGGCGCGCATGAGCGACAAGGCGTTGTTTTCACCCTTTTTGAACTTTAATTTGCAACTTATTAGCTCTATAAAAACGACTTTTTAGAGAAATAATGACGGTTAACGTGTGATATACTTTATTCCGCTTCAAAATTTCTGGGACGGCTCTCGCCAATCACGAAACCCAGTGAATGTGACGTATAGTGAAAGGGAGCGCCGTTACGCGCGCGCATTCGGCACCTCGCGGCGCCATCGTCGGAGGAGGTGTTTCCGAGTTGTCACATTAAAATATGATGCGCTAATATTTTTAAACTCTTTCGTTGTCCACTGGGTTTCCGGGACCACTAGCGTGGAGAAACCGCAAAAAAAAAGTAGACGCTCAAATACTGTTGGAGGGCCCCTTTAATATAATTATTAACTTATTAACTTATTAACAGCTGTTAATATCTTATTATGGTTAAACCTTTTAGTAGCACCTTTCACGCTGTCATCTTTCACGTAACCAGGTGATGTTCCACTTGGGGGATGGAACTGAACGTTATAAATTTAATTTTTGTTCGGTTCGTTAAAAAGTCAAAGCCTCTCATCGGTGTGTACCATAATATGTGAAGTGAGGGCCTGCGCACGTGTCGCAATAAGCGGTCACCCGCTGCTTCTGAAACGCTCTACAAATGAGCGAAGGACATATCGAGCGCCCAGCCAAGATTTCTGAGCCAACCTAGCTAACCGAGCCCCGCGTCAGCCGCTACTCCGTGAGCAGCGACGCAAAAAGTTAAAGCCCCACCTCCCCTCCCTTGTGCAGTTGCTCAAAAAAAAAAATAGATTACAATTACAGTTACTATCGGTTAAAAAGCATTCAATTTAATTACTCGATCACTAGAAAAGAAAAGTAATTTTCCTTTAAAAATGTATACAAGCTTGATGTCGCTGACGAAGACCAGGAACACAAAAGAGGATTGCGAATAAGCTGGGAACACGCTATGCGTGTGTGTATGAGGTCACATGACTGTAGCGTCTTGATATCACATGACGTCACAAAATATTGTTATCTAACGACGCCACGTGTCCTCGTCATACCACGGGACGTCACAGAGTCACGTGACTCTGATATGTCACGGTGGGACACGACTCACGCTGTCACATGACTGCGACATCAGACGGCGTCATGGTTTCATGTGACCCCAGAGTTACGTCAGTTACGTGATGTCAGGTGACGTCAACGTCGTCATCACACCCTGTTGCCACGTGACACCGTGACGTGACGCCGTTCTACCATATTCGCCCCCTACCCCTAATGTAATATGACCCGCCCTCAATAAGAAGAAATAAAGTAAATAAAATCATAAAGTCACGTGACTTTTTTTAAGTTACGGTGTCACGTGATAAATATCAACGAAGGAGGCCCTGCAACGCCCTGTATCATTTCGAGTGGGGGGAAGAGCCCATAACATATATCGCTGTAAAACGTCGAACGGGGCAAAGGAAGAGAAGATACGAATATCTAGGAATACTCAGCTTCGCCCTCAAACAAAAAGCAATGCGCTCACCAAACGTCGTGTATTTTCTTTTTTTTTTTTTTTGCATTAGCGAGGATTTTGCGGTTAGTATCATAACCTAAAATTTTCACAAAAATACAAGATCGGCTATAACGACTGCAAATCTGGAATTCACAGACTGCCGTTTCGCTTCCAAAGGTTGCGGACGGAAGCCTGGCTTTGAAGCCAAACACTGGTTACACTCACAGCGAAGCATAAATTGCCGTGAATACCAGGAGCGCGAGGGGGTGTGGCTTTGCCCTGTCCGCCCGCTGCACGAGCGTTCGCACGGACGAAGCGCGATCAAAAGCAAGGGGTACGCGCTTACCGCCTTCCGCTGCAGTCCATAGCAGGCTGACACGGAGTACGGCCAACCTACGGCGCGCTTCTCGCAGCAAATAAATCAACGTCAAAACACGTCTGCCCGTCACTCCTGATCATCTCAATCAATCTATCGGTCAATCATTGCCGCTATTATTGACCGCTCAGCGCCTTTTCGGTCCCCTTCCTCCCCCTTCGCCCACCTCCCGAACCGTTCCTGGTTAGATCTTTGTCATCGGTCCGATCGGCGTCACTGTCAGCCACCGTACTCTGAGCTCTAGCTAGGGCGTCTCATTTCCCGCGGCGGCTGCTGCAGATGTCCCCGTTCGCACGCGCCGTCGCCCCGCCTTCTATTCGAGAGTCTTGATTTGAGAGATGAAGCAAGTCAAATCGTGCGAAACTTTTGGCACTTTTAATGGCAGACGCCTCCCGCGCCGAATGGGAGCGCGTGCACGCGCCTGCGTTGTCGCGTGGCGAGGAGCATAGCAAATGCAGAGGCTGAAGGAGAGGAGGTGACGTGATTGCGCGGGGACGTCAGAACGCCGACCTCTGACCGAACTGAATAGTGGGTAGACGTAGAGCTAGCTGCCTTTGTATCTGCTCACTGTTCGAACGCATTCGAGCGCGAACGTGGAACGCTAGAGAGCTTTAGGGAACCGTTTTTACATGAACGACGCAAATAATCTATGGAGAAGAGGAACAAGGGGGACAAACGACAAACACCGATTTCCAAACACAACTAGGTGCGCGACCGAAAAAATCCGCCTGGTCGTGGTATCGAACAAGGAACCTCTCCATTTCCAGTGGAGCGCTATACCGACTGAGTTAACCGGGAGTTAGACGTCAGTAAAGCAAACGGGTTTTATCAGCTGACACCAGTCTAAAACCCGTTTGCTCTCTGACGCCTAACTCCTGGTTAGCTTAGTTGGTAGAGCGCTCCACTGGAAGTGAAGAAGTCCCTGGTTCGATACCAGGACCAGGCGGATTTTTTCGGTCGCGCACCAGTTGCCTAGCTGTGTTTGGAGATTTGTGTTTGTCCGTTGTCCCCCTCATTCCCCTTCTCCAAGGATTATTTTCGTCATTCTTGTGGTCCAGCTCGCTTGCACCTTTGCATTGATTGCATTATGATCATTTTCACACATCCGACACGGTCTGTGGCGTAGCCAGGAATTTTATTTCGGGGGTAAAGCGAGGGGGGGGGGGGGGGAGGCTGAAGCCCCATAAGCCCCCCCCCCCCCCCCTGGCTACCCCCCTGGATACGGTACGATGGGACCTTCCATGTTACAGCATAAGACTCGCGCATGCGCAGTTCGTACCAGAGAGCCCATCGTACCGTATCGGTCGTGCGAAAACGGTTCCCTCAAACTCTCTATTACCGGGTAAACCGATCGCGCACAGCGAGTGCCCCGCGCGATCAGTCCTGTACACGTCTCTCGACAAAAGTAATCGATTACAATTACAATTACGCTCGCTTAAAAAAAGTATTCGGTAGATCACTCGAGAATGAAAGTAATTGGACGTATACTAGAAAAAGAATGTAACCGTTACCTTTCCGATTACTTCGGATTTTCAAAACGAAAACATTTTTCTGCCGGTTCCAAGACGGTTTTTTTTGTACCGGTCGTCATTGGATTTAGGATCGCCGAATTATAATCTACTCGTCATCTTAATCCAGCGATTTTGGTAAACCGTCCTCCCGTCGGAGACGGCTGGTTGGAGAATCCCTCCGTGAGAAACTTGTAGAAACGTAGGACGCCATTAAAAAGGGGAGGAGGAAGAAATAGTATCGGTTCAAAGTAATTTTATTACTTCTATAAGTAATAGTTCACTCTGCCGATCACTTCCTAATAAATGTACTCGAATGATTACAAAATTACTCCAAAAAGTAATTTATTATAAGTAATTTGATTTCTACTTGTAATGAGTATACCGTTCAAGAGTGCCACGATCCTGCGTTTTTTTAGAGCGCAGCTTTTAGGCGCCCGTTTCCGGCTTGAGCGGCGTCGGCGTAACCGCGCGGTGCATGTTGGGACATGCACCGCGTGAGCCCCCCCCCCCCCCCCCCCCCCCGAGGTCACGTGACCTCCCCCTTCGAGGTCACGTGACCCCCCCCCCCCCCCGGAGGAGATTGAAGGATGAGGGGAGGAGGAGAAGGAGGAGGATGAGGAGGGGTATACCCTCCCCTGAGTACCCTTCCCTCCTCCTCCTCCTCAAGAGCTGCGCTCCAATTCGGCGTTACAGGGAGTTGTAAACGGCTTTCATTTTTTTCCTTTTTTTTGTGCGTGATTGGCTTAGCCGGTGATCGGATACGCAAAAGCAAGACGAGCTCCGTCACGTCAAGCGGTGTCAAAAGCAGAAGTCACTAAGCCTTTTCTGCTTACGATTGGTTCAGCGACGATAGGACGCGTACCTTTAACGTGACGAACACCACGATGATACGCTGTTGCCGCTGTCCGATTGGTCCCAGCGTTGGCTGCGCCTGGACTTGAGCTGAAACGAAGTATATAGACTAACGCAACTCTCTGACGTCACGCCACTGTGGTGGCGCTGCCGTCGACACTGCGCATGCGCAGACACTTCCCTTGACGCGAAGGGGGCTTCTCCGCAGTGTTCACACCCGGTGGACAAACGCGGGCTTGTTTGTAAACAGTGTGTTGGTGTATAGTACTCAGCGTTGCGCTGCAAACGGGGGCCCGTAAACCACGTGACCCCTATCCGAGCAGTTGGATATACACTCTCAAATCCAGGCACATTACCACCTTCCATCACGCACGGAGGCCGCCTTCCTGGACGAGAGGAGACGGGCGCCTGCAGTCCTCCGTCGTGTCCACTTTCCCACGCTCCATTGGCTTTCTGGCTTCGGCTATGTACGGGACTTTGGACGACGGACGAACGTGTGGAAAGCCTATATTAAGGGCGAAAAGGCGGAGGCTCGGCGCGGTGAATCAAGCTATCCATCGATCACGGCTTATTTGACGTGCGACGAACGAAGGAGTCGGAGGCGGGCCGTGAGCCAGTCATTGTGTTTCGTCGGTGAACTCGCCGTGAGCGTCGACCGCGAATGACTTCGTTTTCACCTCGGCGCAAGTATAGACGTCGTTTGGAGGGCCGTGCAGTACGGGTCAATTATAGACTGTGTTCGTGTGACGGTCGCCATGTCGAAATATGACGTAGCTGGGTTGGGCGACATAAAGTAAACATTTTAAGCATAGCTACGAGTGCCCGAACTCGGCTACATCATAATTCAACATCGCGGCCGTTCAAAAAAGAAAAAAAAAAAAAAACGTATAGATTTAGTCGTTTTCGTTTGCTTTTAGAATAGGGGCACGCGCAATGGCGTTATTACGTGCACACTTACTATATGATCGACTGGTGCCCTTAAAGATCTATATTAGAGATGTTTTCAAAGAGTTAGTTTAGCATAATAACAAAAAGTTTTTTTTTTCATAATATACACAAAACAAACCACCTGCACTCAATAGACGAAATACCCAATCAATAGAAGTCTCGCAATTATAATTTCTGAAAAAAGTGTAGCGATAAAAAAAAATAGAGACCGTATGGAAAAGTACGTCTTTATTGAATTATACTTTTTTTGCGACGGGAAAGAAAGAGACGTGCATCTCTACGCATTTACCAAATACCTCACAATTAAACATGGCGACTGACAGGTGAAAACGATTTACAAAAATGAACCAGTGCACAAACATAGTGTCTTGAGCAGGGTGGAAAATTTTGATTTTTTTCTTAAAATCAAGTAAATGAGATTTATTTGATTTAAGTCAGATCTGTTTGATCTAAATCAGATTAATTTGATTTAAATCACTGTAGCTATAAAAGAGGGATTTCTTACCACTTGATGTATATTTTAAACATTGCGGATATATTGATAAATATGGCCGATCACTGATAATACTGTGAAAAAAAATAATTACTATAAATTTCAAGTACATTCTAATTATTAGGTCCAGCTCGCTTTCACCTAGCCATATTTCGACATTTGTGTTTGTCCTTTGTCCCCCTTGTTCCCCTTCTCTAGGCAGTATTATCGCTATTCTTGTCCAGCTCGCTGGCACCTTCTCATTAATTGCATTATCACTGATTAACAACTTTCTATTAGATGTAATGCCCACCATTTAGAACAAAAACAGATTGATTATTTTATTTAAAAAGCTTTATTTGCGTTTTCTTTCGCGTTCATTAGTTTTCTAGTGTTCGTTGTTTTTTTATTTGGCGTTCTGATTTTGTTGCAATAGGACTTCACGCGACAGTCAAGTATAAGTGATGTGTAACCAAGTAGCCCAACAGTTATTCTTTTTCTAGAAATAAAGCTTAGCGTTTCGATTTGCTCAGAAGAGCGCCGCTTTTTGCTCGTTAGAAATAATTTTTGATCGGTGATTCTTTGACTTAAACAGAAAACAAATGCACATAGAAAGCATAAAATAACATACAAACAATAAGTGAAAAGAAAAAAAAAATCACGGGATTGTTGTTGCGAAAAGGTGTGATTTAAATTTTCATAAAAAATTGTCGGATTTAAATCAATATTTAAATCATGACCTAAATCACGATTTTATTCGTATTGCTTTTTATTCTCAACCCTGGGTTTTGAGCGTAATTACCCGCGAATCTCCGGGCATTCCGTCACGCCCGAAGGGGAGCACGCACTACCAAATTGTCACTGATCCATTATCTCCTCATTCTTAATACGCGGCTAAGAGGCCTACTGACGCAAACATATCAAAAGCGAATAAATAAGAAACTAAACAGAGACCCGCATCAACAGATAAACGATCAAACAAACGAGCGCGCGGGGGCCGCGTGGGCGCCGCTGCCGGCCCAGCGCTCATTGTGTTTCCGGGGTGCAACTGCATGTGCTCTCCGGGCACGCCATGCGTTTCCATGCGTGGGCAGACGGCGTCGCCAACCACGCGACGCCAACGACGACGGTGGCAACGGACACGACGACGAGCACGCGGCGTAGGCAGGCGCTCGTGAACGTCGCCGCCGTCATTACCGAACCTGTGGTCGGGGAGCACGCCATGCCTAGGGCATCGTTCATGTCGAACAATTTTTTTAATTATTATTTTATAGTGAACTGCGAGTGACAGTATCGATTTAAAAATGCGACTGCCTAGGATTTGGTTACGATATCAGGAAGTCCCAAGATGGCTAAAGTATTGTTACTCCGAAAAGTAGCTTCATTAGAGGCTTCAGAAGTAGGGCATGGGCTTCTTCGAGTGCCACTCAGCTCATCGTGCCAACTAACTGCTGCGTGAACGCGCACTTTCGTTTATCCTTTCTGTCTCGCGGGCTTGCGAACCAGGTAAAGTCCAAACCCCACTGATGAATATTCGAAGAAGAGAAACGGTCATAGGAAGCGGTACAACTCGGCTTTGGCAACTTGAAAGGAACCGTATATGGAAGCGACATGATGGCCCCTGTCGTCTCGCCCACAAACAGCTTCCTCGGGACCCTCGAGAAGTTATGCCTCCTGGCGAGACATCTGCTGCCAGCATTGGACTGCCAGAAGGTTCCTTTTACCTTCTTCCTATTTTCTCTTATTTTCCCTTCTCCCTTATTTTCGCGTTTTTCCCCTTTTTAAAGGTGAATTTAAAATTATCTTGTGTCTTATTGCGATATGTATCGAAACGAATCTGTGCAGGTAGATAAATCAAAGTAACCAACTATTGTGTCCTGTTTGCGAACGTCGATTAAAAAAAGAACAAGCGTCAGCATCAGGGTATTGTGCAGCGCAGAACAAAATATAAACAGTAGACGAGAGGCTGCAGTTAATTCAGAAAGTGGAGGCCAGAAGGGAACAAATTATGGGCAAATTTAGTTTTTCAATCACTGCAGACACACACACACACACAAAAAAAAAGTATGGTATGACATTGTCTGTAGTCTTCAACTACAACCTTAGTATAGACTAGAGCCACTAAATGAGCTGCGCTTAAAGTATCGGCACTCCGTTTACCGACACTGTTGTGGGTGCCGCCATTTTGGTGCTTGTGCAGAGCAGACGCAACTGCCTATCGTCATGATTCAAAAGTGCGACTTCCTCAGCATTAGATTCGGTGTTAGGAAGGTCATGTGATATTACTTTGCCCTGTCGCGAACTGTTTAAACATTCGTGGAGGAAGGAAACGCGTTTCCTGTGATTTCAGATAAAGCTTAAGATAACTGGCAACCATGACTTTAAGCCACAATATGGCCAAGTGTCGTTACTCTGAAGCGTAGCTTATTTAGTGGCACTAGTATAGACCAGTGTCTGTTCTGTTCCATTGGCGCCGCCATGTTTGTCTATGCTGACGCCATCACACAGTAGGGGGCTGCGATTTTTGGCAAGACTCTCTTTTTTAGAAACCCTCGGACATATCGTAGTTCAAAAACATCAGAAATACATATAGTCACGAAGCTCCAAGAACAACACCGATACCAAGAGTGCTGTAAAAAGCCAAATTATTGTTTTACGCGCAGCCCCTCTCTTCGCAAGAGCCTGCGTTTGAGATTATTATTTTCCATGTGTATTGCTGGGGCTAGAATTTCAAACACTAATATTGCTTTAAAAAAAAACGAAACAGAAACCGCAGAATACCTTGTTTTACCGATAGATGACGCTTATTACTGTCCAATAACAAATAATTAGCTGCTTTATATTCAGCCATTTATAGGTACTTTTTTCTTTTCTAGAGGCGCTGGTGTACCCAAATGGGTGTACCATAGCCTCAGGAAAACCGTCCCCGGGTCAAAACGGGCTGGAGTGAGGATTAAACCCAGGTTCCCTGGGTCCTGCAGCGCGAGCTTTCGCCCCCCGTACTCCGAGCTAGTGCGCTGCAGCCCCCTAGGCCATCGATGCTCTTTCTCTTCATGCTTACCAGTACGTTTCACTAAGGAACTTAGCTCTTATTGAAACTTCGACTACCTTCCTTAAAACGTCGCTGCAAAAAAAAAAAAAAAAAATATATATATATATATATATATATATATATACCCGGTGTTTTTGCGAAGACTTTCTAAAATCCTACAAATTAGGACGTTTGAAGAAAAAAAAAAGAAACTGTCTTCGGGAACAAACTACCAGTCACGGAGGACGTCAGGAACTGCCAAAAACATACTAATTAGTCAGCGAATTAATTAAAATCTGTTAATTAACTTTTTAATTAGTGGAAATAGACATATCATTCCAATTATAAAGTTGCTGAGCGTTAGCGAAAACCACTAAATCAGTCATTTTCAGAAAGACTTTGAGCGCGTGAGAAGAGTAGTAGCGCACTAAAGTTACCAATCGTGGAGCATGTACAAGGCGAGCGGTTGCGGTAAGGCGCCCGCGCGATTTTTCCGCCTCTTATCTAGCCCCAGCCTTGTACCTGCTCCACGAGTGGTAACTTTAGTGCGCTACTACTCTTCTCACGCGCTCAAAGTCTCTCTGAAAATGACTGATTTAGTGGTTTTCGATAACGCTCAGCAACTTTCTAATTGAAACCATATGTCTGTTTTCACTAATTAAAAAGTTAATTAACAAACTTTAATTAATTAGCTGGCTAATTAGTATGTTATTGGCAATTCCTGATGTCCGCCGTGGCTGGTAGTTTGTTCCCGAAGACAGTTTTTGTTTTTTTCAAACGCCCTAATTTTTAGGATTTTTGAAATTCTTCGCAAAAACACCTGGTATGTATTTTTTTTTTCTTTTTATTTCGACCAGACGGCCCCCTCCCTATTTTGCTGCTACTTTTTTTATTTTATTTTTTATTCTGAGCGTTGGTTTTTAAGACACCTGGTGAGCCAGGAGCATGAACTCCTGTACCCTTCTGTCTCACTTTAACGTAGATAGTAGCGGAAGTGCGACGGGTACCCCACTCACGATTCTTACCTTTGTACAAGTACGTACATCCATGCTGCACACTTTCAATGGGTCTACTTGCTTTTCTGTCGAATCTTTCAGCGCGTTCTGGGACGCTCTTTTCAGAGCCTTCACAAGAAAGAGCTATCGCCCACTCCACTACTTGCCATGCGCGCACTGCCATCCTTGTCTCCTGTGGAACATGTCCTGACTCCTGAGCATGCGCACTAGCTCTCTTCTGCGTTATATCGGACGCCGCGCTTGCGCCCAAGGCCCAGCGACTCGGCATTTATAGCCCGGATGATAAGCTCTGTAAAGATGTATGCTCGAAAACAAGTTACTGTGACATTTTCGAGGGGAGAAAGAGTTCACGCGCACAGCGTTCATTGGCTTTTATCGGCACTAAAGGTAACCGAGAGCACGCGTTCCCGCATTTTTGATTGCAATGCCACGGGAAGTTGTCCCCAAATATACATGGGTCAAGCAAGTGGCATGCGAAGAACCCTACATTAAAGTGACAGTAATCAACACTAGTTTCGCTCTTACAGCCTTGAAAACGGCAATCCGCACTGGTACTGAAACATAATTCGAGACGCATGTATAGGGTGGCTCCCGCTGTAAAACGAGCCAGAAAAATCGGTGCCTGCACGTAGAAAGCTCGAACTTTAACCGAATGGGCATTGAGCTGGTCAGCTCTACCGTGCGAAATTTTAAGGAGTATTTTTCTTGTAAGCAGTGATAGAGTGCAGGCGAGATTGTAATTAATCGACATCTTGTAGACCGTGTTGTGTTCGTCCATTTTTTTTTTTTATCTTTCATTTTTAGGGTCTACAAGATTTAGTTTTCTTTCTGTAAACAATGAGAGCAACAAACTTGCCAAAGTCAACGCTGGGCGTGTTCGCAGACGACCGAGTTCGCGACACTATTTACTTGCGGCGAACGTGTCATAAGTAGTGCGAGGCCCAATCAGGTGAGCTTGTACCAACCAAAATAAGGGCGCCACAGTTTGTTTAAAGCGTCAACGCAGGAGGCATACATGATCGCCGTCGGAAAGATCCAGTTTCCTCAGCTGCCTGAATCTCCTACTGTTATCATAAATTAACTTGTAGTTTCTTTTTTAATTGTCAGCGTCGTTGATGGGCCACTTCAATGGTTTATACCCCCACCCAACGTTACCCTAACGCCGGGGTCACGCTGCTTATACATCACACAAAAGACAGTCTGCATACAGATTCAAACGCGAGTCCCTTCGAGATCCATGCTTCAAATGCCGTGTGGAAACGAGTTCAAGTAGAAAAGTTGGCACGCAGCATTCAAACCACGGATATTGCGGTGGAAACTCGTGTTTGTAGGCTCTCTTATGTATGCAGGGGCGGATTTAGAGGGGGGGGTCCGGATGTCCTGACCCCCCTCTTGATTTCTGCATGTGTAAAATTTAGGGCGTAATACGAAGGAAAGGGGAAGGGGGTTCCTAAACTTATGGTACGCTGACCAACACCTGACCCCCCCCCCCCCCCCTCAGGAAATTCCTGCATCCGCCCCTGTATGTATGATGTATGAGAAGTGTGACCCCGGCATCAACGCACCCAGCTTGTAAGCTAAAAGGGAAGCTGAAACACTTCTTGAAAAAAAAAAAAAAAACGATTTAGAGGTGAATTATGAAGTATTTTTATCCCGTGAATCTGAATGTCACGTTTTTTCCCCCGAAGATCAAACTAAACGCTAGAAAACACCAAAAACCTCAGACGAGTCATGACGTCACACTAGGATCGTTGGGTCGCCAAGCGCGTGTTGCTCGTGTGGGCAGAGCGTGGAATAGACTACTTCCATAAAGCCCTGCATGCAACACGGCGCGCGTTGCACTCTGGGAACTAGTTGGCCAGGGAGGAGAGTGGCATGGTTTCGGTTTCAATCGACACGTCGACAAGAGATTATACACAGAGCGTGGACTATTAACGGCCGTTATCTCATGTTTTCTGGTGCCGAGAGCGTCACTTGGGGTCTCTAAACTCACCTAAATGGCCATACCTCGAAGCTTTAGCACAAGCCCGAGACGTATAGCTTGTCTTAACACATGTTTGTTGTATTTTTGTACTTGAGCCTTTCTGTCAGCGTTCCGATCGAGGTATGTGGACGAGCCAGTGCTGGGATTCTCGACGCTGCGAAGCTCGGGGATCTTGCTTGTGTACGAATCAACAAGCTGTAGCAACCAATAAGTATGCATACATCGAGCTCGCGCCTTTACATTAGTGTTGTTCATCAGGAAGTTTGTTTGTTTCGTGCGTCCATAGACGAAATATTACTTTTCGCAATTACTGTTTTTCTTAATACGCCTGAGTACGCGAGGTAAAACTCGGAGGCGCCATTGACAAGCTCAATTTTAACACACTGTACTGACCCGCAGCAGTGCACGAAGTGAAGTCCCCACCCGCTTGCATTTCACTAATATTCAACATCGCGCGTATGCGCATAAAGTTATCCTGCAATCATATAGGCACATTCGCACATACAAACCGTTTTAAGAAAGCAAACGTCGAGCACTTGTGTGAAGAATGTCGCACCGTTCGCCGGAAGTGCGCCGGACGGGCATGAACCCCTATGTGGTGCTCCAAACGAACAAAATTATTCAAAGCGCGTTTGACGGTTGCTAATGGCCATACTATTTGTTATATGTTTGCTTTCTTCCTGCCTGAGTATGCCGAGATACTTTTAGACACACCGTTCAGGCACAGATCTTGGGCGTCAGTAAAAGCTCGTCCAAAAAGGATTAGCGAGGAGTAGGGGACGCTTGTTAGGGCCTCCGTCGTAGCTAGCCGATCTTAGCGTTTGCGAAAACTCAACCTTCCATCAGCATAAAATTTGAGTGGGAGATATATGATGACACGAGGAAGACATCATAGTAACGTTTGCGCAGTAGTGAGGTCGAATTTATTGCGCTTCCTTAAAAGTTCAAATGCGTCAACGCTGGGCTCAACTTTGATACTCCTGTGAGGATGCGGCTTGCTTTTCGCCCCATTAAGTAACAAGAAGCGGACGTTTGGCAAACAAAATACGTGTAAGGCTCCGGGTGACCAAATTTCAGTTGTAGTTCACTGGTATTAGACGGGATTATTGAAACTGAACTCAAAGATGCACTCGTGGGGTGAGGTGACTAAGCCACGTCTTACTACGTTTGCATACGCACCCATAATACCCGGTGTTTCGGGAACCAAGGAAAGTGCCCCGGTCTTTGTTTTGTATTGCTCGAGAGTGAGTGTATTGTACGTTTGTGACAAGTCAGATAATCAAAAACGCAAGCAGCGCGCTTGGTCGCGGCGTGATAGCATGAGATGAAGCTGCTCAGTCGAAACCGAAACTGAGTGGCCAACTAGTTCCCAGAGTGCACTGCGTGGTATTTTGCCGCGATGGGGCGCGTCGGTTTTGGAAGAAGTCCATTGCAAGCTTGCCATAAGTCGGGACGTCTTCTTCGGACCTTTTTTTGGAAATAGCAAGAGTGCGTGTGCATAGCTTTGACAGGCGCTGCAGATTCGCGAGAGCGGAGACTCCGAAAACTCCTAGTATGACGTCACGCCCCGGGAAGGAGGGGCTTTGGCGGTACTTCGAAATTTATTTTCTGCGGCCTCAGTGCATCAAAGTGAAAAATAATCTCGATATTCGTGATCTTGGAGGCCGAATAAAGGCAATCGAAGTGTTTTTTTTTTTTTCTCAAGTACAAGACCACTTCAGTTTCCCTTTAAACCCAACTCATAGAATTTTCTAAACTAACTTTCTGGTATATTATTTGTCACCCTGATATATCTTTCACAAATACGCGATAGAACAATAGAATCATCCTACGCTTCTGCCAAAAAGGCAAATGAAATGCTTCTCTAAACTTTGCTTTGCTTTGAAACGTATTTACTTCTCTGAACTAAAACAATCCAGTAGACAAATTTGTCTTCATTGCGCTAAACGAGTTATATAGTATATCTTACCTAAACCAAGTGTTAGATTAGTGGTATGAACCATAATTTGGAACATACCTATATTTTGGAATGTGTATGGAACTTCGCCCTAGTTGCAGGTTTAACCGAAGGCGGCTACTGGGCAAAGCAGATCTAGGGGCGTCAGTCATTGATTACTAATAAAGAATTGTTTTTTATTTCCACTCATTTATTAGATATTGGGAGTGCGCACTCATTGATGGTAAATGGATAGACTCACTACTAGTTCGGTGGTAAAACAATTTTATGAAAACTGATCATATCCTTAAGAGAAATAAAATTAGCATCGCACTGGGCAAAGAGACTAGCAAAACCTAATCTTTAAACAAATTTCTTAAAACATGCCAGAGTTTTGCTTTTAATTGTAAAGGGTCGTCTAATATCCAGCCATTAATACCGATATGAAGTGAAGGGACCACCATGAAATTTTAGAACACACGTCCAAATAGAGAATCCTGTATAACCCACTGGTAACTGTCTCATACTGAGGCTAGACCGCTACGGCAAGAACCTCTAAGATATAAACGAATGCAACATATAAAGTAAAACGACTCACAACTACGTGTGCGGTGTTGCACACGCGGTATACCTCTGAGAAAACGCACCATGTGAAATGGGGGACCTTTTTCCCTTCTTTCTTACTCTTTTTTTTTTTATACTGGCTCTTTTTCCAGCAAAAAAAAAAAGAAAAAAAAACTCGTTCTGAAAGCGAACTTGAAGCGGCATTTTCCTGGACGCGCTGGTGCCTAGCCTTTGGACAAGAGCCCTCACGTCGGGGCCACTCGGTCGGATCGCCTTCCAAAACGGAGGGATGAACAAACAGGCACCTCGGGAACGAGGAGCCGCTTAGGCGGGCGCACCGCCAAAGGGGGCGGCCAAGCCCCACCCCATCCACTCAACAAATCCTCCTCGAAACTCGACACTCGACGTCAGCTGCAGAAATTTCCGGCCTCGCCGTCAGAGCGATTCGCGGCTGCGAAGCGCCGCTTGGCCCCCTTTCTTTGTTTGCGCGCACTTGAAGCGATCCCGATGCCCTTCACAGCTTGACACTCCCGCTAGACGACGGTAGGCACCACAAGACTCAAAAATTGAAAGCCGAACCTAAACAATAGAATACACTGGGCACAGGCTAAAAAGAAAAGAAAAACAGAACTGAAAGGTGTTTGAGGGAGATTGTTGCCTTCGCGTCGGAGCACCGTCGGCCAGCGACGTCGAAAAGACATATCTACACATCGCTGAACCGAAAAAAAAGAGAGGCGCATATTCATCGTATTCCACAAAACGGAGCAACACATTCCCTTCGCTGAAGATCACGGCGGGATGGTCCGTTAATCTTCCTTAAACATGGGCTTCCTGGCGCCTCTCTTGTCCATGGGCGTCTGAAGGTGGCTTGAAACGTCTTCCACGACCGTGGCTACCAACGGAGCAGGAGGCCCTGAATGCTCCGCTTCTTGGCCAACAATCTCGAGCGAGGACTGTTTCTTCTTGACCACTTGGTTGACCTCGGTGCTAGTAACACTCGCGTTCTCGTACGTTGCTACCTTCTCAGTCTTCGATGACACCACATCAGTCGTACTATCGATCTCCTCGACGCGCATCGGCTTCTGTGAAGTTTGGAGGGTCTCCGAGGAGGAAATCTTTACTTCCTCCTTCCCTTGTTCTGAATCAGTTTTTGCTTGTTCCAGCGTAGTCTCAGACGAGTGCTCCTCCACTGAGACAACCGTCGTCTCGGGTACCTTCGTAGCAAGAACTGCCTCCGTAGAACTCGCCACAGGCTGCTCTTCGCTTGGGACATCAGGCTTGTTGTTAAAGGCGGAGACGGGAAGTTCCGACTCCTCCTCGGCCTGTTCGGAGATGATACTGATGACCGTAGCAGGTAGAAAAGACGGGTGTTTCTTATCGGGGGAGGTCGGGCTCAAGTCCTCTTCGGTCAGGTCTTCTTCCTGCGACGGATGTTCTTGCTGTCGCATGATGCGCAGCTTTGCCACAGCAATCGAGTCTTTGCGTCGCATGTTGAGTCTCGACGGCGGCGGTTCGGCGACTTCTTCCTCGTCTTCCTCGTCCTTAGCTTCTCTAGGAACCGGGGGCGGAAGCAGGGACCGGCTGAATGGTTGGATTTTGTCCTCCTGGTGCCAGCCGAGCCTGTGGCCCGGCCGCTTCTCCGATTCCTCCTGAGACAAGGGACGCAAGATGGAGGGCGTCGGCAAAACACTCTCTTCGGGTGTGCCCACCGCATTGACTTCGGGGGCCGCCTGTTCGTCGTCCTTCACACGAATGGTCACCGGGAGCTTTGTCTTTTTCTCCGGGGAGGACACGCTGAATCCGGTCAGGTCCGGAACGGAGGTTTCCACCTGGTGGGGCACCGCAACGCGTTCGGCGAGCGTCGGCTCGGAAGTCGCGACTCCGGCGGCATGGTGGACGACCCCATCGTACAACTCGATGGTCTCTTCTTGTCGCTTGCTGCTGACTTCTTCGCTGGTGTTCGTCTCGATGTGGGAGTCGTGACGCTGCTCGGTACCCGTCGCTTTGTCCGTGACCTGCTTGGTGCTCGCCTTGCGCTCCGTGACGGATTTGCTGACTGTCTCCTGCATGACGGTGCGCCTGATGCTGCGCAGGACCGGCGTCGGCCCTCGGGAAGAGACGCGAGCAGCGCCGGGGACGCCCGTGTCAGCGCCCCCGCCATCCAGAGCCGCATTGGCGGAGCTGCTACGCGCAGCCATTGGGGAAAGCCTGTCGAGCGTGAATGAGACAGCAATCAGTCACTTCTCGAAGCTTTCTTGTTGTTGTCTTTTTGGGGTTTTTTGTCAGCAGCGTAGGAGAACCAACTGACTGGAAAGATTGAAGAGTTGAGAACAATAGGTACCCTCAGACACCTTGCGTCTCCGAGTTTATGATGACTCGTTAAAAAAGGTCGTACCGGTAAAGAAATGAGGTTTTTGCGTAGGCTGCACTTCGTTTCACCTGAAGTCCAGAAGCAGCCGACGCTACGAGCCGATGGGACCAACCAGACAGCGTCAAAAGCGCACCATCATGGTGTTGTTCATGATGGTGCGCTTACATATATATATATATATATATATATATATATATATGTTCCTGAAGGGTTTTTCACCATCCCAAGAACTCTCTCCGCTCGTGCAGAACGGTTTCGCCTCAAGCACTATCGCCCTCTGGCCCGTTAGAAAGGCAATATTTGGGCGATGAAGCACTCTTCGCATCAAAAAAGGACCTTTTTAGAACACTTTTAGGGGGTGTTTAAAAGAACTTTTTAGGGTGCAAAATATTGACAAGCCGAGGAACCCCTAAGAGTTATTTTGGGACCAGATTTTTCTAGAGTGTACTTTATAGACCCCAAGAGACCCCGACAGCATAAGAAACGCAGTGCGTCGCGAGTTTTGAGAATCTCATTATCGCTCCGCAGCCAATGAGGTTGCGGCATCAGTCAATCAAAACGCGCCGAAGAACCAATCCCGAAACAAGAAGAGTGATTATAATAATGTGTCACGCCCTGCGTTTCCTAAGCTGCCTGTGACTATGCGGAGCACAAGTTCGTCTGCTTCTTTTGCAGGGGTTCCGGTGACGTCAGAACGCCGAGCTCTGATTGGCTCTGATTGAAAGGATAGTGGGTAGACCTCAAGGTAGCTAGCATTAAGGTCTACCCACTATCCTTCCAATCAGCCAATCAGAGCCCGGCGTTTCGACGTCACCGGAACCCCTGCGCAAGAAACAAAGGAACTTGCGCTCCGCATAGTCACACCACTCTAGCAGCCGGCCACTCAGTGTTCCAAATTGCTCGACGTAGTTTGGAGGAAACCACGCCGGGGAAGATGTTCGCTCTTATGTAATCATTGGCGTATGTCCATAGAGGAAACACAAACACGAGCGTCAAAGAATGTATGTCTGCATACCTCGCGCTTCAATCAACATGCAAACACCCCCTATCCGCCAACACTCCATGGTGTCCTCCTCGCTCGTAATAATACAGTTCAACTCAAGATCAGGGATTGCTACTTCGAGTTTACCGCAGTGTGGGATATCGTTCACCTACGGATATTTCTCAGAACGCGGTGGCGGTATTATGTACGTAGGTGCTAATGAAGAGTAGTTAGATTATATACACTTCGAGTATACGTGGCTTATATAAACCCCTAGAGGCCTGCATGTGATAGTTATAATTAGTACGATAATTATAATTAGGAATGCCGCGAACCTGCTAAAGTTTGAGTAGACCAGGTTCGACTTTTTCGAACTTCTATTCTAAAGCTCGATTAAAGTTCGACTATTATGTGCATTCGCAGAAATTGAAAACGAGCTGACGTCACCTGGCGGAAGAGAGGTACAATATTTGTTAGTAATATTTTTTGGGAATTTACATTACTTAACTTATACCCCCAGATGGAAAAGTTGATCCCCTTTCCGTCGAATAACATATTGAGGTTCGCGAATCAGATTGAGATCCTGACTACGAGCGTTGCACATGCCTGCACCAAGCTGTCCCAGCACTGACGCGAGCTTATTCGCAGATCACGAAACTTTATTCGATAGGAGCGACATTAAATTTGCCGTGTGGCAGGTATATAAGAAGAAATTTTAGTTTCTAATTTTGAGTTCCGCATACTTCGTCAGTCATACTAAAAAATACAAAATATGTAATTATATATTATTTCCTTCCCAAAGTTTGAAATTCGTTGAGTAGAAGTCGTAAAACACTGCTCCTAAGTCGAACTTGGCCGAACTTTCCTGGGTGTTCTAAAGTTTCCAGTTGAACCTCGAGGTTCCGACAAACGTTCGCGACATCCCTTGTCACATTTATAAACAAACAACCGGAGCAGCCAGCTCTTGTTCATTGGCAGCCGTGCAACACGAACGGGCACCGCGAGGCCAGCCTCGAAGGCGAACGCCGGCGCTGCAGCCTCGGAGTCCCGGCCCTCCTCCGGCGGTGCTGTGCCACAGCGTCCACCACGACCCTTCGGGACTTGGCCACTCGTCGCCCCTGTGCTGCGCGGCTGCCGCCGCCGCGGGGTACCAGGCATCACCACTCCTGACCTCGAGGCAGCAGCTCAGGGACCTCTGCTGGACGCCCAGCAGGGAACCGCGAGAGCTCGCGAGCAACGCCAGGGCCACCAGCGGTGAGCACTTTCTGACCGCGAGGCCACTTTCGTAAAGCGCGGAACACATGTAAGCCAACATCGCGTCGCGTCGCGCCACTGAGCGGAGTAACCATAGCAACCGCCGCTTACGCTATGACGTGGCCGAATGCTCAACACCCACATGGTAGCGTCAGCGATGGTTGCTATGGTGACGCCATACATCGGCGCGACGCGAAGCGGTTTTTGCTCACTGTGCATAAACCCAACCCGTCGACACTTGCATTCGGTAGAGAGTTGAATGGGGACCGGGTGTTTTTCAGTCGGATGGGTAAGCGGATGTGTTAACAAACATCTTGACCTTCAAAAAAACGGTGATACGCGAACGTCATGTGGCATTCCATACTTGCGGACTTTGCTGATGACAACGTGCTGCCAAGTGACACATGTGATGCAAAAAAGAAAAAGAAACTAAATATTGTTGGTAGGTGACTGGCTATGGGCTATGACAAGCGTGTCTTATAAGACGTGCACAAGTAATAAAAGACAAACACGCACGAGCAATAACGAAAAAGGAGCATACATTAAGACTGACTGCCTATGCGCCGACTAACAAAGGGAAAGCATCAGACAAGAGAGCGCGGGGACATCAGAACGCCGAGCTGCAACTAATGCTTAGTGAGTAGAAGTGAAGCCTTTGTCTCTATTCACTCTTCGAACGCGTTCGAACGCGGAACGATGGACGCAGGCGTTTTGCAATCGAACCCGTTCGACGAGTCCAGTGAAAACAAAGTCAGCTATAGATTTAGGTCAGCCCACTAACCCTTCCAACCAGAGCTCGGCGCGTCTCCTCCTCTCCCTCAGTTTCTCGGCGCATATCTGCTTTTTGTTTTCATAACCAATAACTATCCAGGTGATATCAGTTGAATACATATCTTACATTCGTGTAATTTCTGCTAGCTTATTGAAGGTTTATCTCCCGCGAGCGTAACTCCCTCATTCGATAGTTCAAGACAAGCACTGAGTATACGATCATGGCCACATCTAGCGTAACAGAGGCTATGATAGAAATAGCCACCAGCACTAAGAAATCTCATTTCCGTGCAAGCCATCTATTTTTACATGTAATCCACATGACGTCATCGGACCGTGCTGTACTTGTTTCCGCGAAAAAAAAACAATTTTGTGGTGCGAAATGTTTGCTGCAGAATGTGCATTCGCCTCAAATGGGGCGTCAATGCAAGCCATGTATCGATAGTTTGGCGTGATAAATGCCTCTTTGTCTGTCACACCGCTAGTTTCTCTCCTGTCCCTTCACCGTGTGTATTGTGAACGCGTACAGGTCTCACAGTCTTAAGATGCACCGGAAGCAACGATCGATACTGCTAAGTGAGGTCAAGCGGAGGCCATGTTCACCTTCCGCGCGAAAGGCCTCACCTGAAGACGTACAGCGTTGGAGCAGTTCACCGTCCAATGGCGTGAAGCTCCGGTGTCCGCTACGGGTATTCCACCATGTCCAGGCAGGACGTGCCCGCGCTCAGCGCGGGGCACCGCTCGGGTGCCACGACCCGAATTTGGCGGCGCCTGTCCCTTGGCCCATGTCCCGCTGGAAGGACAATTTAGTCTTCGTCGTCGTCTTTGCTTCAGTGGGTCCTCTGGCGTTGAAGACGGTTGCTCCGAGTCAAAGCGAAGAAGACGTCCCTCCAGCGTGCCCGCAATCTCAGGAACGACGGGGAAGGCGCCGTGTAACCGAGATTTCTGTTTTACGCCGATGAAGTCCCCACGCGGTCGAAATTAATCCTCGGTCCTCCGCCGGGGCGTGCCAAATGCCGTTCGTTGGTTGGGTACTTAAAACTCGCAAAATTTTATTTTGTTCGATTTGGCGTGGACGGCTGATGACGTCGTTGAGACTTCGAGGAAGGAGGGAGGGCAAATTAAGAAACCCATTAGTACTTTCTTCGGGCTAATATCCTTCTATTTAGATGTATATAGACCCATTTTCTAAAGTCAGCGCCACGCAATAGTTTGATCGCATATTCTGGCCACTATAGGGCTGCGCCAGCATTGGGCGCGAACTCGGCTCAGCGGGTAACGAAAACGAGTGACTGTGTCAGCGTTCGCCGAGAACTCGGATCCAATAACAACGCTTCGTACCAGCGTTCGTACCCGAGAAATGGCCACTGCCAACGTTGCTTGATGGAGTTTTAAAAATGGTATATGTTTACAGCGGAGCTGTTAAGGGCTAGTTTCCCCAGGGTCGTGTCCCCCGCAAAGAAATGAAGACACCAAACTCTGGACGCCTACCGCCATCTATGAGCGACGGCGGCAAGCCACGTATCTGTCTGCCGCCGTCGCTCATAGATGGCGGCTGCCTTTCCACTCTGGCTTGCCGACTTGCGGCCGGCCATTACTTTCCATTGTACAGCTCCGCTGGTCTTCCTTCACCAGAGTGGAAAGGCTGAATTTTTTTTTTTTTTTTTTTTTGTACAGGGAACTTATATGCTCGCCGTTAAACACTCCATCAACCGAAAGCGACAGCGAATTAGTTCCCCCAAACGCGTTCGGTTACACATCTAGTTTTCAGCTAATGTCATTGAATATTCGCGTATGTAAGCGCACAAACGACATACGGGGTAAATAAGTCGTAAGTCCACCCTTTGTCCACCGACACTTAGCAGTAATTAGTAATTGCGCAGTGTTACAGCTCGCCGGACTGACTATTCGTAACTCCAACAAAGTGCATTAAGATAAATAATTCCAGCTATACAAAAGGCTTTTTTGTTTATTTTTGAGCCGTTTAAATGATGTGACATCATTTTAACTATTGACAGACTGAAATATTTCAATTTATTGCTCACGAACGAGCGTATCTACCCGCAGAAACTACCGACACTGCACACGTGCAGAAACGCGTTTTCGTCAAGTGTGAACCATCTGCGCCAGTGCCACTGCCTTGGCGTAACGTTAGAAATACGAGACCTTCTTCTTAAAGGTAGCTCACCGCGCACATATACGATGGGCGTACCTTATTGATTTACAATTTACTTGTTTGCTGCAGATACCGGCCACTCTATACATATGCCCACCTTCTCGATAGACTCCCCCTGGAGCCGAATTCCTTCGCGCCACCTCTGTGCCAGCCTTTCAATGCCCTGCTGAAACCATTTTTTTGGAAGAGCCTCGCACCCACACCTGGACTGCTGCTTCGAGCTGATTAATCACCGCAAAACAACATCCTCGCAGTTTTTTTTTTTTTTTTTCTTTTTTGCGAAGTCATTAATTGTTTTATGGAGCAAACCGGCGGTTTTCAGCTTTTGAAGCCGAGCCAAACGGCACCTAAATTCCCCTGTTTAATGGAGCGAAGCCTGTAGCCTGTAGCAGCGAATTTGATGGATAAATTTCCATTGGCTCCGTGTCACGCGTGCCCCGTGGCTCGCGCTCGGCCGCCGCTCTCGTGTCACGCGCTGCCGGGGCAGCGGCCTAGGGTGACCACCTTCCTGCTGGCAAAAAGCGGGACACCCGGATTTGGGGAGGGGGGGGGGGGGGGGGGGGTTCACGATTGACGAAAAATGTAAGTTATGCAAGACGCTTCACGCTTATCGCAATGCAACAATAGTGCTTGCAAAGAAAGGACAACGAGTTTGAACACGGGCCAAAGTATAAGTACCCTTTAATGTAATTATCCCGTGTTTTTAATTTCCTTCGTGTCTCGCAACCTTTCTGCTCCGTGTCATAAAAAAAAAAAAATTGAATTATCCCCAACCAAAATGTTTCCGCCACAAGAGAGTGAAGTTGCTCTCGCTTCTTTCGCAAGATTCAATCGATAACGATCGACAGTGTCCAGTTCAGCCACGAATAAAACAAAAAGCACGCCGATAATCCGTAGTGACCGACTGACTTACCTATAGCTCTCGTATGCCCTCCAAGGTCGACGAATCCAATGACCCGAGACTAGCAGGGTGTTTTATTCTAGGCAAGAGTGTGCGCGATGAACGCGTACTGCAGCGGTCACACGTACAAAAGACAGTCTGGAGACACTGTCTCAAGCGTGTCTCTTCCCTGCCACACTGGTTATCTAAACACTGACTGCAGACATCTTTTTAGACTTAGGCTAGGTGGTTCAAGCTGCCGCCCGTTTCAAAGGGTGTAGCCATTAACATCCATCCATCCATCCATCCATCCATGTTCGAAACATACGTTTGTATGAACATAGCCTCCTCTATACAGACAAAGCCTGGCAGATCGCCACGAGACGCGGCCGCCGAAAGTGAAAAGGTAGCGCGGCAGACAATGATGATGATGATGATGAACTCGCAGCTCTTCCCTTTGAGTCGGGCGGGTACGAATAAACACGCCCAAGCTTTTAAAGGAAAAGGGGGGGGGGGGGGGGGGGGGGGGGGACTAGTTAGTTGTTGGTGTCACAGTGAATTGTGGTTAGTGTCATCTCTGATGGATCTTTCTCCACCAACCTTCGAAGCGTCTCTTAGTCCGTTCAACAGCAATCCGCGAGGCCACGTTGACGCTGGCGCGACCGCTGGAGTTTGCTCTGGTGGGCGGATGCGGGTTTTCTTGCGTTGTCATAAAGCCAGGTGCCGTCGCTAGAAGTCGCGCCGTCTCAGGGGGTGGGGCCAACCCTTCTGCGGGGGTTGGCAGTATGCCCTTGCACTCGAGTATGACGTGCTCTATTGTTTCCTCATTCGCCTGACACACTCAGCATAGGGTTCACGTTACGGTAGTGTCGAACCGTTGCCTGTAGACAAGCGTTCGAAGAGCACCCGCACGTGCCTCGAACAGTAGACAGCTTCCAAAGCTGTTTTCATGTATACCTGCGTCTCTGCGGTGATTTGCTGTTTTTCGGAGGCGTACGTTGTCAGCGTTGACTTAGTTTGGGTAGCTTCACGCCACTGTACTTTCTCCTGCTCTCGTACCCTCTTTCGCACCTCGGGTTCCCATTCTTTTCACGTGGTCGCCCCCACCGGTGCTCTGAAAAAAAAAAAAAAACGAACTTTTTCTCCAGTTGGTAAAGACGCTTCTGCCACCGGGTCCGCACGGAAGTTCGGTGGGTGTAAACGAACAACCTCTTCACCCAGCGGCAGCGGTCCATGTGCCGAAGTCTCCCGTTATACCCAACCTTACTGGTTGCCTCCCGTGCCACGAACGATGACCAGCCTAGGTCACCCTGCACCGCCTCGTTAGCCACCATCCCATGGCAGCCCAGTGCTGCGCCCCACCTCTCGCTGTCTGCGCTCCAAGACGGTTTTCACTGCGCCCGGCACACATACCACGGCATTGGGAAACATCAAACCGGGTACCACGACGGCCTTCCACAACTCCCGGCTGACTCACAAGAGGCATGTAACTGGCGCCCCGCTGCGGCGAGACGCCGAAACGCACTTGTCCCGAGCGATGGAATGTCCGGTCGTGCTTCTCGCGTTCCTCGGGCTCTTTTCTCGTCGGGTTTTAAAACCATTTTTCGGGTCCTTGCCACTGCAAAATCTGTGCGCTGACAACAGGCTCCCCGAGAAATGCTCTGTGCTACCAGATTCTCGCGCTCCAAATCTGCGACCGGGCACTCTATGGCTCCGTCATCGAACTGCCAGGCTTTGTGAGTATAGAGGAGGCTATGTTATGAAGCAAGCGTGCTTTGAACATTCTCGATGCGTGTCTGGGAGTACTTGAACTCTTCAGGAATCGACGCGAACCTAGCGGCGTAATGCCGCGCAAAGCATCTTGGAAACCCGTTGGCCACTATGGACAATTGACTCCGTAAGTGTGACGTCATGGGTCCAAACAAACCGTTGCTAGGGGTAGTTGTTATGGACAAATACATGTGGATAGGTTTCGCTACAAAAGCCCGACCGTTCAAAAATCAGGAGTAGGATTTACACTTCTAAAAATCACAGATATAGAAAGCTTGGATGTCATATATGTTTCGACAGAAGTGTGCCGGTAATCGCTTGTTTCTGAAATATTTACGATTGCGACTTCCTGTCCTCAAGATGCCATGCAGCAGACGACGAATGCAAGTAGTATGCCGTCTGCCACACGCCCGCCGGCCAAGCCGGCGCCGGCGTCTGAATCAAGTGAATAAAGACGATATTCTGTTATTGCATTTGTTTGAAATATAAGGAGTTTCAGACACTTATAAGAGTTCATAGTGGGTGCGATGCAAAATATGGTTTATCGAAAGTCCGGGGGTCGATCGAGATGATCATCTGCTAAAAGTGCATTGCACCCGTGAGAAAAGCACTTCAGGCGATCGGTTGAGATCCCAAATTTTGTTTGCGGACTCGCGTTATGGGAGTGTGCTTCGTACCTGGTTGTAACCACCGCGTGGAGAAAGATTCTTGCAGTTCATCCAGATTTATACAAGACCCCAAAACGCGAACGAACTGGATAAAAAAAACATAAGGTGAGTTTATTACAGATTGTACTCGCATCGCGGGTTCGATGGAGATATTCACCAAAAAGCATATCTGCGGAATTTGAAGTATACCAAGGGATAAAAAAAAAAGCAAAATACTGCGAAATCGCGATAGACATGCAATTCTTTAATTACCTGACAACCTCAAGAATAATAATAACAAACGACTTACCTCGACGGCGTACGATTTGTTTCTCATGCTGGCCTGCATTACGCCGGTAATGCACTTCAGGTCGTCGTCGTAACTGATCTGCATGGCATGGTTTGATCTTACGGCATTTTCACCCCTGTGAACTAAGCTGGGTTCTTCACAGAAAAGAAAGGCACATTGCGGAGGCCCCTACGGCCATGGCGAGGCACTTGTTTTTGTAGCTCGTTTACCGACGCAATTCAATGAAGACGCCCGCTGCAACAGAGGCCAGCAAATCTATCGTGTCGTCTGCTACCAAAGCAAAGCGGAGTGTAATACTTTAAAGATGGCTTTCATCGTTGCAATACGACACTGAGACGACAAGAACATCTTCATAATTAGATATCAAGAAGTTAGGTTGCTTACAAAAAATTATTTACTTACTTGTAAGCAAAACTCTAGCCTCATGTAGAGTCTCCATGCATTAGTCCATAACAACGTCCCTAGCAACGGTTTGTTTGGACCCAGACGCCATGTTGTGACGTAGTCACTTACGGGGTCAATTGCAAGCACGGCGCCCCGACTGGTGTCCCGTGAGTGCAAGATAGCGCAGCTTGCGCGTGAACATAGCTTTGGTAAGCTTGAAGCTTTCGTAAGTCCCCACGTGCAGAGATATGGTGGCGGCCGGTGGCCTCGCTTGCAACCTTCTATACTCCATCTCAGAAGTTCCGTACGGCGCAGTGAAAACTCCATGCAATTTCAACCAATCGGCAGAGCGAGCACATCACAGAGATGATATCACTACAGTGTACACCGCAGGCACGTAGCCAGAATTTTGTTTCGGGGGGGGGGGGGGGGGGGGGGGCGCCATGACAAAATGCTGTATAAGGGGGAGGGGGGAGAGGAGGTCCCAGCAAAATGGAAGATTTCGGGGGGGGAGGGCCGAAATCTTCGGGGGGGGGGGGGGCCCGGGCCCCATGGGCCTCCCCCTGGATACGTGCCTGGTACACCGTTGGTGTACACTGTAATATCCCTACGCGCTTCAGCATTCTCTTCTGCCCATCTGTTCCTTTAACGTTCTTTTTTTTTCTTTGCATTTATTGCGTTTACAGCGTTGACTTAACGCTTAATAAGTTTTAACAACTGAGATTGGTTGTAGCGAACGGTGCTACTCTGTTTGAACGAATATTAGTGCGGGTCTTGGTATGTCTCATTTTAGGGAGAGAAATGAATATTGCGTGGTCTACCATCTGCGTGCTGTTGCACTGGTTGTTGTCACTGTCATGGTAACTAAACACGCCCGACGTTTGAACCTATCACCTATCAACGGGTGGCAGCAGAATTTGTTGATTTGGTAAGGCGTGGTTTTTTAATCGCCGATTTTATGCGCCTATCGCAAACTTTACACAACTTCTTTCTGTTTACATTTGTCCCGTGGGACAAAACAAAAGCAAAGCATTACGACATGTAACAAGTAAGAAAACAAAAAAAAAAAGGGATGAGTGACAGTTTCGGTTGAAGTCTGGTTCACAGATTTGCGTCGGTTACATCAACAGCGACCAAAAACGACAGCAACGAAGGGTACATTGTGACATTCGTGGCTCATGATCCCGTCCCCGAGTTACTTCTTTCGTGGCTTGCCACGCTGTCTACGGCGAATACATATCCCGGTGACTCAGTCGTTGCTGTCGTTTCGGTCGCTTTGAACGTAACTATCGCAACTCTCTGACCGAGGCTTGAAACTAGGGATGCCGCGAACCACCCTAGGTTCGAAATCGAAAGGTTTCGATATTTTCGAACCGAACTGATGTTCGAAATCGAAAGGTTTCGATATTTTCAACCGTACAGAGGTTCGAATTCGAAAAATTCGCAACTTTCAAAAATCGTGGAGTTTCGAATTCGAAAAGTTCGAAGCTTTCACGGTTTCTAAAAGTTCGGGTTCGATTATTTCGAATATTTGTTTACTTGAGGTTCGAGAAATTCGAAGATTTCGAACTTTCCTAACTTGAAATTCGAGAGATTCGAATGTTTCGAATTTCTCTGGATCTGAAATTCGACAAATTCGAACGTTTCGAATTTTCATAAACATAAAGTTCGATACATTCGAAGATTTCGAATTTCTTTCTACATAAAGTTTGAAAATTTCGAAAGTTTCGATTCTCTTTCAAGGCTAAATTCGAAAAAAAAACACAAAAAAACTTCGAAGGTTTCTAATTTCTTTGAAGTCCAAGTGCGCAAAGTTCGAGGTCCGGTTTTAATGTTCCGCCACAGTTTCAGTTTCAAATAACGTTTTCACGTCTCACTGGTTTTCACGAAATCAGGTTTAGAAAAGTTCGGGTGTGATATTTAGACTGCGCGAAGTTGGTCAGGCAATTAAATGAGACGACGAGTTTCCCGGATGTGCTGGAATATTTGCCAGTGCAGAGTGACGTGTGACCATAGATCAGTAATTGTGACCGCCAGCCCGGGGTGGTCATTAACATGCATCACGAAGTAGTGATCACACGAACGCACTGTTTAACGATACTCATCCAGTTTGAAACGGCCAGGCGCAGGCAGGTTGTTGAGACTCAGAAAAACCTTGAAGCGATCTGGCAAACTGCCTCCCATATACCCCCTTGCACGCTGGTAATAATCTGATCGAACGCCGCCCGAATGACGCTGGCATATAGTAAGATTAGTTTCTACATGATGCAAAACCCTGAGACTGGGAATGAAATTTGAAAGAAAAAGTGTTAGAAGACAAAAAAAAGGGGACAGGACAACGCCTCAAACTCAGCTCTGGGAATGAAATTTGAAAGAAAAAGTGTAAGAAGACAGAAGAAAGGGGACAGGACATTGTCTCAAACTGAGCTCAGGACAACGTCTAAAACTCAACTCAGCTGAAAAGTCAGCTCAGGACAACGTCTCAAACTCAACTCAGCTGAAAGGTCAGCTCAGGACAACGTCTCAAACTCAACTCAGCTGAAAAGTCAACTCAGGACAACGTCTCGAACTCAACTCAGCTGAGTTTGAGACGTTATCCTGTCCCTTTTTTTCTTTCTTCTTACACTATTTCTTGCGAATTTCATTCCCAGTCTCGGGATTTTGCATCATGATCAAGATACATCAGCTCGCCTACACCTTGATAATTTTTGTGTTTGTAATTGCTTTGGAGGTTTATTTTTGGGGACGGAAGAAACGCCAAGCAAAAAGCACAGAAGCTGATACAACTTGAGGTTGAGGAGCGTTCTACCATACCAGTGGTGTCGGAAGGGGAAAAACGGGGGGCTTCAGTCTCTCCTCTCCCCCCCCCCCCCCCCCCCCCCCCCCACACAGATATTTCTGACTGTTAAAGTAAACAATACGGGAAAAGACGGCATGGTCGAGCTTCTTTTAATCTGAATTATTTAGGCATATGTAAAGCTAATGTCGCTCTTCACTGAAAAAAGATCGCGTAGATGGTACTTGTTAGAAACTCGTTGTCAGAAGGCCCTATTCGTCACATGCTCGGTGGCTCGAAAGTTCAAGGCTATGTCTTTTCGACCTAAATAACTGTGCCATTGGTAAAAAATAATAAATAAATAAACATAACAATAAATGCAAAAATAAAAAGCTGGAGAAAAAAAAAACTATCAAGAACCCGCCAGAAGTGTTGTATTCTTGCATATTCAGAGGCCCAAAACTATGAAACAAGTTTCTCCTACCAAAATGTGTACAGGCAAATAGAAACACGTCACAGGAACGTGAAATTATAAAAAAATTAAAAATGATTTTTTTTTAAATGACGTGCTGAACTTGAACAATTTTAGAAATCTTCTCCCATGAGTTAATTTATTCCCCAACGTGAAAAAAACAATAAATACATTATTTTGTATTCTGCAGGTGGTAATGATATGTACTGTCTGTGGTATAATTTAAATGCGATACCTCAAACAATGTAGACGAAAAAAATTACCAAGTTTAGGGCATAATTGCCCGTAGATACAGGTTTGGATATTTATTCGAAACTCGTCTTGAACAACAATAATCATATCTTAAGACGACACTTACCTAGGCTATACATAAATCATTCTTAAAAAGTTTAACATCACTACCATAAATAGCTTCGGCTATATCGAGCTTCAAATATGGCACAAACGACAATTGTCAAAAACCCGTCGTCCTTCCTAGCTCCTTCGGGAAGCAGTGCAACGATTTTAACGTTGAAAGAATTGGCAGTTTGCATTTTTTATATTGTATATCCAAGCCCAAGTGACCAAAAAAAGCATCACCTTTCCCCGAAAAACTGCTAATCTGCTGCGTAATCGCAAGGCAAAAAACGAATTATTTGCCGATCTGCAGCCGCCTGTGGCGGCTACGGGAACTAAAATGACGGCGTCTCTGGGGGTACGCGGAAGTCAACAAACCCTGTCCCCCTCCGCTAATGCACTCGCCGTCAGCCCCGTGGCGAACCGTCCTTTGTGTCCATCGCTCGCCGCGACCTTCGACAAAGCTAATCTTTTGAAAGTCGACAATCGCGGAGGAAGCGGCTGGGGTCTCTGAAGAGAGGGCCCAAGGGCAAACCACGTGAACCCCCAGAGTACGTCACTCGAAAATCGGCATGGAGAGTTGAGAGGCACTTCGACCTTCGGTTTGTTTCATTTTTTTTTAAGTAACAACTAGCGCTCGCAAGAAAATGCGGTTTTCGGTATTTCGTTCCATAGGTGACGCAGATTAATTTCCGCAGTTAATTGGGCAAAGTCTGAAAATCGTTGCACTGCCCCTTTAAAACCAAGCATGCCAGATGATTGAAATAAACGGCATTGTCTTTCGCAAGGAATGCGGCACCGCATGTAAAATTGAAAAAAAAAAAAAAATTACGAATGTACTTTACTGCTCGAATCCAAATGAAACCGCCTGCCAGTCTTTCGAAGTTCGACGAACTTCAAACTTTTACCCTAAACGTTCGAAGTTCGTCGACCTTTTGACTTTTCAGGAACCGAAAGTTCGACAATTTTCGAATCTTTAAATTAATAAGTTCGAAAGTTTGAAACTTATCGAATTTCTTAGAGTAGGAAGTTCGAAAGTTCGAAAAGCTTCGAACTTTTTAGAGCAAAAAGTTTGAAAGGTCGAAAATCATCACATTTTTTAGTCTATCAAGTTCGAAAGTTGGACAAGCATCGAATTTCGCCGCGTAAGAAGCTCGAAATTTCGAAAAGCGTCGAACTTCTTAGTTTAATAAGTTCAAAAATTCGACTTCCGTCGAATTTCTCGATATGGAAAGTTCGAAAATTAGAAATCTTTCGAACCTTTCGAACCGCTTGATTCGATCATCGAACCTTCGGTTCGAAAAAAGTTCGCGACATCCCTACTTGAAACGTGAACACTTTCCAGGGCCGTGGCGAGAGCCCAATGACGTTTTCCCGCGTACTGGAAGTTTCGACATTCAAGACTGCAGCGGCCGCGCAGAAAATGTGTATTGAAAAACGGTATTCACACTTAGGAAAGAAAAAAAAAGTATATGTTTATACTTTTTTTTTATACTTCCCCAATAATAGGCTGACAAGAACGTGCCCACGTGTCCGGTTCTTGGCGGTAATCCCCCGCTTGCTTTCTTGCTCGGAACACCTCTCCAGCGCCTTCGAGAAAACCTCTCCGTCGGATGTTTTGGGCCGAGAGTAGGGCCTGAACACTTCGCTTGGCGGGTGCTGGCAACCGTCCTGTCCACTGACCTGGGATTTCGGTCTGCAGACGGTACTTCTTGGTTTCGCGAAGATACCCACGACGCCACTGAATAAATTTGGGGCACTCGATCAGATGGCCATTCTTTTACCGTTAGTCGTACCTAAAGTCAAGTTCTTAGCTTGCGATGCAGGGTTGCTATTGCTAATCTGCGTAGGCGTTGTTCTAGGCGATGCATCTCTGCAGCGTTGCGACAGTAGGGATCTCCTTCTTCTAAGGATGCCAAGATCCAACGCATCGAGCCTCTTCTCCCGCTCAAGCCACCTCGAAACAAGCCGTAATGTTCCCATCTCTCATGGACACAGCCACGGTGGAAGAAACATATTTAGGTGATGCCACTGGCCGCTCTTTCCGCGGGGAGGGGGGGGGGGGGGGGGGGGGGGGGGCGAGGCGAGCGATTAGATTGTGTTCGGAGCTAGCCTCGGACCAGGAGTAGTTAGTTCCGCGCCGCCGCTGAGGGCGCTGAGGTATGAGGTCCCTCCTCGGCGGCCACGGTGTCGGCGGCGTAGCGTGCTCGCCTTTTTCGCGGTGTGGTGGTGTGATGGTGGTATGCGGCCAGTGGCTGGCCTCGTGTTTTGCTTTGGCGCTGTGTCGATCACAGGTGCCACCATCGTGCACGAAGGTGAGCCTTAACCCGAAGAAGGAGGAAGAGATCACAGATTTACGGACTCTGGCGACTTGGTGGCGGCGTGGTGGCGGTGAGAGGTATAAGGTAAGCGGTAAGCGAGGGAATGCGGGACCACCGCTGGGAGAAAAAAACGGACCGGTCGGTTTGGGAGGGATCTCATACTTGGCCGCCATCTATCCCCATGCGAGTGAAGCGCGCTCGGTCCTCCGAACATAATGTGGCCGCCGCGTCGGACATAGAGTCATCACCTAAATGTTTCTTCCACCGTGGTCAAGGGGGCGATCGAAACCGAAATCATGCCACTCCTCTCCATGGCGAACCAGGTCCCATACTGCAACGCGTGCAGTGCTGCGTGCAAGGACTTTTGGTAGTAGTTCATTCCGTCATAATGTCTGCAGCGAACACCGTCGTTTTTGTATGATGTACGGGCCCAGTATGACTGAGGCTTAAGAAGGGAAGATTTGGACAAGGAACAGTCTTCGCTTAGAGTAAACAATTTCCTGAAATCGGTGTTTTTCGGTTTTTATGTGATTTTGTATTTTTTCCCCTACGGATGTTTATCGATGTTTTCCGGTTAAAACCGGAAAGTGTGCGGCCCACATATAGTCCCCACATACGTTCGGAACATCTATAGAGAGCACATGACGAGGACGTCTCGAGTGATTCGGGTGTCGGGGCGCGTAGACGCCGTGCCGTCCTCCACAACCCAGCCGGAGGAAGAGCAAGTCGGTTCGGAAGACCTGGACTCCGGGGCTTCTTCGGCAGCACCGAGGTCCACGTGCTCGCCGGAGCTGGCGACGACGTCGGCGGCGGCCCGCCGCAGCCCTCCGACGTCTGGCCCGGCGGCGTCTTCGTCGTCACTGCTGTCCCCAGGACTGCCGCTGGGCACGCTGCCGTCTTCCGCGGCCCTCTCCGAGCTCCAGGCAGCTGGAGCTGCAGCACACTCGGCGCTGCCTTTCCTCAGGGGACCGCTGACGCTGCTGCCAAGGCCCTTGCTCTGGTGGCCACTCGCCGAAGGTATGTCATGGCGCGCAAGAGAACAGCGCCGAAGAAGCGCAAGGACGTGGGGAAGGGCCTGGTGCCCCATCCTGTGTTCGATGATAATTGAGGCTGTGTGGATATTTAGACAGCGTGTCAGCTGTCTTGGTCCTTGTGTTTATTTGACGCTGTATTATTGTACATGATGAATCAACTGGCTCAAACTCTGAGCTTTAGCAACGCTAACTCTCGTCTTTCCATGTAGACTTGTGTCGTTCTAACGCGTTCGAAGAGTGGGTCTACTCATTAATCATTTCAACCAGAGCTCCGCGTTCTCACGCCCCCGCACGCTCTCGTCTCCTCCCCTCCTTCAGTTTCTCATCGCATAGACTTCTATGACAAAAGGCGAAAAACAAAATACGCAAAATGTTCTGTTCAGTTCCTTACCTCAGTCTACTTTTCATCATCCGTGAGCAGATTTAGGAAGGCGTAAGCGAGAATCTCCATCGCCAGAATCGAACGACCCTGGGCCGGTTTTCTGATCAGTACGGGTATCTCTTCCGGCGGTTAATTCCCCCGAAAAGCGTGAAGAGGGAGCTTCTGGTAAAGCTCAGAACGCCGTGCCGACGTTTCACTAGGAGACCTAGCTTCAAGCTAGGTCTCCAAGTGAAACGTCGGCACGCCGTTGCTAGGTCTCCTATAGTGAAACGTCGGCACGCCGTTCTGAGGTTTACCAGAAGCTCCCTCTTCACGTTCCTCTGCCAGCTTCGCTTCCCTTGGTGTTTTGTTTGAACTCACCCGCAAGAGGGATTCAAGGGTCACGTGACCGGCTTTGTGTGGAGAAAGTACCTAGCGCTTCAGCCGATTCCACTCAGCAGACGCAAGTCTTGCCCGTTGTTTTCTTTAATTCTCAATTGATACGATCTTCCCGGCCAGAAATAACTTTGTTGCTTATAAAGCAGACGAATGCGGAATATTTCACTTACATTTCAAGCCTCTTCACCTTTGTATCTTCGCGAAAAATCGGAGTTTAATATTCGAAGCAAGGACGGACTTACGGCAGCAATTTGGTTGGAACCGCTAGGTACCTTTAGTTTCTCGTCCCCAAGGAGCCGGTCACGTGACCTCAAAATCCCTCTTGCGGTTGAGTTAACCGCTGGGCTCCTTGTTTCTTCGGGAAAGAAACCCACGCTTCCTCCTCTTATCCCTGGGCGTGACTCGAATACCTTCCAGGTATTCGGGTCACGCCCATGTTTCCTAGAGGCTGGGAAATCCCCCTCCCATGCCCTCAGTTACAGAAATATGTATCCACTTTCCATAAATTTGTCCAAAAACTAGTGCTAGAAGCTATAGATATTCTCAAGAAACTGTGTCCACTGTCTATCTATCCAATGTCTATGCATGTATATCTGGCCGCTTTTTCTGTAGACTTTCTAGGGAACTTAGTCTACGGAGATTTTATAGACCGACACGCTGTTTCCAAACAAGCCCGCGTTTGCCCACACCAGGTGTGGGCACTGTGCGTGCGCAGAAACCAGATTCACGTGAATTGAAGCGTCTGCGCATGCGCAGTGACGTCGACAGCGCCACCGCAGCTGCGTGACATCAGGGCCGCGTGTTGGTCTGTAAAAATTGCATAGAAAACAGATAGAAATCATTACAACGTTTTTATCTCCTTTCGATAAACAATTGGGTTGTTTTTCGCGTGAAAAAAAATTATTCCTAAACATTATTTTTAGGTTTTTCTCATGTAAACATGCACTCGCCAATTGCTTTGTGCACATACGCAGATCACAAATACACACGCCACGGAGTGCTCATAACAGTAGTAATTCAGTAGTGTTGACTGCTCCACCGCTATACACGTTTGCAAGTACGGCCTCAGGGCGCCGCCATCTTGGGGTGCGCTTGGGCGCGTCATTATCCGATGATGACGCGCACAAGTGCACCCCAATGAACAAGATGGCGGTGCCCTGAGGCCGTACTTGCAAACGCGTATATACACTCTACATTTGAAAGGGAAACGTTTGAACGAGGACCACTCCAGAAGATAAAAAGATTACAAGTATGTTGCATTTTCTCTATCATTTATATAATAATTTAATTAATAACTTATACAAAATGTGGTTTCCAAGTGTTGGTGAACTGTATGTCCAACTATACAGCGTTGCAAGAAGCGATTATTATTGGACACAGTCGAGAAAAACAGCCTCGGCAAGGAGGTTCCGAAAGGCTGAGATGTCGTTTCTCCGCAGTGCATCTAATATATACAGTTTCGTCTACAGAAATTGTATAAAAATATGGAAACAAAAAGTGTATCTGAACGCGGCAAAAGAAATTCTATAGCATTTATAGCTTTTCTTGAAAGTTTATAGAAAATCTATCGAAAATTGTCGAGACGACGTGACTAGATAGGAAGTTTAAAGGGTCGCTAAGATATCGATATGATTTCTATAGACTGCCTGAAATATTCTTTTTTTGTAGGGGCTGTTTCATTCCTAATATCCGATAAGCGTAGTTTTTTCTTTTGTCCGACGACAAAAATATAGAGAAAAAAACAAAAACACGAATCTTTGAGGACCATAAACCCCGAAAAAGCCCCGTCGAATTTGAAGAAAAATAAACTCCGAAGACACGAAACGGGGCTACTCCCAAAACCACGTGACCCCGATCGAGCGGTTAGAAACACTCTGAAATCTAGGCACTCAAAGCCGCAGTCGCACTGCTCACACATTATGCAAAAGACACGGAGTTGCTCCGCAGACACGATGAGAGCATTATCTGCGGACACGCCTCAAGCCTATATGTTGGAGGAATGTTCGCTTCCAACATCATATGCGCGCTTCTGCAGATATTTTTTGTAAGACCAATGCGTCATACGAGGAGGAGACAGGCAGTGCGACTGTCTTTTGTACGCAGGCGTGCAGGAGACAGCGGCCAAGCTGCTCTTCTGCAGCCTGCGCTGGATCCGCAGCGTGCCGGCCTTCGTGCAGCTCTGCTGCCGCGACCAGCTGCTCCTGCTCGAGGCCTCGTGGAGCGGCGTGTTCCTGCTTAGCGCCGCCCAGTGGGGGTTTCCGCTCGCCGGTGCAGCCACCGCGGCCGGCTCCGGTGAGCTCTTTTCACCTCCCTTAAATGGAACAGCCTGGTGTAAACCTCAAACTCACAACAAACTTTTTTTTTTTTTTTAGCATGGCGTGTGTGTAGCGTTGGCAAGGCCCTGCCTTGCTCTAAACAAGGCAGCGCTACGGCCTTACCTATGCGGAGCGCAAGTTCGTCTGCTTTTTGAACAGGGGCTGCGATGATGTCAGAACGGCAAGCTCTTATTGGCTGATTGAAAACAAAAATAGTGGGTAGACCTCAAGGCATCTAGAATTGAGGTTTACCCACTATCCTTTCAATCAAAGCCAATAGGAGCTCGGCGTCGTTCTGACGTCAGCGCAACTCCGGCGCACGAAGCAGACGACTTGCTCTCCGCATGGACATGGGCACGAGTGCAATGTTAGCGTCTCGCTGGGGTTCGTGTTCTTGCTGATTGAACACGAATCCTAGCGGGACGCTGAAGCAACACTCTTGTCTAATCTGGCCCGTGCTAATGTCAAGCAATAATTATGAACGGTATTTACTGAAAATTAAGAAACTGTTGCATTTCCCCTCCAAGTCCTTGATGCAGTCAACGATATAAGCTATACTTCGTCTCACCCTACGATGGACTAAAGGCAAAATCTACGGACCGCAAGATCCAATCACGAGCCACTTAGAAATCATGTATTGCGCTTTGATGCGCGTATCAGTGCCCGCGTCTCGGATCACTGATGGGGATGGGCGGAGAGTGGTTTGAATCGAAACAGCACTGAGTGACTCAACGATTTTACCTCGTAAAAAAGAGGCTGTTTGCAGTGTCGAAGCCATAGAAATGATGCAGCGTTTTTGGGTTCAGAGCATTATGCGTCCACCCCTAATCAATGCTACGCATGTCATAGCGTGGAACGTGATTGGACCTGGCGGCCCATGGCTTTGGCCCTTAGTCCATCGTAGGATGAGACAAAGTATAATGGGGTCAATCAAATATCATCAAAAGTTCAGCGTCACGGCGTTCGTTGTCTTTCTGTGTCCCTTCTATCATCGGCTCAACCAATCAACCGCAGTGAATACACAATGACCTTGCGCATTTAGTATGTGTGTGTGTCCTCGTACGTGGTGTAACCTTGCCTACACTCGGACATACGGTGAAGCGGAGCATAGCCAGCCGGCAACGGCCAGGCGGCGCCAGCGGCCTGAGAGCCCACGGCGATACCCTGTCTCGTTGTAACTTGGCAAAGGCTGAACGCTACGCCCTACATTGCCATTCCATTGCGTTCCGACGGCTTCCATGTGTGCTACGTAGACGAGCGCAACGCATACGTATTTGAACATGACGCAGCGCCTCAGACTTGTTCGCAGTAAAAGCGCTCTCCGGCGATACGTGGTCACGTGCCTCACACCATTCTTCCGATTGTCCCGCAGGGGCCGTAGCTTCTGCGGTACTGGCATGTTAGACGCCCACGACTTCCCGACCTACCCAGCATTTCTTGCCTTAGACCCTAGAGCGACGCCACCAAAGTAATAGCATTTACGTTTGAATAATGCAGCCGCCATTCTCAGGCATACCCAATAGGCAATAGCTCTTGCTACAGATGATAGCGCGAAACAAAACAGCACTGAAGGTTGCCCGCACGCGGCTGTGGAACATCCGATCGTATCTGTGGGCGCAGATCCCGTCTTCACGATCGATTTGTATGCGCAGATGGCTCCGGTGATGCTCCAAGCACCCTGCGTGGTCTCCAGGTTGTGAGGGACGCAGTATCGCGACTCAGTGCGCTCCAAACAGACGCCACCGAATATTCCTGCTTGAAGGCGCTGGCCCTCTTCAGGCCAGGTACGTGACAGACCGTGATACGAGCAACGACCCGATAAAATGAAAGTTTTGAAACCGAGAGCTCACTTATAGTCGCTTTTCTGACTCATAAGAGTTTTTGAAAAGATAGGTTCTTGGAGTTATACTTTTGCCTCGCGGAAAGTGTAATTATTTTTAAGAGATCAATCCTAAACTAAAGTCGCACTAACCGGCAATAGCTGGCACAAATCGCAAATAGACGCTCCGATGAGAAGGCACCGATAAATAATCGCGTGAGTAGCATTTCGGTCGGGCTGTTACAAGACGGTTCCTTTACATTGGTCGCTGCAAGAACTGTAGTGAATTTCTCGTTTTGAAGAAGAATTGAGTTGCCTATTTATCTCTCGTCCAATAAAGCAGACACATTGCTGTTACGAGTTCCTGGCTGTTATGCACACTATAAATAAACAAATAAATAAATTATTTTGTTTGGCAAAGCTCACCAGCAAAGTTATACCGTTCTTACGTTTTCGTTTTCCTATTCACGGCTATTGGAACGTTACTGCTATCGCCGTATAAAAGCGCTTGATACATGGTCCCTTCTCAATTAGTCCCACGCAGACGCGTGGTCAAAGTAACGCAGATAAAGATGAAAAAGCAAATTCTTTAGTTCATTTATTAGAGAGCTTGGTTTTAGAATAGGGGATCCCGACACTTTTGCATCCCCCCGAGTAACTTGGGGAGTCGCACCGCGCATGCGTAGTGCAACGGCCAAACCTTGGGGTCTCCTTTTCTATAGTGCCTGGAACGCGTCTCCAACCGGTGTGTTTACCCCAACCCCCAAAAAGGGGTCCCTCGATTTTCGCCTGATGACGTCATACAAGTGTCACACTGTCGCTGGCCGCGATCCTGGCGGCGTCACAGCAGCGGTGGCGGATGTGGGAAACGCCTGTTCTCATGCGAATCGCTCTTCGGCTTGTCAGTCTACGGAAGCTTCGGCAGCCAGGAGTTGAAACTCTGTGACGACTCCGACACTCACGTTCGCTCGTGCTTTTCGCCAGCATTTCTACAACCAACCGCCAGGATCGCGACATCCGACAGCACGACACTCCGGCTTTTGTGACGTCATTTCTTTCCCCTTCGGGACCCCTTTCGATATCATGGACACAATAGGACGCTAAACGTGACCAGTTGGAGACGCGTTCCAGGCACCGCACCTATTCTAAAACTCCCGATTAACACGGCAGCCATATCCAGCATAGGGGGATGCTATGCCTCAACTGAGCGGGAAACATGGCGCTGGTGCCAAGTGCGCGCGTATCCTTTGATCCTGTTGGCGACCGAGCAGAGGTGGCCGGCCTCCGCGAGGCATCGCACGTGGAGCGGGTCCAGGAGCAGACCCTGACCGTGCTCCTGGAGCAGCAGGAGCAGCAGCAGAGGGCCCACCAGGACTCGGGCAGCGGCTGCCAGGGACACCAGAGGCTCGCCAGGCTGCTCCTCTTGCTCGGCTCGCTGCGCGCCGTTCCCGCCCAGCTGCTCGAGGAGGCCTTCTTCAGGTCCACCATAGGGCCCGTGCCCATCGAGCGCATCCTCTGCGACGTCCTGCAGACCCTCTGAGCATGCGTGGATCCTCGCTCTCTTCTGGTGCAGAAGGGTCGCTGAAGAGGTCTGCGCTTCCCACCATGTATGTCGTCGCCGAATCGATGTGGAGAAAAAGCGCCGAAATAGATAAGGACGGAACAAGTTGAACGAAGCCCGTACGCTCCTCGACACTGTTAGGGCGAACAAGCCATCGCCGGTTTTCTTTGTTTCTCTCTCAGTATTGAAAGAGTGTCATCAAAGCTAAAGGTGGAAAGGGTTCAGTTGGTGTACCAACCGAAGTACTAACCTAAGGTGGAAAGGGTTCAGTTGGTGTAATAACCTAAGTGGCAAGTTTTTATGGCCGCCAATAAAGTAAAATGCGAAAGTGCGCCGAAGTCGCGTTCGCGCTAACAGTGTCGCGCAGTGTACTTTTGACTTTTGGTGCTTTTTCTGCACATCGATATGAACCAACTGGCCCAACCATTCACTCTGCTGACGTCACTGAATTGTCGTGTTTGAGGTTTACAGCGGCGAGAAAACATTTCAGTCACGCTGCCACGAGGCACCAGTACAGACCGATTGTATGTGTGTGATGACTCGGTAACGTGCACGTGATTAGTTGTCGAATATGTTGGTGATTTTTTTTTTTCAATACAGGCAGTTAGCCCTCCAATTTGGGCAACTTAATTTAATGATGAATGCGCAGTTTGGATTTCAACGGTGAAACAACGCGCACCACGCAATGCTGGTTACATAAAAACCTACGGGTAGCGGTGTCAGTTGAACCACGATCACTGACCTATACGCTCAATGAGGAAGCGTACGCCGAAGCTTAATCGATGTCCAACAGTTCGGATCAGCCTCTTTGGAACGTTTTCGAGAAACTGCAGACCTTCGGCGAGACAGAGAGAAACTACCTGCTACGTAATGATCTTCAAGTTGACACATTAGCAGACCCGCACCATCTTATCCACTGTATTTTTTTTTTTTTTTTATGGTGACCGCAAAGACTCTCGAGCGGTATATACCTTGTATATTACCAAATCCCTTCATGGCTACGGTGAACATTTCTGGAATCAATCTTTTCTTTCTTTTTTTTTAAATTTTCTTTAACATTGACATTTTTAAGTTAGTTCGCGTAGCGTGTAGCAGTTGCTGACCAGAACACTCGAGTGCGTCAGTTGGCCATGGGAAGGTATATCAAAATGCTGAGCAGCGTAACTGAGCACGCACATGCCGTACTCCAAAAAACATGCATCGCAAAACGGCAACCTGTGCAGTGATACACAGTGTAAGAAAAACCATTGTGTTAACATGTAAAGGTGAACACTCGAGCATTCCAGACTAGAGTATACTCATCAAACCTGACCTCGAGATTATCGCAAGCATATATGGAAGTAGGACAGCCTTCGATCTGATGGGCTGCCGTGTGTTCACACTCACACGTGACCCGAAGGTCGAAACCTACCTTAGGTAATTCTTCTCTAAGAAAAACAAAAATCTGGCCATTGCATACAAACCTGTATGGTACTGAAAGGGAAGCTGAAGAGGTTCTTGAAAAATACGGGTCAGAGGCGAGTTCTAGAGTATTTTTATCCCGTGAATCCGAATGTCACGTTTGTTTTCCCCGGAGATGTAACTAAACGCGAGAAAAGACAAAAAACCTCCGACCAGTCGTTACGTCAAACTGGGATCTTTCGGTCGCCAAGCGCGTGTCGCTCGTGTGCGCAGCGCGTGTAATTGCAAGCTTGTCAGGTATTAGCGGCGAGATGTTTTGGTGGCGCCCTCCTATGGTTCCCCCTTGTGACGTCATTAACTTGCAAACAACAAGTTCGATGGTGTTTGTAAATAGCATGGTGGAAGCTTGAAGTCCTTGTGTTTTAAAGGAACACTGCCAACACCGTCAAGATTAAAGTTCTTTCATTCCTCTTATTTCCGTCGATGATAAATCCTTTTTTGACGTCATAGTCAGCGTTCGGCCAATCGTGGAAGGCCGACCACAGCGACGCTTTCGGTCGCGCACGTCGCCAATATTCCCCCTCAAATAACACAAGTCGGGACGGCTTTTTCTGACCTCCTTGAAAATAGCAAGAGTGTGCGTGCACAGCTTTAATAGGCGCTGAAGATGCGCGAGAGCGGAGATCCCGAAAACTACATTTATGACGTAACGCTCCGGGAAGGAAGGGCTTCAGCGGTACATTGAAAATGATTTTGTTCAGCCTCCGTGCACCAAATTGGAAAATAATCCCGCTATTTGTGACCCTGAAGGCCAAATGAAGAAGATCTAAAGGTGCCCTGAGGAGGTTTCTGAGATCGCCTATAGATATGGCGAAAACTCACTCTGCTGGCTCTAAGCATCCTAGAAATCCCTAAATGATGACGATACGCGGCCGATTTCCCTATTAAAAAAGCAATCCAAGATCGCAACACACGGATTTCACCTCTGGCGATGGGAGGAGCATGTTCCGAAATTAGGACCACTGTCAGTCAATACCAAGCGAAGGACCCTCACGCCTCCGACAGGTGGTACCGCGAAATGATATCTCAAATGCGGACGGCTCGTTGCCCCTACAGCCCGGACTACGATTCAACTTAGCGAGAGGGCGCTCGAGCGCTCCACAGCTGACGACCGGACACATCACTCCCGCGGAAGACAACAACAACAACAACAACAACAACATAGTTTGGTGTTTTTGAGGCAATTATTGCAATATTATGTTCCCTCTGCGCAAAAAAAAAATGATTTTTTTCTGATCTACAAAATACACATTTTGTAATAACAACGTTTGCAATCTCAACGAAATGTAGCGTTTTCATTGGTCACATGCCGTCCTGGCTACCGGCACAATGCTTCTCCCATCCCTGAAGATAATTTCGAGCTTTGATTGCTTTCTTAATAGGGAAATCGGCCGCGCATCGTTACAATTTATGAATTTCTAGTATGCTTAGAGCCCGCAGAGTGAGTTATCGCCATAGTTAGGCGATCTCAAAAAACCTCCTCGGGGCATCTTTAAGTGTTTTTACTCAAATACAGAACTGCTTCAGCTTCCCTTTAACAGTCTCATTTGGTCAAATAGGGCATCATACTGAAAACACAAAACAATATATCCCAGCTGTTGACATATTCATTACAAACGTTTCGTGTGCATTTTGCAGGATACTCAAGCTCCAGGAACATCGAGTGCAATATCACCCACTAAAGTCGGAGAATCGGAGAGGTCGTCCGGATCTTGTGCTGCAAGTGCTAGTACCGTCGTCTCTGTCGACCTTGCCATCAAGCATCGCTTGGGTCAGCAGATTGTCATGAACGAAAATATAAACACGAACACAAATAGCAGGAGAGGATATCAGTAGAACAATTTAATCTATGCTGTTCATACCAGGCTCCTTGTAGACATCCCCATGGGCGTCGGCTCGTTATCTGTCATAATCAAGATCTCTTCAAGGTTTTGCGAACAGTGACGGAATAGTGTGCAAGACTGGGGTGAACCGCTTCGTGCCGGGACGCTTACAAAAAGAGAACTCATTGCCCTTTCCAAGAAAATGTGCATCACAGCGGGACTGCGCTGAACTGCTGTAAGAGGAAGTAAGCCACAAAATACTTTACAACTCAAAGGCCGTTGTCTTTTCTTTTTGCTTCCCTTTAAAACAATTTTATTGGAACACTTTTTTTTAATCTTTCTCTCTACTCTAATTTAAGGACTACACACTCGATAACCGAAAGGTTGACAAGCGACAGGCGGTATTCATCCAGCATAAGCGTGCATGCACCAAGCTCTCATGATTTTAGCTACACTTGCTGACAAAATGAGAACGGCAGGGCGTCTCTTCTGAACGCCCGGTCTGCAACAGGCACTCGTTGCCTTACGCTGTGCTTTGGCTGCGCGCGCAAGTTCGAAGCTCACCAGTCGCCGAGGCTTGACCGACGCTCTCGCACTCGAGGCAGACAACTGAAGGACCTCTCTGCCGTTTTCCTCCTATCAGTGACTACATGTTCAATGGCACTCCCGTTTATCCAAACACTTTCATCCTCTCCCCAAATCGTACTGATTATGAATTGCTTCGTTAATCCACACTTTGTTTCATCGTAAGTACTAGGGAAACCAAGGCTGCAAGCTCGAGGATGTTGTCTCCTATGGTGCTCTCCCCGCAGCTGCGCGCGTGCATAAAATGCACGTTTAAAACAGTCAGTATTCAATGTCGATCATAGCTGTGTGCGCAACTGATGAGCGCGTGATGACAGCGAGCTTTTACACTTATTTTGCAATGCGCATTCCGCACCATCAAGATTGCAGGCCTTACAGTCTATAAAAAGGCCACTGAAAAAGAAAAAAAAATGTTTTTAACAGTTTGGTTGGGACACCCGTGTCAAAAAATACATTTTACGGGAAAAAAACTTTTAGAGCAATACTGACGGCGCGAGATTTATTTTAGTTCCCTCTGAATTAAAGCTGGTTCACACGTCTGCGTTGGTTGCGTTCGCATGCAACCTAAATGACCGTAACGACGAAGTCATCAAGTCAAGCGTTCACTGTACATAGCAGGGCAAGCGACGCAAGGGGTAGCTCCGAGAAGCAAACCATGAGTCACGGTTCTTGCGGTGTTTTGGTCGTTACGCTCCTTTCGGTTGCATGCCAACGCAACCGTTGCAAATGTGGGAACCAGCCGTTATGCGCGCAAAGTCCATGACGTCAAGGAATGGTCATACACTCTTTCCACCTCAACGAGATGGTCATACTTTCTCCACCTCAACGTGATGGCTACAGCTTCCCATTGCCACAGCTTCTCTCCTCCACACGCCCGAAATGCCAAGAGAGAAAACAAGTGGAAAGGAGATGACTACCGATTAAATTGCGACTCGCGCCGTCAATAGTGCTCTAAAAAAATTTAGAGCCCTTCCACCCCGTGAAGAGGGAAGTCCAGCGAAGCTGGCGCTCTGGTGGGATTCGCCATGTCGGGCTGGGAGAAGCAGCAGTGGCGGTTTCACGTTGGCGGCGTGCCCATTCTCGCTTCTGGGCGCGTCGACGTTCTCGTACTCCCGCTGCTCCTCTTCGGAACGTACAGCACCGGTGCGACCCATGTGAAGTCAGAAGTCCAAATGACAAGGACAGTGGCGCGAGCTTCGGCAGGTGGCTGAGGTGGCCGCCGAAGAGCCAATTGGAAGAGCGCGCGGCATTGCGCAATGTCAGGGGGGGAGAGAGTAAAACAAATAGCATCTTGCACGCGCGTTCGTCAACGCTTTATTTTGGTTATTCACTTCAAATCTTTTATACGGGGAAGGCACGCGCGTGCGGTGCCGGCGTCTGCAGCATTAACTGTACAAAATTGTTGGTCTACGCTCGGTCTGACCCCAGAGACGATCTGCCAGAACCCGGAGCCATAGACAACTTCGCTATAAATGTTTTAGGGGCGAAGCTCCTTACCGCTCATTCACACTGGACGCGGATCCGCGTTCGCAAAGCGGTTGCGAACGCGGTTGTATAAAGATCCAGTACAATTGCACGCGCACTTGATGTCATCGAGTGCGCGTGCAATTGTACTGGATCTTTATACCACCGCGTTCGCAACCGCTTTGCGAACGCGGATCCGCGTCCAGTGTGAATGAGCGGTTAGGGGCTAGCCATGTCCGTCCGCCGTCCGCCGTAGGCCCGGCGTCGGGTGCTCGTGCTTCTGCTCGTGAGATCACGAGCACGTGAGCACATGCTCACGTGCTCGTGTAGGGCAAAAAAAAATTGGAAAAAAAAAAGATGAAAAACATTATGAAAAAAGAAAAAGAAGAAAAAAAAAGAGTAGCGGGTTCCGAGATGCCATCCCATCTGTCTGCTTAAAAAAAGAAAAAGAAGAAAACCACACATTCTCCTACTGACATGAATGAAAAGGCTCAAAGAAAAAGAAGAAAAAAAAGAGTAGGGGGTTCTGAGATGCCATCCCATCTGTCTGCTTAAAAAAAGAAAAAGAAGAAAACCACACATTCTCCTACTGACATGAATGAAAAGGCTCGGCATGCTGCGGCTCGGCGTCTACGCAGACAAGCACCACCAGAACTTCGCCCCAAGCAACATCATTCACCACGTGGAGATGCGGTCAATTTTTTTTTTTGTGTAAATGTAATTTTTTGGCACGCGCGTCCCAACTAGACTGTTTTTTCCAACCAGACTGCTTTTCAGTAGCCCTTTAATGTGAGCTCGTTATCAGCATGCGCTCTAAACATAGTCCACAAATATGTCGTCCAGTGAATACCCTCTACAATGAAAAAAAGTAGTTCCATTTACAATTGAGCACGTCCGTTCCTGACCTAAACGGTACACTGGGTATTGAGTCGTCAGCGCACGAAGCACCACCGAGAAAAGTGACCTCACGAATCAAGTGGACCAAGCGCAAGTTATTTGTAGTGTCATCTATGGCCAACTATGTGCTTGGTCAGGAAAACTTCTGTCTTCTTGCTCACCGTATACGTTAAAGTTAGGGCGGGCTGAAGGGGGAGGTGTGCTCATTGCCTGGTTCGGCATAGTAGGCTGCAAATGATGGAGTGGGTGCTTTTTGCTTCTTCGCATTGTGGCAAAAACGCAACATGCGCACGATTCGCACGGCGGCGCCGTTGTTCTCAGCCAAGTCACATTTGATACACCGCACTAATGTCATCGAATACTGGGTCAGAGTACCGCATTCCCATTCCTTAATCATGTCCTCCAAAATTCTTGGCGCGAAGGGCTTTCCGCGTCAAATATTTATTATCCGCGTGAAATTTATATTTATTACCTCTATTAATTATTTATATTATTATCGGATATTTATTATCCGCGTGTACACCGTGTCCGTGTGCTACCGTTTCCACCGAGGCCTGAGCTCATTCTCGTTGCGGGATGAAGGTTACAGGAAATAAGATAAAGCGCAATGGGTGGAAAAGCGGTCAGCAGCAGCATGCAACTGAGTACTGCTGACTAGACTCTAAGACAAGTGCTGGTGCCCCCGTACCATCCCGCGTCCAATGGAGCGGCCGAGCGAGCAGTGCAAACGATTAAGCAGAAGTTGAAGAAGGCCTAATCATGGGACCTTCATACGCAAATAGTCAGACTGCTGCTGTCATACAGGACGACGCCGCATGAAGTGAAGGGCTGTAGTCCTGCTGAACTTTTGATGGGTTGGAAGCTTAAGACTGCGCTGGGCTTGCTGCGACCCGATCTTCGGACCAGAGTGAATCTAAAACAGCTCCAGCAGGTACCATTCCCGAGTCATGTTCGCCAGGTATCTTACGCTGGGCATTGTTCTTGTCGGGGTATGATTACGCCTTGAAGTACAGGCCTGGCGGACAGATTCCTCACGCAGACGGACTGAGTCGGCTGCCCTTACCTACAAGCGAGTTGCAGGTCGAATGCCACCCAGAGGTGTTCATGCTTCAAGGATGCTACCCAAGAGTACTGTCAGCTCACACGGTTGCAGCAGCTACGAGCAGAGATCCGTGCTTGTCACAACTGCGAACAGCGTTGTGGACTGGTCAAAGGCCGCCCTGTGGACAGCCGTGGAAGCCATACGAAGCACGGTTCCAAGAGATGAGTGTTCAGAGTGATTGCATTTTACTTGGAAGCCGAGTTGTAGTCCCCACGTCTTTACAGGCAGATGTGCTCCAGTTGCTACACGAAAGTCATCCAGGAGTCTCGAAAATGAAAGCAGTTGCCCGGAGCCATCAATGGTGGCCCGCTCTAGATGAGGACATCACGGCGGCAGTGGAGGCATGCCGTACCTGTCAAGAACATCAGCGAGCACCAAGATCGGTACCTGTGAGGCCATGGCCATTTCCGGAAAGGCCGTAGTCTCGACCCCATGTAGACTTTGCTAGACCCCTGAGAAACACCTACCTGTTCATTGCTGTCGACGCTTATTCCAAATGGATCGAGGTATTTCCAGTAAGTACATGATCGACGTCTGTGACAGTTGATCGTCTGCAGAAGATGTTTCCTATTCAGGGGCTGCCGGATGTAGTTGTATCAGACAATGGTCCGGCATTCGTGAGCGAAGAATTCAAGACATTCTTACAGAAGAATGGCATAAGACAAGTGCTGGTTCCTCCGTACCATTCCGCGTTCAATGGAGCGTCCGAGCGAGCAGTGCAGACGATTAAGCAGAAGTTGAAGAAGGCCGGATCAGGGGACCTTCATACGCAAATAGCCAGACTGCTGCTGTCATACAGGACGACGCCGCATGAAGTGACGGGCTGTAGTCCTGCTGAACTTTTGATGGGTAGGAAGCTTAGCTAGCTGCGACCCAATCTTTGGACCACAGTGAATCTAAAACAGCTCCAGCAGGACGTGCGCAAAAATGGACCACACACGAGGGTCACGGACATTGAGCCCGGAATGCCAGTCTTTGCTCGGAATTTCTGACCCGGCCCTAGGTGGGTGCCGGCTACTGTAGAGTCAGACCAGGGGTTTGCATCGACGCTGCAACTGCCAGAGGGCAGAGTATGGACAAGGCACCACGATCACATCCGCGTAGCACCGAGACCCCACAGTTCTACTAGCAGCGCGGAACTCCCATTAACGGCTTGCCATGCACACCAAGTGCCGACCAGCTCCCTGTAGGCACAACCGCTGCTGACACCACAGCCTCGACGACGTTAATCTCTCCGGATGTGGGAACAGATTCAACTGCAATTTCTGAGGGCAATATGCACCAAGCCGCCCAGCCCAGTGCGACTACTGGCCTCGCAGTCAATCCGGACGCTGCTGACACAACAGCCTCGACTACGGTGACACATCAGCAGACCCCAGTACGTCGAGGTACTCGAGCGCGGAAGACTGTGGTGCGCTTTTCGCCCTAAGCAGTGGGTGAACATTTTGCCGTGCATTATTTCTGCATATTTGTTTTGTTGTTTTCTAACAAACATTTTGCCGTGCATGTTTTCTGCATATTTTTTGTTATTATATAATTCACTACTCCTTGTGAGAGGGGAAGAAGTGTTGTGAAGTGAAGAAGTAAACGTACTTGCACTGGGACTTGCATGGCGTCTGGTTCAATTATGACAGACTCACTGCTGACTGCAATCAATCCCAGATGATCCCAGCAGACGTGGCGACGCGGTAAAAGGCGCACGGTTCTTAGCAGAAATGTTTATCAGATTCGATTACTGCCCCATCTACTTCTGTCCTGGATCTCTGCATTAATTGGAACTATGAAGGCAATGAGCAGACCTTCCCCTTCAGCTGCCCTATTAAAGTGGCAGTGAAAACACATTGTACGAGGCATACTGACGCAAGTGTGACACAAGTGCGTATACCCGCACGTGACAGCTGTGAGTACTAATAAATGGTTTCGTCGCGGCGTATAATTTTAAGTCCTTACAGAAGGAGGCTATTTTTTTCGGTGTCTCCTTCGCGAAACTGGCTGTCGAAGTCGTATGTATACCATTCCCAATGTAACTGTGGACGAGACACATGTTAGGGCACTTATTAAAAACGTAAATTTATTAGTTAAATAGTTTCATCGCCCTTTTCATCAGGATGTCGTCAATAGTGCTCTGACGTGCCAGTGGGCTCTGCCGATGCTAAGTTCCTCACGCGCCTCCCAGGCATAAGAGGTACACTGTGATTCGCACTATACGTGGAGCTGCCAAAATATACGGTTACCAAGGGACATATTGTTCTGACGAAACAGCACTCTGGCGAGGTTATCAAGCTAGAGGCCTAATAAATCCCGCTGAATCAATACCATGCCACTGAAATACGCGCTTTTGACAAGCTCGAAAACGCAGTGGCTGGCCCATGGACATAAGTGCGTCAGGTGCCAGAAAAGTAGGCTTCAAATGCAGCAAAGAAGCCAATTAATTAGTATATGCCTACAAGCAAAAGTGCCAAAATATTTCTCAGCCAGGCTGAAATTTTCGGCTGAATTTTTCTTCCTTTTTCTCTGCGCTCGTCAGCTGAATACGTAAAAACCCTATACCGTACGAACTTCGGGGGAGCAACTGAGTATATTCATTGGCTCTAAATATGACTCAACCGTATTTAGCTTTTTACTTGAGGTTCTTTGTCTCTCCGGCGATAGAGCTTTCCAGTGCCATATATTTACGAAACAGAAGTCAGAGGAATTACGCGTAAATTCATTAGAAACCAGATATTGAAGCTCTTGAGACCATGAAACAAACCAAGATGTTAACTTCTTTGAGTTAAACAGAACGCATTTCATCGGAGTTTTCAACTAGTCTCATATTACGCACCACCACCTCGTGGCCCGTGAAACAGCCGCGTGAAGCGTGACCAAAGAATGCTCTGCGATCACTCTCTCTCCTCGTTGTGGTGCACACCCGTTGACATTCTTCATTCGACATGTGTGCGTTTCCGCGGAGAGCGCCATATATGAACTGCTATTGTTGAGTGACCAACCGACAACTTTTATCCGCAACTTGAGAGGAAATGACGCCATTCAGCGGCAAAGACGTGACATTTAGGAACGAACAGTTAGCGACCGTCGAAATGCGCATCGAAGATTTCCGTGGTCTTGCGGCGAAAGTGTGAAACGGAGTAACGGAAATTAGATGCGCACAGTTGACGCCACGACATCCATCAACTGGTTCCTCGACCACAAAGTGCCGCCAGGAGACAGGTGGGAGAAAATCGCTGTATGAATTCTGTCCAGTTTACAAGCACCACCAGGGTGGTACAGGACAGGATGTAGTTGAGCCGAAAATGGCGGAGCGTCACCGCAATTGCGATGCATAGCCGGCAGCGCGCACCGAGTCTATGACCGAGTATATATGCCCCTGATGAGAGCGCTGATTTTCTAATCTGCAAGAAAGCAATGCTCTCAAGAGAAACATAATTAAAACGACTTTCGGGGTACATAAGATCAGAAGTACAATTAATCGGAAGTTAAAAGCTTTTTATTTTCTTCAAGTTTTTTAAGTTAAGCAACGTATCCCCTTGAAGACACATAGGTGGCCAGGCTTACAACGCCCAGAAACTGCAGACAAAAAACCACCAAGACCAGGGACTTACAACGCTAGTCAAATACGCATCCTTTGTGCGGTATACGCATGTCCCGCGTACACCGCGGTATAGCCGGAATTCTGGCTAAAATATTGTCAGCGTAATTGCGCAGTATTTTGGTTTTATTAAATTTCACCAGTGTCTAGCGTGTGACCCAATCAGCAATCAACCCAGCGCTCCCGTCAACCGGAACAAGTATATCAGACACAAATTCATTAGACCTCAGCGATGTTTCAAAAACGAGCTGTGGCCTCTCTGACAATTACACCTTAACTACACATCCTCACTGATGCAACGCAAATCAGGTTTCAAGTGCACCAGATGCATTTGTTAGTTTTCCGCCTGTTGCTCCTGCCCTAATTCGTGGACAACAATCTGTGGCTACGCAGTTCAAGGTATAGACGTTTTCCGTTTCCTGTCGTTCTTGGGTTCTGTGTTTGATATGCGGGACGAAAACATAATAAACCATTTTAACCTGGAATATGCGAGAAAATAAAGGTGAGGCAAAACAATAATATGTGACAATCACGTATTTTTCGTAAACACCTTCCGGCGGCGTGGAGAGATCAAAACGATGTTTTACCGAAACCGTATACCAGAAGCGACGACATTCAAGATGGCTGCGCCCTTGTGGAAAAGGTGTATACAGGGGTGCGTGCATGAACGCTGAGGAGAGCTACGCACGCGCAGTCCTCATCTCGATGAGAATGCCCCAGGAAGTGGAGCGACAAACAGAAACCACCGACCATGGGCGTACCAACCGGGGGGGGGGGGCAAGGGGCCCGCTTGCACCCCCCCCCCCCCCAGTTCTCGGAGTGGGGGAGGGGGAGGGGCAAGGCATGTGTTTTGCCCCCCCTGAAACAGCCGCCACTGGGCAGCTGGGCAGGGCAAACAGTGGCCGGCGGCGCCCAAGCGATACCAAGGGCACCGCCCCCCGGCCCTAGGGGGAGGGGGGGGGGGGGGGAGGGTCTGCTTTGCTTCCTTACTCAAAAACAAGTTGGTACGCCACTGCCACCGACACCGACCGACCTCAAGCACGTGCAGTATATGCACGCGAAAGTGCCTCTGGCATTCATATCGACATTAGCGCAAAAAAGACGGGACAAAAAGACGAAGAAGCACACAGGACAAGAAGCCTGCCTCTGACAGGCTCGCAATATCACTCGTGCGTGCCGAGAGGCGACGAGCGTGCCGGAGTTACCTTCACGTGCATGTGCACGCTCTTCATGTTTGTCGGTTTCGGTTATTTCTGTTTCTCACTCTAACGGGACTCGGACATCGCCGTTTCAATACCAAGCTCCAGTTCACGAACGCCACAGCTTGACCTATGTCGAACCGCATGCTTGGCCACCCCACTATCGAACGATGAACAACAGCCTTAACATGTCTCCTCGCCAGGTTACATGTGCGCGCAAACTTCCACCGTTACTTATGTCACGTACATATAGACAACTGCGCCCCGACTGGTGCCCCATGCGTGCAAGCACGTGCAACGTGCGTGTGAACATTGCTTTGACAAGCTTGTAATTGCACGGGCTTCCTGGACGAGCAGAGACATGGCGGCGGCCATTCGCTAAACTGTTTAAACATTTGTGGAGGGCGGAAAAGCGTTTTTAGAGTATCGGCACTCCGTTCCCCGACATAGGCGCCGCCATTTTGTTTCGGTTCGTACGCAGAGCAGACGCAACTGCCGATCGTCATGATTAAAAAGTGCGACTTCCTCAGCATTAGATTCAGTGTTAGGAAGGTCATGTAATATTGCTTCGCTCTGTCGCGAACTGTTTAAACATTTGTGGAGGACGGAAAAGCGCTTCCTGTGATTTCAGATAAAGCTTCAGATAACTGGCAACCATGCTTTTAAGGCCCAATATGTCCAAGTGCCGTTACTTAGCGGCACTAGGTCTATCGTCTATAGACGCTTTGTACACGCGGCAGATTATAGCCGCCATTGCTGACCTTCTCTCGTCTTTCGAGTCACTGAAGCGGGCGTTGACGAGCCTCTAGAAAGGCCATTGCTGCATAGGACACCATAGAATTTAAGATGGCAATAACCTCTCCTGCTGGGGTAATGATGAAGTGAAGTAAACGAAATAAGAGAAAAGCAAAAACTGAAGGTCGGTTATGGCGCTGCCCATGCATAGCTGCTGCAAAGCATCTATATAATGGGAAGATTTAGAATAAGGGGCCTCGATGTTTCTGGTCCCCAAACAGATTGGGGCGTCGCGCTGCACGCGCGCAGGACCTCTGCGCAGGCTCAGGGCGACGCGACAAGCTACTCCTTTAACCCAAAGCGTGAGAACCCCCTATTCTAAAACTCCCTAATACCTCACCCGCGGACACTCGCTGCATACGTATACTACCCAACCTTGTTTACAACATCCAGAACTGACGTTACACCCGAAACCAATCGTTACCCGGCATTTCAGAAAGGGCCACGGAGCGTGCAAAGACTAACTCCATGGGATGGCGGCCGAAGGGACACAGCGCGCCCAGCCAGCGACGCCGTCGTCACGGTTGCAGCGGTGGCCCCGTGATTGCGCCCTTGTGGGCCCCAATCAGCGCCTCCTTTGTGCCCTAAACGACGACCCTTCGTCGGGCACGGCTTCCACTCGCGGACGGTCGGGTGTCAGCGTCACGACGTCGACGGTCGCTCGCAACCCCGTGCTGCAAATCGAATCTGGACGACGCCCGGCAGACTTCGTTACGCGCCCATTTAGCCGCCTAATCAGATCGGCTGCCGGGATTCCGAGCCATCCTTTTTTCTTATTTTCATTCCTCCTCATACGGCCTTCATCGGAGCTGGATTGTGTGCGACGCGGCCGGCAGATGGCTTGGCGTCGACTCGAGTCCGGTGTTTATGTATACATTGAAGCCATGTGTACGATGTGAGCGTATCTTTTAGCTTCGCTCGCAAATGATACTTGTGCGCAGTTATACTAATACTGAGCATTCTTTATTCCTTGTTTTTATATTGCCTTTGTATGTTTTTTGTGCATTTCTGTGTGTACCACGATATATTTGCTTGCCCCCCCCCCCCCCCCCTTTATGTAATACCCTCTTACAAAGGGACTTTAGGGGTATTTTGAATAAATAAATAAATAAATGATGCACACTGTATCCTCGACGATGTCACCTGGGATTCAGAGAGGAACTCCTTGTAGAGAGAAAATCAAAAATAAATAAATAAATAAATTGCATATGGATCAGGGACACTACAAATGGCCCCGCCCCATTTGTAGTGGGATTCTCTGTGAGTAACTTCGTTAGCGCGAGTCGAACGCGGTGCAAAAACGCAACATGCGCTTGGGCAACACCTCCAAGGTATATACTGAGGCCATCTTTGCCCCGCGTTGGCTTTTTTGTCGGTGACGAAGAAAAGCCAGTGCTACGGCTTTAGTATACACCTGGGAGGTGTAGCCCAAACGAATGTTACGTTCGTACATCGTACGTTTGTACATTTAAGTACATCGTACTTAAAGAACTACTTTAAAGGGCCCCTGAAAAGAAAAAAAAAATTCAAAACAGTCTGGTTGGGACACGCGTGTCAAAAAATGAATTTTACGCAAAAAAAAAATAATTTTTAGAGCAATATTGACGGCGAGAGACTTATTTGAAATTTTGCGCGCAAATTCCTGGTCATTCAGCCCGGCTTCTCATTGGTAACGACGGTCATTCAAATCAGCTTCTCATTGGCCAATAGAATGAGTGACAGCTTAGATGCTGGTTATAAATTCTTCGTGATCTCTTGAAATCGCCTTTTGAATAACATTTTTTTAGGTTTAAGAAACAATCCATCGAATGAACGTCGTAATTGTTTACAAACGTTTTACAAAATTGTAACTTCCGTTCGGATAAAACAACAAACAAGAGCTTCGCCATTTTTTTTTTTTTTTTTCTGTCATGGTCGCCGTTTGTCTCGCGTCCTCGGGTGGTTTTATAGTTTTATCACGTTTATATGGGAAGACCTCCTGAAGAGGGCTTGTTGCTTGTGTTAGTTAGTCATGGCCGATTCACACGACGGACTGATCCGCGGACGGATTTATCACGTGACGACATGTCCGCGGTTCGTCTGTATTCCAAGCGCATCCACACGAGGGAGACGACGAGCAGACGCCAGTGAGGACGGACCGAACCTGGTCGCCACCCCACAGTGCCGCGAAACTCCAACATCACACCGTGGCACCGTTGTCCGAGAGAGAAATCGACGTTCGCTACCGCGATAATGAATCGTACGCCGCTGTTACGTACAGATCGAGACAAAACACTGTGATAGGCTTCGCGCGAAGCGCCACTAGCTTTACTAACCTTACTTTACTTTACCTTACCTTACTAACTTTACTTGAAGTACCTTCTCCGAGTATGAACTTGCACTTTTTCCTGGTACTTTCCGTACAACTCCCGACTTTAAAGTACATTCCCCAAACTTGGTCATTGGTAAAATTCTATCACAAAATGATGTTTTAGTTAACTCCGAAGAGACACTGGGAGGGCGAATATAACAGTTCAGCAACCTCTAACAAAAAAAAAAAAAAACGGTGCATCATCATGTGAAAACGCGCTATCGTCTTTCGAGAATTCATTTGGTCATTGCTCTGAGCGAAGTAATGGCTGCTAAAAGATCGATACAAGTAAGTGCCTTATACGTTGATTGCGTTAAACAGTTTGTCAGTGAGATCAAAACAACTACTCTGTGGCCACATGACTTCATCCAATATTTGCCGCTATTTCCGAAAATAACTAATGCACCCTCGATTACCTCTAAAACAATGCATACCAGTAAAAAGGGGAAACAAAAACTGGGTAGGGGAATAAAAGGGCGTCATGGAAGATTGTGTTAAAAAGTACCGGTACTTTACTTTGAAAGTGCATCGTATTTATTTTACTTTACTTCAAGTACACTGTCCCCGATACGCTTACTACTTTAATTGAAGTACATAACGTGTCATTTACTTTGTACCTCACTTGAAGTAATTCTTAGAGGTACTTTATCCAACACTGCATTAAGTGATAAAAAACGAGTCATAGCAGTCGTTAAACTCGTGAAAGACAGACAGGTGTGAGCAAAAAAGGCAGCTAGCTGTTCCTCAAAATCAAAAAAATATTGAGCGACAGACAACTGGTGCTTCTTCAGACGAAACATGTTTCACATTTTCATCGCAATAGCTAACGTGGGACGGCAACTGCCCAAGCAAAAACATAACTTTTCGCTTTTGAAAAAAAAAAAAAAAAAAAAATTGATCTCGGTATTTACACCGATGTTGGCGCCGTCGAAGCACAGATTGCGCACCAAGTTCATATGCGCAACATCACAGCGAGTTACCACTGGCTTTGTCACGATAGTCCGCGGCCAAGAGCCGAGACATTGCCGACGCGGAGCGCAGATGTCTCTTTGTTCTTTATTCAAAAATTACCCCGCATTGCCCGAAGGCGTTACAGCAAAAAAGTTACAATTTCGCAAAAAAAAAGAGAAGTTTTTATTCGCAGAGCACACTTGCTCTTCAAACAGCCTGTTCCACTGTAGTTACAACAACAACAAAAAAATTATAGTTTCGCAAAAAAAAAAAAAAACAGGTTTTATTGGCAGAGCACATTTGCTGAGCACATTTGCTCTTCACACAGCCTGTTCCACTGTACAATGATTTTAACAAACAACAAAAAAAAAACGAATTTGCGTAAGTGTTTGTTATGGCGTGGCATTCTCTGACTTTAAAGACATATGATCATTCCGATGACAAAAATAATATGTTTCCTTCAGATAAGTTGCACCAATGATTCCTGTTTTGTTATTAAATATTGAAAAGAAGAACTTTAATCGCAATTTTGTACGTCGAGAGGACAGCGATTCCTAATTAGCAATCTCATCATCTACGTTAGCATTCCATGAATAATCATTGGACAAAATAACACCTAGATAGTTGTTTGTAGGTTGGTTGCTTACTTGATTGGTATTTATATGATAATTTATTTTGTAAGACATATCTGTACACATTTTTGAGGATTCAAATTCATTTTCCACTAAGAACACCAGGTATGAATACCGTCTAAGTCCTTTTGTAACTCAGCAACATCACTCTCACTCTTAATTTTTCTATACACAACGCAATCATCAACAAACAACCTCATAAAGGACCAGATACCTACTGAAATATCATTAATAAAGATTAAAAACAAAAGCGATCCCAGGAAAGACCCCTGCGACACCCCCGACATGACGTCAACGTAATCCGAACTTTTGTCATTCAAAATTACATACTGTCTACGCTGGAAAAGGACATTTTCAATTCAGCTGAACACAGTCGAATCTATGTTTAACATTTCGAGTTGCGAGACCGTGTCGAACGCCTTACGAAAACCTAAAACAAAATATAATTTGGCCCTCCCTCATCAACTTCTGATACCAAATCGTGACAAAGTTCGACGAGTTGCATTGTGCACGATAGTCTTTTCCGAAACCCGCGTTGTTCTTTTATCAAAAAATTGTTTTCTGTTATATGTCCAATTATCTCCATATATGAAATATGTTCTATGATGTTGGATGAAACCTTTGTTAGTAAAATAGGCCTAACATTTGTTACGTCTCTTTTTGCTCGGACCTCCTTCGTTAATCGGGAGAACGTGGGCGACCTTCCAGTCATCTGGCAGTCGTCCCGTTGATAGCGACTTGGCGTAAATTAAAAAAAGATAAAGCGAAAACGCGTTCGTGTTAGGCAAAGTTTAGCATAACGTGCCAGCATGTGCTCACCGATCAGACAGAATCGAGGATGCAAACGCTTGCGACCGTATGCTATAAAATGAGCCGCAGTGCGACCACCATCATATGCCACGCTTTTCACGGATTCTCGTTGTCCGGCACTGCAGAGATCCATAGAGTAGTGCGGAACAGCAGTCTCATCACCGTAGAATGTCCAAGCAGACCTAACAACAGAACTTGAATACTTTGCTCCGGTTTTAGAAAAAAAAAACGATTTTTGCGCGGTGTATTGAAGTGCGTGAAGGACAACGCGTCTGCTTTGAAGTGTCGGCACAAAAAAAGAAGCTACGCACTCTCCGCGTCAATGTTAGCGCGAACAAGCCATCGCTGCAGTTTTCTCTGTATTTCTCTCAGTATTGAAGGACTGTCATCGAGACTATTAGCGGCGAGATGTTTCGGTGGCGCCCACGTTCGGTTACCTTTCGTGACGTCATTACCTTGTGAACAACAAGCCCGATGGTGTTTGTAGTGAGCATTCTGGAAGCCTGAAATCATAGCGGTCTCAAAGCAACACTGCCAACACCGTCAGAATTGAAGTTCTTACATTCCTCTAGTTTCCGTCGATGAGACATTCTTTGCTGACGTCATAGTCAGCATTCGGCCAATTGTGGTGGGCCGACCACAGCGACACTTTCGATCACTCACGTCGCCAATACTATAGTGGTGGAAAGGGCTCCGTCGGGGTACAAACCTAAATGGTACATTTTGATACCCGCCAGTACCACTTCGAAGTAAAATGCAGAAAAAACGCCGTAGTCGTGTTCACGCTAACAATGTCGCGCATGGTACAGGGCGCACATAGCACCAATAAGTATACGGGTCTGGCGAGCAGCCAATATTTCTCGGTCGCGTTTCGGCTGCGCGCTAATGTGCTTTCTCGCGTTGCTCGCGGGGGCGCTAAGCTTGCAAAATTTCATTAGTAGATAAGCTCAAGCTGCATTTTTCTTTTCTTTATTTAAGTTTTGTTCTTTCAGACGCCCTGTGACCAACTGTTACCGCGCGTGAACAGGTGCTGACGAACGTTCGTAAAAGACCGCAGCTCGTGCATGATCGAACGCTGCAGATGCCGCTTTGTACTCGATGCCAGCATTACATGGTCGCGTACGGACGCGCTCGCGCCATCTGGTCCTGATCTGGCCGAAAGAAACAGGCCTGTAAGAAGTCAGATCGAATGGCGCAGTATCATCCCTATAGCTACAAGTATACTCCAACCCTGCCACGAAAGCCGGTTGTTGCAGCTTTCGAGAAAAAAAAAAAAAAAAAAAACTAATGGATTATTTTACCCGTTACGTTATGAATTACATACACGCTATACTTTGCTAGGACCTAGGACACCTCTCGAGAAGTACGTGGACACATTTTCCATGCTTACACAAACAGTACCGACATACTTCCAGTTTCCTATATCGCCCCTCTATTGTGGTCGTTCTTAAAAAAGAACAAATGCCCCAAGTTACGGCCAAATTTCCCCTCTATCGTTGAAGAATATACGTAGGCTTTATGTATGATCTCACAAATAGCGTGTTTTGAAAAGACGTGAGCGAGAACGCATGGTTTCACCAGAACTCTGGTCGCGGTAGTGCTTGTGGCTTGTGCAGACCAAAACGTTTATGATTATGAGTGTCCTACGCTCGTGTCTGTGCCGTTCCACAAACTGCGCACATCTTCTCTATCAATGCATAGACAAAAAAAAATGTACGCAAAAAGAAAGAAAACTGCTGTGCAGGGTTTTACGAACATGCAGTAGCGCAGTCAAATGAAACAGAGTTACAGTCTCCTTACAACCTTACGACCCGCACGACTACTATACCCTGTTAAGGAGTTTCGAGAGATATAAATAGAGTATATCATTTTCCAACCTCGGCTAATTCGCGTGCACGCCAGGTAACGACCAGTCACAAAAAAAAAAAAAAAAACAGAACGTAGAACAGTAGACAAATAAAGGAATTATATCGGCACACACTTCACTGACTCATGTAATAAAATACAAGGCTTTTCCTGCAGTCTCTGGTGATTTTACAATAAATCCGATAGTTGTAAGGGATTACTTCGCAAGTCTGACAGTAGGTTTAAAAAAAAAAAACTACCATTGGTAAAAAAATAATACAATTTTGGACGGCAGAACAAACAAAAAGTGAACTTAAAAATATTTTAGTATGGGATGAAATAATCTCGCAACGATGAACGCTCAATTTCCGCCTAAAAGTGTAGCACTAGCGTTTGGGACCAGATACAGAAGAACTTAAGGTTATCAAATTGTAGAGTTACGATTTTCGGGAAATTTCTATCAGAAAATGACGTGGTCTCGGTAGCAGACGCCATTATCTTCATGCATCGTAAAACTTTGTTGGTTACCAATTTCACATTAAATCTCTCAGAAAATTGCTTATAACTTTTGATTAAGAAAGCGCCGAGCTTTCAAGCTTTAGCGTCTGGGTCTCAAACACTAACGCTATACATTTGAGCGGAGAGGGTATATGGTCATGCGTAGTTCACCTTTGTGGCGAGCAAAACACCGATTCATTTTTTCTCCAGAAAAAAAACAAACACTCAGTATCTTTAATATCTCAAGTACACTTTTAGTGAACTTCCTTTTTGGAGGTGTGCTGCGTTCATCGAGCCATTCTGGCAACTGAGGCATACATGCTCTCTAACTTTAGGAACTATCAAATCAAAATAAATCAAATCAATGTTTATTTTTCCCATGTGCTAACCAACAGCTCGAAAGCCTACTGGGTTAAGCACATACACTTGAAATACACACAAAATACAGAGTTAACCAAATAAAGAATTGCGAAGAAAAAAAAAAACATGCAAGCACACAAACATATATATATTCTAATTAAAAACACATGCATCAAATGATCGTTCTCCAAAAGACAGGTTTCTACTAAAAATATCGACGTCAGTAAATTGCGTGTTTAAAACATGTTGGATACGCGAAACCGGTGATGCGTTTCGAATGAGGTCTGGGTAAAATACTCTTGGATTTCTAGAGTTCGTTCTAAGTGGAATGCGAAAGTGAACACAGGTGAGGAGAGTAGGGCTGTCTATTGCACTATGAATTAGCCTATGTAAAAACTGAACATCCCGAATATACCTTCCTTTACATAAGGTGCCCAATGTTAGTTTTGCTAAAATCGAGTTATATTCATAAAAACACTTTCTTCCAAAATATATGTCGTAAATGATGCGCACAAATCGCTTTTGTACATGTTCTATACTTTCACTTGCTGTTATAGATATGCAGTTCCACACTACATATGCAAATTCTAGTTTTGAACGCACATGGGTACTGTACAATCTCAAAAGACAGCGATGAGTGATAAATGATCTAGTTAATCGAGACATTATTCCTAGCGTGCGTAATGACTGGCTAATAATCGAGTTTACATGAGAAAGGAAAAAAAGGTGGTCGTCCACAAGAACACCTAGGTCTCGCATCTGCGTGGTTCGCAGATGCGAGACCTAAACTAAAAATATCCTTGAAATATATTTTTCAGGTTTTTTTATAAAAACACGAAATTATAATATTTTAGGATACTGCTTTTTGCCTGGATGAAGATAAAAAAAAGCAAATTACAAGTATAAATGATTTAAATCAGACCGGTTTTACCGTGATTTAAGGGGCAGCACTGCTTCTAGAGCTTTTTTTTATTAACTTTTTATTCAATTCAAATGGAATTTACATAGCTTATCAGCCGCTATAATCTGACAACAAATATGTATTTGGTTTTGATGTAGCCTAATTAGTTTTGTTAATATTAAAAATTTAATTTGCAAAGATTATGGAAAGGATTGAGACAAACTGAAATCAGAAAATAAACATATATCAGTAAACTACAAAAAAGCTGCAGAATTCAATAAGGTATAAATGAAATCTCTAGGATGACTTTACACTAAAGGTCCTTTGGCGTAAAGGTCCTTTTAGGTGCCCATCTGACAGGGGTATTGCAGGCTTTTTAGGACACTTTGGCATTTTCCAGTTTCAGAATGATTTATTGTAAAATGCCTAAAAGGCACCTAAAAAAAAAAAAACTGATACCATATCGCGTATGTCTATAGGGTGGGTCCCTATCAAAATGCCGAAAATCAAGAGGCCGAATTATAAAAAGGCCGAACGTCAGAATGCCGAAAAATAGAAATGGCGAAAAGTTGAAATGCCGAAAAATCAAAAAGCCGAAAAACTAATGACGCGCTTTGTCATTTCCACTTTGTTCGTTTTACGCCAAAGCACTTCCCGTTGACACGAGCCTTTCTAGCTCGATCTAGAAAGACATCAATGTAGATTAAACTGATGTAAAGTCTTGTATTTTTCTATCTGTCGTAAAGCTAGGCATAGCAGTCGGACAAGACAGCTCTTATTGGCGAGTAGAAAAAAAAAAAGCAGCGCTGCCCAGTGTTTAGAGTACAAGAGAAGCAGCAATGTGCAGCAGTAATCATTTCACTGATTCGGCGGGACATGGACGACCACGTAATTATGTGCTCCCAGAAGAGAAAAGCCAAACTTAGTTGCAAAGACACTTATGTTTTCGTACTTGACAAGAAAGTGGGTTCTAGACACTATTGGAGGTGCGAAAAGCAAGGCGAATGCGACGCTAGACTGATTACCGACCTTCCTGTAGAAGGTGTTCACAAGATCATCTCGAAGACAGTGACCCATGCAAGTCATGCTCCGGATATCTGCAGGGTTACCGTTCTTTATACTCAAGAACAGATCAAAGCTCTGGCGGCAGTCTCGTGTGAGGCAACCGTGAAGATTGTGCAGCAAGTCACGGCAGAAGTGGCAGCGTCTTCAAAGCAACACCTTCCAAGCAATGAAGCCCTCCGCCAGATTGTGAGAAGAAAGAGGAAAGCATACTGCCCACGCGAGCAGTCTACTGTGCAGGCGCTCATCATCGACGACGAGTTCAGAACAACTTTAGATGGCCGGGAGCTATACGGTGCGACTACATCCGCGCAGATGGAGCTCGGCTCTTAATTTCGTTTCACGGACAAATCTTGAAGAAATTGAACGACACTCGGATATGGCTCATGGCCGCTCTTCGAGTAGTTATACAGAATTCACGTTTATCTTTATGGCCATGTGTTTCCTTTAGTTTATATTGCCTCATGACTCGACGAACCCAGATTTCATACAAGGCACTTCGAAGTGTTGAACTTCGCCGCAGGTATTGGACTTGCACTAAATCCGAAAACCGTTAGTACAGTCATTGCAAAGAGCTAACCTCGACATTTCTGTACAGGCGACAACCACGGAATCATCTCGGAACAACTGACAAGATAATGGCCCGATCGCTGAAACCTGCTACCATCACGTATTGAGACTACACGTGTCATCGCTGTGCTTGTCTAGAGCGAAGATCAACCGCCTGGCGCGCTACGTCGGTCTCGGGGCAACATCTTCTACAAAAGCGGCCCCTGGAACAGCAACCACTGCAGTCGGCGGCGATTCATTGCAAAGAGCTAACCTCGACATTTCTGTACAGGCGACAACCACGGAATCATCTCGGAACAACTGACAAGATAATGGCCCGATCGCTGAAACCTGCTACCATCACGTATTGAGACTACACGTGTCATCGCTGTGCTTGTCTAGAGCGAAGATCAACCGCCTGGCGCGCTACGTCGGTCTCGGGGCAACATCTTCTACAAAAGCGGCCCCTGGAACAGCAACCACTGCAGTCGGCGGCGATTCATTGCAAAGAGCTAACCTCGACATTTCTGTACAGGTGAGCCCAAAGGTCACTCTGTTTTAAACTGTCACTTGTTCTGCCGCCGACTGCACAGTGTTTTGTTTTGTTTAGTTTCTTTGCCGCTACTTGATTATAACTGTTTACAAACCTATTTGTTAGATACGATTTTTATTTCACCCATGGATTGTCTTAAATGTGCTCATCCGCTTCCCATGGATGAAAGGTTTTTGACGTGCACTGACTGTGAAAATGGTTACCACCTTGGAAAATCATGCTCCGGCGTTTCAGAGAGTACGTTTTTGGCAATGGGTGCATCTAGAAAGGAAAGCTGGAGGTGCCCTACTTGCCGTACCGGGGAGCTTCGCTCAGGTTGCGCAGCTGGCAGTGGCGTCCCGGTACGCGCCGCCGATCAGGCGGACAAGGCACTGGAGCAAGCCACTACTGTCTCTGATCAGTTGAACTCAATCAGTACCACGCTTAACCAACTCCTTTCTTTGAAAACAAGTGTCGAAACCCTTCTGCCTCTTCCGGCTAAGGTCGACCAACTGTTGACATTAAAGCCGGTTGTGGAGGAGCTTCGCAGCACGGTCAGCGTACTTCAAACAACCGTTGACACTTTTAGCACGAATTATGATTCTGTTCTTGCTCTAGCTATGACTAACCAAGAATCGGTGAAGGATCTGCAGCAAGAGATCAGCACAGTCAGGGCTTCGATGGAAGACCAGTCGCGGGAAATTTCTCGACTAAAAGAAGAGCTAAACGACACGCAACAGTACAGTCGTCGTTGCAATATGGAAATTCATGGCCTGGCTTTCGTTCCTGGAGAGGATTTAATCGCAACGATAAAAGATCTGTCTCAAAATCTTGGCCTTCCATCATTTCAGTCGTCTGATATCTTAACAATGCATCGCTTACCGACAAAACGTGACACAGCCCCAATAGTTCTGATAAGATTCGCATCGGTTGACATAAAGGAAACATGGATGGCTGCACGCGGAAAATTGCGAAAGCCGAGACAAGGAGGGGACCAGTCGCTCTTTTTTAATGATAACCTCACCCAAGCAAACAAAGAATTGTTCTGGTTGGCAAGAACGAAGAAGGAGCACGGGTACAGATTTGTTTGGCTTAAAAACACTAAAATTTACGCGAGGAAAGATGAGGGAACTCCTGTAATACGCATAGCCGCGGTACGGGACCTCGAGAAGCTAGTGTAAGACAGGACAGTTGACTTTTCGGTTTGCTTAGTTTATGGATTCTGAGAGTTTTCGTTCTTGTACAACCTTTGGGGAAGTTCACAATTTTTTTACTAATTGTGTGAGCAACTCCTTGTGTGTCACCCATGTTAATATACGTAGTATTCGGAAACACTGGGATCACTTTCTTGTTTTAATCTCTCCTTTATTTCTCTTTTTGATGTTTTCGTTGTTACTGAAATCAACGTGTCTTCGGAATATTTTTCAAACTATTCGATTCCAGGTTATCAAGTGTTCTCTTACACTCGTCCTATGGGAAGGGGAGGGGGTATTGCAGTATTTATAAAAGACATTTGGTCGGTGTCTGAGCTGAGCTTTTCCTTCAATCAAGCAGAAGTAGTTTCACTGCGCTTAAGTACCCCTTGGTTATCACTTATCTTACTGTCAGTCTATCGCCCTCCGAGCTGTAATGGTCGCTTGTTTTTAGCCGAACTTGATACAGCTCTCTCCACCCTTTCATGTGAAGAATGCGTCTGTGTAATTGGTGATATAAATATTGATATACTTCGTCCCACAATACCCTTAGTTGCCGACTATCTCGATATTCTTTCAAAATGGGGACTAGAAACTACAATTCCCAAAGCCACAAGAGAGGAGTTGTTATCTGGCAAGCTGGTCGTATCTGGTATCGACCACATAAATGTTCGGTCCCACAACTCCGAAGTTAAATCAGCAATGGTAGAAACTAAACTTGCAGATCATTATTTCGTATGTTGCTCTGTAACCCCGTTATCTCATTCTTCGACTACTACCAGCCCTAAGAAAGAAGTCTCAATTGTTGACCGCAGGCACTTTGATAAACTGGTGACACAGCATGATTGGGACACGTTTCTACTGACAGTGTCACCTGCCGACAGTTACGAGCACTTAGTAGCACAACTTAATCTCTTTCGCCAGGCAGCTACTCGTACTGTGAAGATTAAGCAGCGTAATATCAACCAGAAATGGATGACTGCTGTAATACTAGCAGCAATCAAGGAAAAAGACTTGCTTTGGATACAATCAAAGCGCTCTCCCAGTTGCAACGTGCTGCGGTCGACTTTTAAACAGAGTAGAAACAAGGTGAATGCCATGATACGTCTCGCCAAACGAGTTCATTTTCGAAATAAATTTAACAACTCTCGTTTCGACATTAAAAAAACGTGGTCCCTGATCAACGACCTGAGCGATACTAAGACGTCCTCGGCTAGTGATAATTTGTTTTTTTTTGCATTTTTCTTCTGATGAGCAAAATGTTGCCAATGATTTTAGCAACTTTTTTTCTCGAGTGTCGGGCATCGCTAAACAACATCCAGACTCCTGCTCTTTGCAAAATAATGTGTTGGATTCGGCTTTCTTGCCCTTATTGTCCCAAAACGACCTTAGGTCAATTATTTTTAGCCTTAAGCCTAACAAGGCTCCGGGCATTGATGGCATCTCAATTAATGAGTTACGCAGACATTTTGACGTACTTAAGCATGTCCTCCTTTCGCTTTTGAACAATGTTATCTTAAGTGGAATCATTCCGATACAAATGAAAACTGCGGTGGTTACTCCGCTTTTTAAGGGCGGTGCGCGTAAAAACATAGAAAATTACCGACCTATTTCAATTTTGCCTTGTATTAGTAAGGTGTTGGAGAAACATTTGTACATTTCTATGGAAAGTTTTTTAGACAAGCAAAATATTCTTTCACCTCATCAGTATGGGTTCATTCAAGGTCGAGGGACACAGACGCTTCTAGAGGATTTTTCTGATATACTGAATTCAACTTTTGAACGGAATCAGGTTGCCTGCGCACTGTTTTTGGACGTCAGCAAAGCATTTGACAGCGTATGCCATCGACTTTTGCTAATGAAACTTTCGAAATTAGGATTTCGTGGCTCCTTTTTAGTACTCCTTGAAAACTTCCTAAGCGATCGGCGACAGTGTGTTTCAATTGGGCATTTTCAGAGCACATTTTCGTCAATCAAAGCTGGTGTACCGCAGGGGTCAGTTCTGAGCCCATTACTGTTCAATATTTATGTTAATGACCTCCACAACGCTGTGCCAGTTTCGTTATTTCAATATGCTGATGATACGGTTATCTTATCCAGAGCTACCAATTATTTAGATGCAATCTCTTCTCTGCAAGCTGCTACGATTAAAATTATGGACTGGTTTGAAGCTAATTTAATTATTGTTAATGCTTCGAAAACGCAGCTCATTTGTTTTCATAACCCAGTAAAAAAAGTTAGACCCACCTATCCTTTACTGTTACATGCGTCCAATTGTTTATCGTGTGCTTGTGAGCCGGTAAAATATACATCAACTGTGAAATATCTTGGAATTTTTTTCGACAGTGATCTTTCCTGGAACTCCCACCTTGCTTATATTTGTAAAAAGATTCGTTCAGTGTCTTGTTTGATGTACAAAATTCGATACTATATGCCGTTATCAGTCCGAAAAGTTATTATACATGCTCTGGGCTACAGTGTACTTCGTTATGGCATATCTGTGTACGGTCATTGTGCCCAACGATGGCAAACCAGAATTAACACAATACTACGTTCTATGTTGCATAACATTTCCTATGACTTAGGCCTCGACAAAAACATTGATGTGTTCGCGACTCTATCTCTGCCGAATTTTAACTCATTGTTGATTGAAACTGTCGTGCATAGACATTTTTGGGATAGCAGTTTTAAGACTCCCTACGTCCCTACGCGTAATCTTAGACCGAAAGAGCGATATTGGACACCTCGGTGTTCTACAAGATATGGTAAAAGAACCCGATTATACTATGTTCCAGCATGCTTTAATAAACTCCCGTCGTGTGTTATTGATGCCACAACAAAGTATAAACTGAAGAAAGCGCTGAGAAACATTACTGTATAACCCCCCCCCCCCTCTCTCTTTTGGTTGACTTTGGTTTCGGTTTTGATTTCGTTTCGTTTTTATTTTATGTACTCTATTTGTGTGTGTTTCGTTTGCTGACTGCCAGACGCTGCCAGACAAGCCCAATGAGGCTTTGGCAGGTCTGTATTTGTTTGTGTACTCTAAATGCAATAAAAATTATTATTATTATTATTATTATTTGAATTGGCAGCAATCAACGCTATTCGATCGTTGTTCCTGTCGACGGATGTGCATAGTTTTCTGTTCCACTTGTGCCAATCAGTATCGAAGAGGGTGCAGCACCTACGAGTGTCAGTTCTCTACAAAAAGGATGCACATGGGTATACATGGCCTCGCCATCAAGGTGAGGCAGCTTGCAGCCCTTTCATTCTCGCCCACCAAAAAAGTATGAGATGCCTATGCGTCCTCGAAATAATTCTTCCCGCAAGAAGCGTCTGTTCTGCTGCGACGGTGGGCGACAACTACCTGCTTGGCAAATTACGCCACCATGTTGGCCGCGTCCCCAGAGGTAACTCCAGCATCATCATACGAGGTCCACCGGTATTCCCACCATCCCTCTGGAATGTGCTTGCCCTCGCTGAGAACGGGTTTCCAAGAGGCAATAGCTCCGTTGAGGCATGGCATCCATGATGGGAGACATTGGTTGGCGGACACCACGTAAGCGTCTTCGGGGTCATCACCACCATGAAAAGGAAGCAAGCTACACGCGAAGACGACATCGACGGAGCGATGTCGTCTTCGCTCCGTCGATGTCCACGAAGCAAGAAGCAAAAGGTGCGCGAAAATCGTTTGGCAGCTGCTCTGGGCAAACGGGACAATGTCGACGTTCTAAGTAAGCTATCTTCGAAGAATTGCACACAACTTATCTGTCTGAAATGCAAATAATCAAGGGATCGCTCTGCTGTGCGGCCAGGTATACAAACATATATTTTTCCTCTTTTGAAACTTGAATATTTATACGAAGGGAATAAGCTATATTCGGGGATAACTTCATGGCTATTAGAAAATCGGACGAAAGCGCGTCCTATTTTCTTAGGGGGCGGGCGCAACCTCTAACCTAAGTTTGATTATATTTCAAGAAAATGTATCCCCTGTTATAGCTAGGTGAATCAGCGTAATACCAGCATTTTGATGTTTCGGCGTTGCATTTTGAATTTTCGGCGCTTTGAATTTTCGGTGTTTTAAATTTCGGCATTCCGATAATTCGGCATTTTTATTTTCGGCGTTTTCAATGCCGAAATCTAGGGTTCCGTGTTTTCGGATGAATCCAAGGAACTCCGAAAAACACCCGCCGCTAAAACTTTGGTTAATTCGGATTTTTCCGATAAACTCCGAGTTTTTATGTGCCAATGCCACCCCGTCACCCCCCCCCCACACACACACACACACGCACACACACACACATGGGCGTACCGACCGGGGGGGCAAGGGGGGCGCTTGCCCCCCCCCCCCCCCCCAGTTCTCAGAGTGGGGGGCAAGGCATGTGTTTTGCCCCCCCCCCCCCCCCCCCGGAAACAGCCGCCACTGGGCAGGGCAAACACTGGCCGGCGGCGCCCAAGGAATACCAAGGGAACCGCCCCCCTACCCGCGGGGGCATATTTTTCACGCGCAGGCGATACAAACCCTAGCAACGGCGCTCACGCCGGATTGGCTGGTTCCTGGAGATAGGCGCTGCCGCCGTCAACATAGGCAGTGGTTACAATGCGAGTTTCCGAAGCGGTAGCGTAACTTAGTTGTAAGATGTTTGCCTCACACGTAGCAGACCCGGGTTCTATCCACGGTGTGGGCTTCTTGTTTTTTTTTTCCTCGAACATTTTGTTTTTTCGAGGAATTTGGCGATATTTACGACATTTCTTTTTTACGGTTAACACTGAAAAAAAAAAAAAAATGTTGTCGACGAAACATCGCTGAACTAAATCGTATGGGACTCTATATACGAATGTGCATGGGGGACAGCGGGGCTAGGGTTGCCGGCTGCAAAGCGGCGTGTACGAGGGTAGAAAGGGGGGGGGGGGGGGGGGGGGGAGGGCTAAGTGGGTTAATAGTTTTGTAATTAGCAGCCGCACACTGTCGCCGCGAAGTAACGTGAACGCAGGCGGGGGGAGGGGAGGGGGGGGGGGGGGGGCGGGTTATATACACGCGCCGTCCGAATCCGAAATTTAAGTTCCCGCGCGTTGCCGAGCAGCCAATCCGGCGTGAGCGTCATTGGCAGGGGGTCTATCACCTGCGCCGTAAAAGTTAGTGATGGACCGAATCTGCAGAACTTCAGACTCGGCAAAGTTCCGCACATGCCGAAATTTAGAAGGAAAGTTCGGCAAAAATTCGGCAAATGTTTTCGCGCGCGCACGAACGCGACGGGGCCATGGATTGCAAATGGACGCCGCGCAGTCGCGCGGTTACCATCGTAAAGTTTATTAAAACCAGTGGTTACGGCGAGGTGTGGAGTAGGCGACACAGTAACTGTGCGTTTGTGAGCTTTCGCGAGTGTGGTTTTCTTCAATATTTTCTGCCTCAGAAACAGAAGATCGACCAGTAATTTACGCAGTCCACTGCGCAAGTGACAAATGATGCGGTGCATTCTGGATAACGATTTTAATTTGACCTTTCCATTGATGAAACGAGGTAGTTGAAACATTGACTAACAACTGACAATTACGCTCAGTGCTCGCAGCCCACTGCCGTCAAACGGGCAGAGTCACGAGAGCTTGCCAGTACGTATGGGATGCAGGTGACATCTTCGTCATAATGTGATACATGTTTTCCCCCTTCTTTTCTTTTTACGCACTTTCTGTAGTGTGTATATTCTGTACATTTATATACTATCGGTTTTGTTTTTTCACATGCGGAGGCGGGTTGGCAGGCGCTCTGCGTAAGGGTTTTCACCTATCTGCCCAGCCCGGGCCGCACACCACCACATGGGCCCGTTTCAGTTTGTGCAAATAAAATGGTAATTATTATTATTATTACTATTCTTATTATTATTATTACTATTCTTCTTCTTATTATTATTATTATTATAACAATGCTATTTTCGGCTCACAAGTAGTTCGTGCCAAAACAGAATAATATTACTTTTTAGTTCGCGTTATTTTGCGATTTTCATGCATCCGCATAAAACTAAACACAGAACTATCTATCATGCTCGACGTTGCACATCCGACATTCCTTCCTAAACGTCCGTGTGTGTCCTAACACCAGAAACAGGAATTTTAAAGGTCAAAAACGGCACGTAGCGAATATGGAACGCGCACTTTCATGCAAAGCTGACATCAAGTGACTCAAATCGAAAAACATGCATATTAACAATATTGTTTTCTCTTCTGGTGAAGGCTCAGCAACCATTGCATTCGTTTTCGCGCACGAAACGGCAACTACCAGAGAAAGTAAGAACGCAGGGATTGCCTTTATTTTAACAATGTAAACACACTTGCGGGCGTGCGCTGATGAGGTCTCAAAATCAAAACTCTGGCAGCGTGATTCGTGACTGCGCCGGCTACTACCCAACCTTGTTGTCACGCCACTTTCTGGAAGCTGACACTAAAACTGCAAGTAAACACACAAAAGCGACACCGATACAATTATCTTGCAGAATATTACCTTATTTAGTAATAACTGTGTCAATAGACCTTTCCAAAAAGCGCCTTCTGCGCGCTGCCATCTTTGTCTGCTGAGCTGTGGAACGCCTTCTGAGCATGCGCTGTTGGTCTGCTGTGCGGTATATCGGATGCTGCGCATGCGTCCACAGCTCAGTGACTCAGCATTTTCCGCCCGGGCGCTTCGTTCGAGACTGCCGCTGGAAAGGTCTATAGGCAATACATGTTGTATTTAGGTTAAGAAAAAAAAAAACATAAACCTTTTTTCGTGAGCAAAAACTAAATATCAACGTTAAGTCTGGAAAATAGCTAACGTAATACTTGTTCACAAAACTGGTGATCGCCAACTAATAAGTAATTACCGTCCCATCTCTCTCACCACTGTTCCATCTAAGCTCATGGAGCATATACTTTAGTCAAATATAATAACCTTGCTTGACTCTCATAATCATATTTTTGAACATCAGCACGGATTTTGTAAATCTTACTCTTGTGAAACCCAGCTAACCGCCTTTCTTACTGATATTCATTCAAACTTCGATTCGAATATTCAGACCGACGCCATTTTCACTGACTTCTCCAAAGCATTCGACAAAGTACCACACCAACGTCTTTTAACAAAGCTTAACGATATTAATATCCATTTCTCTGTTGTTAAGTGGATTTCTGAATTCCTAATTAGCCGTAAGCAATATATTCCTCCGTTAACAACGTAAAATCTCCCACCTCTACCGTGACGTCAGGTGTCCCCCAGGGAACCGTACCTGGCCTCCTTCTGTTCCTAATCTATAGTAATGATCTCCACCTTCATATAGGTTCTTCTGTGCGCCATTTCGCCGACGATTGTGTCATTTACCGACCCATTCTTTCATACCATGATCATCATGCTCTCCAGGAAGACCTTGAGTCTGTAATCCATTGGTGTGAAAAATGGCAGTGACGTTAAACTTCAATAAATATAGATCCCTATCCTTTTCCCGCAGTTCGCGTGCCGCACCATTTTCGTATTACCTCACTAACACTCAAGTAATAGCATGCTCATCTTATAAATACCTGGGTGTTCATCTCACCTCTGACCTATCATGGAGTACTCGCATAACTTCTGTTATTTCTGATACTAACCGTTCTCTCGGATATTTGCGCCGTAACCTCCAACTTGCTACACCCTCCGTAAAACGACTCGTATACTACTCTTATAAGATCGAAGTTAGAATACGCCTCATCTATATGGTCCCCTCATGGCAGTTTTACCTTGCAAATAATCTAGAATCCGTCCGAAACAAAGCCCTTCGTTTTATTTGTGACAACTACTCGCCATATACCAGCAAATCAAGATTATGACAATCATCTAACCTTCATTCACTTTCCCTTCGCCGCCGAGTATCACGCCTTTCTCTCCTCCATCGAATTTTTTATCACAATAGCCACCTCAAAGAATCACCGCTATCACCTTCCCATCGTATTTTTCCGCGTCTAGATAACCTATAGATTACGTCCGATTCGATCATCAAATGTTTCTCACCAGACTTCCACACTACCAATGGCCATCGAGGATTGGAATTCACTACCTCATAACATTGTTTCTATTAGTGATACTACTAAATATGTTGAAGCCATTACCCTCTCTTTATCTAACCTACCTAGCTAGCCTACAGTGTTATAATTGTGTTTACTGTTCTATTTGTTTTTTTTTTTCTATTGCCACCCCTTTGTATAATGTCCCACGGGCCCTCAAGGAAAATAATAATGATGATCATGATGATGATGAACAGTGTATTTTTGCCGAATCTTTGTCGTATCTTTAAAAAAGTTCGGCAAAAGTTCGGCTCCGCCGAATCCAAAGATTCGGCAAAGGTTCGGCCCATCACTAGTAAAAATATGCGACCCGGCGGGGGGAGGGGGGGGGGGGGTTAGGTTTGCCCCCCTCCCCCCCACTCAAAAACAAGTTGATACGCCACTGCACACACACAATTTCTTTTATACAGGTGTAACAGCGCAGGGTCAATTGTCATGGGAAAATGCCTCTATAATTATCTTTCGAATCTCGGACCGTTGTCAAAAGGGGTCTTACTGCTTATATTGTCAAGGTTGATTCAGGGCAACAGGTCATTGTACATTCGTGTCACGACAGAAGCCGCTCTTTTGGTTTCCAGGGCCATGCGATTTGTGCTTTAGAGAAAGAAGAGGTTATGTATTTGTAAAGTGAAAGCTCTGAATCATGGAGATTGTATAAAATAGAGAAGAGGGGCAGTTGAAACTTCTCTATTACATCCTTAACCACATCACCTCGCGCGGCCGCGGGCTAGATTGACGTTTATCGAAGCAACACTTGTCTGCAACTTCTGTCGTGGGATAAATTAGTATTGTCAATGACAATGGCACCAACACTAAATTCTGCTGAGGATATTTTATTTGATACAAGCGCGTTTTTTTTTTTTTTTTTTTTATCTGGCATACGTTTGCACCCGGTTAATATTGATTTAATTATTTTTAATAGAAAACACTGCGAAATTAAACTCTGAATTTCGGATAATTGGGAATCAAACAAAATATCCTCAGCAGAATTTAGCGTTGGTGCCATTGTCATTGATTGGCTCAGCCACTCCGCGACTAGATCGCATAGCAAAAAGTCGGGTCAGCAAGCGACTGCTGAAATCGCGTCGCTTTTTGCCCACGATGATCGCTTTTACGATGAAAGTTATCGCGTGACTAGATCGCATCGGCGGTCTGAACGCGCCTTTAGCCTGTCACGCTAGGGAAGAACGGGGCCCCGCACCATACTGGTGGTTGACTTCACACCGCGCGGATGCGCTTACCAAGGCGTAGGATGCCGCTAACTGACCGGACATGCGCTGACATGCACCATATTTTCATGGAAGGTACCTAGTTTTGTTATATGTGAACTTGGAAAAACGTGCCCAGCTTGCGGTGATGACGTTTAGCCAGTACGTGCAGAATTTTTGGCATTGGTGCGATCGCGCTTTGAGCAGAAAGTTTTGATATGCCGCTGACGAAGTCTTAAAACAAAAAAACTGTCGTGTCGCAAAAAAAAAAAAAAAAAAAAAAAAGCTGAATTGCGTGTTTTAACATTTGACTAGCGACTCTAGGAGTCGCTTGTAGAAAAATTGTTACGATTTTACGAAATACTGGTAAACAAAGCAAAGGTTACCGTTATAATCTAAACCCTGAGACAAAGACAAATCAAATAACGCAGGGTTTATAAAATGATGTTTCCTAAGCCGCTCGCCTGCATACGTTCGCTCCTTGCAAAGGTTACCGTCTCGCGGACGGCACGAACCGATGCCCCGGCGGCGGCGTCTTGGCGAGCTTGCACACGGGGGCCGCCGCCGACCGATCGCCGACTGGCCGGGCGCGCTTCGCGACCATCGCCCGTACTCGGCCGGGAGCCCCGAAGGTGCGCTCGAAGCGTGGAAACGGTGTTATGTAACGAAAGGCAAAGGCCATCTGCACCACGAACGGGCAACAGCCGATGCAAAGGCGTGCGTGAACGTAAACAACGGTAGAGAAGTGCCGTCGCTCGCCGTTATGAAATGCGTCACTCAAACTCGGTAATCCGCGGCGGCATTCCTTTCCTGCCGCTCGTACTTTCTCTAACTTCACGGCTACTCTGTCTCGCGGGGCATGCCGACGAGACGATCGGACGATCGTCGGGATACGTAGTAATTGCTACTGCCGAGCGCGGCACAGTTTACCATTGCTCTCGCTGCGAAGGGCCGTTGAGTCAACCACCAGCATGGTGGATACCGGTGTTCGACGTCATCATGTGACGTAGGTGCAAGGCATTGTCAGGATTTCTAACGTGCCAAAAAGGGTTGGAATGTGAAGCTTCGACAGTGGTTCTCAAAATTGTGACGATGGTCTCGAATTTAGAGTGGAGGTCAACTATGGAGCCTTATGTTACACGCCGAAGGAAGGCCCAAAAATAAAACAAGACCAAGCTTTAAAAAAAACAAAAAAACTTTATGTACACATTGTCATAAAATTACTAGAAAATACAGTCAATTTTCCCTTCCCCCTAGTTCATAAAATTTCAGCTACGAGGGTGGCACCATTTTTTTTTTTTCTTTTTACACATTTGAAACACGTCGAAAATAATCCCTGGAGAAGGGGGACAAAGGACAAACACAGATCTCCAAACACAGCTAGGTGACTGGTGCGCGACCGAAAAAATCCACCTGGTCCTAGTATCGAACTAGGGCGGACCTCTTCATTATAATAATAAAACATGTTATTCAATTATCACCTTGTTTCCTTGCAAAAAAAAAAAAGAAAAAAAACATCATAAATCCCGCACACTGACACATCCTCTACTTCATCTCCCATTTTCGCAGGCACGGAGCAAAATTATGCAAGGCACGAAAGCTCGTCTAAGAAAAGTTGTTTCTGGTTGTGCCTTCCGCAATGCCGCATACTGTCTGTTAGGCTAATTTTTGGACGAAAGGCTAATATATCTTTAGCCAAAATGCAAAGCAAGAAAACTGTTGCAGTCATCTTTACATGATGTCAAGTCAATAAATGCGAAGTCGCAAAGCACCTGAGATCCTTACAGTATTTTACACAGCCACCGCTTGCGAAAGACACATGATGCAATGACCATTCAAAACAAAACTCAACTCCACGATTCCCAGCTGCGGTACCTTAAAATAACAAAACAACAACAAGAGACAGCCCCAAAAGCATAACAAATCGCATCTTTCATACCACGTAGTACATGATCTGGATGAACAGCTTAGTAAATGCAGACGAAGAAAATACAAAACTATAACAGGACACTGCTGTACAGGACAAGCCCCGACAGGACAGCTTTGTCCTGTCCTGTCATGCTTTTCTTTTTCGTCAGCGTTCACTGAGCTGTTCATCCCCATCATCTACAACATTTACCAACTAGCCCAATTTGCTATTTTAGCACATTTTATGCCACCTTAGCTACGACAAGGATGTTGCTGTAATCATAACCTTAAAATGCAGCGATGCCCCATTAAGCCCAATGACTGGAGTCTTCAGCATTACATGTATCACATGGCAGATCAAAGCAGTGAAGGAATCCCTGACCCGCACTGTGGAAGACTCGAAGACAGCGATGCAGCACGGAAGCACTACAGACAGCAGATCGGAAACGCGCCACTTTCCGCATCAGGGGGCGAGGCGTTCCATGTGCCAGCCAGGAGCTGCAGCTACTGTGGGTGGCACAGGTTTCTCTTCCTGTGGCACCTTGCGGAAGACTATGCGGTCGTGGAGTCGACTCGAGTGACCCTGCCAAAACTCCATCCGCAAAGGGCGCAAGCAGAACCCGCCCCTGTTGATAGAGCACGGAAGCATTTGTTTATTAGCGCAGATTTCCGCAAAAAGGATGCACTTATATAACTTCCACGTTCCTTCTCGCTCTCAAGCAACTAACGAACCACACCAACAAAACAACGGTCACGGACCCTATCCAAACAAACAAAAACGGATGATTTCTCCACAATACACAGTCTGCTTAGTCCAGTTTGGGGCCCTAAAACCCAAAACAAAAAAGAAAGGAAACAAAAAATCACGATAGCATCGGTCAGACAAGGTCCGATGGCGTGCGGAAAAGGGTCACCCAGCTCTCAAACACCAGCTTCTTTTCGTAATGCCTTAAAAAAAAAACACAAAAAAAAATTGAATTAAACTACAGACAAATGTTTGCACTGGTTTGTGGCACAAAACACAAAAGCCGTTTCCAGCCTCCTCCTCCTCCTTTCCTAGTTCGAACGTGTAACAATATCAACCACCTGCCTTGTTGCTGTATTGAACTTCCCAGGTAGAACCTCGTTGGTACATTCTGGGCTTATGTTTACCCAGCTGTCAAGTTCATGAACCCTGGTCCCATTGAAGTCCCATAGGAATATGGGCATCAATTTCCCGTTTCTTCCGTAAGCCTTCTCCGTTCATACGTCCAAAAGGTGACATCCGACGTGGCTGAAGCGTCGCGTCGGCGCTTCCCCCGTTTCACCGCCTTACTTCCTGCATTGGGCTTCTTGCCAGGGTGGGCGTGACCCAGGTGTAATTCATTCATTTGTCTTTTCAGGGGACGGGGGAGAAGGGGTGCAAAAGGACACCAGTTATAATGAGTCTGGACGGCACCCTTGTCACAGAATCAGGTTGATGTAAACGCCCGTTCGCATTGGCGCGCGCGTCGAGAACCACCGCTATGCAAAGGCGCTCGCATCGAGCTTCACCGTTCTCCAACGGCATGCACGTCGAGCTTTATAGCACTGCACCGGAGCGCGTGTCAAGATCCACCGCATCGCAACGGCGCCCGCGCCGAGCTTCGCCGCTGTGCACCGGCATGGGTGGAGCAGCGGCTGATGTGGGGTAGTGACTGTACTGTACAGACTATGGTGGGAGCTACGTGCCCTCCGGACCAATCAGCCGCCTCCCTCTTATCACCTGACCAGGCTCTCCGCACGTGGGCATTGGCCGGGAGCGTGACGACATGGCGAGAGGCGTATAACCGGTCCAACGAGGACGTAGCTTCCACTGCAGTCCCAGCTCAGGGGTGAACGAAGTATAGGTTGTAAAGCGAACGCTTGGTCACTCGACACTCCAGGTAAATTTAAACAGATTAAAGAATAGACTTCTTTTTGAATGAATATCGCAGTTTACTAGGGCCATATAAGTCCATGTGACACAAATCGCTGTGCGAGTTGCCTCCTCTCTCTTCTGTGGGCTCCCCAAAAAAGCGTAATCGGCTTTTACATCTTCCCGGATCATATGTTTGTTACTGTGGTTGCCATAAAATCATATACACGAAGTTCCATCACATTGAAGGCTCTCTCTTATTACTAATATTCAAGTAGAGACAATGACTATGTTTAGGTCGAAACTGACTCGAGCAATAACGAAGGTGTAACTCCCTTGCAGTTTTTCTTTCCTGCAGCACATACGCGCAAAAGAAGTGCATTCTCCACAGAGAGAAGATGCATGCATGCGTACGCATAACTGGAATAGCCGGATCACTATTTTATAGCCCAAATTCAGAAGTAAAGCTTTGCTTATTAAAGGAGAAAAAAAAAAGCTAAAATTTATTGCCGCATTGCTAAAACTGCAGCGTGGGCAAGCTGGTTATTAAAAAACCTCTAAAAAGAAATAAATTTTTACTGTCTGATCAAACACGCGTGTCAAAAAATAAATTTCATGAGAAAAAACATTTTAAGGTGATATTGACGGTGCGAGAGGCGATTTAGTCGGTAGTCACCTCCTTTCCACTTGATTTCTCTTTTCGGCATTTTGGGCACGTGGAGAGGTGGATCGGCTTGGCCATGACGTTGAGGTGGAGAGAGTGTATGACCATTCCGTGATGTCATGGACCTTGCGCGCAGAGTTTAACTCTTTCGTTACCGCGAAAAAATGACCAATTTTCAGTGCTTTCAGAAAATATTGTTTCTCTGGAACTACAAGGCACATTAGGAATTGCTATTTATCAAAGTGTAGGTTATTAGCTGGGCATCATAATTAAATAAACGGCAGTGTTATGAGTGCAAACATTTAAGAGAATGTATTTGTCAAATGAACAAAAAGTTGACAAAAAGAGCACAAGCAAAAAACAAATGGGTGGCTGTACTGAGCCAGAAAATTATTTTCGCAATTTTGAAATATCCAAACTGTTGCAAGTGGCCCTAGCCATCATTTCACTATCTTTCAGTCCTGTACGGCACGCTTTGTATTTTTCGTGGCCAGCCAAGTTAGTGGGTCCCGATGGCTGTGCCACTCAAAAAAACAATCACGCGAAGGCAGGAAGCAAGGATAAACTTCGCATGTGGAGCAGAAGACGTTTGTTTTGGATTGGGGTTTCGTCTTTTGATAGCAGAGCTTGCAGTTTCTTCTCTCCATTCTTTTTGGTTGGTGGTGAGCAGGGATATGGGGTGAGAAGGGGATATGGCCTTGGTGCTGCTTCACCATACTCAAAGATCTGCTAAATTAGCTCTTCTCTAAATGCCAGCTGGTCAGAGTAGGCACTTCTGGAAAGTTCTGGGACGTTTGGGATCTCTTTTCGGTGTTTTTGGAAGAGTATGAAACTATTTACGCATGCAATGTCCGCATAATAAAAAAACAGTGTCTTCCACCAATGCACGCAGTGCAGAGAAGCACTTTCTTGGCATAATATTTGGTGGGAGAGGGCCTCTGAATATTCCTGTTGTTTTCCAGTATAAGTGCAGTCGCAGAACTTCAGCCATCCCCATGTAGATGATAATGCCAATAAATTTCAGGATCTCAGCGGAGTGACTCTCTTCGAGGAGCCGTCACGTTGAGCGTATGTCTGCCGGTCCAAAATATGCATCCAGTCATATTTGTTTGTGTTCTCACACAAAGTCCTTACCACCTAGGCAGTGAAAAACAAAAGAAAAAAAAAAACCCCAGTGCTCTTGAAAACCGCCGCGAGTCGCTCCGCAGTACTGCGCCAACATGGACATCGGGCTGTCTCTTGGGGCGAAAACTGGATACAGCGCGATGTATTCGGAAAAATATCCTTGCCATACGTTGTCAAGACTCTAAATGTGCAAGAAAAAAACACTGTTGTCAATTATAAAGCACGCGTTTGTATAACTACAACGTGCAAGCTAAATGAAATGCACCTGCGAGTTCCTATTGACATTTCAGGACCTTGGGCTGGAGTGTCGCTGTCCAAACTAAAATCTGACGGCCCCACATCGTTACTCGAGTCATCACTGCTACTTGAGTCGTTAAAATCAGCAGCAGAAGCGGCCGAAGTGCTTGCTACAGCCTTCCGCTTATGCGGTGCGTGCGGCGAGCGCGAAGCCATGGCTCCCGACTACGCTGTTACTTTCGGTTACAGTTTCGTTTTTTACAGCGCCGCCTCACGTCAGAAGATGAAAATCCAAACCGAAACTGAAAGAGTAGATGTCTATGAGCAAACTAGGTGGCGTTGCCTGCCTCTGATGCTCGGATTTGTATTTTTCCAGTCGCTTTGAAAGTCATTGTAACTCCGTGTCCGATTTCCTATGGTGCGGTACTGAAAGAGTTAAAAGAAATCTCAAGCTGTCAATATTGCTCTAAATTGTTTTTCTTTTTTCCGCGTAAACTTATTTTGGCACGCGTATGCCAACCAGATTCTTTAAAAGAACCTTTGTTTTCTTTTTAGGGGCCCTTTAATACTCCGACATTACAGCACGCAGAAGACAATTACACAGGCACACAAAAAGTTTGCATGATGGCAGCAATCTTTTCTGCAATCCCCCGCCGATTATAAAAATAGTCGACTTGATGGGGAAAGGATCTGCTCAGGAAGTTGTGTTCAGATTATTTACCTGCAAGTGTCTAAAAAAACAGCACCAAAAAGCTTCCTCATATGACAATTTTGATAAAAAGGTATAAACCTTTGGGATCAGAAAAATGCAGTATTCACTCCCAAACTATCCGAAATCTCCCTATACAAGCAAGGGTGCAAATACTATAGTAATCGCACAATTTATAAATATAGAAAGCTATGATGATAATACAATTAATGCAAAGATGCAAGCGAGCCGGACAACAATAACAACGATAATCCCTGGAGAAGGGGAACAAAAGGGACAAAAGCAAATCTCCAAACACAGCTAGGTGACTGGTGAGCAACTGAAAAAATCTGCCCGGTTCTGGTATCGAACCAGGGACTTCTTCATTTTTAGTGGAGCACTCTACCAACTGAGCTAACCAGGAGTCAGATGTCAATAGAACAAACGGGTTTTAACAGCTACCGCCAGCCTAACACCGACAGGGGTGAATGGCCTGCATTTTAAGGTTATGATGATAATGCAATTAATGCAAATGTGCAAGTGAGCTGGACAAGAAGAACGATAATAATCCCTGGAGAAGGGGAACAAGAGGGACAAAGGACAAACAGAAATCTCCAAACACAGCTAGGTGACTGGTGCGACCGAAACAGAAAGGTCACGCCTCTGTGCGGCTCCGATCAGAGGTACGACTTTATCACGTGATGCACACCCCGGGGAGCAAAGGAAGAATTTCTCTCCCATGTGAATACCCCTTTAGGTTCATGGCAGCTGCACTTAGGACAGGAACTCATTGTCGCCAAAGCCCCTTGCATAATCCTAGATGGAGGCTCTAAACACGATCACGTCGACGTCGGCCGCTACGCCACGCCACGCTACGCCGACAAGAGCTCGACTCCACTTTTCTTCTGCTTCAGCTGATCAGTACCGATGCAATCGGTGTGATCGAAGCAGCGACATGATGAAGTAATTGCTGCACTGTGATAGGTTAAAAAAAAAAAAAAGAAACACGATGGGGTAATGAGTTTAAAGGAGCTGTGCAACAATTTCAGGGCTTTGCTTAAATAATAGACCTATTGCTATATTACCCAAGCATCAAGGAGGATGCAGGGATTGGTGTTCCACGCGCCACACGCGCACGCCTTCCCCGTATAAAAGATTCAACGTAAATAACCAAAATAAAGCGTTGACGAACGCGCGTGCAAGATGCCATTTGTTTTAGGTATTTGCTTTAGAAAAGTTACTACTGCTGAGGCCAGCACGTGCGGCGCGTGGAACACCAATCCCTGCATTCTCCTTGATGCTTGGGTAATATAGCAATAGGTCTATTGTGGAAGTTGATGCCTGAAACTTCTGAAGTGAACTACAGAAAACAGATTTTGCCTGGATACCCTAGTTTTTATTTAAAAAAATTAAAAAGATCCAGGTTTTTGCCACCTCTCAACTCGTGCATCGTCTTCCGGGTCACGTGCGCAGTGACGTCGATGGGGTAGGCGCGGGGTTCCGGTAAAGTTCTCCCTCTAGAGCCATCAGTGAGCAGCGAGAACTCATCCGCTCGCATCCGCGTGGCCACGTGCTGGCGGGCGCAGCGCGAACAATATGGTGAAAGGAGGAAAGTCTCATCCAGGTCCGGCCATACCCGTCCGGCCCTGTCCCCCTCCCACTTTGGCTTCTGGCGGCTGTTCGCGGTAGCACATAGAGCTGACGGTTTTGTGGACCTAGGATAGATGGCGACACTAAAACTCCGTATAATAAAAGTTTTGTCAATGATACCAGGTTTTTGACGCATTTATATTTATGTTGGAACGACAAGATTTATAGAAAAGTTACCTTTTATCGAGCAGGTATTCGCACAACTTGCTATCTTTCTACAAGACCCCCATTGACGTCATGCCGCGTGTTTCTCATGGCCGCCGCTCATGGCTGCAGGTCGGGGAATATTCTAATTTTTGCCTCGCTATTACGCGGCGGAATCGCAACATTTCGATGAAAGGAGCTGTGTTTTCTGTCATTTGTGACAGGGTGAATAATGTCAAAAGTAAAAGATGCCAATTCTTTCAACGTTAAAATCGTTGCACAGCTCATTTAAAGCATTTATTTTCTCCCGGATGTCATACAAATGTCAACGGATAAAGATCACAATATTGTGTGTGTCGAAGTCGCTCGGTGGGTACCCGCCAGATGGTTTCTGTTTGGACGAATCGACTGTAGCATCTGTGGTTTTGAGCGGGAACAGCTGCCGATATGTACGACTAGCACACAATCATACAGAGCTTGTACATAGGTTGTCCCGAATTCTAATTAACTCTATGTTTGGCAACGTCGTCCAGCCTCAAGCTTTTGCCGGCATTCCGGGCAAGCACACGCCGCTCGTTAGGCCTACGAACCTTCTCGTTGCAGAGAGTCCTCGGAGCGCCGTCCACCATGCATCGACTCGCCAAATCGAGCGCGCAAATGTGCAAACCAACACAAAAAGCACGAGGACACCAAACTCTGTGGTGAGAACAGCACACGACACCCGGCGAGAGCAGCAGGTTCGAATCGCAGAAATCGGCGCCCCGCACATGCCTCGACTGGTTCCGACAGAGGAGGTCGTGGTTCCGCCATCTTGATTCCTAAATAGGGCTATGGGGCGCTCGCGCGAGGGCCGGTGAGCCTGGTGCACCTGGTTCACTGGCTCAATGCAGCGAACCGGTATCTTTTTCTCTATTTTTGATCTTTCTCCCCCAATAAGACCGACTTTGTGAAAATGTAACGATACCTCACGGAGTGATACACTTTATCTAGACTGCGTAAAAGAAATTCTGACGGCTCTTGGCAATGCTGCCAATCACAAAGTCGTCCTCCTATTCACCACCGTGCCCCAGCTGCACATTTTGAAGACAATGTGGTGCCACTAGACATTGCGCTGCTTTTGTCCGATCAAAGTGAAATCTGATGCGATAATATTTCGTGGCTACAACCTGTTCCCTGAATGGACCGACGCACTAATGATATAACTTAAAAAGGACGGAAGCTCAAGTATCGTTGGAGGGCCCCTTTAAAATACCTATGCTAGGAATTTCTAGACGAAAGGTTTCACAATACATTTACATTACAAATACAGCGCCAAAAACTCCAAGATTAGAGAAACTCTTCTAAAAAAAAAAAATTTGAAAACGACCACAGAAAGTGTGCTGCGATTGACAGCAGACGCTGCCGCGTTGTGGAGAGGCATGTTGAAGGAGATTCACCTTCATTCAGTGTGCTGTACAATGTCCGCCATGGGTTCTTTGCTTTCAGTGGAATTGATGTAGGAGATATGTGTGCAAGATGTTGCATGTGTTGGAGAAGAACACAGAGCGTGCTTTTGTTTTATGGCTCAAACGCTCTTTCAGACTGAGGGTGCCCATGACCGCGCCTACGGTGGAAGAAGCGGATGTATGCGAGCTGTTCTGTAGAGGTGCAGAGAGCACACGAGAACGGAACCTCGGCAGCGGCAGTGGAAAGGCGAGAGGGCGTGTATGCACAGCGCGACGACGTGGGTTTTGCATTCATACACGAGCATGTTTTGATGGGAAGGAGCACTAACAGCTACCGCTATGCATTCAAGCAATTCAGACACTTAGCCTATAAAAGCAGATAAAAATACAAGAACACATAGTTTAACAAAAGATAAAGCTTCTTCAGAACACAATATCAAAACAAGCTTTCCTCGAAAGACTGCAGAAAGGTTTGCATTGTGTTGCTGCATTTATATTCTTCAATCTTTGCGGCTAAAAGGTCTAAGTGGAATACTCACCACTCTACAGGCCTGGGAACCTCTCTGAAGACATCACTGTGCTTTTCTCGCAGGGCTGCATATTCCTCTTCAAGATGCTGCAAAGAACCAGCAACAATTCACATTGGAAACGTAAACAGAGCAAGGGATGGTATGCCCTTGACCTAGCAAAAAAGCGGGGATGAAAAAGACAATGCATGAAGAGCAACAAAGAACAAAAGACTGAAAAGACGTGACCAGCATCTGCATCCATTCGTTTTCAGTTTTTTTGGGCACTGTCAACTTGTTTTTCACCTTAATTTCAAGTGAATAAAATTGCAAAACTGAGTAGAGAGTGAATCTCTGAGCATGAGATTTCTGGCTTCCCGGAAATTGGGTGTATGGCTCCCGGTTTCTGCTTTTTACAAAACACAGTGTGATGAATCGGTATTTACTTGTAGTATCTGCACGAAATGGGTAATACGTAAGCATATGAAAATGTGATTTCTTGTAAATAAGTAGACAGTGACACAAAGTTTGGAATGACAAGCTTCGCTGGCTGGTGTTTACAATAGTAGTACACACATTAGTCGCCACACAAAATACTGGATGACTATGCATAAAAATTAAAAACACCAAATAGGTACTTCAGTTTTCGGAAGTGGCTTCTTTTTCTGCCGACTAAAAGACCATTCTATTAATATAAAAATAGGTCAAACGCTTTATGAAAAAATTCTGCTCATTTACATTCCCACAGAGCAGGTAAAGAGCAAACTGTTCCAATGAATAAAAGACAATTCTAAAAAGCAATCTACGACACGATTCTATTATGCTCAGAGTCACAAGTCTATTTGCTCTTTTGAGTACAAAGTTATCTCCGTCGTATGCACTATTATGTATAATATGTGCTGAAACAGTCTTTCATGCTTCTTTGGCATGCCTGCCAGTTTTTGAGAAAGCCGTGGCAGAAACCACGAATAAAATGCGGAGTTGAGTACTCATACTTCGGAGTCTGACAAATTGAGAGATAATGAAGCTTGCGAGAATCACAGATGCAGAAAAAGGTCAAATTGGGTGTTTCAGCTCTTTTGTCTGCGGGACTATCTCCTGCGAGGCTCAATAAGTTCTCCCAGCAGAGTAAATTTATCTTCGAGTAAGCACAAAAATACTGAGTACCGTATAATCCCGGAAAGGCATTTACCCAAAACGAAAATATAAATGGTGAAAAACATGAGGGGGGCTATCTTTGGGGATGAAACAAGCAAACCTTTATTAAAAAAAATTAATGAAAAACCCAGGTGCACCCACTACAAAGCATGCGACACGGGAACTGATGCTTTAGATCGCGGACATGGCAAATTTGCGTTTCACAACAGGATAAACACGTGGGAATTTGCTACAAACTCTTCTGTGTCGCGGGAAAGGATATTGCAAACTGCGGATGCAACATATTCATGCTTCACAGTGCGATAAACACGTGGAAACTAGATACAAACTCGTCTGTCACGAGAACCGATATTCCGTGCAAAGATCGCGGACAAAAATGCAAGAACCCGCTGCGAACTCGCTTGTTGCACGCATCGGCACTGCAGATTGCGCGGTTGATGTGATTTTCGTCGGACATCGCGTGTTGCCTGGCGGGAATCGGAGGGTGGGCGAGGTTTCGGAATTTTTTGTTACGGATATTTATCCATAAAAACGGGATGGGCGACCTCTTGGGGGAGGACACCCTTGTGGGATTTCACGGTATACATTTCACTGAATGCTAGTAAACACTGGAAGTCCCAATCACAAGCCCACTCAAAACAAACAGGCAGGTACTCACAGCTCTAGACTCAATCACGTGACTCTGGCGGCTGACGACGGCTGACAGCTGGCTATCTCGGGGCCGGCTGTGGAAGTACTTGTCCGACACGTCCACAGACGTCCTTTCCACCGTGCCTTCGACTCTCACCTGACACAAAAAAAAAAAGTGGCAACAAATTAGTTCAATAGACAAGCTTGCTCTGGAACTTGAACCTAACGTGTCAAAATGGAAAATGTGGTTTAAATTCCTTCAGAGTGACATCAGGGAACAGAGATCTTGCATAAATTTCTAGTTGCATCTCAGCCATTAGCGGTAGAATAGCCACAAATTTGTTCCAGAAAGAAATATTTAATACAAATGCAAAACAACAACAAACAAAAAGTTCTTTTTTTAGAATGTTTTAAGTTAGGATCTTAGATGGCTGAAGCATATGGTGCCAAATGTTCAAAACTTAATTGGAAGATATTTTGAGACATTAAAATTTCAGGAGGAGAAAGAGGAGGAGGTGCTCAGGCTTGGTGTATTGGACACCGAGGTTAAATTTCTGGGTAGCACAAACCCAAAGACATTAATGAAATTGTGCATGGGCATACCTGGTACACATGACATCTGATGCAATGATAATGTTACGACAAGAACAATAACAGAATATAATTCATCAATGTGAAAGGAGGGGATAAATGCTATACAGGCAGAAAGGAGCTGTTACTGACAAAGCTGCCTAGACCACAAACACTTCAGAGTTTGAATTTCCCTTATAACAAATAACCGCAGGCTTAGGAAGACCTAACTGCAGGTGGAATGCCCACCTGTCGATGGTGCCTGTCCCAGTAGAAGAGGAGGCTCGCATTGGGGTTCTCCTCCTGTAAACCGAGAAATTGAAGGATAAAAAACAAAGAAAGAAAACAGCTAGCCATAAAAATTCTGAAGAAACAACTGAAGTGAAGAATTGCCAACCAGTTCCCTGCCCTTGCGACTGTTGTAGTTTGTGAAGAAGACAAAGCCATCCGGACCGTATCCCTTGAGGAGAACCATCCGCGATGATGGATACCCTGTCCTACAAGAGAGACGACCACACGTCAACAATTGAAGCGCTACTACTGAAGCATCCTATACATTGCCTCCAGTGTTTAAAGTATTCTATACAAAAAAGTGGCCCACATTGTGATTCCCACATGCTAAACTAAGGCTCAATTTCCTAGATAAAAGGCACATTTTATGCCTTTTGCAAGCAGTGACAGCAGCTGCGAGTGGAGCGACGGTGCACATTTTGGAAAGATTGTGGCGGAAAAATGAACTGGAAATTGCTATGCTCTTTCAAGATATGCTTTGTCATCTGTGTCGGTTTTGATCACATGCAAGAGATGCAAAGTACACTTTGACAGACGTACCCCGTTCACCCGTAGTCTTTAAAAAGAAGGTCTCAACGCGGAAATATTGCACACAGAAGGAAATAAATGCTGAGTGTTCAAGGGAGAAATGGCATTTCATATAAGCAACACAATTTATAAATAAAAATGAACCTCAAAGTGATCAATTGGAGTGTTTTTGAAACTGTGTGTGCCAGTGCACCCTCAACCTCCCGTACTAAAAAATAAAACAAAATAACACGCCATATATGAGAGATGGCTTGGAAGACATCTCAGCCATTTAGCTTCTAGGCGGTAAAACATTTACTTTTAAATACAAAAATGTCCCAACACTGCGAACATACACAAACTATTTTTCTTATGAATATTATCAAGATAGAAAAAAGTGGCCCCCTCACTTGGTTGTTGTGGAGAGGGCAACAGCATTGCTTTCGTACATGAGCCCACCTTCTTTGACTTCCAAGAACCACATCTCGAAGAGCTCGATGGGATTCAATGTGGGCAGGTCTTTTTCCAACAGCGTCCCAGAGACATAGGGCTTCCGCATATCTGCGAATGCGACACAAAACCTGCAGCACAACCTTTCAATTCGACAAACAGGAGATTTCTCGTGTCCACTGACACAGGAGGGTTTGAATGCGTTTACGTTGCGAGGGTTTCACTCGGGTTACGACCGCCAGTCATCCGGACATTCGTGCTTCGTATGAAGCGTAGCAATTAAGTAATTCAGAAAACGGAGCCCCCGGTGACTGGTCGAATCACAATGTAAACATAGTCTAACGTTGCTGTGTGAATGACCATTTAACGTTTCAAGCCAGCAGTTTCAGTGCAAACTTTTTTTAAGAAGGTAGCGTAGCACGAACTGGCGCATGTATGGCCAAAAGAGAACGCGAATTTACTGCACACGAAAGCTATTTTGAAGAAAAAAAAAAAGAAAGCGTTGGTGAACCATAAGATTAGCTCTTCAGCTAATTTCCCCATTCACCGAACGAGTGATTTTACTGATTTTACCACGATTTTACTCACCGGCAAGCTGAACGGAAGCCATCTTCGAGATGCTAGATAAAAACCTTGCCGGTCTTCTTTTTAGTGTCTTCAAGGCGTGGGTGAAAGGGGTGAAGCAAAATAGCATAATAAACATAAAACAGTAAGCTAGAGAATCGGCGATCAGCCAAGAGAGTCGAGACTACTCAGCTGACTCCAGCTATCTCCCGAGCAGCGACTTAGGACTTTAGTCCTTTAGTCGCTTTAGGAGCTTTAGTGGCTTTAGTCTCTAGTTTTGATTTCAAATCGGCAGTAGTCAGCGCCCTCATAGCAAACAAAAATGCGCCAAACTGCACGCTATGTTAAAATAATCTTTTAAATTGTGTCGTTCTAAACACGGCACTATATATGTTTCGGAAACAATGTGTTGCAAATATGCTGCAAGCTTTTTAAGATGAAATGAAAGCTGGAGCGCCGTAAATAGTGCGTCCCGCAAGTGGCGCCGTTCTTGACATCTTGCAAAACGTAGAAAATGAATGGTAGATCAAATCATATAACATGCGGCGTGCTTTTCCAAGTTTTATCCCATCCGTAGAAGCAGCAAGCATGATCTCTGCGGGGCCTTCCTCGGCGCCTTATTCACCCAGGAATGATGGCACACTTTCGGGCATCTTGAGGGCCCTTTACAATGACCCGTTCAAGTGGCAGGTGGTGAAGAGTTGGTCCATGTTCGCCTTCGGAGTCTACTTGGCCCGGGAATTTGCTGGAGCCGATCTTCTAGCCGCTCCACCCCCGATGTAACAGAATTTAGGGACCTTGTAAGTAATTAATCAGTACCGCGCTAATTTCTAATCATCACAGAAAAAATGAAAAGTAGGAGGTGATTCGGGTACCTGATTGTGTCCCCACGTTTTTTGCAGAACACAATCACGAAGACGTCGCATCAGCAGAGATCTCGTATGAACTTTGAAGACTTTTCGACTGAGCTCATGGGCACGGTTTAGTCCTGCTGTTTATGTGGCTATGCCCAGTGCCGGTTAGAACATCTTGAATTTGCACGCAATAAAAATCAACAACAACTCTGTGGTTTTGTCTTACACCATCTAGTCGGTTAGTGTGTAAGGTCCGCTACTGCGCCAACTGCGCAATATACACCTAAAAAGTGCCAAAGTTAGAAACAAACTGCGGAAGTGAAAATATATCTACCGTCCTAAAAATTTGAATCGCCTAGACAACGGTGTCGAACCGATCACTCCGGCATGCAAAAAGGAAGCGAAATACGAAAATGAAAACTAAAGGAAAAAGAAAAATGCCGGATATCGCGTCAGTCAAATATAGTCACGTGATATCGACGCATGGCGTCTGGCGTCGGCTTTAGATTAGGACGGTTTTGTCAAAAGAACATATTTCGTTGAACGTTATTGCGAAAGTACGACTCTACAAGACGGGTCACTGTGCCACAGTGGGTGAGTACTCGTGCAAAACTACATTTGGCGCCCGCTACCTTACTTTCACGGCCTGTCAACCCGTCGCGAATTTCGCTTGTTCGCAAAAGTGTTTGTGGATAATCTAGGCTTAGCTCGTTTTTCCTTCCGAGCACTGTCAGCGCGTGGCTGCAGCGATGCCAGGCGATGAAAAGCACTTTAAAGGCCAGTTTGGAACAACCGTGACGCTTCTGAACGCTTTTCTACGAGGCATTCGACTCATTTCATAACGATAGGCCGTTCTGAACGTGCTCGCTACGGCGCTGGTGCTCGGTAGACGTTTTCAAAACGAAGAAAAGAAAACAAGACAAGCCCCAGCTTGTAAACGTCTGCCCTGTTTATTGACCTCACACCAACACGTTTTAGTGACGGACGTTAGGAAGCGACTTCCCGTCTAACTCACTCTTGCAATTACTTAGTACCCGAGGCAACCTCCTCTTTTTAATCGTCCGTCTAACGGTCGTCAGCGCCCGCCATGGAAAAAATGTCAACAGCACGGAAGGCTGCTGTCAATCAAACCTCAAGTATGCGGGTAAACGGGCATATCGCGTCACTGCGTTCAGTCGTCGGTATGAGCCGGTTTTCCCACGCCAGTTACTTCGAAAGCATTTATTTCTTTAATGACGAGGTGCTGAGCAAGTATCCTTCATGAACAAACAAAAATATAAACTTCTGGAAAAAAAAAAAAAAGCAGCGACAGCGCGGTGTTTTTTAAAATGGTAAAACTAGCGGTGTCCAGCATTTTGCTTCAACTGTTTTCCCCGCTAGTTTCTTCTCGATTCGCGTTCTAAGTATAATTCGCTGTGATGGTTATATATTATAAGAACAATCTCCCGTAAAGGTTCCAAAGCGTCCTATGACCAGTTCAACAATGCCTGCAACGTATGTTTCCTTTTGTAGTGCCGCAATTGAGTGTTTGACAGAGGGTTCCAACTGGTTTTCAGACGATGAATTGATGACGCCAAGATGCAGGGAGCCGGGCGAAAAAAATTGGTGGAACTGAATCCCCATTTGACGTGCGTTCTGTGTGGTGGCTACTTCATCGATGCCACTACCATCATTGAGTGTCTCCACTCGTGTAAGTCACACATGTTCTATGCTAGCATGCTGAAAATGATGTTGCAAGGGAATTTGACAGTTTGGCAGGGTGATATGGCCATTGTGTGGGCTTGTTTTCGGGGGCATTCATAGAACTGCAGTTTGCATCATTGTTACAAGAGCAACTGAATGCTGTCAGTATAGGTATTGCGCGTTGTCTGCTGGGTTTGAGAATTGCGCTCATTAGATAGGTTCCTGTGTTTCAGATGTCACACAAGTATCTTATGTGTAAGCCATCTTTATGTCAGCTGAGTTCAGTAGCCAAGACAAGCGTATTGTCTTGGCTACTGGATTCACTAGTGAACACAATGGGCGTGTTACTTTTGTGCTCTGGAGCTCTTTGTGCACCGAGTATTTCTCGGAGCGCGAGTGTGACATTTTCGCGCTCCGTGACATCACGTCCACAAATGAGATGGCTGTGCTGTTGTCAAGACCGGCGAGATGAAGAGCCAAACCGCTGCCCTTTTTAGTTGAATGGTGCTTAGTCCAGCAGGTAAAATTGATTTGATTTGAAAGCCAAGACAGCAATTAGCATTCCGGAAAAGGCTTGTTTGTGCATCTTGCCTGAAAAAAAAAAAAAAAAATTGGTGTGCTATCTATTGCCGGTATCGGCGTAGCACATCGACGGGCTCCGTCTTGCAACGCAAGACGGCATGGAACATCTGACAAGTTTGACAGCTTCCTGCGTCAATAAGTGGGTTCAAGAATGTTGTCTTTCATTTATATCTGAACAGCGTGCATGGTCAATAAATAGATCAGTCGAGGTAACTTTCCGCATATGTGCTCAAAGCGAATCTTCAAACCTTTCAGGAATATTAAAACTTTCGTAGAAGCTTCCCAACGTCACCGTCTTTTTTTTTACTTTGCACTGCTACACCACAAAGGCCCTAATTAATTTATATTTGAAATAATTTTGGCTTCTGCCACCCGTATCCACGAGATACCGGGTTCATCACAACCGTGCGGTCATAAGTGGCTCATGCAGCTCGTCGATAGTTTTGGTGTTTCACGCTCCTGTACACTATGCTCGGTTTAGTTGCTGTGCTCGGACTATGAAACTCGGAGCGTCAGAGTAGGAGTAAAGGAGCGCGGACTTACCGCGCCCACTCAGTCTGACTGTTGACAGGGTTCGGTAGCCGAGATAATAAATCCGACTCCCCCTTACCCTTTGGGTTTAATCCACATTGAGACGTGTGTGGCTTGCGATGTAGCATTTTGTGTTGTGCCTAGTGGCTCTTTGCTTTTTGTGTGTTTCCTTCTTTTGTATCAAAAGGGAACGAAACAGAAATTTGGTGACGAGCTAGTAAGAAATAAATGCAAAGGGAAGTTCCCTGACATAGGTTCCTTTCTCTTTAGTGGTACAGTAAAAAGAAAGAAAGGTGTAGCTAGGATACCTTTCCTGCAGTTACTTTCTTTACATTGGCTGACCGTTGAATGAAGCTCTATAATACTGTTTTACTGAACAGTATTTTATAGTACGATGTTGCAAGTTTTAGCAAACATTGCTAATGTGAGAGAGGGTTTGAAAATAAAGGGAGCTTTAGGCTTGGTGAGGTGCAATTCTGTAGCGAGCACTTTCCGCTTTTTCTTAGTTTGTGATCTTGTTAGAGGGTCCATGTTACCTCTGCAACCGCCGTTTTTAGCGAATGGCTCTTTCATCTGCACTTTCCAGAAACGCACCTCAGTCTTAAACCAGCTGGGCTGGTATCAGGAGAGTTGTCTCACTGGCACTTCTTCAAGCTATCCAAAAAGCTCAAACATGATCACAAGAAAAAAAAAAATTGAATGTCCCATCATGCCTGGGGTTCCTTACTGTGTAAAGTTGTTTTGGTAACGGTATGTGAACACTGTTTGCTAAAATAAACACCACTACTTGCCCAAACTCTCTTTAGCCAAAAGTCATGGATTTGAGTAAATGTCTCAATGAATGTTCTAGCCTGTAAAGTTTGTTTAAACAAAGTGCCATTAGACCAGGGGTCTCAAACACGCGGCCCGCGGGCCGCATGCGGCCCGCGACTTGTTGGGACGCGGCCCCCAGGCAACCAGCGGCTACGAGTTCCGGTTCCCATGTCTCGAGCGCTGGAAAGGCATGCACCGCAGTGATCTCATCTCGCCGATTCATTTTCACCCTAAAAGCATAGCTTTGCTCTTTTAACGTGTTGACATGGTTTATACTTAACTGTGTTCATTTTTGTTTCGCTTTATATTTTGCATCCCAGCTTTTTATAATGTACAACAATTCCGCTACTAGGCTGCAAACGCGATCTCTTCGTTGAAGGCCTAGTTGAAGGATGCATCTCGGCTGCGCGAACTCTCGATCAGCAGGAGCAACTACCAAAGATAAAGCTACGGCTCGGAATTCTCACCTTAAAAAGGAAATATCAGCATTAAAAGACAAGTTTTTGTTCAGGGCGTTGTAAGAAAGGTTGTCAGGAAAAAAAGAACTGTCAAATAACCTGACTGTTTTTTTTTATACATGTTTAGCTTGGTTAATTCTTGAGTGAACTGAGCAACGGGAACGACAGTGTATACTTGCTCTCTTGTTCAATTAAGAATGCCAGTTCGTTAGCAGGGCGGTGTCATTTTAATTCTTGTTATCACACCAGGTCAGGGCCCAAGTAAACCCCAGCTAACGTTGGCCCTCAGCCTTTCCGGTGTAGACAATCTGGCCCCCACATTCAAATGAGTTTGAGACCACTGCATTAGACTAACAGATGACCTCTTGCCCTCAGCTGTATGTTGCTCGACTCTTCCCGTACCGCACCCATCGGCCATCGATCACCCGTAATCAGTGGATTCCACGCACCGCCAAAAATTCAAATTTGGCGTGCTAGAGCACGTTGCTCCATCTCGTGAATAACCGAAGAACTACAGCTTCGGTGTCGATTTCATTTTTGCTTTCTCCCAAGCTGGTGAGCTATCAGAAATAAAAGAAATTGTGCTCTTGAGGAGATGCACCTGCACATGAAACAGCATCTCTGAAGGACATGACGCCACAAAGACACACTTGCCGATGCACCAAAAAAAAAAAAAAAGACAGTACTAGCTAGAGCTCTAACTTGCAGAGAGATAGGGGTGCATATGGGGCTCACTTCGTATATTTAGGGTTTTTAAAAATCTCGGTATGGTTTGATATAGCCCGAAATGTTTAAACTTTTTGTTCTCTATTTTGCACATATCCCAAGTTCAGCATTTAAATTTGCTAAACTTTTTTTGCACGTGAGTGTGAACCTTTTTTTCTTCTAAATATGAGCCTATTGGCTACATTTTCATGTATCATAATTAGCCATATCTAGAGTAGTCCTTAAAGGGGCAACTCTGCTTCATTTTTGTTTTTGAAAAAACAATGCAGGTCTCTTCGGTATCACCTAGGAAGATCACACGTCAAATAATACGACCCAGTTCTCTCTGGATGTTTCTTAAACGGTCCAGCAAACTTTGCAACTCACCAAGTTTCCGAAATCGGCTGACTTGAGCGGGTGAATTGAGTCGCAACCAGCAGTACAGTCAAAACTGCAGCATGGTCGTAGTCAACATTGAGCTAAATGTCGTCGCCATTGCCCCATTTTGCTTGTTTTTTCTTCTCCGGGCAAGCACAATAAGTGAGGTCAGCAACGTTTCTTCTCGGCACTCAGCGGTGTCCACGTGATTGGCATAATGCACCTGCGCAGCGCGCTTCTTGGGAGCCGTCCGGCCATCTCGCCGTGGTCCCACCATTACCACTGTCTCTCGCGTCACAACCACGTTGTCGTCTCACCGTTTGTGAGCGTTGTCTCTCGGAGTTTCGTTCGCCACAGTTGTGAAGACGCCGTTGAATGTCGTAGACACCAAAACATGGTGAAGAGCGCAGTGGAGACGACACTTGCGCCTGGCTCACGCCACCCCAATCCCGCCCGTCGTTCTGTAGGGAATCGCGTAACATCTTGTACCATGTGATAGCCATGTTCTTGGCGGCCCGAGGCCAATGTCGCCAGACGGAGCCGAAGTTTCGGTTTTGATTTCTGCTCGTGTTTAAAATTAGATTTTGCAATATATATCCCATTTTTCGTGAAGCAAATGACTTAGTGTCTTTTACTAGTGCTTTTTAGTGCGGAATCACTCATTATTCCGGAATCTTTAGAATTGAGCGGAGTTGCCCTTTAACCCTTTCACCATCCGGCCCGAGCTGTACTCGTCATGGAAGGTTGTACCAATATCGCCGATGACGAGTCGCACTCGTCCAGCCAAAATGATGGTTTGCTTTCACTGCCAAACACGAGACAGGTTCGTCCATCGGCTTTAGTTTCAATTTTCAACACTGGAGGGCAGGAGAGGTCGCGCAAATATAGTGTGTTTTAGCCTTTGGCGCGTATCTAGCCTTGCAACGGTGATCAGAAATGGCAGCATGCTTGAGTTATGGCGGTGACGGCCTTCGGAAATGGGCTCTCTGTTGCGGCAGTTCGAACAGTAGCGACGATGAAGACATCGAATTTGTCTCTGAAAGTAAGTCGGACATGGATTTTGAATATGAAACGGACTTGGACGACGACCACAATGACGAAGAAGACGACGCGCTGGGTAGTGTTTGAGTGTGGCAACGCGTAAACACTAAAAAAACCCGCCACCCGCGCCTCCGCGGTTTCCGTTTTGTGCAGTGCCTGGGATTCTGCGGCAACCCACTGACGAAAAAGACATTCTCGGCTGGTTCGAGGTTTTTTTTTTTATTGGGACCTTGTCGACCTCATTGTGACAGAGACAAACCGCTACGCGGTCCCGCATTTCGCAGCGCGGGGTTCTTCGTGGAAACCGGTGGACCGCGAAGAGATGATGGTGTTCTTTGCGCTAATAATTTTGCGAGGAATCGTTGGCAAACCGCAAGTTGAGATGTATTTGTTAGCGCTAGTACGGAGAAACATCTAGGCACTTGATCTTTTGTTACGGTGCGTATGTTCAAATAAATACTGCGCATTTCAGCACGTGTTATTCTATTACTCTTACATGCTCTTTTTCTTTTAAAAGTTTTGTGTTAATACCAATCAGAAACCAATCAAGTACATAATGTATTTGCAAAATCGGAACGATATAAGAAAAAATATGTGCAAAAAAAACAATTTGGGAAAGTTTGTAAATTTTTTTCGAAAATAACTTGGTAGGTAAAGGGTTAAGATAAATATTTTGTCCATCCCTCAAAAATCGTCACTTTTCCCTGTGGTACGGAAATAGTTAATGAGCATAATGTGCGAGTGAAGAAAACATTCTTTTGGTGTACTGATATCAGCAGTAGTGGTTTTATCTGCTGAGTCCGTTTATGCAATGTGAAGGAAAAACAAGGTTACACTGCACAACACTTTTAGTGCAAACACGACATCGGCACTGTTCTGTAATTTGTTCAGTCTTAATCGGCACCAAACTTTAGAGCTTAACCTACTGCATTGAATGAGGACTTTCTGTCACACTAGTTGTTTTTATGGCAGCAGCTCAATTTTAGAAGAAAAACAGAAAAAACTGGCTATCACTTGCTTGTGCTGAGAGTGTTGCACTGTGTGCATTTGACAGAACGTTCGAGAAAATACTTGCCCAGCCAAATGGTCACCATTCCCTAACACATCTCATCCCTCGATATCGCTGCGCATTGTTAGATCTTTTAGATCAGGGTGAACACAACTGAATCATCACCCTCACAAAAAGTGCTTCATTTTGCATGTGAATGCAAAGCTAAAGTGACCATATTCTTTGGGCCCCAAAGTTGGATATTATTGTCGATACACCATGCACATTTCCAGTGATGTAAGCGTTGTGCCCATTTTCACCAAACTGCGCCATGTTGCAAGCCTGCTGCATGCATGCTAAAATACCATTTTAGCAAAGAATTGTGCCAGCCAAAGTAACCTTAAGCAAAAAATAAGAAAAAAAAAAAGATGGTCTTTGTAAAGGGACGTGCAGCACGGCTGTGACCTAGAATGGAAATACTTCCCTTTGGCCTAGTCTAAAAGTAAGCCGATTGGTCAACTCAAGCCAGTAGCATGTGCGGGTGTTGAGGACGTTTCCAAAAAAACTCTCGCCCCGCAGCTCGTGTCTAGCTTCACTGCTTTGCACCGGAGCACGCGGGTCGAGCTTCACCGCTTTGCGTCGGCGTGCCAGGAGCAGCGGCTGATGCGGGAGAGCATTTGCATTATCTCTATGGTCTCGAGAATTATGCTCACTAGTAGTATGGGTTGGGCAACAGTTAATAAAATAAAAATAATACCTACATTCTAATGTGATAGTCAAGCAAGGGTCGTTTGACAACTCACTGCACTGAACTCTCACTCCATTTAGCTCCAATGCTGCTAATATGCTGCAGAGTAATGTGAGGTGGTGGTTTCAAAGCATATGCACGTTTATGCTCTTTTCGGGGGTGGTGGTTTTTGCAGTGGTGCTATACAGTCGCCGACCGATTATTCGGACTTCGCAGGGACCGAAAAAACGTCTGAATAATAGAGCAGTCCGAAAAATCAGCAGATTGAAAAACTTGCCTTTATTACTTCCAAGTGGGCTTAAAAAAGCCGTAAATAGTGCCTTGTTTCAGATTACGCTTCCGTTTGCGTTCGGCAACTTTCTGTTAGCTTGAGAATCGCTGCCTACTTTTCTATCGTTATGGTCGAGTACTTTCTGCGCTTCTTAATGACACATCGCGGCAGCAGAACAGATGGGGCCATGACGTCCAAGCTAGCACTGTCCGAACGAGATAAGAAGCGCAAATTCATGAGCGCAAAATGGCGACACGAAGGAACAAAAAAATAAAGCTAAATGATAATAATGATAATGATGATGACCTGCAGCTAAATGGAAAAAAAGGGCTAGCATAGTGTCACCTAGCGGTAGGACTCAGGAGTACTCGAGTAGTGCTACCAAACCAAGCCAATCCATTTGCAGCCAACATAGAATTCAAAATGGCCGCTTCTCGACAATGTTTTCTGCTGATCGCTCGCGACGATTTTGTCCGAATAATCAAACTTTCGGACTTCAAGCTGTCCAAAACATTGGTTGTGAATATGCGCTATTTCTATGGCGTAAGTCACGGTTCCGCCTTTAGTTCCGAAATATCGAACAAGTCTGAATTATCGGAGTCCGGAAAAACGGTCGGCGACTGTAAACCAGTGGAATATATTTTCTTCAATCGGCATTTAAGGGAATATACATGTTTTTGCTAAAATTTTATGAAAGTTATGTTGGAGGGAGAGGGGCAGATGGCGTCATCTGAACTGAAATGTTGCATTTGATCCATGTGAAAACTGTTTTATCCGTCTGAAAAGCGGATTTTCAAAAAAGGACATTAATCTCATTGACTCTGTTCAGGCTAAGGCTATCCGATTTATCTCCAATCAATATGATCGACACTTTTCACCTTCATCCGCTTTGCCAACATTAGGGCTAGAATCTTTATCGTTAAGGCGAACTATCGAGCGATTGAAGTTGTTACATAGAATTGTTAATAATGTAAGTGGCATTGAATGTATGAAGTATATTTCCTTCTCAGATATTTCGTGCACTAGGCGTTCCCATCCCTTAAATATTGTACCCTTTCGTTCTCGCGTAAACTGTTTCAAAAATTCCTTTTTTCCGCGCACTGTTGAACTGTGGAATAGTATTGACGGTTCTACGCGTATGCTCCAGTACGACGACTTTGTTATAAAACTCGCGAAAGTTGACTTCCTTTGATGTTTGGTGTTTCTGGCGAATCGTTTGTTGTTGAATATGTTCTCGTTTATTGTTCTCTTTACTCATGTTTTTAATTGTGTAATCCACTCCTGCAATGACCTCAACTGAGGTCGCAGTATACATAAATAAATAAATAAATAAATCTTTTTTTTTTCTCTTAATACCTATCCTCACTGTATCCTCATTGCAAAAAATAAATAATATGTTTTGATATAAAAATATGAACCTTCAGTCATCATCAAAGATCTGCTTTCTACAAGCTTTAGTATTTCATTTTCAAGTGACGTGCAACATGCATGTTGGCACTTACTCCAAAAACCTTCAGGTGCTGCTCTAAACCAACATTTTGCCTAGTACAAGACCTACTAGAAAGGTCAAATGCCACTTCCATCGCTGCATTTCTTTTCCTTGTAGTTTTGCATACTGTTTGACATACACGTGTAATACATTTGGCTAGAATATTTCTTTCGTATTAATGTCTTCATTTTTGTAGATACTACGTCCATAGTGCTGTTCACGTGTTGCGCGCAAATTAACCTTCAGCATCGCTTTAAGTGTGGTCTCTTGCAGCTGTGTCTTCTCCGACGTCGATAGCTTGCTCATTGACCAGAGAAAGCACCTTCTCTACCGATGCGTCCTTTCCTTTAACCACATCTTTTATCTATTCGAGGGAGCCGATGCGGGACTAAACACCGTCCCACGAGCACGCCGGTTGGGAGAGTGAGACCACAGCTGCAAAATGTGGCCGTGGTCCCGCTGTCCCTCCAGGGGTTCTAGTTTGCACGGCGGGGCCGGTACATCGCCACCTGCTGCAACTGGTCAGCAGTGCAGACCTGGCCAATCGCAGCAAGCGACAATGTCTCGGTCCCTTGGTCCCATTGTGTAGATTAGGGCTCCAGCAGACAAATTTGCATTTATTTATCTCGCAATGTCTCGCAGTTTTCGTTTTTTTTTTTTTTTCTGTTTAGGTTTAGAAGATTGAGTTATTTGCAGTCTCACTTTGTGTGTGGGAACTTAAAAGGGCATCAGCCCTTTTAAGTATAAGAAGAGGAATTGTGCACAGATGTATGAAGGCTCGACTCTATGGTGTGAAGATCGGGTGAATAACCAGCAAACTTTGTTTGGCAGCATCTTTGCTTTCTGTGGAGTGCAACCAGGGGCAGATTCATGGGTCAGGCTCGGGGTGTGGGCAGTGCGAATTTGACTGGGGGGGCGGGGCGGGGGCGGGGGCGGGGGCGCGGGGCGGGGGCGAGGGCCGGGGCAGGGCTTGCAGAGAGACCTGACGTCGCAGACGGATGGGACTTCCATTCGTCATTTCTGCCATTTCACCATGAACTAAAAACATGTCTTCCTAAAAAAAAAAAAGGGTTGGTGCATGTCGTTTCTTTTATAAAAAAAAAAAAAAAAAAAAAAGATAGCACCTAAAGGGTTAGAAGGGGTTCCCCTTCCCCCCTTTAAAGTCGCCCTTGAGTGCAACAGCCATTGTTCTGGCTGTTGCAGTCAAGGGCGAGCGAAATTGGTTGCTTTTCCTCGGCACATTTGCTCCATGGAGCCTTTAGTCCACGCCACAGTGCCACAATTAAGGCCCGTTCACACTCTTGCGACCGAGTACGACCGAGAGAGACTACATCTGTTAAAACTTCTTAAAATTTCTTAGGACGAGGGAACACACTGGCATTCTGGCGCCATCTATGCGGTGACCCTGGAACTGCATTTCACAAGAGCGAAGGTTTTGCGGGATTTCCAAGGTCAAATGTGCGTAATACCTATAAGAAAGGCTCGTTTATAACGTTTACAAAAGTTTTTCGAACCAAGAAAGAAAGGATAATGCGCGGGAGAAATATAAAATATGCCAGACCGCCAAGTTTAGACTGCAACCCTTTAGCTGGCGCCACTGCGTCCTCTCGTTCTAAGAGGTTTTAAGGGACCAAGGTTTAAGAGGTCGCGAGAGTGTGAACGGGCCTTTAATGGACGTCGCTTCTCAGTCTGCAGGACGTGCATAGTGCGGTACCTGTGGGTGCACAAGATGTGTCCCGTGTGCGACGTCCAGGTGCACAAGACCAGGCCCCTGCTCAACATTCGGTGGGTGCCTTTCTGCTTCCGAAGGCTTCACTGCTGAGGGGAGTTGTTTGGGGCCACACCTTCTAGGGGTGTTGTCCAGAACATTTTGCAACATGATCCATACCCGGATTAAAAAGGATTGCGCGTTGGTTTTTTGAGATATTAGTATTTTAATATGCGCATATTGAGCTGTGCCACGAGAGCATATTGATACTTTTAACTAAAACTAATCAAACTAATACTAATCAATCAAAAATTTAAAGAAAGATAGGTTTCTTTTTGTTTGTTTATAAGCCACAGGCTACAGATTTTCCAGCTATTACACTCACAAATGTGTTTATTACATTGAATCAAAAATGTGCATCTACCTGTTAAAAAAAATAAAGAGAAATTCTACTTTTCTCGTAAATGTTTTGTTGTCAACACAAAGTATTGTATTGAGGGAAAGCTGTCTATACTTGATCTCACCTTAAAAGGACACCGAACCTAAGAAAACAAATTTCTTTTCTACCTAATTAGGACAAGCATGTCTAAAAAACAAATTATAGTCAAAAAACTTTTTTTTTTGCCCAGTATTTATGCTACAATACGAATTTTTCTGTTTGTGCACAAAACCAAAACTGTGGGTGTTACCCCAGCACTGGAACCACTGCGAGACAGGGTTGAGACTTTGGGCCAAAGCCGCGCTGGAGGGAGTCCCAATTTTCCCCTGTCCCGCCTGTTTCCAGCTGTGCTAGTTAGTTGTGCATCATTCAATTCTCCCTAGATAATTTCCACCAATCTTCTAATCGCATCTTCGTGACCGTAACCCTTTCCTCTTCCGTCCTTCCATCATCGCCAGCAAAACCCAGGGCCCCAGACAAATCCTTTACCCCTTCAGGGAGGGCAGGGCGAAACCCCGTGCACTTCAAAACCTAGTGCTCTAGTGTCTCGCTCTCATTATGGCAGGCGTCACATAATGTGTCTGTCTCCTGAAATTTAGCCCTATACGTCCTCGTCCTCAACACTCCTGCTCTCGCCTCGAACAGCAAAGAACTTCCCAGTGAATTCTCAAACACATTTTCCTTTCTTATGTCCTGTTTTAAAGCGCAGCTCTTAACGTCCGTTTCCGGGGTGAGTGGCGTCGCCGTGGCCATCGGCGTAGCCGCTTGTTGTATTATGAGATGTTTCCCATAATGACGTCGCACGTGATGCTATTCAACCCGGGAAAATATTTCTGCTAAACTTAGTGGGAAAATTTTACCCTCGTGATGTCACACGTGACGCCACTCAACCCGGGAAAATTTTTCCGCTAAATTTCCCGCCAAACTTAGCGGGAAAATTTTACCCTCGTGATGTCACCCGTGTGTCACAGGTGACATCTTGTCACGTGATGTCACCTGTGTGTCACGTGAACGTGAAATTTAGCGGAAAAAATTTCCCCGCTAAATTTAGCGGGGAAGTTGACGTCACTTGACCTCAACACCAATTCAGTTTCCCCGCTAGATTTAGCAAGGAAATTTTTGCTAAATTTAGCGGGAAAATGTTAGTAAATTTCCCGCTAAATTTAGCGGGAAAATGTTGGTAGATTTCCTGCTAATTTTAGCGGGAATATCTTGCTGCTAAATTTAGCGGGGAAAGCTGCGAAACAAGACGAAATTGGTGGAGCTCTAGGGTAACTAACAACGCCACAGTCACTTTTTTTCTTTTTAGTTTAGAGGAGCTTTGCAAGGACTTTTCTACTAGTTTTTAATTTTCACCGAACCTGAGCGCACTGAACGTAGTAACTTAATGAAACTTTTCTCGAATTTCGCTTTATTTCAAAAGTTATGGGCAAATTAAAATTACAAAAACTAGCAAAAAATAACCTCCTTCATGACGTCCTTGGTTGCTTGAGTGGCCGTGAACTAGAGGAGGAGTAGTGAGCTCGGAGAGCGCTCATGGCTGCCGCACTCCGTGTCGACGGCTCGAGAGGGCGCCACTAAAGCATGTTCTGGCTAGGCTGTATGAAGCGGGCAGCCAATGCGGCTCGCATTGCATTTGCTGCGCGATTAAACACTAATTCGGCATGACACTTCATTGGCCACAAATGACAGCAAACACGGGGTAAAGATCAGTTCAGAACAGGAGCCATTTCGCACTGCCATACGCCCAAACCGCAAGCGAAACCTTCTCGCCGGAGGCCTCCGGAACGCTCGGAACCGGTCGGATCCTCGAGGCTGTATACGACCGCAGCACCGCCGCTTACATCCGGGACCTTTCTACGCTCGCCGCTTCGTTAGTGCCTGATCCTACTACCCCTTTCTAGTATGCGCCGCCTTTTCCACCGCTTGGTGGCGGGTATGTCGACGGGTCATTTATTGTTTCCATACTTTATAAACTGCATTTGTTTCTTTTCTGATCTAAAATAGTGAACAAAAACTACTTTTATAAATAATTGAAATGGTTCGCGCCACTTATGTTTTGTATTTAGACTAAAAAGAAGCTTTTTAGCGGCTCTGACCAGCAGTAAGCCCAGGACCAAAGACTTCACATTTTGCGTGCTTTTGGCACCGCGGGTCGCCCCCGTAGGTCGAGGAGGTTTCCGCGTCGTCCGGTTAAAATATGACGCACTGATATTTAGTTACTCCCTCCGTGCCCGCTGGCTTGCCCGAACCCCGAGAGACGTGGAAACCGCAAAAAGGTGAGACGTTTAAATATGATTGCAGGGCCCCTTTAAGGGGCGGTTTACGGTGGGGTGGAAACGGACGCCAAAGAGCTGCGCTGTAGAAAAAAAAAGTACTCGCACATTTTTGTCTACCGGGAATTGTCATTTCTGGGGGGTGTGCGATGTATTGGCAGTGTGACTAAAACAGATATTTGGGCAACAAAGGGGGGTGGGACATGAATCGGGTGTGGGCGCGACCTTTCGGGATTTTATGGTAAATACTTGAATACCCGAGGTCCAGCTAACTTCGCTGGACCTCAGTGTTGCATCAGAGTGCACACTAGTTGGGTAAAAACGCTATCATCATCATCCCACCGGGGTACAGTTTCGGTTTTGCCTGTAAATAGAAATATTTGTATTTTAACATAAAAATTACGGTAGGCAAAAAATTTTTTTTTTTTTTCAACTATTTCTTTTTTTTTTTTTTTTTTTTGGAGACATGGTTGTTTTATTTAGGTAGAAAGAGAAAAAAAAAATTTCTAGGTTCAGTGTTTCTTTTAGTTAATGCATATATGAGGCTAAGAGTCGAAACACATTCGAAGCTTTTCGAGAAGGCCAAGACTAGGTGGCCATGAGCACATAATTCAGATTCGTGTGCAGTTTTGTTTCTCGGCGACACAAACCTGTTAGAAGTTGACGGAAGATTGTCTGCTCTTTTTATTACATGCGTGCCAAACATATCTGCTTTTTCCGTGATGGGACTGCCATTTTTACGACAAGGTGCCTCTAGAAAGAAATCAAATTGGGTGGCATATTTTTCTGGGCAACCTTCGTACACTTGTTGCACACAATGTTGCTGTGGGCTTGTGGTTCTGCAGTTTTGCCTTGTGGCATTCCCTTTTTTTTTTCCTCACTTCTTTGTGCTGTTGCAGGTCGGACCAAACCCTGCAGGACATTGTCTACAAGCTGGTGCCAGGACTGTTCAAAAGCAAGTTTATCAATGCCATTTTTTCCCCCAACGTTAGTCATTAATAGCAAAGCTGGAAAAGAGTGGTAAATCTTTGTGCTGCTTAGAATGTCCATGTAGTGCCCAGGGATTATTTGCTTTTGTCATTCTGGCTTCTTTCTGGAGAACCGCTGTTCTAAAAGATTTACTTGGCACGGAATATGTGCTGCAACTGGGAAGATTGTGCCGACTTTAAAAGCCCATGGTGGGTGTTGTGCCCAAGGACCCGCAATAAATGAAAGCCAGTGCTTTGTGAGGCAAGCATTTGAAAGATTGTTGGTACATTGAATCATAGTTGTAAACTCTGGTTATTGACTAAAATATGCGTGTAATGTCAAGGGTCACTAATTGTAGTAACTTGAGGGTGCTAACAAAACAAGTTGACTGAGCATAAAAAATGACAGTTTCATTTGGGTAGCCCTGTGAAGTTCTCTCTTTAATCGGGTCATTCGTGGAGCCAAGTTTCTGACGAAAACATACAATCCAAATGTGCAAACGACTAAACAGTAGCATACTGTAAAAGACTTAATTTTCGCGGGCTTAAATTTTTGCGAATCGGGCCAAAGCTGACACTTTGAAATTATTCGCGGGTTCTAATTTTCGCGAGTCGAGTGTAGCTTCCGTAGCATTCACATATTGCCCGAATTGTTCGCGGAACATATTTTTCGCGTTCGTAGGCGATTCGCGAAATTCGCGAAAATTAGGTCCTCGCGAAAATTTAGTCGTTTACAGTATATGAAAAATTTTAAATGTTAAACTCCTCGAAAACAAATTGTTAGTGGTGGACAAAACTCAGCCTCTTGATTACTGGTCTAGTGCAGTGCCAGCTGAGCTATGCTGAGCTGTCCCTTAGATGTTTCTACACGATTTTTAACTGCAACACAGTGGTGGGCAACCACTCGGTGCCGAGCTGAGGGAAGATGCTTCAGTGTGGTGTACCATGCACCACTGATGAATAGTATGCCTACTCATCTGCATAATTCGGATGATGAATCGCTTGACGTAAATATGGATCAAGCTTTTAAGTTACTTATTCATAGTTAGTCGCGTGCAAATAGTGGATTTTGAGTTTGATGCGAATTCAAAGTAAATAGTGGCTTTGGTTGAATAATTTTGAATTGAATATTGAATAGTTTCTCCGAGCCTTTCACTATTGTTGCACCATGCTAAAATGAAAATCTAGCTCAACTTGTCAACTGTGACCTCAAAGTTTGATCTAAACGATAGATTTGACATAAAATTGAACCTATAAAGATGTCCAGCTGTACCTAAATGAGTGGATTTACCAATCTTGCTATATGCAAAAATCCTTCCTTAAATCTCGAATTTGAAAAATAAAAATATCACGAGTGATGAATGCTGGTTGTCAGGGAATCTCTGCCTGACATAGCCTCGCATAACAGCCACACTGACTGGGTATTTATGCTCGCCAAGGTTTTTATCTGTACATGACATACGAGAGCCCAGCTACTCGGAACACAATTTGCAGCTCGAAATTAGTCTTCTTTCTGCCCAAAAACCGCCGATCGAGAACTGGCCGGTTTGAGTCGCGCTCACTCTCTTTTTTGTGGTCGCGTGCCGCTTTCCGTGGTTTAGACAGAACCACCAAAGATAATCAAAGTCGTGGGTCATCGAAGGCACACGCTCGGTACTAGAAATAGAAAAAAAATATGATACCCATTTTTTTGTGGCTTCTAAAGCTGCACAGCCATGTAACTTCCGGTATCTTTCTCCTCCTCTATATTTCTTCTTCCTCCCCAGTTCAGTTTCAGTTTCGAGCAGTTGCATTTTTTTACTTTAATAAAAATATATGTGACACTGTGGCAAGATATTTACTGCATAGTCTTCTGACACCATAGTGGATCGCCTGGCAAAAAATTTTAAAAAGTTTTGAGGGGTGTCAGTGTTTCTTAAAGAGATACTCCAACAAAATTTGAAACATTCCCGTCGTGTTCAAAAATAGGTTGAATAGGATCCACAATATCCGTAAATGACAATCGCACGTTTGTATTTTGAGCCTGGTGGCTGTATTTTTCGTTATAAACGGCCCACTCTGGCAAGTGCTCGGAGAACAGCCAGCGGAGAGCACACGACATCTAACGCAATAGTGACGTAGTTCGTCTCGGGACGAACAAAGCTACGGCGAGGCTGACGTCAAGAGGATGGCCTAGTCGTTTCAGCCACCGAAGCGTCTGCTTTTCTACGAATCTTGAGTGACGGGTTAATCTTCTATAATCTTGTAAAGGGACAATAGCGACTTCTGGGTCACACAAAAGGGATTCTCGGGAAGAGGGGAGTTCCTCCTTCCCTCTTCTCTCGTCGTGGCCGGAGGCGAGACAGTTACCGTCACTACCTCTCAAGGTTCCTAGACGGGCATTACAAACGAGGCGTTAGCGACATCCACCAGGTGCTCTTTGCTAATCGTTTAATTCGTTTTAAAATTCCTTTTCGTGACTTTTTTAAGATATTTGTGTGTTCGATGTGATACTGCTCCTTTGAACACATATAGACCGAAAAATAAGTGCCAAAATTTCGTTGTAGTATCCCTTTAAAGGGCCCCTGAAAAGAAAAAAAAAAAGTTTTAATGCGAAAGCATTATCTGTCCCATGGAGTGAGCTGATGTCATCAGCTGCCGCGCCAAATGCCAAATAAACTTCCCTCTCCCAATAGAGCGAAGGGAAGTCGCAATCTCAAGGCTCCAAGCTTTGAAGCCGTGCAAAAAGCCGAGCCAAACGGCAAATAAATTCCCCACTCCATGTGAAGCCAAAATCTGATGAATAGGGCTCCCATTGGCTGGCGCACTTCATAGTTTCAAGGAACGTGGCTCCCATTTGCCGAGGCGCGACAGTTTCAAGGAGAGCCACCCCATGGCGCTACGTGCCCGTGCCAGAGCGCGCCGGGAAAAGGAAGCGTTTGGATGGCGGAGCCTCCCACAAAGAGCCCGCTCGAGCGTACCGTAAAACACCGGGCAAGCGCCCACTCAAAATTTGGGAATAATCGCGAGAAAACGGGGATGGCCGCTTGTCCGGTCATCAATTTTACATATAAATGTACCGCGCATATTTTCTCAGATCTTACAAATTTGATAATGGGCGCTTAATGTGGAATGGGCGGAAGCATTGTATTCTACGGTACTCCGGTATTCTACGGTCCGGCGCGGCCACTTCACGAGAATGTGCGCAAGAACGACATTCATGCTTTCGCATTCGCAGCTCGTAAGAAGTGCTTAGGTGTACTTCGAGCCTTTTTTTCTTTAAACAGTCTGGTTGGGGCACGCGTGTAAAAAAAATTCATTTTACGCGCAAAAAAAATTTGTTTAGAGCAATCTTGACGGCGCGAGACGGTGTTTAGTCGCTAGTCACCTCCTTTCCACTTGTTTTCTCTCTCGGCATTTCGGGCACGTGGAGGAGAGCTGGATTGGCTTTGGCTTCACGTAGAGGTGGAAAGGGCAAACGACCATCTCGTTGAGGTCGAAAGAGCGTATGACCCTTCCGTGACGTCGTAGACTTTGCGCTCAGAATTTCAAATAAATCTCTCGCCGTCAATATTGCTCTAAATTTTTTTTTTTTTTTTTTTTCGCATAAAATTTATTTTTTGATTTTTGTGTCCCAACCAGACTGTTTAAAAAAACATTTCTTTTCTAGGGCCCTTTAAAGGGACTTCTATCGTGAAAATCCTTATTGAAACATTAAAAATATATTCATTTTTTTTTTGTTTCTCTGGTCATAAGCTCCCTTTTTCTCGCTCCGTTGAAAAACGTGTCGCAAGTGACTGCCATAGACCAGTGTCCGCGCCAATTCCAGGGCGCCGCCATGTTTATCTACGCTCGCGCCACCACGCGGAAAGAACTGGCAGGCAGGAGGGGGGGGGGCTGCGTTGGCGGCGTTGCTTTGCGGAGCTGGATGCGGCAGGCTGTCCGAATGCACCGACACATCGTGAAAGATGCCTTCACCAGAAGCCTCCGCGGCCCGTTCTTCAACAGGGAAGATGTCGTGAACATTCGAGAACCCATCTCGGTCAAGAAAACAAGGGAAAACCTTTCTTGTTTTAGATGTTCTCGGTGTCTGCTGACCCTTGACATCCGCGTTTCATTGATACCGAAACCGAAACGAAGGTACAGTACCATTCGTAGCTAGCGTACGTACACGACGTAAACGACCTGCCGACTGATCACGGAGAAGTGACCACCTCTCTTGTATCCATCACGCACGCCAAACGTACGCATAGAAAAAAAAATTGTTGCTACACTGGCACTCACTCTTGAGTTCTTGCTCGGAGTGAAGTTTTTTCTTCTGAGTGCGGCTGTACATTCTTGCCGAGAACCTGCATGGGACGGAAACTTGTGGAAGCCGTAGACGTCGCATCCGCACTCGCTTCTTAGGCAATTGTGTGACGGGCAGTGGGTGTCCAAAAGAACCCTGCGTTTCCTCTGGTTGTTCGTACAACCAACAACGGCACAGTGCCGTCCGGACGAATTGCTCTGATACATTACACGGCGCTAAACAAGACCGACGCCGGCAACGTGCCAGTACTGCTAGACAGTGCTAGTACTGGGAAAAGTCGCAGTCTATCGCCCCCCCGCCCCCCCCCCCCCCCCCCCCCACACACACACACACACACACACACACACACACGCTGCGAGCTTCTGGGTTCGAAACTATTAATCGCCAGTTCTAACGGATGGTACTTACTTGAAGTGGGAGCTGGAATTGTACGAGGTACCAGGAGACACTTACTATCGGGCAACGAAGCAGGGTGCCTGTGGGGGCGGAGTTTAGGAACGCTAATATTGTGACAGGCGATCAGTTATAATAACAGACGAAACTTCGACTCGTTTGTTCAGAAGTTCGCGGTGATATTTTATTAGCCCTCGTTACAGCACACCAAAGATCCTAGGCAGTGAAATTCACATCACGCAGGCTCGTGCGTCGTAGTCAAATGAGCGCAGTCGACGACGAGGTGTAATGAGCTACTAAGCTTCACAAGGAAAATGCGGGTGAGAAAGTGTTTTGAGGCAGTCCAAAACACCGATCCAGCAGACGCACGTACGTACGTTTACTCCGGACTCCATGAACCCGACGGCGCAAGATCAAAGCGATCAAAGAGCACCGCCGCCATCGCCACCCGGTTTTCTCTGCACTTTGCGCGACAACGGCACTGCAACGGAGGGCACTCGCCTCGGCGCTAACAATCCGCGAAATAGATTAATTTGCCACTCTTGAAGCCATTCCAAATCATAAATAAAATACCTCGGCGTTGTAGAACATCTGACAACACAACGGTGCCGAGCGCCTGCTCGGCATCGTCGTTGCTCGTGAAGGCCTGCTTATTTGTAGTTGAGACGATGATTCCACAGCTTTCGTGCCACTCGTGGTGCTTGCAATAGCTTCGAAGGGCAGGAGAATCTTCTCACGAGGACGTTGAAGACACGCAACACTGGAGCCACCAAAGCAATCGTAAAAACCGTCGCCATGTTTGCTTTTTCTTCGTCACTCGCGGCGCGGTCAACTCGTCGCGAGATGTTTTCTGGCTCGGCTTGATGGAAACCAACAGCGGCAAAGTGGCGTATGGACAAGTGGCTCTCACATTACGGGCACTATACCCACATACCGCGGTAAACAGGACCGATGCCGGCGAAACGGCAGTCGGCACACCAGCGAAGAAGCCTTCGGCGGGTAGCAGCGGCGCAGGCCAACGCAGCCCCCCCTCCCGTGAGCGCCTGGGTTCGAGATTATTGTTCACTTCCGGAAGAGCACTTCCGGACAAAGGTCTATATTCACCACACCATGCCCCGAAGCTGCATCGGCCGAATGTATGCACCCCGCTTATCCGCTGCTCCTCGCTTTCCCGCATTGGCAATGATGTGATTGCTTCGCCAATTGCGCCGAACTGCGCCAAGGGGCTAACCCTGCTACATCCTGCTACATTTTGCCAAAATATGTGTAATCTGCGCCAAGCCTGCGCCAAAACACCAATTTCGGTCGCCTTTCAAAACCGAAACTAAACTGGGTACCGTAATGAGCACACGTGAGCTAGGTGGCGCAAGCGGCCGCCCGACACAAAGTACCCTGCATCAATCGTTCATCGGTCTTGCATGGTTTTTCCCGCCGTCTCTCGTTTCACGTTTTCGTCCCCTCCCCCCCCCGCGTCTTTTTCAAAATGTTTTCAACGATAGACGTGGGCATGTGCGGACGCTCCGACGCTAGCGTTCTGGGTACCGGCCATGCCGTCATGCTCTAAACCGAAACCCCGTTTTTGCGCTGCGGGAGTTACCTTGTCAGCTGAAGCACTCGCTCCTGAAAGCAACGGCCGTGGGAAAGCTATAATTGGTCCCTGCCTGCCAGTCACAGTGGTCGCGCGACGTCGGGTGTTGCCGTCCCCACGTCGCTGCAGATATGGCGCTTTCGAAACTGAAACGTAGAAGGACCGACCTAATGTTCATCAACATTATTGTTATTGTTTAATAGGACACTACAAAAATCCCTCTAGCTCAAAGACTGCTCTGTCGAAGTTCTGATTACCTAGGTTTCTCTCGGTAGGCTTTCATTCGAGGGGGACCCCAGTACGTGAAAAATCTGCCGCGAACGAGAGTCGGTGAAGAGAAGTGAGCTAAAGCAAAGAAGGCAATGTCTGCCCGCTGAACCCGCACAGCGCGCTTGTTTGTCGCGAGTTCAGTCGTTGCACAAAGCGCTCCAGGAACGTTTTTACCCTGGCTCGTGATGTCTTGCATCGATGTGCTCAGGTTCTTTTCTTTTTTTCTTCTGTGTGTTCAGCTTGTCAGCTTGTACCTTGCCAGCCGGTCTGGCAAGCACGTGCGGCTGGACTTTTTTTGTCGTATGCTGGACAGTTACATTTTGTGTATATTTTTAAAAACCAGGTGGCGACGGAGCGGAGTGGCATGGTTTCGATCGAACAGCCATCTCCGCTCGCGCAACAATTTCACATTGTTTTGCAGTGGTCACGTGTATCAACAGTTAGATACTGCTTCTGTTTATTATATAACTAGTCAACCTAATGCTGCGATATTTACTGCTAAGCTGGTCATATACATTTTAATATGTGCAGTTTGGTTCTTATTTACCTATTAGCGGCAAGATGTTTCGGTGGCGCCCTCGTTCGGTTACCTTTCGTGACGTCATTACCTTGTGAACAACAAGTTCGATGGTGTTTGTAATGGGCATGATGGAAGCCTGAAATCATAGCGCTCTCAAAGCAACACTGCCAACACCGTCAAAATCAAGTGCTTACATTCCTCTTATTTCCGTCGATGAGACATCCTTTGCTGACGTCATAGACAGCATTCGGCCAATTGTGGTGGGCCGATTACAGCGACGCTTTCGATCGCTCACATCGCCAATAGCGGGTACATATATATGTATCATTTAACTGAAGTGTTGTAAAATGTGTCATATCATTGGCATTTCAGTTACATGTTGAAAGACTCCCAGGTGGTCTAATTTTACTTTAATTTGTTTATTGCGGCGAGCAAAGTGTCCTTAATTTGTCCTGCACTTGAAACAAATATTTTGATTTTTCTAGGAATATCTGCTCCAAAAGCCACTTTTGCTGCGCCGAAACACTGCTTTAGCTGCTCCAAAGTCCACTTTTGCTGCTCCTAAACACTGTTTTGGCTGCTCCAAAGTCCACTTTTGCTGCTCCAAAACGCTGTTTTGGCTGCTCCGAAAGGTGCTCCAAAACGGCTTAGGCCAATCACATCACTGCATTGGGCAAATTGTTGAAAGGAGAAGCGGACCTCCAAGCTCGTGTATGGTGACACGCGCGCATGGCCGCAATTGTGATAAACAGAACTGCGGCTTTATTATAGCTACTTTACGGTGAAAATCTACAAAAGTAGCATAGTTGCTATTATAAAAGCCTGTGTTACATACCGCATGCAATCAGTAGCCGTGTGTATTAAAAAAATCATGATTTTTTACGGATCCCAGATGAAACTAATTTCGGATATAACAAACATACATCCTATTTGCGTTGACTTCGTTATAACCAGGTTCGACTGTATCAACATTCACAATATAAATAAAGGAAAGAACATAAAAGACAAAGACGGACAAGACGTTTCCCAACTGACAGCCAAGAGAGACGAAATATGTGCAAAGATAGTGCTGAATATGTTGGCTGACCAGAACTTTGCCCTGCGAAAATGGCGACAGCGGGAAACAAGGCCAGGGGAGGGGTTGTACGCATGCGCAGCTTACTGGAAAAAGATCCATCACGATATTCATACTTTTTGAAGCGTTGATCGTGGCGGGTTACCCCATCGGGTGCACTTCTCACTGAGCACTGGCGCAATGCGGAGAAGCAACACCCGCGGAGCCGCTTCTGCAGGTGTTGCGTCTTTGCAGTGCACCCTTGCTCGGAAAGGGATGATCTGCAAATATTGCAGATCATCCAGCAGCGAATATCAAATAGCGTATTATTTGAAACTACATATTATTCTAAATTTCCAATATTTGCGCAACACTATTCATATTTAAGATTGGGTGTTTGTAATCCCTTGAACTTCTTTGCCCTAGTGATTCTCATTTATAGCATCTTCGATCAACTCGCACCGGAATCGCCCTGAAACCTGGACGGTGCACAGCGCTCCTCGGTCGTGCAGCACGAAGTCGGTGCGACATCGAAGACAAACTGCGCCGCGGCGGTGCACCGCGGCGAGCTCCAATATGCGTCACCTCGCATTTTGTTTGTTTTTCCTTGCGTAGGTCCGCGCGCGGTGCCCGTCTGCTGGCAATTTCTCCTGTTTTTTTACTCGCGGGTTTGGCGGTCCCACACGAATGAACATCGTGGACGTGATTGTCGGTGGGGTCACGAAGCGGGTGACAATTTCACAGGTATATGCTGCCCATCATTGTTGGTTCGAGAAAGAGAACCACCACATAATGGCCGTACCTCGGTGTCATCGAAACACCTCGCAACGCTTTCCACGAAGTTCATACCTTTCGGGCGCTCCTTGCCACCGCAGCAATCGACGGTAATCGCGGCGATGGTAAGAATATCGTCGTCTCGCTCTCAGAAGAGCTGAGGAATTAATCGAGTGCCGCTGCGAGGCGTGTTCGTCTTCGCAAGGTCGCCACCTCGACAGACTGCGCGTCTGCTATTCCCGCCATCTCCTCGATTCCCGCTCCTGGCCGCAATGCCTGATGGGACTGCACCCCGGCGCACCGTCGATTTTCTCGGTGCGCGTTGGGGCAACGAAAAGCTGCACCGGGAGGGTGCGCCCCGTTGATCGAGGACGTCCGGTGCGCACCGGTGCACTTGATCGAAGACGACGGGGCGCACCTCCGTGCACCGGTGCGGATGATCGAGGATGCTATTAGTTTTGTGCAAGCTCTGTATGAATTGCTTCTGAAATTACTGCAGTTTGGAAATTTCTTAACGCTTCCATTATTCGTGACAGATGAAATGCGCAGGAGAAGAGAGTTCTACTCAAGGTTGCCTGAATCCGGTGAGTGTTGCTCTTTTTTGTGTGTTTAGCTTTGCTACTGTTTTTGTGTGCATGGACTAAATCTGCAGAATGGCACAGAAAAAAAAGGTTTCTTTTTAACTCTGCGAGTAGTGCCTACACAGGAATGTGCAGAATGCATGCAAAGGCAACATCTATTGTATATTGGTTCGTCAAACCAATTGAACCTTTAGGCCGTTTACGTGTTTATTATGTGCTTGTTTTTGCCTTGAGTTTTCTGCAGTTGTACTTTCGAAGCCAAAATGTGTGAAGGCGACTATGTCACTGTTGAAGATGTGCTCTTAATCTAAGCTGCACCAACCTGGCTTAATGTCCAGACTCACTTACTTTTGTAATTGTCACGAAACTTTATTGAAATCGTCGGGGAAAACCCGGGGAAGTCGGGGAATTTGAGAAGCAATTTGGTAGACGCCCTGCCATCCCTCGAGCTACTCTGTCTTCCCCCCGTGCAGCCCGTACGGCCCTCCCGGCCTCCAGCGAGGAGCGGGGGGATGTCCGGGGGGTGGAGCGGCTCATCTTCGCCCCAGAGGACCGCATCAGTGTCTCGCTCGAGTACAGCGCACGGTGAGAGACTTCCTGCGCAAGCAGTCTAACGGCGACCCCGTGAATTTGGAGAGCTTGGATGCGCAAGCATTACGGCTCAAAGCTTTCGGCTTCCCTACTTCCATCCTATCAGATGTGGCTGAGTGCTTGATAAGATCTAACCGACCAAGAGAGAGTAGAGAGAAACGACACTGACCTGCGATCGTCCCATACATGCATTGCATCTCACACAGCTTCAAGAGAGTTGCATCCAAGTATGATGTCTGGGTGGTGCTATCTGCCCCAGACAAGCTAATGAGGCTATGCCCCAAAATGAACTGGCAGCGCAACAGACTGGACAAATGCAGCGTGAGACATGCCCACAAGTATATAAACTGTGACTGTGGTGTTGTGTATGAGATACCGTTCTGATGTGGAAAAGATTGTGGGCCAGACCAGACGATGCATCAACGTCAAGCTCAGGGAGCATGAACTTTCTCTGAAATCCTCGCCATCAGGTCACCTAGCCTTAGATATAAGGGAGTGTGGGTGTGCCCCGTTGTTCAGTAGCGCAGGAATTCTGAGGCGGTTCCACGACAAAATAACGAGAAATTTACGAAGTCCAGGCCATCGCAGCAAGAAGTGAATCCTGCATAAGCGTGCCATTGGTGAACTACGATACCTCCCTTTTTCCTTAACCTTGTTTTCTTCTCAACCTCTTGTTTTCAATTTTTTATTAACTACCGTAAAATCCCGTAAGGACGCCTACCCGAAATGAAGAGATAAATGGTGAAAAACATGAATTGGGCTATCTTTGGGGATGCCACAGCAAAACTTTATCAAAAATTAATGACAAGCACCGGGGCACCCACTACAAACCACGTGACGTGGGAACTGATGCCGCAGATCGCGGACACGGCAAAATCGCGTTTCACGATGCGATAAACAACCGGGAATTCGCTACAAACTCCTGTGTCACGGGAAAGGATGCCGCAAGTGGCCGACGCAGCACATTCTCGTTTCACGGTGCGAAGAACTCGCGGAAACCTGCCGAGGACTCTCATCTCACGGGAACAGATACCGCAGATCGCAGACGCAACAGATTCAAGTTTCACGGTGCAATAAAGACGCGGGAACCCGCTACAATCTTGCCTGTGACGGAAACTGATATCGCGTGCGCAGATCGCGGACAAAAACGCGGGAATATGCTACAAACTCGCATGTCACAGAAACAAATACCGCAGATCGCGGACGCAACAAAATCGCATTTCACGATGCAATATACACGCGGGAACAACTCGCGCGTGTTACTTACAGCTAAAAATCGATATTGCGCGCGCAGATCGCGGACAAAAACACGGGAATCCTCTACGAACTCGGGAACGGACACCGCAAATCGCGAACGCAGTAGATTCACATTTTACAATGCAATATACACGCGAGAACAACTAGCTTGTTACGCAAGCCGATATCGCGCGCAGATCGCAGACAAAAACGCGTGAACCCGCTATGAACTCGCTTCTTGGACTCACCAGTACCGGCGATCGTGCCGTTGATGCGCGGTTCCCCTCGGACATCGCTTGACGTCCAACGGGAATCGGGGGGTGGGCGATGTTTCGGAATTTTTGTTACAGATATTTAGCCAGAAAAACGGGATGGGCGATCTCTCGGGAGAGGGCAGCCTTACGGAATTTTACGGTACTAAATTTGATCTCAGTCCTCCTTCTAAATCCCTTTCTTTGTTCCATTTTCTTTTTATATAAACTTATCTTCGTCCTTTTCTTTCTTTATTTAAAACGTTAAAACGTCAGTTGGAAGTAGCGCTTGTCCTGTCCTCCCTTGTCCTTTGTCTTTCGCGCTAATATTTTATAAGGTGTCATTTTGGAGGTGATGGACTTGAACGGTAAACGAGCAAGCGCCACCATAGAGTCCGTATTGTTTCATATTAAACCGAATATCACGCCGAACGAAAATTCATAGCGTTTTGGAACCAATGAGGGTGTACACATGCAAAGGAAAAATACATTTTTTTTAACAGCCTGTTTGGGAAAAGGAAGTCATAAAATGAATTTACAACGAAAAATAAAAATGTTTAGAGCTATATTTACGGCGCTATACGAATTTGTAGCTGGCGCCCGCGGGCGCCGCGGAAAAGTGGCCGCTATTTGCCACGTGATACTTTCGCTCTTTTGGAAGCTTCCTATGGTCCCTAAAAGTTACTTATTTATCTTTATTTCGAGTGCAACAAAAAACGAAGATTAATAAGTAACTTTTAGAGCCCAAAGGAGGCTCCTGAAAGAGCGCAAGCAGACGTGATAGACCTGTGCGACGGCGGCAGCGCCGCGGAGCAGACGAACTTGCGCGGCGGCGGCGTAAAGAAAGACGTTGAAACGGCGGCGCACCATGCTCAGCGTGCGGCGGCGGCGTGACTTTGAGGTGGCAGCGGCTCCCGCAGGTGCCAACTACAAATTCATTTTGCGCCGTAAATATAGCTCTAAAAATTGTTTTGCTTCGTTGTAAATTCGTTTTTCCCAGCTAGGCTGTTTAAAAAAAAATGATTTTTTTTTTCCTTTGCGTGTGTTCTGTAGAGAGCATTTCAGCTGTCTGCATAAGAGGGGAGTGTGTTTTCGTAGCTCATTTCGGTACAAGTAGCCACACGTGCTAAACGAAGAGTGCCGAATAAACGGAGACAAGCAAGGAGACAGGACGAAGTGCACGCTCAAATGAAGGTTAATTAATTGAAACACACTATTACCATCTTTCTGGCCATTCATTTAGAAAATAAAACTCTATCTGTCGGGTGTATTGACGGGACACTAACACACTTGCTTTCCCCTTGCTTTCTGATACGGAATGCATCGTAAAATTCTAAGGCAGTTTTATCCGCCTATCTCCCGAGAATTGTTGATTGTGCTAATTCTGGGTCACATGGGCGCCTATCCCAGTGCACTGCCAGATTGCCCGGTAGGGACTGCTTTATTGACCATGCATGTGATCTTGCTACCATGCATGACCATGTACGTTTTGGCATGCGCCGAAAATGGCCCGCATCGATCGACGGCGCGAAATTGCGAAGTGTCCCACTAACAGCTATCGCTATAAAATTTCCGTCCGACGATCCGGATTCGAACCAGCGACCTAAAGGCAATGGCAATTGCGTCCTCTACAGTCGACAGCTCTACCAACTGAGCTATCAATGGGTCAAATTTCGACGAATTAAAGACAGTATCCATTTCTTTCTAGCTTCCATAATGCTTTAACATCTCCTGAGCCTCAAGCGCACAGCCAAAGCAAGGCAAAAGGCACGTGCCAGAGGTGGGACGTTCAAGAGACGCCATTCTCAATTTTACAGTGGCACAACCATCTGTGCGGACAAACTTTTACGCCTGTATGGTTAGACCTCAGAAAGTTAGTAGCGGGTCCGAAGAATGCGACTTTCAGTTACGGCCTGCCGAGGAGGCTCGTCATCGATAAAGTACGGATCCGGCAGGGGAGTGAAATCGAGAGGGGAAGTGAAAGAGGTGCGAGGATCCTCCAATTCATGCCCGGGAAGATGCGCAGAAACGACAATGACGTCGCAATGATAACGAACTAGGCGAGTGCCGAGCTGCTGTCGCTGTGACGCACGAATGCACTCGGATTTTGTAACTTTAGCTTTGTTTGGGTGAGAGGGTTTTGGTTTCGTGTTTTATCCAGTGTTGTGGCGGTACTACAGACATGATCCGGCGTAACAGGGGAGGTAAAATTTAAGTATATTGAGAACATCTCTGGGGACAATTAAAAAATAGTGAGTTTTTATCAGTACAGTTGAACCTTGATTTAACGAAGTCACCGTGACCTGTTAATTATTTCGTTTAATCTGGAACTTCGTAAAATTGAGGAAGGGAAACCTCATGCATAGCATAGGCTGCGCGGGGAATCCAAATTTGTTCGTTAAATCGGGAAATTCGTAAAATCTGGTTTCATTAAATCGAGGTTCAACCGTAGCAGCTTCTCAACTCTTGGAAGAATATGCAGGGTATAATGGCACGAACACAACATTTCCTTGTCCCCTCTTCATGCTGAGGTTTTATGTTGAAACACTGGCAATAAACAGGAAGAGAAAGTGAAGGAAAGTCCAACGGCTCTTTTGGCATTTTTCTGGTGCACTCCCAGCACAATGGTGGTCGTATCTCTTTAGCAGATCAGTTCTTGGTTCAACCAAAAAGGATGGTTTGCTTAAGCTTTTGTTCAATGCTTCACTCCTAGGTGGTTCACGAGCACACACTTGTTAAGGGGTATTCACACGAAGGATGCTTTTCGGGGAGGGATGTGCGTAATGTCAGTAATTGGCGGAACCGGCGGGGCTCCCTCTCCGACTCAAGCAGTCATACGAACGGTGGGGAGCCGAGAGGGATGTCGGTGTTATCAGGCGCTCACGAGAGTAGAAAAATGCAGGCATGCATGAAGCAGCAATACGAGATTATGGCAGCGGCCCTGTTAGATGCAGAGGACGACGAACTACTTGCTGCTAGAAGATGCTTCTTCAATGGGTGGATGCAACACAAAGGACGTGGAATCAAAATCCAGTTGTATGAGGAGCGGCTTGAGGACGGCGTTGATAAATATCGAGGATTCCTTCGGGTGCCTTGAACCAACTTTCTTAGACCTATAGTCGGTGACAGGTCAAGAATGAAGTGGAAGCTCCTCCCACCTCTTTCCACTTTAGTAGAGTGAACGCTGGAGAGGAGGCGACCTCCTCTCCACCGTTCGCTCCGCTGAAGTGGAAAGGGGTGGGAGGAGCTTCCACTTCGTTCTTGACCTGTCACCGGCTATAGTAACATTGCCTCTGACGACATGAGCAACAGCGCAAGCCACAAGTTAGGCGATCCCGATGCCACCGCTGGCATCTTGCTGAGCAAAATCTGTGAAGTTGCCGGACACGCAAACAAAATACCGCCCATTGCGAAGAGATCCCACGCCAGGGCGGTGAGCATTTGTGCAGCCCGAGCAAACTCTATTCATCTCCTTGAGACAACTACGTCAGCGCAGCTCCGTGCAAAAGCGTGATGTTATTACCACGTGATGCACATCCCGGGCAGCAAAGGGAGGGATTTCTCCCCCGTGTGAATACCCCTTTATCAGCTATGGTGTTTGTCACGTTCTTTGCAGGCTTTGCTTCTGATGCTCCAGTTCTAGGTGTTTAGACAGTTCACGATCACATGTACTTGTCACTTTGCAGGGATGTCCTCCCGATCCGGCCGCTCCTTGTGGGTCCCACCGAGGTTACCGAGGAGAGTGTGAGTTTGCTTTGCGACCCATTGCTCATGACCAGATTGAAACCCAAAACAAAGTTTTCACGAGGGGAAGATGACTTTTCGTAATAGTGCTGCGGACAAGGGAGCTCTTAAATGTGGCGAGGCTTTTCGTAAAAGTGCTGCGGGACAAGAGAGCTCTTAAATATAATGAGGTCAACCAGCGACACACCTCAGGGAGGTAAAGACTGGAACGAACAAAGTTTATTTTTAATTTCTAGTTGGTTGCGTGCTTCATGCAACGAGAAACTGAGGGAGAGGAGGAGATGAGAGCATGTGGTGACGTTGGCACACCGAGCTCTGATTGGAGTGCTTAGTGGGCAGATGCAAAGCTAGCTGCCTTTGTCTCCACTGCACTCGTTGAACGCGATAGAATGCTAAACGCTGGCGTCTTGGGTATGACTCTTGCATTCAAATGTGTTTGATTGCAATGGAGACAAAGCCTGCTGGCTTTAGGTCTACCGACTAACCATACGAACCGGAGCTCAGCGTACTGATGTCCCCACGCGCGCTTGTCTCCCCCTCTCTTTTAGTTTCTCGGCACATGCCTGGGTCAGTCTTTGAACTCCACTTTCTAATTTTAGCGTGGTGCCAGGTTATGCAAGCAGGCATACAAACAACTGCAGAGAGTCCAACGAACGTTTGTTGAAGTATGCAAATGGCACCGTTTCTTTACAAAGGAGATCATCTGGTACATTATATTTACCCACATAAATTTGCACACTTTTTTCCCCCTGAAATATGAGGCCATATATAAAGGGTGTGACAATTATAGGGGAGGGGGGGGGGGGGGGGAATAGCAGGTGAGCATTCCAGTGTTAAAATAGAGAGCATTGTTAAACATCAATATTGCATAGTTCTTACTGGATAGTTAGCTTGTTTTCTGATGACTGTTAGTAGCCTGAAAATTAACAATCTCTTCAACATCTCTCTTCTCCAGCCTGATGTTAACCATGTTTTTGAGCAGTGTAGCTTGTGGTGCATCATGGAACTAGCTAGTATGCTGACAAGTGCAACATCACTTCCTATTAAATTTTGCGATAATGCATCTCTTGAACCAGAGTTTCCGTACAAGTGCCTGTATGCTCATGAAACTGATAACATCTCGGGAAAAACTCTCGTAGATTGCATTGTTAGCGAGATAATTGCATGTTAGCGAGATAATTGCATGTTCTCTTAAACTCGGCGTTCATGTTTTTTTGGTTTTTTTTTTTTGTTCCAATTTTGTGAATGGTAAAGGCACGAGATGATTGCGTGCTGAATGTTTAGTTTGCACAAGTGTGTGTTACAAAAAGCTGTTCAAACCTAAAATGAAAAAAAAGGTTGTCGCAGGAGGACTTATAAGCTTTAGTTTTAAGAGTGGAACGCGATAGCTAAATATAAACCCTCGCTCGTTCTCAAGCCGTGTCTGCGTGGCCTAGTCGGTAGTGTGTCTGGCTCGCAACCGTAGGGTTCGATCACGCTCCGCCTAAAATTCTTGGAATTTTTTCTTTAAGGCAAATGAACTACGTATTGACCAATCAGGATTTTCCCGTCTCGCAGACGCTGACTTTTCTGCGACACAAGCTCCTTCGAGCTATCGCTTTAAAAAACAAAGAAATAAATAGATAAATAGAAAAGTAAACAAGATGCAGATACAAAGTCTATGGACGTGACTTGGATGTGGATATAGAAACCACAAGACATGTTCCACACGAGTATAGTCATTCTGGCAGTGCCATAGTCCGTCAGAGTGAAGCGTGAATAATTAGCGCCGGTGGATCGGGTGATCGTGCTGACCTGCCGCCCCAATTGCATGCAGCCCCCGAGCAGTCGTCGTTACCTGTGCTGTCCCGGTGGCTTCACGGTGGGCCATCTCAAGAAGTTTCTGAGGGCCAAGTTTGGACTGGCAAGGGCCCACGAGGTATGGTGGTCCAACCTTCTAGACTCTCCCATTGCTTGATGTCATAGCACGTGCATCAGTTGTTCTAGACTGTCCCGTGGTTTGACGTCATAGCACATACATCAGTTGGTCTAGACTCCTATGGTTTGACATCATAGCATATTCGTCAGTTGTTCTAGACTCCTATGGTTTGACATCATAGCACGTGCGTCAGTTGTTCTAGACTCCTATGGTTTGACATCATATCACGTGCGTCAGTTGTTCTAGACTGTCCCATGGTTTGATGTTGCACATGCATCAGTTCTAGACTCGCATGATTTATTGTTGTAGCATGTGCGTCAGTTGTTCTAGACTCTCCCATGGTTTGATGTCGTAGCATGTGCGACCTAGGAACGGGGGTCGTGAAGTAGTGTATGAACCACATGTTAAAATAATCTAGTAGGTGCGAAGGCATTTCGCGGTCTGATTGTATGTGCAGCGGTGTTTCCAAGAAAACGATGCACCCCCAGAATAGTCTCAGTTCCGTATCTGTTGGAAGTTGCAGCGACTCTTCTCAGTCGGTTAGGAGTGTGTAAATATCAGTTTCTATGCGCATTGTGGCCAACACAGTCACGTGGGCCACTCTTCACGTTATTGATAGCTTGAGGCACCTCCGTTCCACTTTTTCTGGACTGAAAATGCTGCTAGAATAAGTAGGAAAGATCTGGTAAAACTAGGGAGTTTAGAGGTACAATTTTGACAGGCATCCATGATCGAAGGATCTGTTTCTGAACGAGCTTGCACCAAATTTGGCTTACTTGCCTTCTTCAGGTGGACGTGATGTATGTGCACGACCATCTGCTCGAAGAGTACTCCCTGATGGACTTGGCATACATCTACTCTTGGAGGAGGGTGAGTCCACACTTTCTTTCAGGATTAACCCTTCGAGGGTCGCTGCTATACTGTGGCGGTGAATAGACATTTCAAAGTTCCCGCCTTAGCGCAAAACAGCGCACACCCCGGGGGGTGCTGCCATCTGTTGTCTTTGGAGCACTATAGTTCTTGTATTTGCACTGTGTTTCGACTTGTTGGGGCTGTTTATGGTTCCATGCACGTGAGATGGTTGCTTTGCATGTCGGCCGCTCTGGAGTAGTGGCAGTCAGAGCGCTGGCTCCTCCGGTTCAGACATCCAATGCTTCTCAGAATTGAATTCAGAGAATAAGAGCTCATTATCTGGTGAAGTAGCTCTGTAAAGTATCTCCGGTTCGAAGTCTGAGTCCGCCGGAATGTCAAGGAAGCAGATGCACCTAAGTGAATGGAAGAAAGGCAACAACTTTTGCCCTCAATATTTTCATTCAATGTTTCTCAATTTCGACAGCTTCATAGCACTATGTGCTCTTATTCGATAACTAAAAAAACAAAAACCTGCGTTCACCGATTTTTTTCTATTCCTTTAAAAAAAGCCTAACCACTGGGATCTGTCTTTAAGAAAAAGAACTCAACCGCAGAATGGTTAAGGGTAATGAGCCACGCTTTGACAGATGTTCCCTCTGCACCGCAGAATGCGCCGATGCGGCTGCGATACCGGTTCCCCGACCTGCACACCTCTCTGTCCACCGAGTCCCGGGACAAAGAGGTGGTTCCCACAGCACCCAACGATGGAAAGACTATCGTCATTGCCGCCCCGAGCGGCGCACCCTGTCCGCAGACAACCGAAACACCGCAGCCTCCAAGCCCGCGGCCAAACTCCAAGCCCGCGGCGTTCCAGTACAGCACGCCGAACAAACCCAGTGCAAAAACCCCGACACCGCCACCGCAACTCCCCAAGGCAGCCGTGCCTCACCCAGCCGTGCCTCACCCAGCGGTGGCGACGACACCACCTGCCCGTAAAAACGGAGTGGTCGCTTCGAACGGCGTGCACCCTAACTTGAGGCACATCTTGCCGGCGTCAGCGACAGGCGTGCACGCCAACTTGAGGCACATTTTGCCGGCGCCAGCAAAGACTCCGACGACGAACGGCGTAGGCGGTTTCACGCCGAAGGCGACAGATAAAAACAACCGCGTCACCGCCACGGTGCCGGGTGGCATACCGGCGTTGTCGGCGGCGCCAGCGGAACGACGCCAGGACGAATCACCCGCCGCCAAAAGACCGCACTTGGACTCTCGGCAGTGCAACGAGGCCGTGGCCTCGTGACACCGGCTGAAACGGGGGTGTACATAACGGGGTGGGAAACATGTACAAAGGGGATTTCTGCGCCAAGCGCGGTGTTGCCGCGGCATCAGGGGGAAGTTCCATTGTCATATAAGTTATTATTGGTTGCAATGCTACTACGGTGCATAGCGATTTTCCGGCCAGACAGCCGGCCCTAGGCGAGAGAGAGTGTTTAATTTAAGTGTAGTACCGAGTCACCGTGTGTGCCAACACGGGAAAGAGTTTGGTGCGGCCATTTCGTGGCGAAGGTCGGCTTCGTCGCGAGACCTTAACCTCCCCCATCAGATTTGTAACAAGTGAGGAGCCTTAACCTCTATTTTTCTACCCAGCATGGCGGCATTGCAAAAAGAAAGCAGAAGTTGCACTATATTTTCGTAGCGTGCTACATCACCCGTCTAGAGACTTGTGTACAGCTACAAGTGAATAAAATCTTCGATGCTGTATGGCACTATCACACTTTCAAAACCAAATATACTTTTTTTCTCTGTTCCTCTTTTGCAGATTGAATTCTTGGTTTGCTAGGTTCCACGAACTGCATAGTCGATAGACTGCTGGCTACACTACTACTACTAGCAAAGAGCACCTGCACCTCAATGTCATTTTGTGGTATTTGCAGTGCCTTGTTGTCATTTGTTTGAATTTGAATTAGGTAGATAACAATGAACGCAAAAAAATTAACCCCTAAATTGTTTTATTAAATATGGGGGAAACATAAAAACCCCAAATTGGGGATATCTCAATAAGAAAATCCCTACCTTTATGGAAAAAACATCTTTATAGACAGCTTTATTTTTTTGTGAACCTGGACTGAACTCAAGAGGCTGCTTGTTTCTTGGGAAGGGCACATCCTATTCCATTTTATTCTCTTATCTTCTTGCCCGTGTCGTTTTCTTCAACAAGCTCTGATCAACCAGGGTTTTTGCCAGACACCAGACTCCAAAAAACACTGAACCCAAGCTTTATCCTTGTTTATTTGATTACAGGGGTGATGCAACAATTTTTCTACTTTCTGTAAATACAGCTTAAAGGTATTCCTTAACACTAGTAACCTACAACACTTGTTTTTGTGATGGCCGTTTTTTATTACTGGAAAGGACATCTGTAGCAGGGCATGGGGCGTCCATCATCGATTTTGCTAAAGGCTTGGAAAAAGATTGCCTTCTATGGCGCTCGGGATTTGATCCTGGGTTCACTGTGTGTGAAGTGAGCACATTACCAAAGCTTTGAGAATCTGCTTTATCGGCACTTGATAAACACTGTGTGTACCAGTCTCGTGTAGCACCAGCCACAGTTGCTGTGGCGTCGCGATAGAGAAGTTTGTTATTTGTAATTCCAGATATAATCCGAGTTAATTGTTGAAATTAAAAGCTTTTGCTAGGTGACCTAAGCCGCCGCTTGATTAAAAGGTTTCAGCTGTATCCATCAGTCCCTTTATCATCACGTCGCGCCACCTCATATCGTGGTATCATGCCACCTGCGATGTCACATCGTGCCACCTGACCCAATACCATCTAGAAGACAAGGCCTTTCTCTCTCCCCCCTCCCCCTCCCCCTCCCCCCTCCCCCCCAAAAAAAAGGGTCATCACTATAGTTGGAAGTGAAAGCTTCTCACCCCTTTCCCCATTAGCAGAGCGAATGCTGGAGAGGAGGAAACTTCCTCTCCAGTGAAGTGGGAAGAGGTGAGAGAAGCTTCCGCTTCACTCTCAACCTATCGCCGATTATTGGCGACAAGATATTTCGGTGGCATTCTCTTTGGATTCCTATCCCTGACGTCACGACCAAGATTATTAGTGGCGTGCAACAAGTGTGAGCGTAAAAAGTGTGGTGGAAGACCAGTCGTCACATTCCTCAATCAACACCGTTGAGAGTAACATTTATTTCCTTTGGCGAGAGCAGAAATAATCCTACTCAAGACGTCGTAGTGAGCCTTTAGCCATTCGTGAAAGTCCGGCCACAGCAATGTTTTTGGCCGCCAATAGCTTCAACCCTGGCAAGAGAACCGGTTCTGGCTTTCTCTCGAACTGTGAAGGCTACAAATGATGCAGCTCTATTCCATTCTGACCACCATTCCCACAACCCTACAAACAAGCCATCACCAATTTAACTTGTTCTTTTTTTTTGTGTCTATCAAATTTGTTATTGAAAATGGTGTTTTGATTAATTAAGGAGACCCACCTCTGTGGCAAATTATGGGCCTATATCCCTACTACTAACATTTTCTAAAGTTTTTTTTTTAAATTTTATAAGCATTTATCCAGTGTTTTCAAGCGAGTCATTGATGAGAATCGGCACGACTTTTAGAGCGGGCGTTCCATTACAACAAACCTTGTCACCTCCCCGAGTGATGTGGCAGCAAGTGTTGGTTGTTGCAAACAAACTGACAGTCTATTTTGATTGCAGTAAAGCCTTCAATCGCATTTGTCATATTTAATTTCATAAATTATCATTTTACGTTTCAGGATTAAAAGCACTAAAAAAAACGAGGACCAGTAAAAAAAGACACACACAGCAGCGCTCTACTGTGTGTGTCTTACTGGTCCTCGTTTTTTAGCGCTTTTAATCCTGAAATGTACCACCAACTGGCCCAAGTGAATACTCTTTTAGAGTATCTTTTTACGACATAAGTACCGATTGTTTGTGGTTCTCCACCAACCTCCCAACAGATTGAACTGTTTCCCATGGAGGAGTCAAGTCACCTTCTAAAACGGTAGCTTTGTAGGCCCAACCATGCTCAAGGTCGCATAATCGAGGTCACGTAATGGCCGTGGCTGAGGTGCAAGGTCACAATCGCTGGTTGCATAAGCTCCATTTGCGTAAGCACTGGTCGCGTAAGCTAGCAAGCATCGACAGCTGAGGCCGACGTCGTCCTTGAGGTCATCCAGAAGGTTGCCCTCTGGACGGTTTTGCTTGTCGGGGGCAGGTCGTATTTTGGTACGCTTTCAGTAAGTCGAGCTTTGAGTGTATGGTACATCTGTTCAGGTTGGTATTTAAGGTTTCGTCAACACCGTCGGAAGCACGCATCCTTGACGTCCTAATCGCCGCCCTTGAGGTCGTCCTAGAAGACGTCCTTGACATTGTCTTCGATGTGTGCACGGCATATAACTATTTCATCACCATACCATTTCCTAATTGTCTTCAAGACGTTCCTGTAAAGCTACCGCATTTCATTGCGTTTGGTCGAATGAGTGCCTGCAATTTTTTTTTCCGGTTCCATCCAAAGTGCCATCGGGCTCATACCCCAATCCCCTGTTCTTTAACATTTTCGTTAACAACATTCAGCACGTTACACAGCACTCCAGTTTGCCGATGATATGCAATCGTATCGCAAAGTGAAGTGTTTGACCGGCTCAGTCATAAACACTTTTTACCTTGCAGTACAATTTTATAGCATCAGCAAACAGGGACAAACTATGTCAGATTGCACCAAGGCACTTGCAATTTGACATCAATTCTATAGGTGTGTGGATAATGAGCTTGACCTAAATTCTCTGAGAACACAATTCCTAATGTTCACACGCAAAACTCTACCTGTTCTCTCTGATTACCATCTCAATAAAACTCGTTAATTGTACGTTGGTTGTACTTAACCTTGGTTATGCTGAAGGAGAAATTGAATTGTAATAGTCGCGTTGGTACAACCCTGTTATCTTTCCTAAAAGTGTTGGGCGTTTTCGCTCATCTGAGTTCTAAGTTTCGAGATACGTTTTGATTTTTGGTCCCATTTAGAGGCCTTAAAGGGATGGTGAACCGAAATTTTGATTTAAAAAAAAAAAGCAATGCAGGAGATGTAGGCGAGACGCTACAATCCCTACAACACTACTCGTAAGGTGATATCTCGAATGGACGGCCGTATTTGTGGCGAGATTGAACCAGGTCGACGAGGTGCGTGACGTGAAGGTATCTTGTTTCCTCCCCTCTTCGCTTCGGCCCCTCAAGGCGGCGAGACAGGGAAGACGCGAGGCCGTTCCCTCTCCCTCTCTGAGAAACAAGACGTGAACATATCAGCCAAATGCGCCTCCTTTTATGGAAAAATATGGTCATCCGTTTGAGATATCGCTGTATGAGTGATGTTTTGGTGTTTGTAGCATCCCGCTGCACGCTTTTGCCGCGTGTTTTGTGAAATGCAGATTTCGGTTTAGCATCCCTTTAATCTGTTATAATTAGATTTCGCGTCAGTTGTCTGGAACAACCTCAGTGCCATTGCTGCAGCGACCTTAGAGAGAGTGCTAAAAAGGTACGCAAGTATGTTCCACGCAAGACAACACTTATCCCAGCCTTACTCTTATCAGAATGTGCTCTCTCTCTTGCGTTTGGATGATTTACTAACTAGACGAGGTAGGAATGATCTCGTATTTATGTTTAAGTGTTTGCATGGGTTCCATGACAGTACAAGTATCGTATCTCACATCAATATAACCGTTCCAGTTCGGAGTTTCTGCAGCAATTGCACATTCACCATAAGCCCAACACATTGTTTATATCCGTTAGTCCGCATTCAGACTTTTTTCTTAATTGCCTTAACTAATCTTCCGTTGATGTTTTTATTGATGACCCGATGTCTTTCAATAGTATTTACTTTTTTTAGTAGTGTGTTGTTAGACGGCAGTCTTCTGACATTTGCTTTGTAAACCGACTTGGTGCACCGCTGCTCTAGGCCTCCGACTGTTGGTGGGCAGTGTAAGTAAATAAACATAAATAAATAGCCGGACACAAGTTACTGGAGGACACTAGCCAAAAGGGTAAACTTTTGAACCTTTGGCTTAATATTAATGAAATTTTCAGTGTACACTGGCACTTTTGAGGCAGAATGCAGTGCAAAGTTTCATCTTTGTACATGAATTGTGAAAGAAATTAGTCGTTTTTATCGAGGACATTCTGAAATTGTTTAGGAAAACTATCGTTAAAAAACTAATGCAATACCCAACATTTTTTTGTCACTAGATACGCAGCAGAATGCCTGGAGAGTACAACTGTGAAAGCAAAATTTCCAAAAAGTAATTTATTTTATGTTAACATTGCACTGAAAAATCAAATGAATTGTGTGCCTTTTATGTTGTTGACAAAATCTTGTCTTTTATAAGAGACAACCACAAACAAGCAGAGTGCCACGTCTTCCTATCGCACACGGCGCTTCGGTGGTGACATCACGCTCCCCCATTGCGCAGGCGCAGCGAACCCCGCCGGCCTCACAACGGCTTCCATGACAAAGCATCTGTGTTGCTTTGCTTTCCTTTGCGTTTTATTTTTGATGCGCCCGCTTTGACCTTGAGCACGCCCGCCATCTTCCGTGACAAGGCATCTGCGTTGCTGGGCTTTTCTTTGCGTTTTATTTCTGAGGCGCATGCTTGACGACATATTTTTATGAACATTTTTCGGGGACAACGCCGCCACTTTTTTGCGTGATAGGAAAAGTAAGGCTTTCACCTAAAAAAAAGCAATGCCACAGTTGCATTACCCATTAAATTCCAGTTAGGAAACACAATGAGTGAACCTTTTCTTTTGTCCCGTTACCAAACTATAGTTTTCCTGAAGTTATGCCAGAAAGTGCACCGGAAAAAAAGGTGTTTAAAGTGCTCGAACCTCTAGCTTCTCTTCAGCATCGGTGGACTGAAAATAATTTAGAAAAAAGTAACTATGCAGTGTAAACAAATCAACGACATTGAGGGCCTTCGAGCGATAAACTGGCAGCTGAAAGTGACCCCCAAATGGCCGCCGCGATGTTGCACATTTTTGACCACAAGACACGTGACCTTATACTTTTACGTCTAGATTTTAACGAAGTACCGTGCACAAATGATTGCCTATTGATCTTTAATAACAGTACTGACGAGATAAGTTATGTTTCTTTGTTTCAAGTCCAAAAAGTTTTCAAAGTTGTACAACATGATGGCAGCCAAGTGTGGGTCAATTTTACCTGGTGAACGGGATACCAGTTTATCGCTCTAAGCCCCTCTACCTTGTTGAAACAAATGACTTTCTAGGAATAATCTCTAGATGTTGGCAAATGTACGTAGATATGGCATTTTTCAAGATCAACTTTTTTGTAGAAATATTTTTTTTCTTCTAGGTAGTGCCTCATGAATGTATCACAAGTTTTTCCTCCAGCATGTGCCTGTTGCGCTGACGTCGCACTTTGGCCAGGCATGTTCACAGGACCCCAAAGTGTTGGCCGAAAGTAGAGTTAGCTCGAGCTGGAGGCGGAGCTTGGAATGCACCCTCAACTTGTATTAAACTACAGTCGCCGACACATTTTTCGGACGCCGATAATTCAGACTCGTTCGATATTTTGGACCTAAAGGAGGAACTGTGGCCTACCCGATAAAAATAGTGCATATTCATCAAAATTGTCGCGAGCGATCAACGGGAAACACCACTGAGGAGCCACTATTTTAGATTCTATGCTGGCTGCACATGGTTTGGCTTGGTTTGCCAGCGCTACTTGAGTACTGCTAAGTCCTACCACTATGTGACGCTACGCTATGTCATTATCATCATAACAGTTACCATTTTGCCTTTTCATGTGCCATTCTGCAGTCGTGAACTTGCACATCTCGTCTCGTCTCAGTTAACCGTGTTTTCAAACTACACTGGCTTGCTTGGACGTCGTGGCTCCATCTGTTGTTCTGCCGCCGCAAAGTGTCGCTAAGCAGCGCGGAAAGTTGTTGACCATAATGCTAAAAAAGGCAGCGATTTTAAGCTAATAAAACGTGGCCGAACGCAAGCGGAGGCGTAATCTGAAGCAAGGCGCTATTGACGACTCTTTTAAGCCCGCTTAGACATAATAAAGGCAAGTTCTTTTATCTGCTGATGTTTCGGACTGCTCTATTAAGTCTCAGGTGGTTCAAGAAAATGACTATTATTCTGACATTTTTTCGGTCCCTGCGAAGTCCGAGAAATCGGTCGGCGAACTGTGTAGATCAAAACTGTTGACAAATAAATCCGTGTTTGCTCACACCACGTGTGGGCACTGCACGTACATAGGAATCGGATTCGTGTCGAGTGATCTTTGTGCTTTGTGGTTAAGCATGTGACGACAGCAAGCGTTCGCCGGATTCCTTTCCGGCTGTCAAAACTACTGTTCATGGCAGAATAAGCCAAGACCTGCATGCTGCTTGCAAACAAGTCTGCGCTCGCTCACTTCATGTGTGGACACTGCGCGTGCACAGGAACCAGATCCGCATAGAGATAGTCTGTGCATGCGCCACAGTTGATGGCAGAGCAACCTCAGCTGCATGTTGGTGTATAGAGGGCTGTTCTTTCACCCTTGGCAATACCTGGAACCCAGAAGTGTTCCAGCACCTCTTGTCCATGAAGTTGGCAAATTTCAAGGAGGCAGCTCTAAACATGCCAGAGGATGTATCGTTTGACCAGATTCATTCAGACATGGGCAGACACTTCTTTTACATACAGATGGGCCAGGAAGCAGGGCGTGGAATATGGTTCTGGTATCATAGTGGTACAACCAAAAAAATTATGCGGCTCTCTTCTTGGTTGTTTTCTCCCAAATTCGTCCGAATTGAGTGCTTCTTCGGAACAACATAAAATGCTGCGCGCCTTACATTTTTGTAAAGTGCACAGATTTAGGGGTTTTTGATGATGCTAGCAATTTTTAATTGAGACCACACCTTTAAACTTGCCGATTGAGAAGTTGGTTACTCGAAAGTAATTAGGAACCTAGCTATACCAAACATCATTATTTTCCTAAATAGGCACCCTTTGGCAGAGATCAATGTGACATTTTTCTGTGTGAAGCCTACTTTTCGCAGGAGTGGTTTGGCCCAGATTTTGTGAAACCCTGTATATTTAGGGTTCTTTATTTTCAGGTTTTATATTTTACAAACATTGGGGGGTAAAAATTTGGTGCTATTTTCCATGCCCATAATCGGGGAGAAATTGGATTTTTCTGGAAACCAATCCGGGTCCCATTTATTAAGGGGAGATAAATAAAAGAGTGTTCTACCCAAACGTCAACAAAGTCTATGATATAGGAAAGATTCTTCAGGGCACAGGATATTTTCACCTTCTGATCCATTCTGAAGTGAATCTATGCCGAGGTTATGGAAATCGAAGCTCTTGACCACGGGCTAGACAAACTGACTCGCGAGCCGCATGCGGCTCTTCATAGCTCCAAGTGCGGCTCGCGGCTCCCTGATAAGTGATCTCCCCTTCCCCTTCAGTGTCCCCAAGACAAAAATAGCTCTAGAATTTAAGAAGGCTATCTTGGCAGCCTTGTACTACACTACGTACATACAGCTAGACTGGTTTTTGACATATAGATGTGTCCTAGTGACCCTGTTTCCTTCGTTGTTCTAGAAATAATTTCGAACCGTGTACGCATAACAGGCGTCGGGGGGCAGTGGGTGGCTAGCAAACCATGCATTCATTTTTGCTTAGCGGTTGAAGAAACATTCTGGTGCCTGGTGTTATTTGTTGTAGTTGATAATTATACTTGTCCCCTTTGGGAAGCACTGTTCCCTCCATATTGTTTCTTGTTAAAAGTACCCCACCCACCTCCCCACCAATCCTTTTTCTTTTTCCTGCGGCTCTGAACTTTCATAGTTTTGTCAGCAGCTCTAACCCTCCACGTCACTGTGGCCCCCCTGCTCTCGACAATCAGACGAGTGACAGAAGAGAGAAAACACATTTGAAGCAGATCCAGAATTGTCTCTCTTTTCCATAAATTCAGCTGATTTCAAGGCTGGTTTTCAAAGAGATATCAGGTTTAACCCAATTTTCATAAAACCAGATCGGGGGGGGGGGGGGCAAAAAATGTGTACCTTAAAATTCCGAGCAAGCGCCCCCACCCGAGCAAGAGCCCCCCCCAACTTTACCGCTAATTTCACATTTCCGCGCCGTTCCGGGAAAGCGCCCCCTCCTCTCTCCGCACCCGCATCGCGCACCGCGCCGACCGCGCCCAGGCAACACTGGCCTGCGACGTTCAGTCCAAGAATCCAATTTAATCCAATCCAATCCAATCCTACTTTGCAGCCCGATCAGCCCCGCTTTGTTTCGGGGTTGTCAGGTCGGCTATGCATTCTTACACAGTGGCAAAGAAAATCGAGGTCGTCCAATGGCATTGTGAAAACGGGAAAGACGTACACCAGACGGTCTCGACACATCAAGCTCGACCGGATACGGAAATGGGACAAGAATTTGACGATTCGCTAGTCAAACTACGGGAAAGCTAAGGTTCGACGAAAGCTAAGTAACGGCGCGCAGTGTTCAGTGAATACGTGGGCGACGCGCTCTTTGAATATCTGGAGCGCGAAAAAAGTGCAGAATGAGCCATTAGCAACAGACTTCTTGCTGAAGAGGCTGTCAAAATAGCCAACGGCATGCAGTTGGGAAACATCGCGGAATGCTGCAAACTTTTTCTTGCGGCCGACTCTGAGGAATCTTTAGGTGGTTTTGAAAGGCATTAATATAGCAGCGACAAATCTTTGGCCTAATAAAGTCTATGTTCTCGGAGATAAATAAAATATTAAATCTGTGTGCACTGCGCTTTGTTTCTTTTTTTAGCGGAAAATTTTTGTCGTCGCCATCTTGAATTTTGGTGCCGTTCCGGGATAGCGCACCCCCCACTTTGCAGGTAATTTTGACTTGCGTGCGGGGGGGGGCGCTTGCTCGGAATTTTACGGTAATATCACGTTTTACCCAAAGACGAAGAACCCTATGTATATCGTTATGAATATGCAATCCACCGGGTTGTGTGGACAGCATTCGCACCAACTCCTTCGCAAAAACGAGACAAGAAAACTCAACACACATTGTAGATCAGAAAAGATACCTTTTTTTTTTTCCTTCTTTCTCGTAACATATATTCAGTCATCCGGCTACATTATGTACACTTAGACGGGGCGCGATATGTAATATGTACACCAGCTAGATCGCACTGGCTTTGGCCCTTGGTTTAGTTTACGCTCTGTCCGCAGTCTTCTTTCGCTAGGCTACGACCGAGGGCACAGCTAACGCGGAAGGAAAGGAAACAATGGCACTGGTTAATCCCCGCACCCCCAAAACAATGCCGCCGCATCGGTGGCAAACACGGATAGACTCCTGTAATGCTGAGAGACGGCCAGACCGAAAAATATATGTACCCTCAATCATTCTGAGCTTGGCTCTGGACCAACCACAAAAGGGTGGTGGGAGTCTTAAAAAGATTCACTGCTCGTAAAAGAAAAAACAAAAAGAGAAGAAAAAAGCTTCGCACATGCTATGTACACTGCTAGCTTTCACGAAAGCACATACACACGCGGCGTTCTTACAGCGTGGCTATACACGTTTAACGGCGTCGTGCCATGGCACAACTCTAGTTCTATGAAAGCGGACACCTTTCCGACAAAGAAAAGTGATGCCTGCACGAACTCCCACCCCTCTGGTCAAACTTTCTCTCTTCCATTTGTCCACAACGTTTCCGGCGTACGATTAGCACGCTAGATACTTTCTCGTCGACGCAACGATGAAAAGCGGCGAAGACACACGCAGAACACCCTTCTTCCTCGCTGACCAGGCACAAACCATTTTCGGGGAAACGAATAAAACAAAGCCTCTTTGCAGCGAACGAAGCTGCTACCGACAGCCTCTTCCCCACGCAATAAAGACCCTCTGTCACACCCCAACTTATCGACGGCAAGGCCCTGTCAACGCCTACCAAAACCCGGCAAGGTTTCGGCAAAACGATCCCAACGATTGCGCATAAAAAAACAAAAAAAAGCCCAGCCTCTTCTCATGGCATCCGTTTAGCGACGCCCGTAAGTTATTTTTGGCCCTCTTTTCCGCAATGCTTCAATTAGCTCTGCGGTTCTCTGGCAGTTCCGGCGAAGACCCCTGCATTGTGCAGATTTTTTTTATAGGTGCGCCAGCGGCGCTTCGCTTTTGCCATGCGTTGGTGGCAGTAGACACCGGCGCGAACTTTTCGTCTATCCGTCGAACAATGTGAGCCAAAGCGTTGCAGAGAAGTGCTCATGGGTCCGCTTCAGCAGGTGCTTCCTCTTCCACGTCCTGCCTTTCGTCCGCGCACTCGTCCTCTCGTAATTCTTCCGACTCGTTCTCCTCATGCACGGTCAGCGGGGCGCTGTCTGACGACGCTCGGCTCGTCCTCTCGGGACGCTCCATCCCTGCAGAAATGGTAAGTAACGGTTCTTACACAGGGTCCGCAAACCTTTCAGGGTCCCCAAAGCCTTCTAAATCCTTGAAGCCCTCCACCGTCAATCAAACCAAACAATAAAACATTTTTTTTAAAAATTGATGCTGGCTGGTTTAGAAAGATAAATGGACCGAACCACATGCGCCGAGTGAGTCGGATCGATTATTATGTTTCCAAGCTTCAAAGTTGGTTTCCACACGTTTAATTTTCATTTACCTTTTGCTTATTGTAATGGGTCCCTAACCCCTCCCCCAATCCCCTCCACCCTGGTGGATGGGGTCCCCTATCACTTCTACTGATCCACAAGGGGTCCCAAGACATCAGCGTCTGCAAATCAATGTCTAAGAGCAACTATACCGGTGGGACAACAGACATTGGCAGATGTTAGCTAAGCTAGCTTCAACCTCCGACCACCCACAAATGAATTCCTGCCAGATAATTCTATGTCCTCCAGGAAAGCAAAAAAAAAAAAATTAAACGTAAATTTACTTAATTCTATATGTAACCGAGCCTTGACTATGCATACTACCTAACACAAGCTAACGAAAGCCTAAACTAGACTGACCAAGCAAACCTACCATGAATATTCTAAGCCTAACCCCATCTCCACGTGACATTACTGAGCCCTAAGTTAACCTATACCAACCTAAGTCCTATTTAATCTAAGCCTAAGCTAATATAAGCAATCCTGTCCACAGAGGCAAAGCAACAAGGTATGAGAGCAGGCACACCCCATCATCCTTAATTAATGTCCACCACTGTCATTTCTGATCTCGATAAAAGATTAAATGGTTACTCTACACCTGAAAACAAAAATACAAAAGCATAATAAGTTAAAAAGTAAAACACAAATCAGTAAAAAAAGCAACCAGTGTATTACAACACCAGAATCATATCCAGTGGCGTCACTAGGCCGGTCCGCCCCCTCCTAGTGACGGCACTGATCGTATCATTATCACTTTGATGAAAATACCAAAGCTACAGAGTCAGGTCATGCAAGGTCGTTGGAAAACTAAGTCAGTAAAAACTATGACTGGGTGATTCATAGATTAACGGAACGATTAAACAATTGATGCATAATTTGTTTAACCGGTTAATTGGTAAAACTTTGAGGAACCAAATGAAAGTAAAAATCAAACGCTTTCACCATGCAGGTGTGGACGAGAACACCTGCATGAAGGGCAAACTTTACGTTAAAGTTTAGCCTAAAACAACCCAAGATTTGTAACTCCAGACAAGTGCAGAAGGTTACAGGTGTCCCGGCCATTTGAACGCCGTGCGAATGTCCGTTTCGAGCAGCAGAGACTATTATGAACAATCGAAGGAGTTTGCTCTTGCCGGAGAGTATCAACGAACCTCTTTGCCTCATGCAGCTGAAATAATAATCTGCGAGTGTGTCTTTGAATTCTTCTTAACTACATATCGAGGTTGATTCATAATCGAAATTGTATATTAGGGGCGAAGCTCCTTAGGGGCTAGCCATGTCCGTATGTCCGTCCGCCGTCCGGCGTCGGGTGCCCGTGCTTCTGCTCATGAGCTCACATGCTCGTGTAGGGCAAAAAAATATAATAAAAAAAGATGAAAGAAATGACGAAAAAAAAAAATGTTTGTGCAGTAGACAGGATTTAAACCTGTGCGGGGAGACCCCAATGGATTTCTAGTCCATCGCCTTAAATTTTCCGCAAGGTAGGAAAATGCCCCTCGCGCCTTTCCTCTTCTCACCCTCTCCCAAAAGTCACGTGATGGCAGGGGCTTCTTTCGTGTCGGCTTAAGCCCCTGCCATCACGTGACTTTTGGGAGAGGGTGAGAAGAGGAGGGGCGCGAGGGGCATTTTCCTACCTTGCGGAAAATGGTTCCGTAGGTCGGTCTTTAACCACTCGGCCACGACTGCGGGACGAGTAGGGGACTCTGAGATGTGGTAGTAACTCGAGAGCTCGGGATGTCATGGATGAAACGTTGCATGTAGCCGCTAAACGTCTATACAGGAGAGGGTGCAGCAGGTCAAATGCATATATAATCGCGTTAAACTTTGCATGGATTGGCTCAACGTTTATAGACGAGAGGGCGCTGCGGTCAAATGCTCAAATGCGTATATAACCACGTTCCATACCACACATTCTCTTTCTGACATGGATGAAAACGAACGAAAGGCTCGGCATGCTGCGGCTCAGCGTCTACGCAGACAAGCACCACCAGAGCTTCGCCCCAATCAAGATCATTCACCACGTGGAGATGCGGTCAATATTTTGCACCATCTATCATATAATCAACAAAACTGCCCCCCCCACAATATGTTTTTTAATTAACATTTTTTTAAAGAATATTAAAGGGGCACTGACACCCCAAAGGTTGTATTTTTTATTGCCTAAACCAATGCAAATTGTAGTCATAGACACACAAAGATATACTGCATCGCAAAAAAAATTTCGCCACGTGCGCGCGCGCCTTTTTATTTTTGGCATTTTTCTCTCCCGTTCTTCACCTTCTCGCTTCTTTTGATTTGAGACGTCAAATATCATAAAATTTAGAAGCTTTGTAGGCAACATTTCTATAACATTTAATAACGGCAATCGTAAAACATGTTTTTTATTGCAGTTGTGAACGCACCACGGCCCTTCTTTCTGAAATACCAAAAATCGATGTCCGGTGTGATGCCGCCTCCTGAATTTTTATCCTCATTCGGAAAACATGGCAGTGCTCGACGCATGTAGTAGAGGATGATCGGTGAGTCGGGGAATCGGACGAAGTGGTCTTATTTAGGTGTCCGACAACCTCTCAGACTTCGAAAAGGAAATCGTCAAACGGTCAAAACAACTGGGTTTCGCGTCTGTGTATCGTAGTTTCGGTTGTGACTCCGCCGGGGCAGCGTTGTCCGCTCGCAGCCATAGGCAGCACGGCATGCACAGAAGAAACCGGTTTTTCTCGGTACGCTGGCGCCCTTCTCTCTCGCTCCTCACCTCCTCGCTTCGGGTAGCGGCAGCAACGGCGTTTCGGAGTGGAGGCGGAAAAAAAACTAGACTTGCAGGACCGCTCAATATTTGACGTCACTGCACTGGCACGGATCGCGTGGAAACTTCAAATTCGGCATTTAGAAATTTGTTTACTTCACAAATACTGAATTTCTAAGTTTCGAATTTTGAGGATAATGTCCAGGCATCGTTTTCAATCATTTCGGACAATAAAAAAAATATATTATTTTGATGTGTCAGTGCCCCTTTAAGCATGTAAATAAACAACAGATTAATTGATCAATTAAAGGGTGGCATTTAATCGGGTTAAAATTTTTTATCGACGCCCAGCTCTAGTAAAAAAAATAATAAAAAAAATGAAAGAATATGACGAAAAAAAAAAAATGTTTGTGCAGTAGACAGGATTTAAACCTGTGCGGGGAGACCCCAATGGATTTCTAGTCCATCGCCTTAAAATTTCCGCAAGGTAGAAAATGCCCCTCGCGCCTTTCCTCTTCTCACCCTCTCCCAAAAGTCACGTGATGGCAGGGGCTTCTTTCGTGTCGGCTTAAGCCCCTGCCATCACGTGACTTTGGGAGAGGGTGAGAAGAGGAGGGGCGCGAGGGGCATTTTCCTACCTTGCGGAAAATGGTTCCGTAGGTCGGTCTTTAACCACTCGGCCACGACTGCGGGACGAGTAGGGGACTCTGAGATGTGGTAGTAACTCGAGAGCTCGGGATGTCATGGATGAAACGTTGCATGTAGCCGCTAAACGTCTATACAGGAGAGGGTGCTGCAGTCAAATGCATATATAATCGCGTTAAACTTTGCATGGATTGGCTCAACGTTTATAGACGAGAGGGCGCTGCGGTCAAATGCTCAAATGCGTATATAACCACGTTCCATACCACACATTCTCTTTCTGACATGGATGAAAACGAACGAAAGGCTCGGCATGCTGCGGCTCAGCGTCTACGCAGACAAGCACCACCAGAGCTTCGCCCCAATCAAGATCATTCACCACGTGGAGATGCGGTCAATTTTTTGCACCATCTATCATATAATCAACAAAACTGCCCCCCCCACAATATGTTTTTTAATTAACATTTTTTTAAGAATATTAAAGGGGCACTGACACCCCAAAGGTTGTATTTTTTATTGCCTAAACCAATGCAAATTGTAGTCATAGACACACAAAGATATACTGCATCGCAAAAAAAATTTCGCCACGTGCGCGCGCGCCTTTTTATTTTTGGCATTTTTCTCTCCCGTTCTTCACCTTCTCGCTTCTTTTGATTTGAGACGTCAAATATCATAAAATTTAGAAGCTTTGTAGGCAACATTTCTATAACATTTAATAACGGCAATCGTAAAACATGTTTTTTATTGCAGTTGTGAACGCACCACGGCCCTTCTTTCTGAAATACCAAAAATCGATGTCCGGTGTGATGCCGCCTCCTGAATTTTTATCCTCATTCGGAAAACATGGCAGTGCTCGACGCATGTAGTAGAGGATGATCGGTGAGTCGGGGAATCGGACGAAGTGGTCTTATTTAGGTGTCCGACAACCTCTCAGACTTCGAAAAGGAAATCGTCAAACGGTCAAAACAACTGGGTTTCGCGTCTGTGTATCGTAGTTTCGGTTGTGACTCCGCCGGGGCAGCGTTGTCCGCTCGCAGCCATAGGCAGCACGGCATGCACGGAGGAAACCGGTTTTTCTCGGTACGCTGGCGCCCTTCTCTCTCGCTCCTCACCTCCTCGCTTCGGGTAGCGGCAGCAACGGCGTTTCGGAGTGGAGGCGGAAAAAAAAAACTAGACTTGCAGGACCGCTCAATATTTGACGTCACTGCACTGGCACGGATCGCGTGGAAACTTCAAATTCGGCATTTAGAAATTTGTTTACTTCACAAATACTGAATTTCTAAGTTTCGAATTTTGAGGATAATGTCCAGGCATCGTTTTCAATCATTTCGGACAATAAAAAAAATATATTATTTTGATGTGTCAGTGCCCCTTTAAGCATGTAAATAAACAACAGATTAATTGATCAATTAAAGGGTGGCATTTAATCGCGTTAAACTTTGCATGGATTGGCTCAACGTTTATAGACGAGAGGGCGCTGCGGTCAAATGCTCAAATGCGTATATAACCACGTTCCATACCACACATTCTCTTTCTGACATGGATGAAAACGAACGAAAGGCTCGGCATGCTGCGGCTCAGCGTCTACGCAGACAAGCACCACCAGAGCTTCGCCCCAATCAAGATCATTCACCACGTGGAGATGCGGTCAATATTTTGCACCATCTATCATATAATCAACAAAACTGCCCCCCCACAATTTTTTTTTTAATTAACATTTTTTTAAGAATATTAAAGGGGCACTGACACCCCAAAGGTTGTATTTTTTTATTGCCTAAACCAATGCAAATTGTAGTCATAGACACACAAAGATATACTGCATCGCAAAAAAAATTTCGCCACGTGCGCGCGCGCCTTTTTATTTTTGGCATTTTTCTCTCCCGTTCTTCACCTCCTCGCTTCTTTTGATTTGAGACGTCAATATCATAAAATTTAGAAGCTTTGTAGGCGACATTTCTATACAATTTAATAACGGCAATCGTAAAACATGTTTTTATTGCAGTTGTGAACGCACCACGGCCCTTCTTTCTGAAATACCAAAAATCGGATGTCCGGTGTGATGCCGCCTCCTGAATTTTTATCCTCATTCGGAAAACATGGCAGTGCTCGACGCATGTAGTAGAGGATGATCGGTGAGTCGGGGAATCGGACGAAGTGGTCTTATTTAGGTGTCCGACAACCCTCTCAGACTTCGAAAAGGAAATCGTCAAACGGTCAAAACAACTGGGTTTCGCGTCTGTGTATCGTAGTTTCGGTTGCTGACTCCGCCGGGGCAGCGTTGTCCGCTCGCAGCCATAGGCAGCACGGCATGCACAGAAGAAACCGGTTTTTCTCGGTGACGCTGGCGCCCTTCTCTCTCGCTCCTCACCTCCTCGCTTCGGGTAGCGGCAGCAACGGCGTTTCGGAGTGGAGGCGGAAAAAAAACTAGACTTGCAGGACCCGCTCAATATTTGACGTCACTGCACTGGCACGGATCGCGTGGAAACTTCAAATTCGGCATTTAGAAATTTGTTTACTTCACAAATACTGAATTTCCAAGTTTCGAATTTTGAGGATAATGTCCAGGCATCGTTTTCAATCATTTTGGACAATAAAAAAAATATATTATTTTGATGTGTCAGCGCCCCTTTAAGCATGTAAATAAACAACAGATTAATTGATCAATTAAAGGGTGGCATTTAATCGGGTTAAAATATTTTATCGACGCCCAGCTGTAGTAAAAAAATTGAGCTAGAGAAAAATGCATCTCATAACGAACAGAAGCTCAAATGTATAGAAGTTCTGGTGAAAAAATTGACCGCATCTCCACGTGGTGAATGATGTTGCTTGGGGCGAAGCTCTGGTGGTGCTTGTCTGCCGTAGACGCCGTAGCCGCAGCATGCCGAGCCTTTTCATTCATGTCAGTAGGGAGAATGTGTGGTTTTCTTCTTTTTCTTTTTTTAAGCAGACAGATGGGAATGGCATCTCAGAACCCCCTACTCTTTTTTTTCTTCTTTTTCTTGAGCCTTTTCATTCATGTCAGTAGGAGAATGTGTGGTTTCTTCTTTTTCTCTTTTTAAGCAGACAGATGGGATGGCATCTCAGACCCCCTACTCTTTTTTTTCTTCTTTTTCTTTGAGCCTTTTCATTCATGTCAGTAGGAGAATGTGTGGTTTTTCTCTTTCTCTTTTTTTAAGCAGACAGATGGGATGGCATCTCAGAACCCCCTACTCTTTTTTTTCTTCTTTTCCTTTGAGCCTTTTCATTCATGTCAGTAGGAGAATGTGTGGTTTTCTTCTTTTTCTCTTTTTAAGCAGACAGATGGGATGGCATCTCAGAACCCCCTACTCTTTTTTTTCTTCTTTTTCTTTGAGCCTTTTCATTCATGTCAGTAGGAGAATGTGTGGTTTTCTTCTTTTTCTTTTTTTTTCTTCTTTTTCTTTTTTCATAATTTTTTTCATCTTTTTTTTTCCAATTTAGTTTTTGCCCTACACGAGCACGTGATCTTACGAGCAGAAGCACGAGCACCTGACGCCGGCCTACGGCGGACAACGGACGGCGGACGGACATGGCCAGCCCCTAAGGAGCTTCGCCCCTAAAAAAGAAAAGCAGCTGCTGATGGACGTTGGGCACTAAAGATCCAATTTTATGGCACAAACATGATCTATCTACCCTAAGCGTCACAAAAGAACAACAAAAGGAACCAAAGTTACAGTCACACAAGCCTTTTTTTTTCTCGTTAAAAGCACGAGCTAACATCGCGACATGTCCTTTTTTTTTATACAGCTGAACCTCGATTTAACGAAGTCACCGGGACCGCTAATTATTTTGTTAAATCGGGAACTTCGTAAAATCGAGAAAGACATTTTTCGGGCATAGGCTGAGCGGGGAATCCGAATTTCTTCATTAAATCGGAAAGTGCGGAAAATCGGGTTTCGTTAAATCGAGGTTCAACTGTTTGGACTTGGGTTTGGGCTAGTTGGTTGTACATTGATAGACGTGCTGCGCTGCGAAGTTACGCGTGAACAAAAAATTCTAAGGAAAAAAATTGAAAGGAGAAAAAGAAAAGAATAAACAGTTGTTAGTCTGCGCCCATTCGTGTTCGTTGTGTTTCGCCTCATCTCAATGTAAATCATCCTTTTCCTTTCAATTTTTTGTTCACGCGTTTAACTTCGCAGCGCAGCACGTCTATCAATGTTCAACTGTATTTATATATCCCAGAAAAGGGGCATTTTGTAATGTTTGGTCTCAATTTTAAGAAAGAAGAAAAGCACCCGGGATTTTATTTTATAGAAATAAGTAAGAAAAAAAACATGTGGTTAGGTGGCGCAAGTCACCGTCCAACTGCAGCTATGCATCCATCCCTCTATCCTGTTTTCGAGAGCCTAGATTTAAAAGAGGGAGCAAGCAAAGCTGAAACCACGGGGACGGCTCTTGCGCAGATTGATCGTAAGTGCGGGGAAACGGAAGAGCGAGGACGCCTGCCTGATCGAGGCTTTCGCCTTTTCGTCACCTTCTCGCAGTTCGTAATTCAAACGCGGCTATCTAACGGTTGGAAGCCCTCTCGAATGTAGGCACACTATTTTTTCGTTCCGTTTCGTTCCGAATCAGAATTTGCGGCTTGCGGTTCCAAAAGAACGACGACGACAACTCGGCTGGTTTGATCAATTTGGTTAACGTGGCTTTCTTTTTGTGATCTTGCAGTCGCCGATTTCTGTGAGTGTGGCAAGTCTGTTCTACATCGGTGCTTCAATTTGAAAGAAGGGGCTTTACTTGTGACAAGAACAATTCCTCTCTGGAAGCGGACACAAACGGGATGTTTAGGTTGTGATTCAAGGTTAGATTGCATCATGATCAGGAGTAAATCTGCGTGCTATGAAGTTTGTGGCGTTTGTTACTTTTCTTTTTTTTTAACCTGCGAGTTATATTTTTATGGAATGGCAGGACCAAGAGGTGTTAATCGCATGGTCTGTCGAACATCACGGTGCTAACATCGGGAGAAAAAACGGCTCTTTTGTCAGCTCTGCGCCGACCGCGCGTCTTTGGCCGAATGTATCGAATATTCGAGTGACCGAATACTATGAATTCGATTCGCGAATCGAATTATTCGGGAACTTGCTATTCGATTTCGAATTCGTATATTCGAGTATTCGCACGCCCCTAAAAAAAATGCAAGTGTGACGAACCAAACCAAGCACGGGAAAGCGTCTTTAGACGACAAAATGATTTTGTCAAGCACTCACCGAGTGGCTTGAGCACAAGGAAGGAGAGGATATCCGAGAGGGAGATTATCCCCACCACGTGATCTTCGTCGTCCACCACCACCAGGCGATGTACCTACACAGAACAGACTCGGTGTAAAGCGGCTGTTGGGATGCCAAGCACACTGAATGGATAGCCAAAGGCCTCTTTTAAAGGGAATGGGGAAAGTGTTTGACAGTATCATCAACACTGATAAACAAGTAAATATACATGTGAATCTCGGTAGGAAAAAGAGAAACTTAAGTACAAAGAAATTTAAGTATAGGCTAAGTGAACAGGCAAGCCTAAAACAAGCAGCGGTTTTATGATCCAAGAGTATATACCAGCAAAACAGGATGAGCAAGACAGCATTACACTATGGGTTCTTCCTAGGCAAACGTGCCTAGGAAGAACCCTTAGTGCTGGAAATAAGAGGGGGAAAGTGTGAGACCTATGTTATATTGTACCCACAGGGCACCACTGCACCCTCAAGTAAACTATAAAGTGCCAAGTTAGGCCTACAATCGAGGACGAATGGGAAGGCTGTGATCGAGGATGGATGGGAGGGCCTTCTCGGAGACGGTACAAGCAGTGGCAGTGTTAACCGGTCTCTTTAGTTTACACTAGCCTTTTTTAAAGTGGTAGCTTTATAGTGCCAACCAACCTCAGGAGCTGCGTCAGCACGAAATGTGTAGGTTACTCAGTATGTAACCGCTGAACGATCTTGAAAAAATAAAAAAAATGGCAAATGGTGCCGGGGATTGAACCCAGGTCACCGGCGTGCTAAGCCGAGTGCGCTGCTCACTGAGCTACAGACCCAGCATGCAGGAATGGGAGGAGCAGAAGCAGGTGATTGAGAAAGTGTGCAGAGCAGAGAGCGGTGGAAAGGGCAAGAAAGAAAGGAGTAGAAACAGGTAGTGTACAAAGAGCGCGTGGAGGAGTGGAAAGGGAAGCGCGCTTCCCCTCTCTCAGTGACCCAGAAAATTCAGCACGAAGGCTTTGCATCTGGGCAATGCTGAATGGAAGTGCGTGCAGAGTCACCAAAAGGCGATAGTGCGACGTGGTATGTTTCCATACAAAACCCTGCCCTATGCACCACCTGAACTAAGAGCTCCACCCACCCTATAAATCTACCACGATTAAACGAGTATGGAAGTATGACCAAACATGAAGCCAATCTCTTTGTATCCTACAAGTCTGTTGCAGGTTAAGAGAAGCAGTACAAGCCCTTCCCACAAAGCTCTCCATGACTGGTTGTTTCCTCTTCTCCAGTGTTCACTCTGCTAAAGTAAAAAGAGTGGAGGGCGTCGTGGGAGGAGCTTGTCTTGCTTAACCTGCAACGGACTACAGTAAATGTAGCATGCAGCAAAACAACTTTCCCCAGCCGTTAGCTTCCCCTAAATGACGCAGGGGGGCACAAACCACAGCCCGGCTCAGAAGGCAGAGCCAAATTTGCTCGTTTAGCCACGGGGGCCGCATTACTGCTGCAATATGAGAGTTCAACAATCAGGAAAATTCATAGTTTAGTAAACAAATTGTTGTTTTGTTATTGTCACAACCAGGAACATATTACCACAGTTGTAGTGTTGTGCCACCACAATTTTTGCACTTTTATAGAGGAAGAAGGCTGGCCTTTCTAGAGTTCCGATGGAGAATCAGATTGGCAGTATCTTGTTTTAAGAGGCTCACTAGAAGAGTTCTGAGATGTTGCAAATAGCAACGGTTGAAACAGGAGTTGAACCAAGAAGCCTCATCCTTTCCTAGTAAAACTACCTAGACCTCCACCGGCTATACGCAAGTGATGAGTGTCTCAAAAGGTTTCCAGTCGCCCTTTAAATATACTAAATTTTTTACTAGTGCCAAATGCTGGACTCCTTTCAGTCTTAACGATATGCGTCTTGTAATGAGAAAATCAGCAAAGATTCGCTCCATGGGGTCTCAAACCGGTTTCCTAGAAGCCCAGGGGTTCCCCAGTACCCTCGGAAATTCCCGAGACCTCTCAAATTTCCTCGACTGTCTTCACCCCTATGCCAAATATCTCAATTCCAGTTTAAGTCCTATTCTGGCAGATCTGAGCAACTCACTGATGTGCAACTATGAGCCAAACACACTTTAAAAAGCAACTCCGGCCGAAAACGAAACCGAAATAAATTACTGGCATCGCTTTAGTGGCAGGAAATATTATCACTGCCGAAATATTACGTCAGGAAAAATGTATACCCCACTAAAACCGATTTTAAAGGTGCGACCAGCTGCTTTTTAGCGGGCGGCAAGCGGGTTGGCTTTTAGTCGAACACCGGTGCAGAACCCTTGTGACGTCACGTCACGGTAGAACTGTGGTTGATTGGTTGTACCACGTACCGCAGGACCCTTGTGATGTCACATCGCGGCCGTACGGCTGATGATCGGTGTTGCCATCTTTCTAGCATAGTTTCGGTTTTGCCGTAGACGTCCGAAACCACAATTTGAGTCGTGATATTTATAAAACCACACACAATATAAAAAAAAAATACCTTGTAATTTAGGGACACTGCTTCAGCTGAGAACAGTCGTAACCCCAAATTCAAAAATATTGGCCGCAGTTTCCCTTTAATGTGAACATTATTGTTTACAAGGCCTGCAGGCTACTGCACTGCTCCACTACGTCAATGCCAAGGCAGGAAGGGTGTCAAGGCTGCCCTTCAAGGTCGACGGGGGTGTTTCGAGATCAAATAATTCTAGACCCCCGGTTTACTTAAAGATGGAAACAAATAGAGATGTATCTTAGCTGCTTTGTGCCCGCATACACCGGAGAAGCCCCCTCAGTTCCCTGCAACAGCTTATGGTGCACCTATACCACCGAAAAGTAACAACCAGGCACGTAGCCAGGGGGGGGGGGGGGGGGAGTGGGCAGGTTCCTTCCCCTTGTAATCTTCCATTTTGCTGGGGCCTCCTTACCCCCTCTCCCTTGTACAGCATTTTGTCATGGGCGGGCCCCCCCCAATCAAAATCATGGCTTCATGCCTGGTAAAAACAATGACTACATCTGTTCTATCATGTTCTGAAGTCAACCATTGCTTAGTTCTTAACATATCGAGCAATTTTTGTTGTATACATATAACTCTAGTCGAAAGAGCCATTTTACGCTCAATGCCAAAAATCAGATGCAATCGTTAGGTTACGGGGTTGGCAGATAGGTCCATTTTGGAATTCCGTATTGGTCTTTGCCTAATTGAAGAGGCCTGTTGCCTTGGGCATCTTTCCGCAACGTTATATGTGAAAACCACAGCAACCAATGTTTTGGCAAGTTGGGGGGAACAGTCTGGAGGGCTTACCTCGGCCTTGACGATCCTCTCCATAACGGCTGCTAGCGTGTCATCCAGTGTACACTTGAGCACCCCCTCGAAGTACTGCGAGGCAAAGCAGAGGAAGGTCACTCCATTAACTCGCCACACATCAACTAACACTCGGGGCCTAAAGGAAAAATAGAATTATTCTTAAGCCTGTTTCACGCTGTGCAACCTTTTGGAAAGAGATGTGAGAGAGGCTGCACGAGTGTGCCATATCTCCCGATACACAAGTTGCAGTATATGCATGCGCATATACTGCCATCACATTACACTGTATGCCGTCTTATCAATGCAGTTTCATCACACCTATTGTACAAATATATATGTATGACTTATACAGAGGTGCAACTTATACACAATCTTTTTGATGAAAACAGCCGTCTATAGGGGGCTGCGCCTTATATAGCAGTGCTGCGATTTGTAGACCGGAAAATACCGGCATCTTTGTCGCTGGCACCAGAAAAAGTGCATTGCAAATGATTCCTGCGGAACAATGCTAGACGGCTCTTAGTCAAACGTCTGGTCTTTCGTGGGCCTTGCGGGGGGATTTCCCGTTCATTTCTTTCCAGAAAATATTTCCTTTAGGGATCAAACATGCCTGCACAATAGAATCGTGTGAACATGGCAAACAAGACATGCATTGAGATCGGACTTCTGGTGTCTGAACCGAAAGCCGAGCCCTCACCTGATCCCGGTGTTCTAGGGCTTTCTTGATGGTGATGTCAAGGTTGTTGTAAGTCTTCTCTGCTGCCAAGTTCTGCAAAAAAAACAGCAGACAACAATGGGAAAGTAAAAAAGAAAAGATCCCTGACCACTTCATAATTTACCAAAGCCAAGTGCCAATCATATTTCGGTTTCCATGCTTCCTGGGCAGCAGTTTACGACAGGCACCAGCAATTCGACTACCGTTACACTCACTCCACTTTGTTGGTGACCAGAAAGCAGAAAAAACGTTTGGCTGCATGTTTGGTCATTCTGCTAAACGGACTTAAATGTGGTAGCTTTATAGGGTGGGTGGTGCTCATAGTTCAGGTGGTGCCCAGAGTAGGGTTTTGCATGGAGAAATTACGACACACCACTGCCTCTTTATGAAGCTGCGTCCACTTCCTGTCAGCACCACCTGGATACAGAGCCTTTGCGCTGAAGTCTTTGGGTCACCAAGAGACGAGGAGCATACTTTCCTGCCCTCTATCCTCCTCATTCCGAGCGCACTTTCTGTACCACTTGTCTTGCTCCTCTCTTACTTGCCCTTTCCACCCCTCTTTACTATGCTTGTATTCTCGCACCATCTAGTTCTGCTCCTCTGTTCCTGTGTGCTAGGTCCGTAGCTCAGTCAGCAGTGCACTAGGGTTCCACGTCGGTTACTGGGGTTCGAACCCTGGCACCAGTTGTGGTTTTTTCTCAAGGTCGTTTAGCGGTTACGGACTGACTGACCTACACCTTTCGTCCCGACGCGGCTCCTGAGGTTGGTTGGCCTGTAAAGCTACTGCTTTGAAAGGGACGGATCTAACATGCATCACCTTGAGATCAAGTTGGAGACCCACTGCACATGGTAAAAATGACGACAATGCAGTAACACGTTACCATAATTTACAAGAACAAAAGAAAAAGGTAATCACCATACTTTCTTTTTATAAAATGATGTCCCCAATTATTACAACTCGCAGCTCAAATTGTTGGCCCCACCCAAAGCTAAGGGCAAGCACGTTAAGGTCAGACATAAAAACACTTCCTGCACAAAGTGTGTGACTGGATTTGAGTCCACGCCAAGCGCTGACGCAGCACTTACATCAAATACATTTGGGCCTGAGCATGTGCTTGCACACCACTCGTGTCCAATGCACGCCCAAAGTGCGTGCCCGAAATATGGCAGCTTTAAATTAATTGATGCAGCAGCGATTGGAGGGTACACACTTTTGAAAAGGGTCTATTAGATTGTTATCTATGAAGGTACAATAAAAAAAAATCATTTGGCTACACACCAACTTAACTCTTCTACCTCGCGCCACTGTGGTGGTGCTGCTGTCGGCTCCGTGCATGCGCAGACGCTTAATCTCGCGGGCTTGTCTGAAGCAGCCCGTTGGTATATATATTCTTGGGTGTCTCAAAGTCCTCGGGATTCAAATACTGTTCTACTAAATATGCAGTGGCTGGCGCACGAAAGAAGGTGGGCGGGTCACTTACGATGACGTCAAACTTGGCGTAGATGTCCACCACCTTGCCTCGATCGTCCACCACAGGCAGTGCAGAGACTCTCCGCTTGATGAACTGGTGCAAGGCCACGATGAGCGGAGTGCTGGGCTTCGTCTGCAAGGGGAAGGAGCAGAGTGCGTTAAGCGACAGTTGCCGCCTTTCCCCATCGTAAAAATCATCTGCCACTGACTGTATTTGCTAGTGCTATCAGAACAGAAATAGCCAATAACTGATCAACAAAACAAACTTTGGCAGGCTGCAAATACATCTCATGCAAATAAACTAAAAGAAACACTCTGCCTAGGGACTGGATCTATGCTTACCGTGGCAATGTTCTCGTAAGTGCCGATCTTGAGCTCCCGCAGAGTCAAGTCCAAGTAACCAGGGTGAGGTAGCTCGTAATACTGCACAGACAAAACCATAGTTGTTCAAGAAATAAGCATCCGCAGACAATGCAAGATATATGTCTCAGCTAACCAATGATGTAAATTGAGTTGAAGAAAACAATAAACCAAGTGTTACTGCATCGCACGTTACCTGTCAATGATTTGCCACCAGTTAGCAAACGACGTACCGATGCTGAATTTAGTAAAATAGTTGAAATTCTGTCATAATATCAGGTGTGTAGGAGAAAAGGAAATAATGTTTTTTTCAAGGCTATGCATCACCGAACGGTCAGACTCCGCCCAAACGTAGCCCTAGAGATTGGGACGGGATGCTAAAGTTAAAAGAATCTACCGTCATCTCATTAAAAATTTACAAGGGATTTCCTGAAATTTTCAATAAGGGCCAAAAAAGCCTTTAATACATTGAGATGAATGGCATAGCCATTTGGCAGAGACTAAGCTTTTGGTGATGAGTACTTTATTCTTGCAATGAGAGAAACACTGTTTTCTTTTCTACCAAACACCTTATACTTTCCCACTGATTTCATCAGCAAAGTGCAAAAAAGGTAACATCTCATTTTTGAAGCAATTGGAAAGCTTCACTACCCTTGAAATTACATTATTTGTTTCGACAGACCTTTCACTAAATTACCCAAGCACCAACGAGAATGCTGGGAACGTAGGTACATGTGCTACATGCGCTTGCCTTATTTGTATAAAGATTTAACTAAACAATCAAAAAGGGGCTTTGACAAATGGACGTGTGAAGTGCCACTTGTTTTAAGATTTTCACTTTAGAACAGTTACTGCTGAAGATGCCAGCACGTGCACCAACATGTAATTACACTTGCAGCTCGCTCCTTGGTGGGTGGCCGGGTAATTTAGTAAAAGGTCTGTTGTAGGGTGGGTGGGTAATTTGGCAAAAGGTATGTGCCCATCAAGTAATAATGCAATGGAGATTTGTTCATGCTCACATAAAGGAAAAGGAAGCGCAGGATCCGCTTGTGGGTGAGCACGTACAGGACGTTGCCCGTCTGGGGGTCGATGACCGGCAGACGGTGAACCTTGTTGTGGATCAATGTTGTGATGGCGTCGCAGAGGCTGCATGCACGGAAGAACAGATGGCCAATGTTAAAAGGAGCCGTCAACCTTTTCAAAACACTGTGTGCATATTACCGAAGTAAATTCATTTTCGATAATTCGCAAAGGAACCGCCTAAGAAGCTGGGTCTGAGCACAAAAAAAAAACACCCTAGGATAGGGCAGAGTTTGCAAAGACGTAAAAGCGACAACAAAACAATTATACATCTTTGTCGGATGGGCACCTAAAATGCCATTTGTGCCAAACATTTGGTGTAAACGCTATTCAGTGCCACACAGCAATCCATACAGCATTTGATATAAGTAGATGCCCTTCAGCCCAAATTCCATTTGAGTTGCCGTGTGGCACAGACGAACTGGCATTTACTTACACTGAATGTCATTTGGCATAAATGGCATTTGAGGTGCCCATCTGAAAGAGGTATTGGGCTGCAATTTTAGTGATGGACCATCGCATAGTGGGACGCAAGGTAACTATGCATTCTTTTTGGGCAAAAAACCAGAAACGTAATTTTAAAAATAAAATCCAGCTTTTTTTTTTTTTTCTCCTTTACATAGCTTTTAAAAACTTGCAGACTTCATTGTCATAGCCAAGTACGGCTCACAGATTCGGCACAAGTAGTACATCACTAGTCGGTCAGATTCTCTCGGTAACAATCAGTTCATCCACAAATATACGGCTTCGCGCTTGTGGCCAAATAGTGACGTGCGATGGCAATGGCCAAATTCTCAGTTTCCAGACCCTTAGCGGCTCTAACACTGGTAAACCTCTGTCAAAAACGTCCGTACACCTGCTCTCCCACATAGCAGCCAGAGGATTAATTATTGCACTCTACGAAAGCAGCCTAGTGAATGACCAAATCAAAAGGAAACATCACATGCTCAAATTTCAGGATTTGAGCATACAATGTTTCATGCTCAATGCTGCAGTACAGGCCAACAAATGTTCTGCGGCCTGTCTTTTGCTAGGCCATTCCTATAGCTGTAATGGCTGGCTCTTTATGGGCTCTGTAGAAAAACAGGCGCATGGACCTTTCTCACAATGTTCTTCCCCTATATCTGGTGTAGTATGGTAAACTGCATGACATGATAGGACCAACGAATTTTGAGGAGCAAATGTTCAAGTAAAGCTTGGAACAAACTGGGTGAAAACAATTTTTAATAGCATAATTATTATAACAAAAAAAGTCTGCGACTCGGACAAGTCTGAAGAAATTAGTGTGTCGAGATAATTTGTTATAAATGAGAAAGAACAATTTGGAAAATGAATTGACAGGGCATTAGCCATAATATGAATTCCTTATTACCAGAGAAGGAAGACACTTTGAACTTTCAAATATGGAAGACTCAACCAGCAGGTATGGAAAGGCACCAGTCCTATGGCCCAGCTGAGAAATGGCACACTAGTAAAGCTGTCAATGCTAGCCTAGGTATGTCACTTTTCAGTACATTCTGAAATAGTTTCAAATATACAAGCAGCCTCCCAATTATTGAGGAGTGACAAGAAGTGAGGACAAGATCTAACATCTTAGACATCATACCGCATCAAGTCTCACTGTCTTGCTCATATCATGAACCCTTACCTACTGGGTTGCAAGCATAAAATACTAGACCATTTGCGAAAATGTTAAGTGGCATACGCTTAATGCACTCCTTCAGGATTCGTTTTCTCCACCCATTGGATCCGACACCATCTAGGCAGATTGCTAATTTTCAACACTTTACCTCGTAATCAAATCTGTGCTCTGCATTTTGCACAAGAGTCTATCCGGTGAGGTTGAGAGATCAAAGACAAAGAGACACATGCCTTGCATCGGGTCCAATGTGAACCAACGGCCTCGCTGTGTCATTGAGCACGTCTGCATGAAAAAAAAGAAAAGGTAGGCAAGTGTCACTCAAGTTCAAAAAAGGGGCAATTCACGTTTCCAGCTCCTTGCTCGCCCTCCTGCGGCTGAAACGGAAACCGCTCTAATGAGGGTGCCCCGATTCTCCTGCTTAGCGGGCACAGCGGAACTGCCCACGATCATGGCTCGCGAAATATCATTTCTGAATGCAAACAACGCTCTTCACTGTCCCAACGTAGTGCTGCAGCCGGTATGGGATTGTACCTTATTAGAGAGTTTCAGTATTGTATATACAAGCAAACACAAGCGCTGTGCGTTTGCACTAGAGTTGAGTGCTCCACGTTGCGCATGCGTGCCATCGCCCATCGCCATGCACCAATCCAAGACTGCAATTTCGGGCTCCGTGCAAGCGCAGTGTGGAACACGCAAAGCTAATGCAAACACACAGCGCTTGCGTTTGCTCGTATACGCAATACTGTTTCACAGGCTTCAAAAGCCAACGAAACGTGCTGCAGTGAGCAGACGTGGAAACAGGTAGGCGTTCCTTCAAACTGGAAAGGCTGAGATCGGCAAAACGACGGCGCATAAAAATGAACGTAGCTAAATGTTATGAAAAAATTAATAACTTTAAAAAAATCCGTTTTCCCTTTTTTTTTAAGGGGGGGGGGGGGGAGGATTCGGTCCGGAAAGATACTGGCGGCGAATTTGGAAGTTTTGCCTGGGAATTTGGTCTGGAAGGATATTGGCGGTAGACTTTGGAAGTTTTGCCGAAAGTCAAAAGTCCAGACTTTGATAGCACCGTATGCTTTACCCACAATTAATGTAATTTTACATGGATTTCTCATGTTAGCTAGAATGTTCTGATTTTAGACTATTTTTATAACTTGGTAATTAATGCTGCAATTGGCACCAGCGATGATAATTAGCACACTTTTGATTGCCACACTTGTTTGCATGTTTCAAATTAGATCATAAGCAACACCTTATATTAGAGCTTGAAAAATTACATATTAAAATATCCTAATTTTAATATTATTATTAATACAAATCGCAGCAATATATGCCCCCAATTAACGCCACAATCACAAAAATACGCTATTTAACCATAATAATATTTCCAGAAAGGTATCATTTTGTTTTCTTTTTCGCATATAAAAACTCTGACATTGTTATCAAGATAGACAAACAGTCAAACACTGGATGCAATGTAATGTCCTATGCGTCACATGTTGCTTTACAAAACATACACACTTCAGCTGTCCGACTCCGATTCCGTCTTTGGGTTTCTGTAGTGAGTGAACATATTGTAAAAATTGGATTTATTCTGTTATTCTTGTGCTGGGAATAATGTTAGAGCAATTTATCCTCTAAATACCCGAAACCCATTAAAAGGCGCGGAGTTCATTATTTCACATGACAATTATCCGAGCGAGAAAAGGAACCGAGAACGCACAATTATCAGCACTGATTTTTTCAACAAATACAATATTCTATGTTTTCTTTAAGGTGTATGAAAGACCCCGTCTTTAAAGGGACAGTAAAATCTCCAAAATATTTTGAAGTGCCTGGATCGAACACATGTCACAAAATAAAGTTTCCGCGAACAACTTCTTTAACTAAATAATTACGATGTGAGACACATCTTGAGTTATGAAAGAATCTGAAATTAAGACCTATACTGAGAAATTAAATTCAAAATAGGTTAGTTTTGGTTTCACTTCAGAATTAGAACGTGCCTCCTGGTGTATATATTACGCTAAACACTGGTTCTGTTTTCAGAATAAAGAGGTGACCTGCGCTCATAACACCCTAGCTTCCTCGTATTACCAGAAAACAATTTGTGTCACTCAGTGAAGCCAGCATACTAGACAGGCTTAGCAACTGGTATACCAGCACGCCTCTCCGACCCTCACTATAACCACCATTTTGGAAAATGAGTGGCGCCACCTACAGTGAATTTGAGTCGCGAATAACACAAGTTTGCTCCGGCATCACTCACTTCGCCAGTCCTTGATCTTCTGCTCTTCCAACTCATCCATTCGCACCTACAAACAACGACGGCAAAGGCTGTCAATCAAAACACTGGGCTACGATGCAAATTGGACAAAATGATTCACCATACAAAACAAATCGAATACCACTAGTGTGTAACAGGCAAGCAAACAGTTGGCTCAGAAGTGGCTCAGCAAGCCATTTCGACCGCCATTCCGTGACCCTAAAACGTCTAAACACTTCGCGCGCAAGCATGCTTGCATTACAATGTTTTTTCTTGTTGTCTGGGAGAACACTTTTTTAATACAACTGAATTTAACTGTATTCGTTGCAATTAGGAACATGCAAGTGGTGTATACGTCTGTAGGCAAGCCAGTTCATCCATGGTACTGATGGGGGGCTAGCCAATCGTCTTTTTAATTTTATAACTCAAAAAGCAGTTCATGTAGCCGAGAGGCTACCACCGAGCTGAACTTCCTTTGCCTGCATCCAAACTTCCCTTTTGCAGTGATTTGCATTGCAACAAAGCTTGTCATATGCTACATTGGTACTAATAAGATGGAGGCCTCACAGCTTCAGCCCACCAGCCAAGCAATGTCAAAACCCTACAGCTTGTCATATGCTACATTGAACTAACAAGATGGTCCCCACTGTCCTGTTAGTAACGGAGATATAGTGAAGATCACTGATGCTAGTGCAAGGATTGCTACGAAGCGATGTTCCAATGGCGGCCACAACCAAGAAGCTCTGCAGGCGCTCACTCACCAGTGGTGATTTGTAGTAATTTCTCAGGATGTATATGAAGTCTGTGATGGTCAGCATTCCTGCACAGACACAAAGACAATATATAAAATGTTCCGTTCATGCCACTTACAGAAGTGCAATTTCCAGACAAAACTAAGAAATGATAAGAAGCAAAAGTATGCAGGTGAGCTGGTTAGTAAACATCATAATTTAAAGCCCGAGACTATTCTCAAGTCCTAGTCTCAAGTCCTAGTCTCGGGACCTAGTCTCGGGACCTAGTCTCGGGACCTAGTCTCGGGACCTAGTCTCGGGACCTAGTCTCGGGACCAAGTCTCGGGACCTAGTCTCGGGACCTAGTCTCGGGACCTAGTCTCGGGACCTAGTCTCGGGACCTAGTCTTGGGACCTAGTCTTAGGTCCTAGTCTTAGGTCCTAGTCTTAGGTCCTAGTCTTAGGTCCTAGTCTTAGGTCCTAGTCTCAGGTCCTAGTCTCAGGATTTAGATTATGATAAGAAATGATAGTGCAAAAACTCCCAGGGCTTAAGACGGCGGGATTCCGGTATTTACAACTAGCATTCACTTTTCCAAATAGTAGTACTGGCCAAGGAACAAACTCTAACCAAACAAAGACCAGCTGTACTGTCTTGGTGATTAAGGGGATACACCCCCTGGGAGGGTCAACTTTTGAACCCTTGGCTTAAATTTAATGAAATTTACAGGGTAGGCTGGAGGTCATGCTAGAGGGTGCAGGACAAACTTTCAGGTCTGTCGGTTAAGTGGGAAGGAAATTGGGGCAGCTTCTATCAGCAACACCCCTACATTGTTTAGTTAATCTATCGTCGGAAAACTATCACAATATTCAAGATTTTTATTCGCTAGATATGTAGCAGAATGCCTAGGATGTGCGCCTATGGAAAGTTTTTTGTAAAAAGTCATTGATTTTTATCAATTTTCTCTTCTGCAAAATTGGTCAACTTTTTGGTCTTCTGTGTCTCCGACAAAATGTCAACATTTTTTATAAAAGACATCCGTAAAGTGACAAACAAACTCCATAGACGCATTCCTTATTAAATTTTAGTCTGGAAAAGTGAAGAACGAGCCTTCCCTGTATTGCCATTATCAAACGATAGATTGACTAAAATGGAATTTATACCAAAAAGTGGAACGGAGAAAAATGTGTTCAAAGTGCTCCAAACCCTACCTTTTCTTTAGCTTCGGTGGACAGAAAATAATTTATAAGAAATTAACTATGCAGTGTAAACTAGTAAATATTTCTGGGAATACTCTCTGGGTGTAGATGGATGTAAATATGTAATTTTTCAAAATCAATGTTTTTTGTAAAATTGTTTTTTCTCTGGGTAGTGTCCCCCCTTAAAAAGAAAAAAAAAACAAAAGAAAAAAAGATTTCTGGGGAGTTGGCAGAATTTGCATTTTCTGCGACTACTGCATCATCGTCTGTTGCAAAGTTATCCGTTTTAATATCACTGAGTGTACCTTATATTAGTTTCCTTTCATTCATCTGTTGTTACAAACTGACGGAGAAGCAATGAACATACCCACACGAAAATCGGCCTACTTGCAGCTGAATTATAGAACTGGTCTTACCTGGATCCAGTTGGATTGTTTCATTCCAAGCTGCATCCAGCTGGGACCAGTTTCATAATCCAACTGCAGATGGACTGCTTTTTACGCAGGTGAAACGAGAAATGACCTGTCGGTTGCAAAACCCAGCCAGGCATCACCACGAGACTTGCATGCACAGTTGAACCTCTTTATAACGAACACTGATATAGCGAATTATCGGATATAGCGAACTAATCACGAGGTTTGGTTGGTCATACTTTATTTGGATGGGATGCTAGTTATATAACGAAACCGAAACCGTGAAATCTAACGCACTACCGGTTATAGCAAAGCAATTCCTGCTTTTCTTGCATGACAAAATACTACGAAGGCTATTAAAAATAAGAAAAAATACAAAAAGTGATTTCTAAACAAAAAAATTCTGAAAGTTTACATCGCCTGATGTGGAAAAATGCGCGTTTCGGGATGCAGCACCACCTATGAACCGAGCGAATAATGGCCGTTGTGCCGCTGCTGGCCTCTATGGGCAGCGTATTTTCATTACCGATTTGTTGTCCAGGGGGCGTGGCCAATGACGTCACGGACAACAAAATAACGGCTCTTTATTTTGACGTCTCAGTTATTTTGACAGTCCTTAATACAATTTATTTTGGATGCCGCTGACTGCATTTTGAAATGTCGGTCGCTCGGCGTGTGTGTGGTCGGGGGCTCGGCTTTGTCCGTGCTGGTGCGTGTTGTCGACGTGCCGCCTGTACTCGTCGGGTTCTCAGGAACATCAAGGTAAGCGTTCTTCATTTTCAAACTTCGCCCGGTGCCGTCCGTCACTCTTGTTGCAAATGAAGAGTATGTGTACCGGAGGCGACAGAGCCCAGCCGCAGTAATTTTGTACGCATTTTTCTGAAGCTGTACTTGTGTGTAATAGGACAGATTATCACCCTTGCATAGAATAGCTGTGAAGGCCGTGCAAGCCGCGAGGGAGTATGAAGCCCCGCTGTCCCCATGCACCTCCGGAAAGGAAGTCCCATACCATTTTGTTCAGCAAAAATTTGTTGACAACATTCGTTTTGATTTTTTCATTGTTAATTGTAAAAAAGAAATGTCGTAAATATCGCCAAATGCCCCAACAAAACAAAATGCTAAAAAAAAAGTAAGCCTGCTCTGCGGATTGAACCCGCGACCGCTTGCACATGAGGCAGACACCTTACCACTGAGCTACGCTGAACTTCGGAAACATCGTTTTGACAATATATTTCATACGAGACTTTCGAACGGAACTTAACGCGCGAGTGGAATACCGTCGGACGGCACTTGAACGCTCTGCAAAAGTGCCGTCCGACGGTACTCTAGGCACTACGAATCTTCATTTGCGAAAGGAGTGACGGACGGCACCGGGTGAACGAAATTGGAAAATTTTTGATGTTCCTGGATGTCGGCAATTGATATGCTACAGAACGCGACAAGCACAGGCGGTACAGTCGACAACACACACCAGCGAGGGACAGCGCCGAGCACCCGAACAACGATGCCGACTATGGCAACCGTTCTGGTCATACGATTGGCATTTGTTTTGCCACGCGATGGTGTCGGTCCGACCGACGCACACACTCGCCGACCGACCGACGTTTCAAAATGCAGTCGGCGGCATCCAAAATAAAGCGTATTTACGTTAAAATAACAGCAGATATAATTTTGGCGCCCGTGACATCATTGGCCGCGCCCCCTCGACATCAAATCGGTGCCGAAAATACGCACCCGCCTCCATGCGAGGCATCAAGAACCAGTGCAGACTAAAGTCAACCGCCAACCACGCCACTCGTAGTGGAGCTGCAAATGGCGATGAAGCGAAAAGCTGTCTCTCTGGAGACAAAAGTGAAGGTTTTGAGGGCAGTGGACAGCGGTCGGAAGAAAAAAGACATTACTGCAGACTTCGAGCTTGCACCAAACACGATATCTACCATCCTGAGTGCAAGGAACAAGATCGAAGTCTGCTATGCAAACAACACCGTCAAGACTCACCGAAAGAGTCTTAGGCCTTGCCTCGACCCGGACGTGAAAGAGGCTCTGTTCTCATGGTTTAAAGACGTAACAGCGTAAAACTTGCCGGTGTCTGGTGAGCTTTTCAAACGAAAGCAATCAGTCTGGCGTGTCTGTTAGGGCATAATGATTTCAGCGTGAGCAGTGGTTGGCTCCAGCGCAGTGGCTCCAGGTGAAGAGGCACCAGCCCAAAATCGCGTCTTCAAATAAATGGAATAGATCCAGCTAACGTCGTTTCTCGTGTTGCAAATTGATATCCTCATGCTCAGATCTATTTTTTTTAATGCTGCTTAGTGACAGGTAAAGAACTCGTGGTTCGCAATAGCGTGTTTTTATATCTTAGTGCTGTATACATTCTCGCACTGGCTCGATTGCGGGAACGTTCGCGTCAATTTTTTTCTGTACTTTTATAACGAATATTGCATATAGCGAACAAATTTCTGCTCCTGATGCTAGTTTGTTATAACGAGGTTCGACTGTAGTGCTCTCCTCTCGTTCCATGGCCTGTTCTCTTTGTGGGCCACACTACTTTGCTGGTCTCTGTGCAGTGCATTCAAAACAAGGAGAGATAACTTGAACTGAGGAGCAGCGAACTAGAGGCCCGAAGGTCGGCCTTGGTCACTGCTTTCCAGTTCCCGTGGCGTCGGTGCGATGGAGGGCTCACCGATGAACTCCTGCTTGGCGCTGTCCCAGAGCGGTGCTGCCCTCACCCCATTGCTGACGAGGGCAAAGAAGGCCTTCTTCACCTGCACAGGGAACAAATGCTTTGTCGTCACTCGTTGCACTGCACCCTGGGACGGTTTGCTCGTGAATGTGGGTACCTCTCGGTGGCTAAAATAACTGCGAGAAAGATTTTTCGGTCAGATGACCGGCTTCAGGGAGACAGGGTAACTACAAAAAAAAAACTCGGCATCGACTATTTTCTGCTACGTTGTCAAGGCTAGAGTAGCTTTCACAACGCCGCAGCTCAGCACTGTTGCGTCTTATTCGCATGCACTCTCGTGCGAAGGTTGGTTGGTGAGATTTTAATGGCGTATCAGCCATTGATGGGAAGAACTTTAACTAAGTACTACTGTAAGTAGGTTTAGAAAACTTGTACTTTACTTGAAGTACATTTTGTGAGTATGTACTTGTATTTTACTTAAAGTATTTTTCTCACACTTTTTGAGCAAAGTACAACTCCCAACTTCAACGTACATTCCCCAAAATCCGTGAAACCTTTTTGCCATAGTAGCAGGGTATAAAGCGGCTCCCTCTCTATGGACACAATGCTAGACAAAGGGCACAAAAAAGGGCCTTTTTGGGCAGGCTGAGATTACTCTATTGCAGTGGTTCTCAAATGGGGTTCCACGGACCCTTTGGGGTCTGCGAAGCCATTCAAAGGGTCCGCAAAGCCCTGCCTCATCAGTAAAGCCCGGCAATAAAAGTTGTATTTTTTTGTAGATGGAGAAGAAACGTTTCAATTCTCGGGTGAGTTCTCTCATGTGTATGTGATTGAGAGAAGTCAACTTTACACAAGCCCTTAGTTATATTCATTTATTAAATCATTATCATAATAAACGTATACCTCTCTCTTCCCCTCACCACAAACGGGGTCCTCCATCATCTCCGCCGATCCACAAGGGGTCCGCAAAACATCCATGGTTGAGAACCACTGCTCTATTGTTTTGGGCGTCCATTGCCCAACCTTTTTTCTGTTGGGTGCGGATTTATGTCTTGTCACCAAATCAATAATCTCCAAGCTGCTGGATGCCCCGCAGAAGGTAGCTTCCACAGAAGTCGTATATTTTGTCTTGCACTTTGTGAAATTAAGCTCCTTCAAGGACCACGTGCTCGTGTCCTTGGCTGTCCCAGTACTATACTACACAACTTCTGAGGTAGAGTATAAGAGTTCACCAGCCTCCAACAAAAAAAATAGTGTATCATTGTCATGTGAAAACGTGCTATTGTCTTTTGAGACATCACGTGGTCATTTCTCTGAGTGAAGTAATGGTGGCTGTAAGACTGATACAAATAAGAGCCTTATAAGTTGATTGTGTTAAATAGTTTGTCAGCGTGAGTAAAACAACTACTCTGTGGCCACTCGGCTTTATCCAATATTCGCCACCATTTCCAAAAATAACTGATGCACCCTAGATTACCCCCAAAGCAATGCATACCGATTTAAAAAAAAAAAGGAAAAAAAAACTATAAGAAAATGAAAAGGTGTCATAAAAGACTTAAAAATTACTTGTACTTTACTGTGGAAGTACATTGTATTTATAGTACTTTACTTCAAGCACACTGCACTTGGTGTACTTACTACTTTACTTGAAGTACATAACCTTTCATTGACTTTGTACTTTACTTCAAGTACTTTTAAAATGTAATTTACCCAACACTGGTATCAGCAACAAATGCCATAATATGCCAAACTAAATTTGTTAGGCTATAAAGACTAGATTAATATCAAAGCAAATGAAGCTAACAAGTCAATACTATGTTATAACTGGTGTAAACAGCCACTTTAGAAAACTTTAGTAAACAGCCAGTTCTTTAAAAAAGTTCATTACACGGGTAAATGGTATTAGAGGGTCATTGCCAAGTAAAAACATAGGATGAAATGGAAGATGATCTCTAAAAGGATCAGGGAAACATGACTGATGTGTGTAATGATAAAAACGACAGTGCCATAAGATGTGCATAACTGTTAATATGTCTCCACAATGGGTACAACGTTTTACATCCTATCCACAAAGCAGGTGCAAATGTGTCAGACAGGTATGACCAATTCTCAAGTGACAAAGAATAACCTCAAGATAATGTTTCCTATGAGATGAACTCTCCCAGATTCCCAAGGTAGGCTTGTCGTGCAAAGGGGACATCAAACGAAGCGACGTGCTCGCGCAAGTAGCTTTAACAGTGTTGGAGCACCATGGAAGCAGCGCCAGCCTCGACTATGCAGCACAAAATAGTCGACGCCGAAACAGGCAAATGGCTGTCGTAATTCCAAACTTGCTTCAAATATTAAAATTCGATTCCGCAGGTAGAAAACAGGTGAAGTGGCTTGAAATGTAAGTGAAACTAATTGCATCTGTGTACTTCAGGAGTGGCATGTAAGTTATTTCTGGGGAAGGTTGCGCTAGGCAAGAATGAAAGAAAACGACAGGCAAGGCCTATTTCTTTTGAGTGCAGTTGGCTGGAATGCTAGGTACTTTCTGTTGTCTCAGCCTATCATGGTGCCATAAAATCCTTCTTGCAGCTATTTTAGCTGCTGGGAGAGATGGTGACACTGATGAGCAAACTGGCCCTGGAGTCAAAACCAGGGTTCTTTCTCAGAATTTGGAACATTCCTCTGGGTTTTATTTTCCCCAACCGGATGGCGAGTTTTTGGGGGTCCATTTCCAGTGTCGGCTCTACTAACTGAGCTCAGTTGGTAGAGCACTCCGCTGGTCTTGAAAAGGACTCAGGGTCCATTCCCAGACCGGGCGGATTTTTTCAACACCTCCAGTCGCCTAGAGGGCACGAGCTGAGTTCCATTTCAGGTGAAAGTCTCAATTTATTTTTGCACATACAGTCAAATACCGTTGGAGCGACCACCCCACTTTCATTGAAAACGGTATTAATCTAGACATGAGTGCTTGTCTGGTCGAATCGGGCGCTTAACATATAACTGTCAGAATTCCCAAGTTTGGGACATGTTAATAATGGAATAGTAGACGCTTGAATGAAGTGGGCACTTCTGCTGTATTTTAAGGTACCTTTATTATAGTCAGCTACTGATAATACTCGTGGACAACTTTCCGTGGCTGTGCGGTGAAAGCTATGGGCGCTATGGACGCCAATCAAAGCTGTGCATGCGTTCTCTGAAAAGTCATAGAAAGCTGCCTGGAAGTCTAGTACTAGTACTACGAAAATATTTTTACCACATTTTACTATTAACAGAATTATGATAGTCAACTCTCAATAGCCCCAAGATAGCCGACCACCGATAGTTCTATTGATAGACTTATCAGGGTCAGTCATCCATACTAAAATCAATTTTATTTTTCACTACTCATAGTTAGATATGTTTTCCAGCATCCATAGTACTGCCAATAGTTTTCCATCACTAATAAGATGTTATCCATTGCCTTTATAAATTTTATAAAGTTTTTCTCACAGTAGCTAGATGGCAAACTTCTCCCTAAGCTTGAAGGTCCTGAACAGAAAGCGAAAATTCAGCACGAGATTCTTCGTTTATAGAAACCTACAATCTTGGCCCAATTGTAACAGTTTCTTGATACTCTCCATGATAGCAGCGCCTGCTTTTGGGGAGCACAGTCCACAGGAAAAAAACACTGAACAAACCGACGCTGCCCTCATTGCACACAAAGTGTCCTCTGTGCACGAGCTACAGATTACATCACGCCGCCTTGAGCACAAGATAAGCTTCCTGTCTTTAGGTTCCATTGTCCACAGGCAACCGTTTCCCAGAAGGCTTCCACGTACCGCACATGCCCTGCGGTGCACGACAACCCTGTCCCCTCTCTACTACCCTATAAGGACGTGCGCACACGATAAATAAACTTTTGCAATATAGTACTGCATTTTCCGGACCATAGTCCGCAAACTATACATGTTTAAATTTTGAAATTTTACGTGGTGTGGACAATCTACAGGCATAGACCTATACAAGAATTCGCTTTTACTCAATTGTTCCTTATGAGAAACATGACAAACCTTGTGAATGACAGAATTTGCTAATGACGATTTCTCTATGTTACAAGCAGGCGTTTTTCAAGGTATGCCATGTATAAGAATGTCTTACATACGATGTACCAGGTGCAGACATGAACCCGGAGAGGACTATGTACCCAGTGCAAACTATTTAAGGAAGAACTTTTTTTTCTTCAATCAAAATTTACCTTTCCAGATTACAAAACAATACTACAATAACCATTTTCTCATATAGGCTATAGTCCAGAAAATACAGTACAATATTTGCAGTATTGTACTATGCTACAATTATAGTACAATAAGGAGATCTTATGAACATTTTATAATGTTGAATCAAAACAAGTTAAGCGTGTCATGTGCGCCTTCCCAGATCAATTTAGGCATGCACCAGCATTCACATATTAATGTATGCAGCTTTTTTGTCCTCAAATAACAACTGCTGCATATACAAACAAATGGGATAAAGAGAAATTGGCACCCTACCTCCAATGGTGGAAAAGAGGGGGAGGGAGCTATGATGAAATAACTGCCCCCCCCCCCCCCCCCCCCCACACACACACACACTGTTTCTGCCGATGGCTCATCAACAATAAACAAATTGTAGCAAATAAAAAAAAATACTGCAAATGTAAATAGAAATAGGCTTCATGAAGAATGAGCAAAAACAGCAACTAAACTTGTTTGCTGACCAAAACGAAAACAGAAATGCAAGTAATTTCAAAACTGCTGTATGCACCTTCTCCATGCTCCCAACATAAAAGGACAAACACACACTAAATCCCAGGGTTAAAAAGAAAGTGCAGGTGGTGCAGTGACTCACCAAGAGTTCTGTGTCGAACACGACGAGTTTGGCACTGACAGGAATGAGATCGTAGCAGCGGTAATACTTGAAAAACTTTACAAACAGCTGGTTTTCATCTTCACCTGGAACAACCACAAACCAGAACAGACACCACGGTAAGTGATGGCAGCACAGTTACACCAGGTTCCATGACATCGGGCAAAATTTATAAACTAATTTCTGCATTTGGTTACCGTTTTTCTTTTCATCTTGTCATATGGTAAGTATGTGAAAGAAAAAAAAATCGCAAACAAATTGAAGTTCCATGCAGATTCATACTTTGGCGAGGGTCTAAATTTCTTTGTGCTTTAGTGAGACAGAGACTAGATTGAAACAAATTAACCAGGAAGCAATTAAGAATACCCTACAAAAAAGAAAGCACCAAAGTCAAATCAAGTATAACTCTCGTCCAGTCTTCTCGACACATTGTTCTGCCAGTATGCAAGAACAAACATCTCATTCACAAACAATGCACCATTTTCTGAATATTAGCAGCTTTAGGTATCCATACATTCAACTTCAGGACACAGGCAAGCAAGCAAAATGCTTCAAGGCTCCACTGAGCTCTCAAAAATGGCACTTTTGCACCCATTACGGATTACCCAATCTGCCACATTTGCACAAAAGAACGCTCCTTCCTTCACCCCAATCAGCACAAAAACATAAAATGAAAATTGCGAGTCTGGCAATCCCTAGCTATCATCAGCTGAGTGTATGGCATTAGTGACTTGCTAATGGCGGCCTTGAGGTGGCTGATGAGAGCAGTTAAAGACATGCACCAAAGCAGATAGCGCGAACATGTAGTATTAGAACAGCGTGACAGGGAGGGATGGGGGAGGGGCACTTCCTCAAACGTTTTAGACATTTCTATAGCCAGTGACAGGTTAAGAATTCAGTGGGTGCTCTGCAGACAGTGTGAGCTTGCGGGCGTTCACAACTTTTCATCGAATGCACAGCCAAAGCCCAGTGGAAGGAAACGAGCGTGTGCTGGAGGTGAAGCTTTCACTTCATTCTTAGCCTGTCATTGGCTTTTGGCGACTCAAGCGAAATCAACGCCACATAACGGAAACTCCGAGAACCTCCGAGAAAAGGTTGTTTCGCCTTTTCTGGTTTCTCCGTTTGGTTCTCGTAGGCAGCATAGCTTGACGTGCTTGTCTATTAAAATAAGCTAAATTATTGCGCTTCATCGGTGCCGCAACAAAATAGATGAACAAGGACGTGAAAACATCTTAGAAGTGTGCAGTTTCTCTTATCCGCGAGATGAAAAAGAATTGCATCATGCAAAGCATGTTCCCATGCGAAACTCGTAGCGAGAACCGACTCGAGTAGATTTATAAAATAATGCTTGCCTCAAAAGGCAAACGTCAATCAATGCCTATTAATCAATTTTTGTTAATCAGAAAGATAATTAGAACACATTTAAAACGTAAGCGAATTTGAATGTCACTCAAAGCACACACTATCAAACTCGATTACGATGGTGTGTTGATGGGTGCAAAAGCCCATTCTCACGCCTGCCAGATACTAATTTACGTGAAGACCTCTTTTTCGCTAATCACTTACCACGCTAAAAAGTTTGGTTGTGCTAACAAGTCGGGCAAAACGTCAATAGGTAGTATACAAACAATATTGAAGCATCCTTCCGCATCCGTTTAAATTCGTGTAGGTTTCCTCTCATGAAATATCTAAAACTACAAAGAAGCGATTTGGTGCACCTTTTCAAAATATTACAGCAAATAGCCTTTCCGAATCTAGATACAAACTTTTGGAGATAGACTGGAGCCAGGTCTATGAAGAAGTAGACATGAACGAAGCATATAACGTGTTTTTGAACAAACTTAAGGAAACATACAAAACGTGCTTTCCCTATATATCTAGTAAATTGTCGAAAAAAAAAAAAAAACTTTCTTGAGTTAGTTTTCAATAGAGATGATGCACACATTTTTGTCTTTCAAAAATAGTACAATCTGTGACGCTGATGATATGCGGATAGGTCCGATAAAATATGTAATAGATACTGTATCACCCTGTCTGACCTACATTTTTAATCTGGGTTTGCAGCTTGGGCTGTTTCCAAAAATGTATGCAGACAGCTAAGCTCAGCGCTTTGTATAAAAATGGTGACAAGAACGACATGGCAAACTACAGGCCTATTTCTATCTTACCGGTGTTTTCTAAAGGCTTCGGAAAAAATATTGCTTTCACGTATGGTGAAGTTCTCAGATAAGCACAGTATAATCAATCCGTCACAGTTTGGTTTTCGTAAAGGCCGGTCTACTGAGCTTGCTCTTTTAGAGCAAAAAGGATATATTTTGGGCAACTCTGAGCAGAAAAAAATTACCCTTGGAATATTTATTGATTTTAGCAAAGCGTTTGATCATCTAAATCATAATCTGTTAATAACAAAACTAGAAACATAGTATGGTTTTCGTGGACAGGTATCAACTCTAATTGCATCATATCTTTCACATCAAGCAGTACGTCCATATGAATGGCTATCTTTCTAATATAAAACCAATTGAATCTGGAGTTCCCCAAGGAAGTATCCTAGGTCCTTTTTTGTTTAATTTGTATGTCAATGATATTGTGACCTTAAACAAAAATATCAAATATGTAATTTACGCTGACGACACTAGTTCACTATTTGCAGGTAATAACTGTAATGAACTAATAAATAGCACAAATGGAACTCTTAAAGACTTTGTTAAGTGGTGTAGCTGCGATGATCTAAAAATTAAGAATGTTACCTTCCCTTCTGATATTGTTTTTTGAATCTGACTAAAATTGAAGTCGTCACTAGCTTTGAAACTCTTGGTGTTGTTTTCACGGATCAAATGCGATGGGACAATCATATTAATTATATTTTGCTTAAACTATCGCGTGTTGTTGACTCGATGTATCGACACTGCCATCTTTTGCCAACAAGTGTCAATCTTTTGATCGATAACTATTTTTCTCTCATATAAACTACTGCCACCTAGTTTGGGGTAATAGTACAAGTACAAACCTAAATAAAATCCTTTCGTTGCAGAAAAAATGCTAAGAAACATTTCCAATGTCTCATATGACCACCCTATACTTCGTTTCAGCTTAGGTCCGAGCGCGGCCGATGTTATGAGCCGAAGGGCCAATCAAACAGCGAAAGAGGCACAACGTCATAGAATGCTCTCTGCAGTTGATAGGACTAGCCGGTAATCGCAGTCTCTCTGCGGGTGCTCCTACGCCGTCTAGTCCTATCAAGCGCAGAGAGCACGCCATGACGTTGCGCTTTTTGCGCTGTTTGATTGGCCCTTCGGCTCATAACATCGTCCGCGCGCGGACATAAGGTGAAACAAAGTATAGTGAACCCCTATTTAAAAGTTTAAAAATAATGAATGTTAATAGTATACATAAATATTGTTTCTGTGTGTTATAAATCTGAAGTACAAAAAACATTATCTTAATCTGATTGACCTGGCTTCTCTTGCTCCAAAAGTGCCAACTTACCCCGCTCGAAGTTTACAAAATTGGAAGTTGCCTAATCTTAGAACAACCTCTGCTGCGCAAATGTTATCTAATACGCTTCAAAACTTGCTTAATTTTCTTAGCTTCAAAAATATTGATCCTACTATTCTGTTACGTCATCGAAAAAAGATTGTTGAATTTTTTTCCAGTGCGGTTTTTTAGTACAGTCATGTCTCGTTAATATGGACCCCGTTAATATGGATACCCCGCTATATGGACACCATTTTCGGGGACGAATTGTCTCGTTATTATGGACAACTCGCATTATGGACGATTTTTGGGGGTAACGGAGGTGTCCATATTAACGAGACATCACTGTAGTATTTTCCAGAGATTTGAGATGTATAATATTTTGTGTTTTCTGTGTATATTTTAAATGTATATATGTATAATGTTTTCTTTGTAGGTATCCTTTGCTACGTGCACTCTAAATGTATTCCTTAAAGAAATGTGAATATTGCCACCTGAGTATCGTATTTACTCGAGTAATAGCCACACTATTTATGAACAAGGCCCTTGCTTCTACTTTCCCGCAAAGCACATATACAGCCAATCATTGCAGTGCGCATAAATAACATAGTGAATAGCTAGATCGAGAACACAATCTTCCCTACAAATGCAATCTTCACAGATGGAATCTTCGCGCAAAGACGTTATCTATGTCCTGTAAACCGCTGGAGTCATGTTGTCGATCGCGGTGATTGGCAATCCGCGGAAAAGCAAACCCTCAGGTTTTCTTCATAAACAGTGCGGCTATTACTCAAGCAAATATGGTACTTTTTTTTTCTGTTTTGTTTTTGATTACAAAATGTGTCTTCTTTATTTTTTCCCTGTGTCACGGCTGCTTGTGTAAGGGGACGGAAAGGGGGGGGGGGCGAAGACTCGTCAAGCTGCACGATGCAGCCTTTTTCCTCGGTCTCCCTCCATCATTTGTTCGATGGAAAGAAACATTATTATTGTTATTATTATTATTATTATTATATGATCTTGAAAACATAATAGGCCACTTCACCGACATTCCTTGCCAAGTGCAGTAGGGTTGTATTTCTTCGACATAACTGCTACAATCACGCTTTCACTTGCTAACAGCGCAAAATACAGTTCCCTGTAGACTTTAAAATCCTGTGGATCCGGTACAACTGTTACACGACGGCCTGATTGTAGCCAGCCGCAACGCCCCGATCATCTGTTTCAGATTCTCAGAGGAAGCATTGAAATAAGATTTAATCACTTTTCATTTTTCTTTTTTTTTTTTGGGGGGGGGGGGGGGGGGGAGCTGGTAATGGCAGTCACAAGTAGTTTTTAGCCTAAAATCACTTGTACTTGGCTACAAAAGTGATTTTAGGGTAGCCATGAGAACGTCGTCCCTTGGCTGCCCGAGGACGATGTTCGAAGCAAGTAGGGCAAAGCCAATGCAAACCCTTTTCCACAGTTTAACGAGCTTCCGGGGGGCAATACTTAGTTGTTTTACAGTAGCTTGTCACCCTTCAAAGAGATTCAAGGATTTTCGACATCTTCCACCTCACGAAGATAAAATAAAAAATGTTGTCCTAAAAAAAAAAAAAAAAAAGGCTTCGGCAAATTGCACGAATTAAGCTGGCGAAAGAAAACATTGTTTTCAGTAATTATTTTTTTCCTTCCATGGCGTCACTATTACAGACTGACTAGCACTGACTAGAAGGTTTTTATCATAAAAAAACCACTTATATTTAACACAGATTCCACACTGCAATGCAAAACACCAAGGCATTTCACGTGCTGAAAGATGAAATCGACCCCCTTTCGTCCGCCATTTTGCCCAACCAGCGTGCCCCCCCATAGTTAGATGGAGTCACAAATAATGAAACATTCAGGGGAAGGAGTCGGAAATGCACCCTCCCCCTCCGTCCCCCCCCCATCTCCCGAACGCTTCCAAAACCACTGCATGAAGCCTGTGCATTCCAGAGGTTAGCACAATGTGACGCACGAACAAGATAGAAGTGCTGTTTCAGCGTTCATTTCAAACTCGTGTCCAATCAATCAGTTTGCACATGCTCGGCCCACAAGAACAATGACAGATTTTATCAAGAGCATTACTCATGCCAGCGTTTCATACACACCAGTAACTTCTTTATCACTTTCTAAACTCAAATAAATAAACAACTGAAGGGCCAAGAACAGATTCCCATTTGCCAGCAATGTAAAAAGGCGTCTGTACCCGATGAACACTACATATTACTGCAGTTAGAATAACATTTGCGTTACTAGATGACACCAAATTTTGGACGGAGTCTTTTTTTCCCCACATGAAATCAAATTAAAAACATTGCAGACACTTCCAATTTAACATGGTGCCGTGTGCCAACAAACAGACCGAAAGATGGTAAGAAAAAAATGGTGCAGTTGCGGCAAGCTTTCTGAAAGATGCATCCATCCACATTTACAGGTGGCCCTCTTTCAGATTCAAACCCCGCAACAGCTCCTTGTCGGACGCCACCCCATTCTAGTATCGGGAGGTGTGTCTTGTCACGGAAGAGAGATGCACAAAAAAGAGGGGGGGGGAGGCAGCCAACTCACCCAAGTCCTCGATGTCTATCTTATCACAGAGAGAGTGCGCATGTGGAAGCTGGAACGAGACAAAACAACACAGCGTCAAGTGGGCCTGCCCCACTACGCCAGGGCGGACATCTAAACACTCCACAATTCTGTTCTTTACAGCCATCAAAGCGTGGGCTCTGAACAAGACTCAAGACATGTCTGGTCCCCGCAGACGTAGCATGTCGAAAGCCCCTGTCTATCAAAGAGGCATTAAGCTGGGCTAATTGGTGCGTGATTATGAAAAGGCAAAAGAAACACTCAAATAGACGAAAGACACAAGGAACAAAGTTACCGCACACTGCGCTGCTCTGTTCATTATGTCCTTTGTCTACATTAGCACTGTTCTGCCTTTTTACGCTCTTTTCTATCCCAGGCTGTCCTCAAACTTGTCTAAGCGTTACTCAATATTTCCAGACCCACGCCTGAGTTCATGAAGCTAGAAATGTCGGTCATTCGATGTGGCCACCATCTCAAACCCTGGGATGAAAAAGATGAGTAAAGTGATGAATGCATAACTAAAAGATATCGCAAATAGTTCATAATATTTTCATACTTTATGCTTAAAATAATCGTGCTAGCTCCTTTTCAACAGGAAACGAGAGTAGCTTCAATAATGCTCGTTCAAACATTCACATACAATTCAGAAAAAGTCTCGACACTCCCTCACTCGCTTCACATATGGCAGGAGACATTCAAGGACCGCGTCGTCTCAGCTTTCGAATAATTTTTAAACAATGCATTCCCTCCTCCTGAACCAACATTTCTCAGATAGGTCTTCAAGTCATACCACAATTTACAATCTGTCAGTGTTCACTGTGTTTTGAGTGAAGACGAATAGGGTTACAGTTTCTTTGTGTGTATTTCTAATTAAATTTGTATGTTATTTTTTGTAGTGCATCCTTTTATGGCGAATTCGGCATTTATAGAAATTTGCTTTGTTAAGCTATGAACTATTAGATATTTGTTGTTTACCTATATTTAATTTTGTTACATCCCCAACTGAAGAAAATACTGAATAAAAATGAATAATATCAGCACATAAATGTATCAAAATATACTTGAGGACTTCTTAGAATGGATGCTTGGGCGAGTTGGATATTCATATTGTAGGAGAAGCGCAAAAGTAAACTCACTCACAATTTGAGTTGTAAGTCAGCGCGACGTGAGCGACAGTTTTTCTGGTGTGCGTGCATTTTCAGTGTGAGTGAGTTCCTACAATACTTGAGGACATTTAAAGTGAGAGCTATACTTATAAGAAATATGCAACATTTGGCTTTATAAGAACGCTAGTACCCACTCCTCGCTAGTATGATCCAGAAACTGGAACAGTGCCTAGCACGATTGCACACTTTGATTGGTTGGCATCTGTCGTGACCCAGAAATATAGCAACATTGGCCCAACCTCCTGAACGGACGTTGCCAACAAATCCTCCCTTTTTGTTAATCATACGAAGTCAAAAAAAAAGAAAACAGCGTGGCCACTTCATGACCACTCATCCGGTGGTCAAGCAAGATTAATGTGAAGTGCACTGTCACTTGGTTTTTCCTTTTATCATTGTGACCTTGAAAACTGGATCAGATGTTCTTCGACCTCTACAGTTTTATCCGGAAACTTGATCCCTAGATATGAGGCAACGCTTCTTCCGATAATTCAGGAAGCAATCATACAACTACCATAACCTGCTCATTTATAGGTTATCGATATTGAAACCACAGTAACCCCATTTCTTGACCACACAATCTGCTTTATTAAAGCCGATTTATGAGTATCCCTGCAAGGTTGAGACATTCATTTTCCTGCGCCTTTTTCTTTTACCGTCGAGACCAATTATAACGAAGTCAACGGGAATCGGAAATCACTTCGCTATATCCGCCATTTCGTTATAACCGACTTCGGTTATAACGAAGTGCAAAAGGGAATGGGAAATCGTAATTGCTTCGCTGTAGCCGCTATTTCGTTATAACCGACTTCATTATAACCGGTCTCGACAGTACCAAGTTTCCAATCTTTCACCACAGTCCCGAGTAATTTTCAACATGATCAATATCTACCAATTGGCCTGCACTCACAGCATTTCCATTAAAGGTAATGTAGTTAGTTCAGTAACCAATTTTACTTCTTATGCTTTTGACCTCCAAGAAAAGAGTGAAATCTCAACTGCAAGCTTTTTGGAGCTGTATATATAGATGCAACATTGAAAACAAATTGTGTAGTGACTCATCACATAGGTCAATGGTCTGCCACAAGCTTTTCACACACGGATCATCTCAGTATACTCGGCATCAGCTTTTTGTGCCACACTGTCGTGGCTAGCATACCTTATGCAGTGCTCCAACAGTGTAAAAGCTACTTGCACAAGCTCGTGACTTCACCTAATGTGACCTCCGCAAGAGGGCGTGTGCGAAGGACGTCAAGACAAAGTCACATGCTCTTACAGCAGTGCAGGTCTGTGGAAACTATGTTAGCCTTGACAACGCATCAGAAAAAGCTGACACCGAGCATGGTTAAAATCAGACTTCGCAATACACTTCGTGTTCATTAAGAGCAAGCTAAAGCCTGTAGCCAAAATAACCTTTGGAACTCATTCCAGACTTTATAGTGGAACCGAACATTACTGGATTGAAAGCAACATTTCGAGTGGACAAACAAAAGTTCCTACACTGAAAACTATTCAAGTGCTCTGCTCTGCTGGCACATCAATTTGCACATGAAGAAAGCTACCAAGAGCCTCTAAATGCTCCCGAAGCACTGCATTCCGCTGCATTTCTTGGGGTCAACAAGAAGCTTATCCGATAGACTCTGTTTCGTTGCACAAGCCTTCCCACAGACAATGAGAATTAAGTAGTCACATGCAGTGACCGAACTGACTTCACACTTGCTTGCCTCGACTGACTACGTGCCGAGCATTCTGTAATTCGCCGGCTACTTCCTGTAAATAGGAGGTTTATGCAAGGGGTCGTTCACCTCGCCAGATGCCTGCACGGCCATGGCATTGCCGTGCAATTTGCAAGTCTCGTGGTAGTAGGAGAGTTTCGCCAGCCAAGATTAAGATTATAAAGTATCACATTTACTTGTTTTTTTTTTTTTTTCTAAACAGGGGCATAAGCAGCCAACTGCTGGTCTCTTTCTACCTCAGGTGGCTACATGACCTACAAGACAGTTAGTTGGGGTATAAAGACTACTTTTAAGTCTGGTCTTTAATTATTAGGCAGTCAGGCGCCTATCGCCTGATCAGGGACAAAGGGGCGGGTCCTTGTTCGCATGGCCGCTCCCGTGGGAACCCGAAATCCACCCATACAAAAACAGACAAAAAAAAAAAAAAAAGAAAGCCCGACAATGAAGGAACAGAGTTCACACACCAGCTAGAGGCGTAACGAAACCCGGCCGACGCCGTACGTACGCGTGCGCACTTATCTCCCCTCAAAACAGCACACCCAATAATTACGCAGACCACAACGAAGACCCCTACAGAGCAACGAACAAAAAATGCCACCCTTTCTTGGAGTTTTTGTATGTAAAAATTTTGTCGTCGCCTTTTTTTTTTTTTTTTTAACTGCAGTTGCGAGTGACGAGTTTTAAAACGAGCCAAAATACAAATACGCACGCACGCACTAAACAGCCATGAGCTGCAGGAGGAATCACTGTGGTTGAGGAGCAGACGGAATCAACGAACCAGATGCCCACGAATCAAAACGTGACCCAGCGACAAGACAAGCGGGAACAGCGACAGCGGAACCGCGACGACCTAGAAGGCAGACGAGCGGACCAACTAAAACCGGAAAAGAGCAGACGGCGATAAAACGAGAGTTCCGCATTAACGGTAGACAGGCGGGTACGGTCGGCGAGCGAGCATCCAACGCGAGGTCAGGCAAGGCGGCCGCCGCCGCGGGTGTCGAAAGGGTGTTGGTGGTTGCCCGCTCACCAAAGCCACCCGCTTGGACGTCTGGGTCAGCCTTGAGGGCAGCGTGTGGCTCCGCAGACGTCTCATCTTGGAGAAGAGGCCGCCGTCGCCGCCGGCCCCCCGAGGCAGGGAGCGCGACGACGGCGCCTTGGAAAGCTTCTTCAGGGCGCGGCCGGCGCTGGCACCACCTCAGAACCCCGAAAACCCCAAGGGGAAAGAAGACGCGGGTGGACACGGCACCCACACGGCCAACGGCGCGTCGTCGCTCGCGCGCCGCAGCGGCTGATCGACCTGGGATGGCACACGCCTCGCGTTGCGCTCGCTGGTTTGGGACGGGCAGCGGGTACGGTCCGTACACTGGGTCGGGACCTGTCGCCGGCCTGATAGGTGGTAGGGTGACGGTATCCGTCGGTACCAACAGCTGATGGTTTGCTTGGCGGGCCTCGGAACGGGCGGCCAAAGACCACGGGCGCCACGGGATCCACGGCACGAACCCAACGCGGAGCAGGAGACGAGGGGCTGGAGAAGCAGCGCCACCTCGGGGGCCGTGGGAGAGTCACCGGTCGATCGCGATTTCGATAGCCGACTTTGGCCCCCTTTGCTTCCCGTTTGCCTCCCCCCCGCTCTCTTCGCCTGTTGGTTTTCTTGTTGTCGGCTTCATTCTGCGACGAAGGCCTCCGTAGCGCTTTCAAATCGGTAGTAAAAGCTCTCTTTACGGGCTAGACTGCGCTTGTAATTCCCAGCCGCGCCAGCCGTCATCCACGATTTGTATTTTCTTCGTCTGCGTCGAAAAGGTCGTCTGCTACTTTTGGAGCAGACGATTGCCGTCTTCCCTGCTTCCTGGAGAGAGATTAGTGATGTTGGTTCTGTGCTTTTCTTTCCGTCACAGGGATGCCCATTACGAAACAAGCAAACGCAATAAGGAACACCGTGTGCAATAAACACCACAAGTGAAAAAGAAGAAAAGCCCAAAAAATCGATTTTGCAGGATCCCATTTTTAGGCATCGCCTGGCTCACACGCGCTGTCCAGATGACAACCAAGGCTACCAATGACAACCGTCTGCCACACCATTTGTTAGGCGGCATTCGCACAACAGAAGAATGCCGCCGTCCCACCCGCGTATGAGACAACGTCCAGAAATACATAAAAGCGTAGCTGTTCCTCGTTGAGCACGTGACGTAAGGGCCTACGCCTACGTGACTGCTCGCTCTCGGTTTAAACTTCGTCCGCCAAGGACGAGACGCGGGATCGGGAAAAGAAAAGCGCGCCTGTATACATTTTTGTTATTTTCTTTTTGGTATCTCGGTCTAATGTGTCTTTCTCATTTTCTTGTTTGTTTTGTTTCTTGTCCCTCGTTGGGATCTCTCTGACGAGGGATGCCGGTTGCAAAAGTCTCTTGCATCGGGTTGCCGGCGTTAATACACGACATAGAGCTGCTTAGCAGACAATGTGTGACTAAATGGGCTAGCTGTTATTATGAAATTATTGTCGCTAGCATCAATCACAAAGATATGACAAGGATAACAAAGGCGTACAGTAAACTACCATGTTGCTGTTTCCGTGTAGCACTCGCGGAAATAATTAAGATAAAGAAAATCGCCGCATACAGACATGGTGTTTTTTATTTTATTTTTGTTTTCGTTTTTGGGTATTTAAGCTCGGCGCCCAACAGAACTTGCATCAGCTTAGGAGATCAGTAACAAAACAACAACAAAAAAAATATATATATATATATTTTTTTTTTACATTAACAAGATTAGGCGATGATCGAACATCTTTCGAAGTTTAGGTTAGCTAGAAGTACGGGCGCGCTCCCGGCGATTGTAGTACATACAAGTTATGTTCATTATATATGTATATATATATAAACTTCTAATTAAAAAAAAAAGTGTTCAAGAACATGTGTTTCTCTCTCTCTCTCCCCCCCCCCCCCCTTTTCCACCTCCTTGCTCCGTCTTTTTTTTTTTTTTTTTTCCGAACCCGAGCCCAATATAATATTGTTATTATTAATTCATTATTATTGTTTCTGTTACTATTATTATAATTGCTGCTGTTGTTCTTTTCCTTATAACTGTTTTAGTGTTGTAATTGTTGTTGTAATCGTTATTATTACTGTTGTGGTCCTTGCTGTTATCGTTGGGCGGTTTCATTTGAAATCGAACACGCTTGTCGGGGTGGGTCTTTCGATTTTTATTTAAAAAATATATGTTATTTCCACATTTCTGGAAAGAACAAAACCGCTTTTCAAAGTTTTTTAAACAAATATTTCGTTTCACAAAGAAATATTGAGTGGAGCAGGGTGAAAATCTGTTTTTTACTCCGTGATTTTTCTACCCAGTTCTGTATGCTGGTATGGATACGGAAAGCATACAAAACTCACAGTAATTTTTGTGCGCTTGTATGTTATTTCGACTATTTTTTAGTTCAAAGGAAAATACTTAAGTATTTTTGTTTATTGAGGTAAAAAATGCCAAACATCGTCTCTTTGACAATCCGGTGACGTCTTCAGAGCCTTGTAACTCATGGGTTATTATATTTGTCGCTTACCAAATACTATGCGGGTGTAGTACTATACATGGGCTATCGACGGGTATAAGTTTAGTTTATTTTATTTTCCCGGAATTTTTTATATAAAATTTGAAATATCGTCGAAAATGAGATTAACCGATATTTTGAACCCACTTCATCGAAAAAGGCCATTTTTCTTATTTCGTTCAATTTTTTTATAATTGCTGCCGATCATGTGAACTTTCAATTGGCTTGTTGCAATTTCCCTTCTCTAGAAGTGATCGAAATCGCTCCCACTTTCTCGGAATGGCCAAACGCAGTTTCCGCAGGTCGGCTTCACTGCAAAGAGTATATTGCTTATTTTTGTGTTAAAATGCAGCGGGTAAATTCATTTTGATCGAGAACACTCCTGCTTGGAAGTTGGCTACATCTTGTATTTTCTTAATTTTGTAATGATGGCAACTGACATTCCTTAGTCCGATCGTTAGCGGTGCAGCGGATGTTCCATTATCCGATGTCTAAAGCCAGGGCACAAAGGGCGGAGAAAACGGAACGAGCTCTTCATGTAGCCAGACCGGGGTCATATATCTGTTCGTGCTATACACAGCTTGTAAGGTACGTACAGCACGCCCGGCCCTTCGCGCTATAGGCCCATCTCCGTTACACCCAGAAAGCATCCGGCACGGGCCGCCAATCCATAATGTGTCTTGTCGCGTGCGATCAAATAATCGTGTAACTGCCTGTTCTTTATTGTCAGTGTGTATATCAAAAATATGTAATGTCACATGCGCCTCTTTAAGAAGGAAAAACAGTTTACAGAAAAAAAGTGGAGAAAACGGACTGAGTTTACATGAAGCGAAGACAATTTTTTACAGAACACAGACACCAATTGGCGATAAATAGTCACTTTTATTAATTAACGCTAATATATTTACGATGCACTTGTAAAACAATATGTTGCTGTGCTTTAAATAGTCCAGTTCACGAGCAAAGCAATATTGGAACTTCTTGACAACGGCATCGGCTTGCCTCTGCGGAGGAGATCGAGCACTTGGGCGAGCTGAACTTTGTACCGCAGCAATCGGATGCAGCGGAGAAAGGTAAGTCGAGACGGACAGAACGAAAGCTGGAGCCAAAGCGAGCGAGCGGTGAACCCGAGACGGTGGCCCTTCTGTTTGAAGGAGTGTGTGCAGTAAAAAGTAAGTGTTGGGTTTTGTTCAAGTGTGATCGATATCTCTGAATGCCAAGAAGCAACGATACCCACATGCACAGGAGTCAGCGAAAGCAGTCACTTAATGTCTCTGTAGACTTTTAGTTTCTCCACTTTGTCGCACCGAGCGTAATGCAAAGATTGTACAGCCTTCGGGAATATGGAAAAGGGATTTGACGATTTTATTGGGGGCTGCAGTAGATTTGCTTTGGCTAGGTACACATTGCTTTGGCTTGGAAATAAATAAAGGTTTGTTCTATTTTCTCCTTCAAAATAAAGCGCCTCCGGCCATGGCGGACTTGGCACCGCTGCATAAACAGCATCGGCGAATGTGTCTTTCATATTGCCGGAGACTCTACATCTCGTGCTGATGTCACCTTAGCTTCCTGGCCTGGCTCGAGAACTGTGCACCACACATGTGAGGAGCGTAATCCTGTGCGAGCACCTACCGAGGCCCATTCTTCTTTTTTGTGCTTCCTGAATATATCGATTTCTTTCTCCGGTAAGTCGAAAAGCACAACGCTTCTTGTCATTGTTTTATTATTTTTTTTTTTTTTTCAACGAAGTTCTTTGACGTCCGTATCTAGGAGCCGTCCTGCGAACGAAAATTGTGTACTGTGGCGAGGTGCTTCAAGCCTTACAACCTGTGTATAACACAAACAGATATATGACAACCGTCTGGCTTCATGAAGAGCTCGTTCCGTTTTCTCCGCCCTTTGTGCCCTGGCTTTAGACATCGGATAATGAAACATTAGCTGCACCGCTAACGATCGGACTAAGAAATGTCAGTTGCCATCATTACAAAATTAAGAAAATAGAATATGTAGCCAAGCACGAGTCTTCTCAGTCAAAATGAATTTACCCGCTGCATTTTAACACAAAAATAAGCAGTATAGTCTTTGCAGTGAAGCCGACTTGCGGAAACTGCGTTTGGCCGTTCCGAGAAAGTGGGAGGGATTTTGATCCCTTCTAGAGAAGATACAACAAAAAAAAGGGGGAAATCGCATCAAACCAATTGAAAGTTCATATGATCGGCAGCAATAATAAAAAAAAAAATATTGAACGAAATAAAAAATGGCCTTTTTCGATAAAGTGGGTCCAAAATATCGGTTAATCTCATTTTCGACAATATTTCATATTTTATATAAGAAATTCCGTGAAAATAAAATAAACTAAACTTATGCCCGTCGATAGCCCATGTATAGTACTACACCCGCATAGTATTTGGTAAGCGACAAATATAATAACTCATGAGTTACAAGGCTCTGAAGATGTCAACGGATTGTCAAAGAGACAATATGTTCGGCATTTTTTACCTCAATAAACAAAAATACAAAAGTATTTTCCTTTGAAGTAAAAAAATAGTCGAAATAACATAATAGAGCACAAAAAATTACTGTGAGTTTTGTATGCTTTCCATATTCATACCAGCGTACAGAACTGGGAAGAAAAATCACGGAGCAAAAACCAGATTTTCACTCTGCTCCACTCAATATTTTTTTTTGTGAAACGAAATATTAAAAAAAAAAAATGAAACGCGGTTTTGTTCTTTCCAGAAATGTGGCAATTACATATATTTTTAAAATAAAAATCGAAAGACCCACCCCGACAAGCGTGTTCGATTTCAAATGAAACCACCCCGTTATGATTGTTGTCGTCTCGTGCGAGTGAGACGCTACACTACCCTTGACAACGAATTGCTGACGCCGAGAATTGGTGATTTTCATCACCGTGACCACGGGGCGCGCATGCTTCAAAAACTCCGGCAGTGCGGTACGCGGAACAAGATAACAGTTTGCTAAACGCCCCCAATGACTGAACCTAGCAGCCACGACAGCTCGTTGTTGAAACCGCTAGGACCAATAGACCTTCATTTAACATATCACGGCCCGTGGAATTTTCGTTTGCGTCAACAAAGACTCAGGTCCCGACTTTGATGCAAAATCGCTGCATTCTATGCAAAAGCTTATACGTCTCATCACTTGGATATACATTTTCTGTCGATTAGTTATCAATAGGCATTCCTTTCAAGATCAGTACTCTCAGGTAGATAATAAAGGTTTCTCAAAGATTTGCCGCTCTGCGACCCGCGTCGGCCATGTCCAAGCCCCCCGCTTGCGTGCCTAGTTTCCTTTCCTTCCGCTCTCCCAAGGTGGCGGTCCCGTCGCGCGTGTCTACTTTCCGCCGGGTGGCCGGTCCCGTCGCGCGTGTCTAGTTTCCTCCGACTCCTTGGGGCGGCGATAGTTCGTACCTTTGTTAAAAATTTTGTGTCACGTCTGTATTGTGTGCTAAACAGCTTCGCTGGTCATGCCCCTTCACAGAGTGGAATGGCTCCCGATTTTTTACTTTGATATTCGATTATTTCTTTACTAAACACCTAAATTACAAAAAAAAGTATCTGAGTAGAGTACTAAATACTCTTAAAAGTAACTCGTTACTTCCAAAATACTCTCAAGTTGCAAACTGTTAAAAAAAGGCAAAAAGAGAGACGTTTGATAAAACAGCTTTTTCCCTCCCTCCAATCAGTGCGACAGAAAATATGTCCACTCGCCCCCCCCCCCCCCCCCCCCCCTTTCACCAAGGGGCCCCCGTGTCAAAATTATCTTGAATGGAATGAAAAAAAAAAAAAAAAACGCCAGTGGGAGGGAGAGGGGACAAGCTTCTCTGTGTTAACTTGGGGGCGAAAGATAAGCACACCATGGACACAAAAGCGACGTCTCCGGCGCTGAATCTAGGTCACCCTCGACCTTCTTAAAAAAGGTGGAAGTATTTAAGTTAGAATACTGAGTACTGACTTTTGAAAGTATTATCAAGGTACCAAGTTACTTCTAAAAGTACTTAAGACACAGTAACTTGAGTAGAGTATATAAGATATGTACAAATCTGGCCACAACTGATCAATATAACGATTGCTGTAGGGTGACTCAATGCCCTTTTGTTTAGGGAGATGCCATTCTTTGTAATAGACCGATCTCACTAAGCTTTCGGCGCATGCGTGACGCCGCCATAACTTTAGTTCTCAGGAGGCAGACGGCCGTGTACGCGAGGGCTCGTGCCTTCTCGTGCTCCACACGCGCAGAGCTCCAGCGAGGTTGTCGCACGTGCAAAAAGACTAAAGTTCCCTCGATGCATTGCGGCAGCGGTGGCGTAGTTAAACTGGCTGGTGAGATCGGTCTATTGCCGATGCCGACAGCGCGCGCTCTCGGGAAAAATACAAAGAAACAGAAGGTAACAAAATGCCGCCGTAGCCAGTGCCAAAAGCTCGCGCCGGGAGACGCGGTTTCGCGCGTTTCAAACAAAAAAAGAAAAAAAAAGCGTTCGGAAGAAAATGGCCAGACGTCATCACCCTAAGCCAGAGCGCGAGCAGAGCCAGGGCGTGCACCAGACTCGAAAAGAGGGCTTGGCATGCTCTCTTGATCAACCAGAAGCCGAAAAGAATCCCCCAGCGGTGGTAGCGAGAAACAGTTCTGATCAAAGGTATATGTTCGTATATGGTTTTAATAAGCGCGTAAGAGTGAAGTGTAGTAACTCTTCGTGGTTGAAAATAGGGTGCACGTGATGTTTTGATCATGATCATGCAGGAAGATGTAAGAAACGAATGCGCCGCTCGAACTCTGTTTTGCTCGGACAGAATGTGACTGCTCGGACGGCAGATTCCCGGCCCTCGGCCGGCGCAAGGATTATGTCGATCGTTCCGCTAGTCGCACTCTTCCACCGTCATTTTGGATGAGCGTGATCGAAACATCACGTGTACCATATTTTCAGTCACCGAGAGTTACTCCGATGCACTTATCAGGTTTGTTTTTCGCGACTACCGCCAGGGTATTATTTCCGGCTTCTGGTTGGTCACATTCGAATTTCTTAAGACGCCCCGGAACACGCACAGCCCGCTTTCGGCCAATGGCGCCTCCTCATTTGTCTCCTATACTTCCCAACGAATGGCCAAACTCTCTACATATACGGCTCTGCCCTAAGCAAAGCGCACATAAAGGCACCTTATGTTTTTCCAAATCGGTTGCTTTCGCACGCGCCATCTCTTGGTTAACATTCGAAGGACATATTTACGGCACGCTCAGGGCCAGGAGGGGACCACATCAAAGATGCCGTTTTTTTGTTTTTTTTTTTTTTTTTTTTAAATTTGAATGCAAATCGTATGCATACCGCGCGCATCTGCCAGCACCATTCCTCCGTAAAATAGGTCGCGTATATTCGCGCTCAGACTTCAAAGACGTTCGCGACAAAGAAAAGAGAAAACAAAAAGTTCCGAAGACATCTACTGACTCTGCCTGCTGCAGGGTATTTGCGCAAGGTGTTTCGATGACGATCCTCGGCACAGATGTTCGTGATGATAAAACGTAGCACGTCAATAGATTGAATTAGCGTTCCGCCACAAGCTTTTCGGAGAATTTCTTCAGTCGCGAAACTGTGTAAGTATGCCGAATGATTAATGAATTTACCTAAATTCTAGAGAAAATTGTACGATAATTTACACGAATTCGGTTACTTCGTCTTTCAGAGTAACGGTTCCATATTGTGTTCGTGTCCGATCATGCATTTTGTGCTTATTAGTTTATTCAACTTCTGCGCGGAAAGTGATATAGCGCCTCTCTAGTACGCGAAGTGCAGAGATGTGATTGGTCTGAGTGATTTTGGAGCACCTTCTGGGGCGGTTAAAATCGCATTTTTTTTTTGTAGCAGCAAAAGGGAGTTTAGGAGAGTAAGCTCAGACTCCATTTTCATTCCTATCACTGCGAATATTGTGTCAAGATTCACGTGATCGTCTGTCCCTCAAAAGACGTTGTCTACATTGCCTTCGCACTTCTGTGCAACCTAGTAACAATTGCACGGTAGGTTTAATTCCTTCAAACGCCTAAAAACACAGAATTAGCGGTTACGTTGTGGCATGTAGAAGCACTAGGCACGACAACAATATGTTGAGTGACGAAGGAATATGAACTGCTGTGAAGGGTTATTTTAGGCACAGAGCCAAAGGTAAATCAAATTGCATTCGAGGAAATTATGCTAGAAAATAATAAGATTGAGCACCCAAGCTGTTGTTTCATTGAAGTCCTATAGGTTGTAATAAAACTGTAATTATTAATTCAGATAGAAACAAGGCTTTAGTCATTTGATTATTAACATCGATGACATTTTATGTGTAAAACTTTATAATCACGTAAAATTGGCACGTGAACGATAAATAAGCCTTGTGGCGAATTCCACTGGTCGTTTTGGAGCGCGCCGGGATCGACTTTTCTGGAGTGCACCAATTTCACTGGGCGAACGGGATCGAAACAGACGCGTTCCCCTTGTCGTTTTGGATGCATGCTCCCACTACAGATCTCGATTAGGATACGAGAAAAGTCGCTCCGCCGATATCGGCAGATTGGTGACTTTCTTCGTCGCCGGGCATTTTGCCGGGACCGGGACCTCGGGAAGGGGATTCCCGGGAAGGTGAATTCACCTCCGATCCCGGAATGACGGAAGGTGAATACACCTCCCGTCATTCACCTCCGATCCCGGAGGTGAATGACGAGTCGCTCCGCCTCCGAATTCCACAGGGGAGGCGGAGAGACTTCGTTCGGATAGAGTGCTCCATCTCAGATCTGGTCTACTGATCCCGGTGCGCTCCAAAACGACCTGTGGAATTCGCCATTAGAGACAATCCAGTCGAACTCATTAAGGCTAATCCTCAAGTTTCCATCCTCTGCTGCAGCTAATTTAGCATTAATCATACTCCGTTTACTGTGCCAACCAAACGAGAGAGTTGACACAGAAATATAAACTTACAAAGCCGTCCATACACACAAATATCCTTGCTAAATCTTAAGTTTGAAAACAAAAATCGTCAGAATATTGCGGTAGTTACGAAAAGGGTGTTGTTGATGATGATGATGATGATGTTCGGCCGCTTGCAACAGGGGGCCTGATGGCGAACACGTTGTGAAGTGAAGTTGAGTCAGGTGGTATTAACTTAGATAGATTTAATTAACATAGTACGTTGACAGTGGTGGGCGCAACCAGACGTCGCCACCCGGCACTTTCCGTCCTCCAAAACCCCAACAAGGAACCCAACCGCAACCCAGCTCGATCCGTCCCACGCTATTTCCTTTCTGGTAGACGGTCGGTCCAAAAAGCACACAAGCAGAACAACAACATGCTGTCTCAAACGGATAACCAAAATAGAACACACAAAGACCCCACGTTTTCTTCGACAGACATTACAAGAAGGCGCCGTGAAGATGGGCGCACCCACGAACCCGGCCCGCTCACACAATGAAAGCAAAGCCGACATGTTCGGCACGGCTTACTACCCCAAAAGCCCCATGCGGCAGCCACCCGTGGGAGTGCGTCCCATTGTCCCGGCTTCCCAATCAGGCAGACGCCCACTCGAGGCGCCCCTGAGGGCGACACCTCCCCCCTTCCCGCGGTCAGCCCGCCGTCTCCACCGCCGCCTTGGCGATCTTTCCGACGACACAGCTGCGCTTCGACACACACCGAAAAACAAAAAAAAAAAAAGGAGTAATATGCCTGTACCTAACTGCAGTCGATTATATTTTTGGGGGGTTGTGGGGATATTTATACAGCGTGTGGTTGGTCAGCCATTTAAAGTTGCGACGAGTCACTCGCTGTAGATGAGCAATTTAGCCAGTGCAGTGCAACCGCTAGCCTGGGGTCTTTAACCTGCACCACGCAGTAGTGATACACGACCGCACGCCGGTACGATGCTCATCCAGATCGAAACGGGCAGGGGTGGGGTCGATTATATGTACTAGCCGTAATCTTATTCGAAATCTTTTACTGCAAAATTTCTACTTTTTTTTTTTTATACACCTTTTGTTTGTGTGCGCAACGCCCTGCCCTGGAGGAGTGTTTTCGCCTTAGCACGCGGCTGCGCTGCAGTGAAGCAAGGTACGCAAATTCGCGATGCCTATTTCGTGGTTCTCGCTTCACTGCAGTGTACCATAAAGCGGTGGGTATAGCACTCAACGAAGCAACCTAACCCACCAGAATACACCACGAACATGAGAAATAATGCGCGACTTCCGAGTACTGACAGTGTTTGACACAGAGATCAAATCGAGTACTACGTTTAATTTGAGACTATAATCAAACGTTCTAAAACTTCGGACAAGCCTACCTTAACTATCCTGCCGAGTAGCGGGGTCCGAGCTATTATAATTGGCAGAATTAATAAAGTGAAGTTACGTCTTGGTGCAGTGTGGGCGCAATGTTGGCGCAAATTCATCACATTTTGGCAAAATATAGCAAGGTTAGCACCATTGCCGCAGTTTGGCGCAAATGGCGCAGCAATCGCACCACTAGAGTCATACGCTAGTTCAAACGCTGCGTGGGCAAGTTCTCAAAAAAAAAAAAAAGAAGCTTTTCCTGTCAAAGAAAGAAGAAAAAAAAATGCCCCTCGCTTGCTTTTTTCTTTTTTTCAAACAAGGCGTGTTTTGTTGTTTTAGTGATAATAAAAACCCCGGCCGTTTCGTGTATTCTACTAGTCTTTGATTAATGAATTTGTGCCTTCGATGGCCACAGCTCGAAAAACATTTCGTGCACTATGACGTCAGCGTAAAAAAAAAAAAAAAAAAAAAAAAAGAGTTGATTTTGCACACTTGAAGTGCCGCTAAAATTCTTCAGCGACGGTTCAAGTGTGTTAAATTCAACTCTTACTCTTTTTTTCTTACGCTGACGTTATGTGCACGAATTTTTTTTTTTTGTGCACATATTTTAAGCCGCAAACATTTTTGCTGAATATAGTAGTTCAGCCCCGTAAATTGGATTTCAATAATTTAAAAAATTCTTCGAGGGCACATTATTTTGTCAGTGTCTTTTTTTTTTTATAAAACAAATTGTTACGTGTGCAAAAACGTTCGTGTTTCTTTTATAGCTTGTTTATTTTTCCTTTTTCTTTAAGTGGAGAGAAGCAACAACATGGGATTCCTTTGCGTTCCACCGCGCCGGCGAAGACTGTTATTTTAAGCGAAAATTGGGCTTACCGAGAATTTATCTTTCAAAGATCGTTCCTCGAATTTCAATTTGAGAACCAGCGGCCCCAGGATTTCTAAATCTTATCGTAAGCCTGAGAAGTAGCAAAAACAGAAAGAAAGGTCCGCGTTTGTGCAGTCAACATAACGACACTTGATCGCTGAAACCTGCGTTTGTTTATTTCTTTATTTATTGTTTATTCGCGCGCGTGCTCGCGTGTGTGACCTTCTATTGCTCTGCCTAACGAGTTGAGAGTCCCGTTTCCCAGGACCCAAACATCTTTGAGCAGAAAAGAAAAGGTTGAAAAAACAGTTTAACGATCGAGATATTGCTGTTCTCCAATAACACCGAGCATTTTTCGCGGAAATTCGTTCGACGACTAAGACGTAGTTTTCAAATGTAGCAATTATTGTCTCATTTTTGTTTTTGTAAATTATTGCACAAATAAACGAAGCGCAGAGTTTCTGGCTTTCGATATAGAGGGCACAGTGCAAGGTAGTTACGTAGCCAACCATATGTTTTTTCGGGATTGGGAGGGAGGGAGGGGGGGGGGGGGGGGGTTAGGGGGAGTGGGGAGAGAGTCTATCGATGATAAAGCTGTGCGTGAAGAGTTTTTTTATTTTTTGTATTTCTGAAGCTACTAAAACAAAACACTCCATGTGTGCTTTCGTAGTTCTCCCAAGAATATTGAACCTTCAAATAGAATGAACGGATATCATCGAGGATTAATCATGAAGTGGCGATGGTTATTGTAATGGTGCTTCAACTATTTGTGCCCAAGATACATATCGACCGCTTCAAAACGCATAAAAGCCGCAAAATATCCTTTCACTTTTTACGAAACAAATATACACAGGTACACCGGCGCCTCATATAAATAGAAGCAGCGGCCCTCGCGGGAACAAGTTATTTATCGCAATACCCCCTTTTCCAACCGGCTTCTTTTACAACTCGCAAACACATGCGCGAAAGATGTTTTACTGACACGGAAATATGGCGCGCTTAAACGAGTTCGTATTTGTTCTCTTCCAATTCCACAATAAATAACAAGCAAACTGTTCGGGCGGATTCTTTAAAAACATATATATATATATATATATATATATATATATATATATATATATATATATATATATATATATATATATATATATATATATATATAGAAGTTTTATAAGTTTTAAATAAGGACTCCACGTCGGTGTTTTCGCGTCTCTCGAAATATTAATGATTCGAACCGTATTTGTAACGTAGTAAAGAGGAAATCATAACCATTAAGTTGTAAACATTAAAAAAAAGCGTTAAATTATTTGCAATAAATGCTGCGCAAAGGTACGCCCATTCAGCGTCCAATAAAAACGGCGTTTTCTTCGAAAAAAAAAAAAACAAAAAAAAACACGGACAGCGTATTTAATTGCCACGGCATAGAACTTGCCGCTTTTCTTTTTCCGGATTGCTTCTCTTTCCGACGACGATTATTCGTAGCTTAGCGCAAGCGGGGGTACCTTAGAGAAAGGGTTCGCGGATCGTGGGGTCTGGATAGCCGGGTGTCATCTCGATTCGGCTGGACGCTCCAATTCGGCTGGAAGCCCATTTCGGCTTGAAGTTTTAATTCGGCTGTATACCCCGTTGAACGAACCCTGCAGCGAGACTATAGCTCCGTTCGGACAGATGGGCGGAAGGTGCGTGCTGGTTGGTCCAGTCCTGAGTCTCTCTTTCGCCACGTGATCACGTATACCCGCCCGTAGGCATGCGCAGAGAGCGCGCGGTCACAGGTGATGAAAGGGAGGCAGTTCATTGGTGCGGCGACCCTCAACGGAGTACGCAAGCAAAACACGCGCGCGTTACGACGGTTCCTGGGCGGATCAAGCGGGAGATCACTGGCCCTAATCGCTTCTTCTCCCTCCCCCCCCCCCCCCCCCCTTTCCCGTGACCCAGAATTATCTTCGTTACGTCGGGTGGGTCCCCGGTTACCTTCCACGGAAATTTCTCGCTCGCGTTGGTCCGATCGCACGACGCCACGCTGTCACTAGGGATGCCGCGAACTTTTTTCGAACCGAAGTTTCGATGATCGAATCAAGCGGTTCGAAAGGTTCAAAAAATTTCGAATTTTAGAACTTTCTATATTATAAAATTCGACGGAAGTCGAATTTTCGAACTGGTTAAACTAAGAAGTTCGACGCTTTTCGAACCCTCGAACTTATTACGCTAAAAAATTCAATCCTTTTCGAACTTTCGAACTTATCACGCTGCAAAATTCGATGCTTGTCGAACTTTCGAACTTGATGGACCAAAAAATTCGATGATTTTCGAGCTTTCGAACTTCTTGCACTAAAAAGTTCGAAGCTTTTCGAACTTTCGAACTTCCTACGCTAAGGAATTCGACAATGTTCGAACTTTCGAACTTATTTGTCAAGAGAATTCGAAAAGTTTCGAACTTTCAAATCCTGAAAAGTCAAAAGTTCGACGAACTTCGAACTTTTAGGGTAAAAGTTCGACGTTCGTCGAACTTCGAAAGACCGGCGGACGATTTCATTTGAATTCAAGTAGTGAGGTACATTCTTATTTATTTTTCTCTCGAATTTTTACATGCGGTGCTGCGTTCCTTACGAAAGACGATGCCGTTTATTTAAACGTTCTGGCATGCTTAGTTTTAAAGAAATAATTTTCCGAAGGGGCGAGGAAGGACGGCGAGTTTTTGACAATTGACGTTCGTGCCATATTTGAAGCGCGCCATAGCAGAAGCTATTTATGGTAGAGATGTTTAACTTTTTAAGAATGATCTATATATAGCCTAGGTAAGTGTCGTCTTAAGGTGTGATTATTGTTATTCAAGGTGAGTTTCGAAGAAATGTCCAAATATGTATCTACTGGCAATTGCGCCCTAAACTTGGCATTTATTTTCGTCTAAGTTGTTTGAGATATCGTATTTAATTTAACACCACAGGCAGCACATATCATTGCTATCTGCAGAATACAAAATAATGTATTTATTGCTTTTTCACGTTAAGGAATAAATTAACTCATGGGAGAAGATTTCTAATATTGTTAAAAGAAAAACTTTTTTTTTTTTTCGCTTCACGTTCCTGGGACGTGTTTCTTTTACCCTGTGCACATTTTGGTAGGAGAAACTTGTTTCGAAGTTCTGAGCCTCTGAATATGCAAGAATACAACACTTCCGGCGAATTCTTGATAGTTTTTTTTTTTTTTCTCCAGCTTTTTATCCCCGCATCTATTGTTATGCTTATTTTTTATTCTTATTTTTTTATTAATGGCACAGTTATTCAGGTCGAAAAGGCATAGCTTTGAACTTCCGAACCACTAAGCATGTGACAAGTAATGCCTTCTGACAACGAGTTTCCGACAATGACCATCTACGCGATCTTTTATGCAGTGAAGAGCGACAGTAGCTATTCATATGCATAAACAATTTCAGATTAAAATAAGCTCGACCACGCCCTCTTTCCACGTATTCTTTTTTTTTAACACTCCGATATATCCGAAAGGGGGGGCTGGAGACCCGAGACCCCCCCTCCCCCCCCCCCCCCCCCCCCCGTTTTTCCTCTTCCGATGCCACTTGTATGGTAGAACGCTTCTCGACCTCGAGTTGTGTCGGCTTCTGTGCTTTTTGCGAGGCGATTCCTCCGTCCCGGAAAATAAACCTCCAGGACAATTACAAACTTAACTTACAATATGCCAGCGTCACTCGGGCGGCGTACGATCGGATTACTACCAGCGTGCAAGGGGTGGGGAGGTAGTTTGCCAGGTCGCTTCAAGGGTTTTCCGAGCCTCAACCTCCTGCCCGCCCCTGGCCGCTTTGAACTGGATGAGTATCGTAAAACAGTGCGTTCGTTCGATCACTACCGCGTGATGCACGTTAAAGCCTCCCCCCCCCCCCCCCCCCCCCTAGGCCGGCGGTCACAATTATTGATCTATGGGCACACGTCACTCTGCACTGGCAAATATTCCAGTGCATCCGGGACATTCGCTGTGTCATTTAATTGCCTGTCCAACTTCGCGGAGTCTAAATATCACACCCTAACTTTTCTAAACCTGATTTCGTGAAAACCAGTGAGTCGTGAAAACGTTATTTGAAACTGATACTGTGGAGGAACATGAAAACCGGACTTCGAGCTTTGAAAACTTGGACCTAAAAGAAATTCGAAATCTTCGAAGTTTTTTTTTTTTTTTTTTCGAGTTTAGCGTTAGAATCGAAACCTTCGAACTTTTCGAACTTTATGTAGAAATAAATTCGAAATCTTCGAATTGTTCGAACTTTATGTCTATAAAAATCGAAGCGTTCGAATTTTTCGAATTTTATATCCAAAGAATTTCGAAGTCTTCGAATTTTTCGAACTTCGGATCCTAAGAAATTCGAATTTTTCGGAATTTCAAGTTAGGGAAGTTCGAAATCTTCGAATTTATTGAACCTCAAGTAAAAAAATATTCGAAATATTCGAACTCGAAATTTTAGAAACCGTGAAAACTTCGAACTTTTCGATATCGAAACTCCACTGTGATCGAAAGTTGCGAATTTTTCAAATTCGAACCTCGGTCGATACGAAAATATCGAAATTTTTCGAATTCGAACCTCAGCTCACTTCGAAAATATCGAAACCTTTCGAAATCGAACCTAGGGTGGTTCGCGACATCCCTAACTGTCACACGATATCGCGTCACCGTTTCAATTCGTGGCGTCGCGTGACCAGAGGTCGCGTGACCTGGCGTCGCACGACGACAGGCCACGTGATATCAATATACCTCGCTAAATTTAACGGGGAAATCATCGGGGTGTCAGGTGACGTCGCACTGTCGCGTGAATGGCGTCCCAATTATCTCGCTAAATTCAGTGGAGACATTCCGATAGCAAGTGCTGCTCGCTAAAAGTGCCATCGCACCTTCATTACTATTGACGGAATGCCTAGGACAAGCGGGTTTTATTTTTTATTTTTTGTTTCTTAATGATTTTAGTGTGCGACGTGGAATGCAATCGCGTCGGCGAGAGGCAAACAGCGCGGAACAATCATGTCCGTGTATCAATGTTGCCTGCAAAGCACGCGTGTCGTCATCGCATCTTACTGGTGGTCACTCCTGGTTGTTCTTGGCGAGAAAAAACAAATTCGTTAGTGCGTATTAATTATTAGTCGTGCTATCGAAGTTTATTTTTCGTTAACTTCGGAGGGTGTTTTTTTTATAGTTTATTGATGAAAATTCAAGGTATCGAATTTTCAGCAATAATCTAAATTTTCAGAACCTGTATCGAACGATATGTCTGCAGCTGCATTTAGCTTTGACACTCTTGCCATTGGCAGCAGGGGCGGATTTAGAGGGGGGGGGGGTCCGGGTGTCCTGACCCCCCTCTTGATTTCTGCATGTGTAAAAATTAGGGCGTGAAACGAGGGAGAGGGGAAGGGGGTTCCTAAACAAATGGTACGCTGACCAACACCTGACCCCCCCCTCAGGAAATTTCTGCATCCGCCCCTGATTGGCAGTACTAACTGTCCCTGGACAAATCTCGCAAAAAAGTGTTGCTCGAATTAACGTCAATACTTTGAAGTGACTAAACACCTGGACGTAGTCGTTCGGAAGCAAGGAAGCTCCAGCTTGCCCTGCCCCCGCCCGCGAAATCTACAGGTTCATAGTTTTCGCTGCTACAAAAATACAACCCCTTCTCCCTCTAAAAAGCACAAATAGTATGCTTCAAACTAGAAATCGGAACAGTGGCTTCGGTCGTAACCGAAAAGTACAAAACGTTAAGTTTATTTTGTCATAAATAAATTACGCATTGCCGAAAGCTCATTTTCCCCCTAAACTAACAGTTATCTCATTAAAAAATTAGTGAATTTCTGAAATTTTCAATGGGAAATTGGCGGCCGACGGAGCTCTCGAATGCATAGAGCTGGATGGCGCCAGTTACCGCTGAACATTTCCACTGAAAATTTCAGAGAATCACTTATAACTTTTGAATGAGATATTTGGTAGTCCTGAAACATTGGCAGCTATAGTTCGGACCGTTAGCGATACATTTGGACGAGAATGAGCGTTCGGCAATAAGCAATGCGGTAATTTTCTTCTTTTTTTTTTTTTTTAGGGGGGACACGTTGCACAACGACTTGTAGCCCTGAACGAATTTAGACGAGATAAACGGTGAACTCTATTTTGTCCAGAGACGACATTTCAAAGGAAACTGATGTGGCCTCTCGTCAGGACCACATAGGTTATACGTGTGCTTTCAACGAGTAACACCATTTATTAATTTTTTTTTTTCCATCGTGACTTTGAAATTTTGTGTTTTTCGAGTCTCTTTCGGAGTTATCCGACAACGCGGAACCGTGGCGAAAGGAACACACACGCTCAGCATCAAGGCGGTGTATCACAATGGCAGCTGGTGCGACGCAGTATAAGCCATGCATATTTGCAAACTTTTTTAAAGCTTCCCCAGTGCTGCAGCCGCCCCCCCTACCCCCGCCCCCTCTCGCCCCCCCTACCCCCCCCTCTCGCCCCCCCCCCCCCCCCTTGCTCCGCGAGCACCTGGCTTCGTCTTACATATCATTCGCTCGCATTTGCGCAACTATAGCTTTGAAAACGCCGTGAAAGATATATGCTGGCTCTGACAACAGAGCACAAAACAGCTGACGCCAAGTACAGCCAGGATACAGGACGTACGGAAAGTCCCAAACGAAAAAAACGCAAACGACGGAGCGACAGCCCCTCGCCTTCACCGTGCCACTCAGCGAACGCCAGCGGAAGTTCTCGAGCAGGCTGTAATTCAAGAGTAGTGACGGTGCCAAAGTGGTCGACCCCTTCAGTAAATGGAGTTCGCGCGGAGATTTGTTTCCGTCTTCCACCACATTCGGCACCAATCACCGAGTTGGCAATGCGGCACACGCAGAGAAGACCAGCCTTAGATCGACATTACAGTGACATATGGCGATCCGTGCTTCGCGCGAAGGCTATGCGACGACAAACCGAGGGAGAGGTGGACACGAGAGCGCACGGGGACGTCGGAACGCCGAGCTCTGATTGGAAGGATTAGGGGGTAGAGCTAAAGCTATAGCTGCCTTTGTCTCCATTGCACTCGTCCAACGCGCTAGAACACCGGCGCCCAAAGTTTGGCTCTCGCATTCGAACGCGTTCGTCGAGCGCAATGGAGACAAGGCAGCTAGCGTTGCGTCTACCCACTGACCGTTCCAATCAGAGCGCGACGCGTTCTGACGCCCCCGTGCGCTCTCGTGCCCACTTCTCCGTCCGTTTCTCGCCGCAGTTTAAGGAGTAGCTTGGCACGCCGACAACGGAACACGGAAGCACAGGTGACTCAAGGCACAACTTTGGCAGCGAACCAAAATTTGCTCGAACTTGCTCCATAAGTTAATGTTGTTGTTTTTTTTTTTTTTGTATCATGGCGTTCGAAAACCTACTCACGTGCAGCATCACCCTGCGGTATCACGTGATATGACCTCACTGAGTAACTAGGATCCACTCGAAAAAGATCTGGAACACAGCCAACGTAACGTAGTCCAACGCTGCTGAGTGAATGGGCCACAACAAGGTCGTAGCGCTACATCCTTTTATGCAGAATCGCATTCATACCGAAGCCGACCAAGACCGCCTAGGAAACGAGGTCTGCGCATGACGCCATCGTCGTTGAATTCCCGACCCTCAAAGAGAGTCGCCGCCGACGCGTGTGTGCGCACACGCACGCACGCACGCACGCACGCACGCCCGCCCGCACGCGCACGCGCGCACACACACACACACACACACACACACACACACACACACACACACACACACACACACACACACATCTAGTGGAAAATTTTCCACTAGATTTAGCGGGGAAAATTTCCCGCTAAATTTAGCGGGGAAAATCTTCCGCTAAATTTAGCGGGGAAAATTTTCCGCTAAATTTAGCGGGGAAAAAGTTTCCGCTAGATTTAGCGTGGAAAATTTTCTGCTAGATTTAGCGGGAAAATGTTTCCGCTAAATTTAGCGGGGAAATTTACCCATCATGCACCGCGCGGTTGCGCCGACGGCGACGCCGACGCCGCTTAAGCCGGAAACGGGCGCCTAAGAGCTGCGCTCTAAAATAAGACTCTGCACAAAAGGAGGACGTGGGGACCTGGACACGGCGTCGCACTCCGCTGAGACTGGAGATAGCGTCGGCAGACTCTCATAAAACGCCAACCATGCATATGAAGGTTTGATCGATAAATCGAAATACGACTGCAAATTTTTTGCGTCACCTATACCGGAGGTGAGAGCGATGCGTTCGATAAGTGGGGACACGATGTAGTACCGCGTCACCCCGTTACATCGCAGAGGACAAGAGTCATCAGCTAACCCAAGCTGACGCAGCACTCGTGCGACGGCTATCCCTAACAGGAATGCGGAAACTGTTAGAAGCGATCCGTGTACACGTATAACACATCCTCCGTTAAGCGAAGTTCCGCTCATACGGAAAGAAGGCAGCAGTGCCAGTGGCACGCTTCTGATGAACAACTTTTCGAAGGCAGGTGCGAGACACCATCAATCTGACGGTGTCCCGTTTTCTGACGACGAAAGAAAAATGATGCGAAACATTTGGGTAAGCGCGCCAGCGACCAGGTTGACGAGAGCCGGAATGTCGTTGTCGAGGCTAGTGTATAGACAATGGACCTTCGGCTAAATTACCCGAGCATCAAAGAGAATAAGGGAACGTATGAGCACACTCGCTGCACGTGCTCGCCTTCCCCGTACAAAAGATTCCAAGTAAATAACCAAAATAAAGCGTCCGTGGAGGGCCCGTGCGAAGCGCCATTTGTTTTAGATTTTTTCTTTTTAAAGACAAATACACGCCGCCGCGGCATGTCTATAGTTTGCCGGCGTGGAGCGCGTTTGTAAAACACTACCTCAAAAAAAAAAGGAGGCTAATCAGGAGCCCCCGGTTCGTCCCACGGTTTTACTCGGTGAGGAAACAACTATCCGTGGCCGGCGTATAACGATCATTTACGTGTGTTTCCTTCTGAAAACGTAACGTAACAGTTTCTGCAGAGTGCTGCAGCCCCCGCATGCGCTGCGCCAGCACGTGGCTTCCGCCTTGCGTCTCATGCGGAAACTGCGTCAACCTCGACAACGTGTGGCAGAAAAAAAAAAAACACAAACGGCATCTGTAAAACAGCTTCCGGAGCCGTATGCCAGCACGTGTGATTGCCAGGCTCACTGTCGGAGCAAGGTTGTAGGACGCCGTGTTTTACAAAATTTACTCGATCACAACATTGGGCAAAGGTTGTGTATTTTGGCGTTCGAAAACCTACCCGCGTCCAGCGTTGTTCTGCGTTGTCGCGTGACATGATCCGCCGGAGTAACTCACATCCATTCGAGTAAGATTTGGAACACAGACTGAGTGAAGCTTAATTCGGGCACGTGAAACAAGTACGGACGATAAAAATAAAACGAAGCATTCGAATTTAACCGTACAAAAAAACGCTTTTTATTTAAAAGTCTTCTATCGGCCGAAGAAAGCCAAGTAAGATTCCCCCTTTCGTATCCTTTACGTCCCAAAGTGTCGCATACTTATCTTGTACCTCGAGGTTTGCTTCATTCGGCAAACTTTCGAACTTTTGGCAAGATGCGACGAAGTCCGTGCTTTGAACCGCGTCGTTGAACAGTGTCTTATACCCCTGTCAGACGGGCACGTTAAATGACATTTAAGCAAAATGACATTACAGCTCGGTCAATCCGCGTGTTTAATACGCCACGCTGCGCGTGCACGAGCCACGTGCAGAACCAGGATCACGAGCGGATTCGCCGAGCGGTGAATGACATTCGACCAAAATGACACTTACTTACCTCACCGTATTCATCTTCATACCCCCCCCCCCCAACCCAAATAACCCTACCCCTCCTGCTTAAGACCTACTCGGCCAAGGCAGGCGATCCTCCTCTCCATAATAAAGACATGTTTCTCTCTCTCTCTCCCGTCTGACAAGGGTATTAAATAATGTAGTACTCCAATTTCGATATAAATGTATATATATATATATTCATTTTTGGGGGGGTCTGGGGGTAAGGTGGGGCGGGGGGGGGGGGGGGGGGCGTACTATAAGCAGTAGTCTTTTAAATTAGCTTAGACGCCATAAAAACAAGCACGTAAACTTCTACGGGGATTTAGATAGGTTCTTAATACGAAGCAATACACTCGCTACATATTGCCCCTTCCATTGCTAAGTGACAGGAGCGCGTTTTCAATTTTCGCGCATGCGCATGCATAGTCGAACATCAGTCGAACTTTCATCGAACTTTGCATAAAAAAAAGTGCGAAGAAGACCTCGGCCCGTCGGCGACATCCTTATGCTCCGTTCACTGCTTCGTGCTTGTTGGACCAGTCACACCTCAATCTTTCGCCACGTGATTGCGTTCTCCCTCATACCCATGCATAGAGTTATTACAATAAACGCTAGAGGCTCAGCTGGCGCTAGTGTGCTGTTGCATTTTGAAGCAGACAGCAAGCAGTCAGAAATTGACTTCCGGTAATGCATTTGTATGGAAAAAAGCGAGTGCATTTTCTCTCTCCGCTCGATTATAAGAGCAAATATCACGAATAATTGGCACGTACTAGGCACATTGGAACATTTCTCAGTCACGCAGACGAAATAATTGGTCAGTTACCGCATTTTTATTTGAAATTCGTGGCATGAAAAACGGTGTTAAAACCACTTCGTACGTGTCTTTATGTGCACTGTCGGACACTGTTAGCGCGAACACGGCGTCGGCGCTTTCCAGCATGGGGGGTATACGTGCCAAACGAACGAAGGACATGTGGAAAACCAAGAGAGTGTGTGCGCACACGCACGCACGCACGCACGCACGCACGCACGCCCGCCCGCACGCGCACGCGCGCACACACACACACACACACACACACACACACACACACACACACACACACACACACACACACACATCTAGTGGAAAATTTTCCACTAGATTTAGCGGGGAAAATTTCCCGCTAAATTTAGCGGGGAAAATCTTCCGCTAAATTTAGCGGGGAAAATTTTCCGCTAAATTTAGCGGGGAAAAAGTTTCCGCTAGATTTAGCGTGGAAAATTTTCTGCTAGATTTAGCGGGAAAATGTTTCCGCTAAATTTAGCGGGGAAATTTACCCATCATGCACCGCGCGGTTGCGCCGACGGCGACGCCGACGCCGCTTAAGCCGGAAACGGGCGCCTAAGAGCTGCGCTCTAAAATAAGACTCTGCACAAAAGGAGGACGTGGGGACCTGGACACGGCGTCGCACTCCGCTGAGACTGGAGATAGCGTCGGCAGACTCTCATAAAACGCCAACCATGCATATGAAGGTTTGATCGATAAATCGAAATACGACTGCAAATTTTTTGCGTCACCTATACCGGAGGTGAGAGCGATGCGTTCGATAAGTGGGGACACGATGTAGTACCGCGTCACCCCGTTACATCGCAGAGGACAAGAGTCATCAGCTAACCCAAGCTGACGCAGCACTCGTGCGACGGCTATCCCTAACAGGAATGCGGAAACTGTTAGAAGCGATCCGTGTACACGTATAACACATCCTCCGTTAAGCGAAGTTCCGCTCATACGGAAAGAAGGCAGCAGTGCCAGTGGCACGCTTCTGATGAACAACTTTTCGAAGGCAGGTGCGAGACACCATCAATCTGACGGTGTCCCGTTTTCTGACGACGAAAGAAAAATGATGCGAAACATTTGGGTAAGCGCGCCAGCGACCAGGTTGACGAGAGCCGGAATGTCGTTGTCGAGGCTAGTGTATAGGAAGTATTCACTGGCCGCCATATTTGAGGTCACTGTTTAGAGCGCATGCTCAGGACGAGCTCGCATTGATAGGCTGCCAAGACCGGCAATCTTGATGGTGCGGAATGCACGTGGCGAAAGAACTGTGGAAGCTCGCGTTCGGCACGCGCTCCGCAGCCGAGCACACAGCTATGGCCGCCAGTGAATACTTCCTATAGACAATGGACCTTCGGCTAAATTACCCGAGCATCAAAGAGAATAAGGGAACGTATGAGCACACTCGCTGCACGTGCTCGCCTTCCCCGTACAAAAGACTCCAAGTAAATAACCAAAATAAAGCGTCCGTGGAGGGCCCGTGCGAAGCGCCATTTGTTTTAGATTTTTGCTTTTTAAAGACAAATACACGCCGCCGCGGCATGTCTAGTTTGCCGGCGTGGAGCGCGTTTGTGACACACTACCTAAAAAAAAAGGAGGCTAATCAGGAGCCCCCGGTTCGTCCCACGGTTTTACTCGGTGAGGAAACAACTATCCGTGGCCGGCGTATAACGATCATTTACGTGTGTTTCCTTCTGAAAACGTAACGTAACAGTTTCTGCAGAGTGCTGCAGCCCCCGCATGACGCTGCGCCAGCACGTGGCTTCCGCCTTGCGTCTCATGCGGAAACTGCGTCAACCTCGACAACGGGTGGCAGAAAAAAAAAAACACAAACGGCATCTGTAAAACAGCTTCCGGAGCCGTATGCCAGCACGTGTGATTGCCAGGCTCACTGTCGGAGCAAGGTTGTAGGACGCCGTGTTTTACAAAATTTACTCGATCTTAGCATTGGGTAAAGGTTGTGTATTTTGAACATCAGACGAACTTTCGTCGAACTTTGCGTAAAAAAAGTGCGAAGAAGTCGACGCTGGTCGAACTCGAACCTCGGCCCGTCGGCGACATCCTTATGCTCCGTTCACTGCTTCGTGCTTGTTGGATCAGTCACACCTCTATCTTTCGCCACGTGATTGCGTTCTCCCTCATATCCATGGTGATGAAAAAGAAGCGACTGATTCGCCCGGCGAACACGTAGCTCCCACCGCACTGACAGCTCGTGGGTGAACGGAGTTAGTCTACATGCTGAGGACCACGTTTTGGGCAGTGTAGTCAAACCCGTAGGCAAACGGGTCCCCGCCAACTCTAATGGTAGCTCAGGCGTTGATACACGAGGGCGTTTCAAAAAGTAAGGCGGACTTTTGAACAACTAAATTAAACATACGCATTCTCGTCGCGTAGGTTCGTTCAAAGACACAACCTTTAATTATTTTTTAGAAATAGTCGCCTCGGGACTGTAAGCACTTATCGGAACGTAAGATTAACTTCTCCATACCCGTACAGAGAAAAATAAAAAATAAAAATTCCCAGAAATAAAATAAAATATGTATCTTTTTTCTTTTTTTTCTTCTTGCGACCCATTTGTGATTCATTTCTGACCCGTTAGAGACACTATAAATCAGCCACGCTTAGCGTATCGACCCCAAAGATTTTCTTGTGGGCGCCGCCATGTTGGTGATCAGCGTAGCGCGGCCGCTTCGAAAATGCAACTTCTTGAGCTTTAGATGTGGCGTCAAGGAAGCTCGAGCGGGCGAATCGTTTTTTGTCTGTCGCAGACTGTCTTCACATTTCTGGAGGACGCAAAAGCGTTTCCTCCGATTTCAGAGAAACATCCAGACAACTGGCAACGATGATTTTAAGCGCCAAAATTGCTCGAGTCTTGTTACTCTCAAACGTAGCTTATTAGTGGCTCCATACTCGTTGTAACATCAAGAAGAATAAAAAAAAAAAAAAAAGATGTTTTACGCATTATTTGTGCGCTGCGCAAAGAAGCTCTTACAAGATTTGGTTGTCGAAGAAATAAACGATGGTTTTGGCGCTTGAAACGTGTATCTGTCTTGACAAAATGACATAGAGTTAACATAGGATGAACCAACATACTATAACGCACAAAGGAGGAAATTGGTAACGTTCCGCAGGTAAACGGGCTTCTTTTTACAGTGCTTCTTCAGGTGAACACGAGTATAGGTGAAATCGCGCCGGGACACTACTCTTCAGACCTTGTTCACCCCCCTTCAATAAAGGCAAGTTTAGCAATAATAATAATAATCTACTATACATTTATCTCATTCCAAGCAAGACGAGAGCGACAATAAAAATTACATTAATGAGGCATATCTGGGACGAATGGGCGAGCGGGCCGAGTAGAGGACCGAGTATAGATTTGATAGAGAAGGTACCATGTGCTCTCTGCTTTGTGTAAACTCGCAGTTTTGAATGTGACATCTTTAGCTTTGATTTGTTTACAGGACGACAGATGTGATAACAGGAATTAAAATGGCCCCACATCACCAACGTGCTGCCATTTTTTTTTTTATTTTAATAGAATAAGAAAGCAAGCACTCTGTCGTTCCCGTTGCCCAATTAGCTCGGGATTTATTCAAGCTCGGCGTGTCTAAAAAATAAATAAAAACTCTTCATACGACAGTTTGAGGAAATACTACTCTATTAATGGGAATATCGTCTGAAGCCGAGGATCCCGAAACTCGAAGATTTATCTTTGGCAGTTGCTACTGCTGGGCGACGGTTCATGCAGCCGACGTATACGTTCTGGGGTCGTACGGGTGATTACCAGACGACAAAAGGCTGAGGAGCAAAACGCTAACACGAAACTACAAGGGAAATGAAAATAGAACAGTGCTATAGGATGCATGTGAATACGTTAAAAGTGCAGAGCTACGTTTCGAGCGGAAATGAATTGGCGACATAAGATCATTATGCTGGCTGCCATCTGTAGCGCTCGAGACATGGGAACGGCGGCTCGCAGACGGTTGCCCGCGGGTTGCGTCCCAGCGAGTCGCGGAACGGTAACACCTTTAACAGGAGAACCCGCTCCGACGCTTGTAAGAAACGATAAGGGAATGTCGGCCATTCCCGCCGTCAGTGCGAAGATTAAAAAGAAAAAAAGGAAAAGGAAACACTACAGAACGCGACAAATGAAAGACTAAGAAATGATGGACGCGTTTCTTTTTATTTATTTTTTTTTCTTTCCCAGAGCGACTTTGCTCAGGCGAACACAATTATGTTAGGACGCTAAATATAAAAATAAAACAAGAAGAGGACCTAAGAGGCTCTAAGCTGACAGTGCGGTGGAGGATATAAGTGCACGCCCGGATCACTGAAACGCCTCCCTTTCATCACTCGCAGACTCCGCACCCTACGCGTGGCTATGGGCGGCAAGCGTGATCACGTGACCGAAGATAGACTTTCCGACCGGTCAAACGAGCCCGTAGCTTCCGCCGCACCGTCAAGCTTTAGGGGAGAAACGAAGCACACAGGCGACGTCATCGATCGAGAGCTAAGAGGCGGGGATTCGGCCACAGCAAATGAAAGCGTTTTGAGTCCAGCACCTGTCACTGCATTAGCGAGGAAGCTTCCCGCTGTACTCCGTTTCCCCGTTCGATGGACCGCAGCAGACGGTAAGAGTTATTCCAGCCAATCAAAGGCGGCGAACGTGTCACGTGGCCACACACTCCGCACGTCGCCGCTCGCCTCCCGAAGCTCACGTGCCACTCACACGGCATTCGAATGGCTTTGGTGGCTCGTAGTGTCCTCTAGGGTTCGCCGTAAGGTCTTCCTTTCTTTCTTTCTCTCTTTCTTTCTTTCTTTCTTTCTTTCTTTCTTTCTTTCCCTTTTTTATTTCTGGTTCGGTGAAGTATCGCTGTCCGAGAACACGTTGACAGCAGTTCTGAGAGTCGACGTGACCGAGATCGATATCGAATTACGCTCGAGATATTTAGGCCCCGGGGTGAAGCGCACAGCGAACACGCCAGAAATGTACGACGGCCGACATTATGCGGGCGCCGGTTCATATTAATACTCAATAAATAAAAATAATGACCGGTGACCTTCATCTCCTACTCTCGTCCCCAGTCACGCAGTTCATATATCCAATATAGGGGACTAAAAAAAAAGAAAAAATAAAGAAATCCAGACATTTCAGCTTTGAATAAGTAAGACATATTGCAGGGGCCAAACAGGAATATACCTCTCGCAAAATTGAAGGATCCTAGCGGCGTAGTGCCGTGCAAAGCATCTCGGGAACCCAGTGGTCACGTTTTCGGTTTCGATTTGGCAGCCTCAACTCACGGCGTTTCGTTACGACCAAATACAGTGCTTACATTTTCGAATATGTGACTTTACTTACATTTATATTGCTTTAGGCGTTGCCTACCAATACAAATAAAAAAAAAACTGGGGCATGCCGCATGAGCATTAAACAGTTGTTATGAAGAGTGAAGAACATATCATTCATTAATTTCCCCACTCAAGTCAGCGTAAAACATTACGTCACTCTACGTGATCACGTGACTGGATGTTATTCATGGACACGTGATACAATGACATAACATGACATCAATTTCTCCACTAAATTTAGCGGGGAAATGTTAGGAGGGAAGGATGGACGGATGGACAAATGTATCGGTTGGAGGTTCCGTAATTAAACAAACGAAAAAAAAAAGAAAGTATTTCACGTTTTAAAAACACGTTTCGAAGTCATTCGAAAACGTTGGCTGACGTTCGCAAACGAGTTAGAAAAAAAAAAAAACACGTCCAAGGTCGCATTTTTACGAAAACATGTCGTCACTGGAGGTTCCCAATCGCATAAAGGCGTGTGGGGCGAATATGCAACGAATAAGCAACGAACCACGACCGGCAACACGTTCGCCATGCGCGCTACGCAACAGCCACTGTTCCGACGGCACGCGACGCCGAATCCCGGAGAAAAGCTCGCCGGAGAAATGCTCACAGGAAAAAAGCTCACCGGGAAAAAACTCACTGGAGAAAAGCTCATTGTAGACTGACAAGCGTGTTGGTTGAGTTGAGGAACACCGAAAGAATAAGACACATGTGCATGGGACGAGGGACGAAGTACACATTCTCACCTCCTTTTGTGCGAGTCCGGAGAAAACCTCACTAGACATTTGACGGACACAAAAAAAAGCTCATCTCGAATACAATGTTTATACAGGATGTTCGTTATCAGTTTAATATTCCGTTGATGAAGTGAAGAATTTGTTTCCATAATCTAGGATCTGATAGAATACAGCAGCAGAAAAAAAGTACGAGCGAGTACGTCTCACGCAGACACTTCAAAGAAGCGGCTTCAGCCCTCTTTCCGCTTTCATGCCGACTGTTTTCGTCTGACTCGACTTGCCAAACCTCATTCTGATGTAGCCTGCATGTAGGAAATGTCAACATTCTTTATTGGCCAATCGACAAAGCTTAGAATTAAAGGCGCGTACCTTTGTTTAAAAAATAGTAAAATATTTGAAAATTTAATTTATTCCATGCCTGGTTCCATGCTATCCTCCATTATTTAAAGAAACGGCGCCGGATAAGCACACGGACGGAAGAGATTGAGATATTCGTCTGTGCGTTTATACGTCAATGTTTTCTTTGGATAAAAACCACCACTTCGCTCGAATCTTTTTACCGTTCTATAGGAATACCTTACTAATTTTCGTCGTGCAAACCAAAAAATGTATGGTATACACTAAAAAATATATATATATATATATATATATATATATATATATATATATATATATATATGAAGGCTCGGTTAACAAACTCGTACCTGAGCTTTTCACCACCGCCCTGCGACACCGCAAGGCGAAATTCGTTCCTTTTTTCTTTTTTTTTTTTCGCTCCATGGAGTCCAGCTTTGTCCAGTTGTGTGTGACTTCGCGCACACGGTTTGCATCGTGCACGTTCCACTTCCGGCATCGATCCTCGTCTCGCCCTGTGTATTATATCTTCATCTCACAAACACCTGCAGCGCTGATAAAGGCGCGAGAGTGTGGATTCTGAAAATGCCCCCCATGCACGAGTTCCCGCACAGACAAAGCATACTGCCGAGCTAAGCTCACGCGCCTGGGACCTTGCGTGGGCATTTATGAATTATTTGGCAGCTGCATGCAGCAGACTAAGCTGGCCCATGACTTCTTATTGTTTCGTTCTGTCCTAAAAATACACATTTTTTTTTTTCCTTTAGGCGGTGTATTGTTGTTTGTTGACAACGGCATTACGTGATTACAGAGAAGAACAAAGGAACAACGTGGCACTAAGGGCCACGGACAGAAAGCCCGCACTGGCTCAAGAAGACATGGTGGTGCCCGCAGAAAAGGCGATAAACAAGCTCTCGTGTATACGATGAAGTGAAGCCACCACAATACGGAGCGTACTTTTCTGTCCGCGGTTGCACGAAAGGGCGGCCAAGGCTAGGAGCTCGACATGGGAGTCGTTCTTGGGCGAGCTCCAGAGCAAAGAAGAGAACATCCTAGCTGTCACAACATGACCGGATGTCAGCAATGCTTAGTTACATGGCCGTGTCATCTTCATGGTCATATAGTCACGCAAGAGGCTCGCACAGTATAGGGAGTATTCACTGGCGGCCATAGCTGTGTGCGCGAATGGTGAGCGCGTGCTGACGGCGAGCTTCCACAGTTCTTTTGCAACGTGCATTCGGCACCGTCAAGATTGCCGGTCTTAGCAGCCTATTGATGTGAGCTCGTTCTGAGCATGCGCTCTAAACAGCACCCACAAATATGAGACCAACACGCGGCCCTGACGTCACGCAGCTGCGGTGGCGCTGTCGACGGCACGGCGCACGCCCAGACGTTTCACTTCACGCTGATTCGGTTTCTGCGCACGCGCAGTGCCCACACAGGGTGTGGGTTAGGTTCAGACGCAGCCGATGCTACGAGCTAACGGGACCAATCAAACAGCGTCAAAAGCGGAAGACACTAGGCCTTCCCCGTACATGATTGGTCCAGCGATGATAGAACACGCACAGAAACACGAGAACATAAGTGAGTTTGAGTATTGCGCATACGAGCGAACGCAAGCCCTGTGCGTTTGCGTTAGCGTTGCCTGTTCCACACTGCACGTGCGCGGAGCCCAAACCGCGGCCTTGGATTGGCGCATGGTGACTTCGCGCATGCGCTGCATGGAACACGCAACGCTAATGCAAACGCATTGCGCTTGCGTTTGCTCGCATACGAAATACTAAAACTCACTATTATGATGGTGAGCTTTTGACGCCGTCTGGTCGGTCCCATCAACTCGTAGCGTCGGCTGAGTTTAATTAAGATGAAACCAAGTATTCGCGACTTTCACGGCCTATGTGGGCCGCTCTATAGTTCCTATCAAAATGGTCGTCATCTGTAAGATTATCGTCGTAGAACAGCTGTACGATGCTCGGTCTGCGACGAGTAAGTAATTCTAATTTTGTGAAATACGAGCTAAGAGAGCCTCGCTTCCTACTTCCACGTCCAGGAAGGGGTAAGCAACCACCCCTATTAGTAAGCCGATCGTCCAGGACATATTGAGCGCGATTCTTACATCTTACACCACGGTACCACCACCACCGCTGAAAGCAGCGAATACTAGATCGTTTCTGTGGAATACCATCATATGCCGCGCATGCGTCCAAAGTCCAGTGACTCAGCATTTTTAGCCTGGGCGATGGGCGCTGAAAAAAGTGTTCTTGTGACCAGTGTATGCAGGCTTCGCGTCCCTGGGTTCGTTATTGCCTCCAGTTTCAGTGCCGATCGGCTTGGTCAGTGAAGGGGCGGATATAACCGGGAGCCCGCTGAAAACGTCAAAAGATGCCTGGCTATAGACCCGCGCGTAAGCTCAGAATTTGTGCTCGTATACTCAAAAGGTCGTCCCAAGAACGTGTGAGAGTGACCCAGCTTTTCCCGAAACACCTTTCTGAAAAGCCTGCCAGCTGTTCGGGAAGTCTAGAGAGCCGCACGCAGCACGGCGGACACAAGCGAGACACCGCGTCGAACGCCCAAAGAAGTGTGTTGCCGTCGAAAGCGTGCTGATAGCGAGCTTCCACAACGTCGGTCTCGTTCATCGGAGTGGTTCTTGACAGACGAATAGGCTGCTTTACCCAAGAATCAACACTCGTTATGATTATTGCACGGGACTAATAATAATTAAAAAAAAAAGAGGAGCAGATTTGTTTTTCACACGAACTGCAAACAACAAAAACACATTCCGCACATCACTGGGTAGAGGAATTTGGTTTAAGGTTTTTAAAAGCATACCCAGCCATGCCTGCTACTTTTCCAGGGTATGAAACATCAAATTGTTACAGCTGTGAATCCAATAACAAGAAACTATAGTTGATCCATGTGGAAGAAGAAATGATGTTTGTCGCACAACACGCATAGTGCTCATGTTGAGGGCAAAGGAGATCGAGGACCGTAGAACTTTGAACTTTCCTTTATCCAGTGATGCGCAGATTGTGTTACTGTCTTGTGCAGTGCGTGCAAAATAAAAGATATGAAATGTGCTCCTTTTTTTTTAATAGCCATTTATACACATACATTGTTACGTTTAATTCAAACAGATTTACATTAAAAAGAGATAAACTGTGAGAGATACATTAACGCGGTTTGTGCAGGTGAGTTATACGGCCAAGGCGACAGAATATAGTGGGCTAATTGTCAAGGTAAGTCGAAGAATTCACTAAGGTTTATTATTTCACTTTCTAATTACTAAAAGTATTGGTTTATTTTAAGCCCTGTTTTCTACTCCTGCAATGAATGGCCTCAATTGAGGTCGCAGAATGTACAAATATGGTTCCAAATAGAAACTTGCTCAGTGTCATCAAAAACCGAGTTAATTTTCATCCGCGTTCTCGCCCTGCAAGCCTTCTGCCGTTGCGTGTTTATCGTTGCGGTGTGACGAAGCCCGCGATACAAAATTTCTGGAAATGCAAAAAAATGCACGCAACTAAAAAAAAAAAAAAATTCTTGAGGTTTTGTAGGATCTTATATAAGATCCCGTGATTCCTCAACGGGTCCGTCTACAGACGGGTACACTCCAACACAATTTTCTATCGTTATTTTTTCTTATTTTTTATGCGCCAGTTTCCTACAAGACGCGCACAAAAAACAAGGTCAAAATTAAGCAGGCTGGAGCAAATCTGGTTGCAGCGCGTACGTGGGAACCGCCAGCCAAATCTTTCCGCACGCGCTCGCCTGAAATCACCGGGACGCAAGCACTCCACGCTTGCCAGTCGTGCGTTCGTTGGAATCTTAGTGGAAACACCGTGGGCTACTGACGCTCAGGGATGATCACACAGTCTGGCTCTATGATAAAAAATGGATTCAAAAGCGCGGGAACTACGGGAAAGCATTGTAGCACAAACAGGGGGCACGATCGAGTAGCGTGCCGGGTCGACCTAGGGTGCCTTCATGTCCCGCTTGGCAAAGCGAACACGAAGGCGCTCTAGGTCGACCCTTTTAGTAGGGATTAGGGTCTCCGCCAAAGCTCGAGGACTTGGCTTGTCCCCGGCTTAGCGAGACACGGCTTCCGTACTAGGGCTTCCTTGTTCATCTTTTTCAGATAATAATAATAAAAATAAAAAAGCAGAACGTCAAGTCGGTGGTTGAGTGCGCTAACAGGCCGTAACTCCGTGTACGTGGAACGAAGGCTCGCGCTGCAGTACCCAGGGATTATGGCCTCAACACTCCATCCGCATGGCAGCTAGAGCATGGTACCAGCATGCGGTTGTGTAATCCCTACTGCGTGATGCTTGTTAAGGACTTGGGATTACCGTTCGTACTGCACTGGCGAATCGCAGGGCTCATTCTGTGGCAGACTAGATTGACGTAGGCACTGCAAATAGTACACCCTTAAGGGGAGTGAAAGGGTTGTTCCAGAGACTTACACACGCGGCTACACCATTTGGGTACACTTAACAACCTAAGGGCGTTGCTCTAATACCCTTAGCCTTGGTTGGAGCTGATTCACACCCTTGATGCTGTCCGGTGTGTGTACGGTGTAGCCCGCTAAATATAGCGGGAAACGTTTTCTGCTAAGTTTAGCGGGGAAATTATGGCGTAACGTGACAATGTAATCCTTGCATATTCGCCAAGGTTTGAATGCTGGTTGAGAACGATTGCGTGTAATCTGTGTGCCGCAGATGCCTGCACCGCCACGGCTGTCCCCCAATTCATTCGCGACAATAATATATATATATATATATATATATATATATATATATATATATATATATATATATATATATTTTTTTTTTTTTTTTTTTTTTTTTGCGCAGTTTAAGCATTAACTTTTCCAGGCCGAAACTTGACGTGCGAGAATCATCTTTCGACGCCTGCGATAGCTTCAAGTTTATCTTCGAATACAGCATAAAAATAAAATGCCGACAAGCAGCGCAGAGAAGCGCCCCGCTATCTCCCGAGCACTCCACGAACACGTGGGACGGTACATTGCGAAACGTAGGTAAACGAAAAAGAAAAAAAAAAAAAAAAAACACAAGAAAGACGGACAAGGGCTAAAGCAGTCAACCCCCGGCTCTCGCGCGTTTAACTACAACTAACAATTAACGTCAGTCTTACGGTTTAGCGCCCTCTTCAGTATATATATATATATATATATATATATATATATATATATATATATGGGTGGTTTCATCTCAAATCGTGCAGGCAAAAAGGGTCGAATTTTTAATTTCGCTGAAAAAAAATATATGTTATGGCGTCGTCTCTAAAAACGCAGTAGCCACAAACCGCAAGTCCGTCGGAATTTTTGTTCTCGACTTACGAATTTTAAAAGAGGCCGCGGCGGAAAGCAGTGTTTTTCACATCCGTCGTGGGTCGGATGTTTCGCTCGATCTCCCGTCGTGGATTTTTAGTCCACATTATATTAACTTTTTTCAAGCACTCTGTGGGCACAGGTAAAACGCTATAATACCATGAAATAATTTTAGGCGTTTTGATTTTTTTCTGCAAAAATGTCAAAAACGCCCCCTCGGTCAATTGTTGATGAACTTTGACAATTAAATACTGGCGATCTACTTGGGTTACATCAATATTTTTTATGTCTATGGAGAGCCCCAAACACGCTCTTTATAGATATTATAAAATGATTTAGCTGTATTAAATATCCTTAGCGGGACGTTTACGTTAATGTTATGCGAAAACCAAAAAGTACCAATTTTAAAATCAATTTTCTCAAAAAACCCATTTTTTATTTTTTTTATTTTTCGTTAAAATGTAGATATGATAGTTGTCTATTCGAAAAGCAAGTCGAGAAAGTGTATATTTTGTTTGTATGTTCTATATTTAAGCATCAATATCGTACAAAAACGTGTTTTTACGGCTTGAAAGGGACTTGCGAATTGCGCGTATTCACAAACTTTGAAATATTTTTTGCATTTTTTTTTTAAAGCTCCCACGTAAAATGAAATACAGTAGTTCCACCCTGTTATATTTATTGATCATTTAAATTTTATTATAGGCGGCAAGCTACATTGGGGCAGTTCAAAAGAGAAAGCGACACTTCTTAACAGACCAGCAGGCGTCGTAAATTTTTAATGTATAGAAATCGGCAGACGTCGTATTGATTCGGGGCCTTCATTGGCCTATATTAACGTCCCGCCCTTTCAGAACCAGCAGATGACCACGACCTTTCGCGCTCGTTGTGTTAGATAGGACGGCCCGTGACAGTAAAGCGAGCAGCGCACCCTGTGTCACGAGGAGTGAAATGGTACGAATGTGTCGTTGACGCGGCGAACAGTGACGGCCACCCAGGAGGAGTCATTCAGTCAGAGTATTGCAGAAGGTAAAGCAAAGGAACTGTTGCCTGGGAAGATGAGAACACCACGGCCTTACAATATCGACGGTCAACAACAGTTCTATCTGCCAAGACAACGCCGCCTGCGAGCTAAACCCGGCGGCGCGGGCACGCACACGAAGATGGGCCGGTTCCGTTAGGGATGTGGGAAAATTTTGAAACCAGCCATCCGTGCACGCGTGAAACGATACCGCATATTTGCCCAAGCTTCGAACGCCCTATCCTAGAAATAGCCGTGCTCTGCAAAGTGGTTGTCCTGTGCTTGTCCTCCGTGTTTTATTCTTTCAATTTTATGTACTCTATCTCCCTCCGCGGAAATCCGATAGCACCGAAAGGTTATCTCTTTTGTAAACAGCAAAGCCCGGAGACTAGCATCAAAAACGAGCGTGTTGGTAAATATACTTGTGTCTATTCTGCCCGGAGACTAGTTGGGTCGAAGTCAGCCTCCTTGTCAACTATAACCGTTTGTGAAGAGTGGTCTTCTCCCGAGATGAAAAGTTAGCGCCGGCTGACGTGTTCTTTTGAAAAAGGGAAGAGGAAAGAGAAAGTTTGAGTAACTGCATGCAGTAACTACCTCGAAAGCTCCTCTCACGATATGAAGCTCGAGGCATGTTACGTCTCGGTTACCTTCTGGCGCACCGCTGCTTGAAACTATTCTTGATTTTGTTCCGCACAGCCCCGACGGATGTGCGGAACAGAGTGAAGAATAGATTCGAGCATCATCTGGACGCCATCATCCTGCCAGGCTTCAGTGTCGTGGGACTGGACTCGGCGTCGGTCAGTTAAGACTTTTTTTTATTTTATTTCGTGAGTGTTTCTTCACTCCGCTGAACTTTGTTTCTCGGGTGCGGTTCAGCTGATTTTTTTTTTTTTTATGTTTCGTTACTAACTGTTTGTCAGCATTGTTTACTCGTTTGGTTTATTTCTTCATGGCGTAGCGGCCTGACGGTGCTGTAGAGACCGTGTTCGCACGCATTTGGTTGTGTCCCGTTTAGGGAATGCCCGGAGGAGTTGGTTTTTATTCTTGCCGCGTGCGGCTAAGTTTTTCTGTCTTAATTAATTTTTTTTTTCCTTTACGTGTCGTTGACTTCTTTGTCTGACTCTCCACCAGGCGTGGACCTATCGCCTTGCCACCGCTCGAACCTAAATCTTTTATTTTTTTTACCGCAATTTTCGTTAAGATCGGAGTTGGGTAATTTTATTCTTATTTATTTATTTTTATTCCCTACCATTCTCCGTCACAATCTCTCCGTGTGTTTCGGATCGTTTTTGTGTCATAACTTTTGTGTATTACGGAAGTGAAAGGCCATTCCCTGGTGATCTGTGCGATGTGCGGTGAACAAACCCTAGCGTTTGGTTTCGAAAAGAATGGTATATAATAGATCAATGATGTGGTGATTTTTTATGTCTTAGTAATATGACAGCTAATAGCTAGTCATGGTAGTTTACAGTGAAAGTTTTATAAACCGAAAAAATACAACGTCTGTGCCTCTTCGATATTGAAGGTCTACAAGGCCTGCTGATTTGATTAGATATGTTTCTCGTGGTTTCCCGCTCTTTTCAAAACATAAATAACTATTCAATACCACAAAATGCGTTTATAAGTGATTACAAAACGCAGACGAAAATTCAAGAAAACTTTTTTACAATTCATAGAAGCGCACGTCTTTTTTTGTCTGACTTAGGTCTTGCAAAACGAAGACGTCTTTTTCCGATATTGAGGCTTAAATATAGAACATACAAACAAAATATACACTTTCTCGACTTGCTTTTCGAGTAGACAACTATCATATCTAGGTTTTAACAAAAAATAAAAAAAATTAAAAATGGGTTTTTTTGAGAAAATCGATCTTAAAATTGGTACTTTTTGGTTTTCGCATAACATTAACGTAAACGTCCCGCAAGGGATATTTAATACAGCTAAATGATTTTATAATATCTACAAAGACCGTGTTTTGGGCTCTCCATAGACATAAAAAATATTGATGTAACCCAAGTAGATCGCCAGTATTTAATTGTCAAAGTTCATCAACAATTGACCGAGGGGGCGTTTTTGACATTTTTGCAGAAAAAAATCAAAACGCCTAAAATTATTTCATGGTATTATAGCGTTTTACCTGTGCCCACAGAGTGCTTGAAAAAAGTAAATATAATGTGGACTGAAAATCCACGACGGGAGATCGAGCGAAACATCCGACCCACGACGTATGTGAAAAACACTGCTTTCCGCCGCGGCCTCTTTTAAAATTCGTAAGTCGAGAACCAAATATTCGACGAACTTGCCGTTTGTGGCTACTGTGTTTTTAGAGACGACGCCATAACATATATTTTTTTCAGCGAAATTAAAAATTCGATCCTTTTTGCCTGCACGATTTGAGATGAAACCACCCATATATATATATACGTATATATATATATGTGTACTTCAAGCGTTTCTCGGTTGCTCCGGCAGCCTTCAACCGAATCGTCTGCCACAGTTCAAAGCCCACTCCGACGTAATACAACTGCAGTCATTGACAACTTGTGAAACGCGTAATATGTTCACGCTTCTCTCCTCGGGCGTTTCTATCAGCCAATGCCGCGCTCTGATTGGGTGCGGAGCGAGAGAGCTTTAGCAGATCGTTTCGAGCTACAACGTGAGAACTACTACTACTACAATGTGAGAACTACTGTATGATCTCTATGTTTCGAGGTCTCCGATAACGCCGCCACCGCCTTTGCACAGCATGGATCGTATCGTTATCGGGGGGCCATCGTAAGAAGGGGAACGATTCACTAAACATCCCTAATAAGATGCTGGGAACAGTTGCCACGACTTGCATTTCTCAATTCCCCACTTGGGACAATTACGTTGATTACGTCGGTACGTGAGATGCATATTTTGGAAAAGGCATTTCGGTGGACATCAACTTTTTTTTTATTTTATTTTATTTTTTATATACTGGCCTGCGCATGATAAAATTACCGCCTGATATTTTGCGTCGCAGAAATAAACACCAATCGCCACCTCCATTACAGATATGTCGGTGCGCCTCCTGATGGTAAACGTATGTTTCGTGGATCATTTACTTTAAAACTGCTTGGAACCAACATACCGCGGAAAATTATCGCTTCGCCGGAGTTACGAAATAGCTAAGAAATCGTGCCTCCTTCAAAACGCGCGCTTTCCACTGCTCGAGAGAGAGAGAGAGAGAGAGAGAGAGAGAGAAAACATGTTTATTGAAAAGATGAAGAGGTTATCCCGCGGGGGTTTGCAGGATTGCTACTTCATAGAAGGGAAAGGGAGAAAGAGGCAAAAAAGACAAAGAAAGAAAAAGAAAGAAAGAAAACTTTGAGGATGGCTGTCAGTTACTTTTGGAGCGTGTCTTACAGTGTTTTATCAAGTTTGGTCGCTTGGAGAAAACGAATCAATGAGCTCGTCGGCTTGACTCCTTGCGATGCTGATGGCCATGGCCCCAGGAGATGATTGAGCGTGAGCGGTTCTCCGTTGTTTAGAGCCAGGGAGTTTATCATTTCCTTTCTTTGGTCAGCGTAGAGGGCGCAGTGACAAAGAACGTGTTCCAGCGTTTCTACGACGTCACAGCTCTCGCAGATGGAGGAGTCTAGCTGACCGGTGACATTTAGGTAATATTTCGTCGAGGCCACGTTCAGTCGTATTCGGTGAAGAGCGGTTTCTGTCCGACGTTTGAGCCCCCGGGGAGGGCGAAACGTAAGAAAGGGGTCAATCCTACGAAGATGTCTGTAGTGATATGATGGATTCGCCCAGAGGGTGTTTACTAGAGCCGCAGTAATACGGTTGGTTGTAGCTCTAGCGTCTAAACGTGAAAATGGAATTACCCGTCTGGATGTGAGATGATGAGCGTTCTTGGCTGCAAAGTCAGCACTTTCATTGCCTCTGATACCGCAATGGCTCGGGATCCACTGTAAAAGTAGTGTGTGACCATTATTTATAGCCTCTTTATGAATTTTTAGGATCTGATGTACCAGTTGAGCATTAATGTTCTTGCTTTTGGTAGATTTACGGCTCTGAAGAGCTGCCCTCGAATCAGTAAAAAGGGACCAATTGTTTGGGGCACTCGTAGAAATAAAGTGAATTGCTTCTCTAATCGCTACTAGTTCTGCTGCCGTCGATGATGTTACATGGCCTAGCTTTCCCTGGAGTATTTTATTTATTGACGGTATAACAGAGCCGTAGCTGGAAGTTTCGTGAGTAGAAGACCCATCAGTATACACATGAATTCGGGAACGGTGATGCATATTAATGGTTTCTAGACAATGTTGCCTCAATACCTCCGATGGAGTGTGTTTTTTTGAATGTATCCCTGGAACATCTAGTTTTATAGAAATTACTGGATATATCCATGGCGGGAACTCTGCTGGTTCAAAATCTTGTGGAATATCCGCGCTGTCAACATTCACGATTTGGGAAAAGCCAGACGCGCTTCCGCTGTTTGCGACATCTGCTAGGTCGTGGTCTCTGTGCCTTGTCAGGTGGCGGAGGTGCGCTCGAAGGGTTTCTTGAAGTCTCAGCGCGCCAATCGGAACAGCCCCTGCCTCAGCTACAGTTCCGACATTTGAGGTGCATCTTGGGAGCCCTAGACAGGCTCGTAGAGCTTGAGCCTGCATACTTTCCAATGTTCTTATATTTGTACGGCACATCCCATGAAGTACCGGTAGACTGTATCGAAGGAAGCCGACAAAAAGGGCGTTATATAGTTGAAGAAGGGCAGCTACAGAGGTGCCCCACTTAGTGCCACTAATGAATCGGATGAGCTGAATAATGCCGAGAAGCTTTCTTTTCATTTGTTTTATGTGCGGTGTCCATGTCAAAGACTTGTCCAGAACTATTCCGAGGAATCTGTGCGTTTTCACATATGATATGGGATGACCATCAACTGTCAGACAGTACCTGTGAGTACTCTTTCTGGTAAATGCCATGGCGGCTGACTTTGATGGGGATAGAGATAGTCCACGGTGTTGTAAGTAGCTGTAGATGATCTCAAGTGATTTTTGTAAGCGGATCCGATTAAATCGCTGCGTAATTGATGAAGTCCATATGCAGATGTCGTCCGCGTAAAGTGTAATGCTGACGTCCCGGGGAAGTTTGTTTACGAGTGCCAGGAGGGTAATATTGAAGAGTGTAGGACTAAGAACTCCGCCTTGCGGCACGCCTCGAGATACTGTATGCTCAGTCGTTTTTCCGTCTGCTATCAGCATGTGAACTGTTCGACTATCTAAGTAGCTTAATATCCACGCGTAGAGACGTCCTTCTATTCCGGCATAGCTTAGGGCGTCACGGATAGCCTTGTGACTTACTGAGTCAAACGCGCCTTTTATGTCTAGAAATACAGCAGTAGTGATTCGTCGACACTTCCTTTGTTCTTGGATGCTAGTTGTGAGATCAATGACGTTGTCAAGGGAATTCCTCCCTCGTCTGAAGCCTGCCATATACTCAGGGAATATCTCAGATTGTTCAAGGTACCACTCTAGTCGTGTGTGAATCATTTTTTCCATCACTTTGCCGACACAAGAAGACAACGCGATTGGACGGAAAGATAATAAGTCCAGAGGCGATTTACCTTGCTTAAGGATAGGTATGATGCGTGATGTTTTCCACTCCCGGGGTACCTGGCCAGTTTCCCATGACATGTTGTAAAGTTTCAAGAGCCTCTCTCTACCCTTGTTACCAAGATGAGCTAATGCTGAGTAAGTTATACCATCCGGTCCGGGAGAAGACGAGCAGTTCAATCCGGAAAGTGCATCTTCCAGTTCACGTGCATCAAATAATACGTCCATGTGGTTACACGCTCGGATCTGACTATGAGGTTTAACAAGTGTTGCCACCGGATTCGCGACATTTTCTGTAAGTTTTTTGCAGTAGGCTTCAGCCAAAACTAGTTCCGAAACATCTTGTTTGAGTGCTAGTGCCCGGAAAGGGTGACGCTGTTGGGGTGGTGTCCGCAAGCTCCGTGCTAGGTTGTATATCTGAGAGAGAGGCCTGCGTGGATCTAAAGTTACGCAGTGAGCCCTCCAACGGCGTCTAGCCAGTTTGTCTAGGCGACGTTTTATACGTTTCTGTTGGCGTCTCGCTTTGCGCATATCTTCAGGGTCGTGTGTTTTTCTAGCCTTTCGCTCGTATCTTCTTCGAAGTGCACGAAGTCGTTCATACTCTGCATCGATGACAGGGTAGGTTCGAGGCAAGTTATATGTTTTCGTGGATTGCTTCACAACTTCTTCAATACCATGAAAGAACTCCTCGTTACTGTCAAATGAATCACACGCGTTTTCAATTTTAATTTTAAAGAGAGACCAATCGGTGCGCCTAATTGGGGAGGATTTATTATTTGACCCGAATCCCTTGAGGAGAGTGTAGGTTGGAATGTGGTCACTGCCATGGCATTCGATGTCTGCGAACCACGTAACAGAATGCGAAAGCCCTACGCTAGCAAATGTCAGATCCAAGCAGCTACTCACTGTAGTTCCACGGAAAAAAGTAGGACTTCCATCGTTCAGCAAAAAGAGGTCATGCTGATGGGTAAGTGTCGCAAGTGAGGTGCCCCGGATAGTTGTCTTCACACTTCCCCATAAGGGGTGATAGGCGTTAAAGTCCCCCGTTAAGATGTGCGGAGGAGGAGTGCTTTCAATAATAGAGTTAATACGTAGGGTGTTAAACTGAGTATTTGGCGGAATATACGCCGCGATTATGGTGAATGTGCAGCGATCGTTTTTGGCAGTCAACGCTACGTACTCGTTGTTAGCGTCAGGTGGAAGTGCGTGAGAAATATAGCTAAGGTCCTTCCGAACCGCGACTAGTACTCGGCTTGGAGCTGTACCTCGCGTCGAGTAAAAAACCTCGTAACCCGATAGACGAAAATCACTAGCAATGTTTGATTCCGACAAGGCTATGACAGGAAATCGGTACTTATGGCAAAATTGTCGAAAGTCAGATAGTCGGCTGCGGAGACCCCTTGCATTCCATTGGAAAATGGTTGCCTGTGATCGAATTTGCTCTACTGATAACATATGTAGGCTAGGAGGGAGGGCTTGGACAGAGCATAAGGTCAACCAAAATCAAAATAGTAAGCGCGATGCTTTGAGACGCCGTGCCTTAAATACCTTGTAAGAAAAATCTTTGCAACACAACATTAAAAAAAAAAAAAGTGTGGTAATACATATATGGTGAGAATCGGTAGTTGCCTTGGAGCAAAAATGCCTCCTTGAAAGCCAGAGTGTTAGCTTGTGAATCAAAATTACAGTAAGAAAATTCGTAAAAAAAAAAAGTCACGAAAGTTATGTGCATTTCCCTGTAGTCGGGGGTTCCCTGAGGTCTGTTTTTCTAGCGATTGAAGCGTAACATGACCAGTGTTCGTTTCTTCGGGTGAGGCGAGAGTGGTAAAACTTCAGAATATCCTTACAATAAAGGACTCTAACGAAAGGATCGCTTCAATCGCGTGATGAAACGTTGACGTCGATGGGATCGTTTTCAATATTTGACGAAGAGCGGTGAATACCAGTGGTATTATGGTTTTGAATAATGATGTAGTACCTGTTTCCCCAGCCTGGTTTGGTGCCGAGGTACGCGAATCGGAAGGCCCGTGTGAAGTGATGTCTTTGATGTTCTGTTTTTCCCAAAAAGATGGTTTTCGTGCTTCTTTGAGTGCGGCTGTTGTAGTAGTCGCTACAGCTCCAGGATCGTCACCTTTGTTCTCCAGGTTCTTAAGACGACGGTACTCCTGAGCATTTAGTGACGGCACACTATTGGTGGTGATTCTGGACGCTGGTTTGTTACCTTCAGCCGTTTCCTTGTTTGCCTGATGTTTAGCGTGTACGGCATATTTTGCCTCGCGAAAAGTGGTGTTGTGTTCTAGCCGATATCTTGTAACTTCAGTCTCTCTCACCTTGACTGGGCACTCGGCTGAGTTGGAAGCGTGCTGTCCTTGACAGTTCACGCAGCTGGGATTGGCTTCACACTCGCCTTCGTGACGCAGTCCACATCGATAGCATAATTGAAACTCTGCTGTGCACGCAGCTGCAATATGGCCGAACTTGTAACATTTGTAGTACTGCAAGGGGCGTGCTCGGTAGGGAATCACCTCAGTTCTTACAAGCCCCACTTTGACGTGTTGAGGAGCTACTTTCCCTGTGAAGGCGACTCGCACTACGGGTGAGGTCTTTCCAAGTCGCTTCACCTCTGCTACGCCAATGGATGACTGCAGATGTGTTTTAATGTCGTGTTCTGTGCAGTCTGGGTCAATGTCTCGCAGAATGCCAAAACAGTTTGAGCGATCTCTCGGAAGAAAGGCTCTGACCGGTACTGTGCAGAGCTTGGACAGCTTGAGAAGCTCTCCTTTAAAAAGAGGTCGTTTCACATCAACTGCGACAATGTTCCGCGCTTTGTTAATCCGGACCACACTCACCATGCCTGGAGCAACGTTGTTCAGGTAGTCTGTCAGCTTGAGTTTGCTGAGCGATTCGACTTTGTGGTTCTCAGTCGGGATGTACAATACAGTGCACCCAACTTGTAGGTTGCCTTCACCCTTGAGAGATGAAGCATGACACCGTTGGTCCGTCTTACGCCTTTTCTTTCCCTGAGCAGTTTCGAATTCATCGTCGTCGGGCAGCATGTCGTCGTCGTCGCAGGCAGACACGATCGTAGAGGAAGTGCAAGTCATTGCATCTGCGGTTGGTCCTTTGGGCGGAATTTCATAGCCGTCTTTGAAAGACGTCCCCGAATCTGCCATGTCTTGCAGGGCGGCGAGCATCAGTTGGTCTGTTGATTCAGTGTTCATTTTTGCAGGAAGCTTGGCCTCCCTGAAGGGGGCCCTGCTCGAAGAAAGGTCCGATACTTCTCTGCTGTTATGTAATCGGTGAATACGAAGTGCAGGCCTGCTATTTAGCAAATATTTGGTTATATCTCAGAAGACACAGATAAAATTACCAGATGCAGTGTCGTCGTCGTCGTCCTTTTCCACTGCTCGAAATGTAAATTCACTAGGCCAGGTACTTACAAATGATACTAGGCGATTTAAATTAGATAAATCAGATAAACTAGAGCATTGCCAAATGCGCCATGGGAAACACATGTCTCGCTTGTTTTTGAAATTTCAATTTCTTTATAAATGATAACTTATTAAAAAAACGTTTTTTTTTTGTTTTTTTTTTACGTTTCAACGTTTGATAAACTCGGCTAAAGCGTTAATATTAAACAAGTGCAAAAATCATAAGAGGGTCCCTTGACAACCGTTCTTGAACACGCAACTAAAAGCACAAAACAAGAAAAAGAAAACAGTCGATTGTGATTACACCTAAAGTCCCTAGATAAGAGCTTACTACAATAGCGACATTCTTTGAAGCGCCGACTGCGTGACTGTACAGGTTTTAAAGGGATAATGAACCAAGGAGTTTAGTGTCCGTAATAAGTGGCGCACCTTCTTTCCACGAGCCAGCAGCCGCCGGTGTGCGCGAGCACACGCAACGAAAATGACGTCAAAGGCCTCCATTCGCGCTTAAGAGGAGAGTGAAATGCATGGGCTTCGGGCCAAAGGAGAATAAAGACAGACTTTTCATCTCTACAACTGAAAGCTACGTGCTTGTTAGACCAATTAATCGCTTACCTTTTACGCCAGACACCACTGTGTAGATGAAAAACTTGTCTTTATTGTCCTTTGGTCCGAAGCCCTTACATTTCACTGTCATCTTAACCGCGAATGGAGGTCTTTGACGTCATTTTTCTTGCGTGTGCTCGCGCACACCGACGGCTGCTGGCTCGTGGAAAGAACGTGCGCCACTTATTATGGACACTAAATTCATAACTGAACTGAATGGAGCCATTTTGTTCCAGCGTAATGTGTTTTGTCATTTCTATTGGCTGTCGTTACTTGCAAAACAAAATTTCGTCAAGGGACTTTAATCACACCTGCTTCCCTGGAAGTAATGTCTGACACCATAAATTGACTACAGGACATCCCAAGTAATCGAACGATTGCTTTCTTATCGTGTCTTATCCGATACAGTCACCCTCGTGGTTTTTTATCACGTTACGCAATCGCGTTACTGCCCAGGTCAAAGCCAGCGTCCACCGTTGGTGACAAATTAAAACATCAGAAGATACTTCCTCTCCAGCTCGCGTTTTCTGAATTTGACAGCACTTCTCGCGCGCGTAGCCAAAGCCTGGTGGAAAGCAAGAGGAACGCGTACTGAATTCTTGGTCTGTCACCGATTATCTATCGTATCTGGTTACATTTTCCGCTCGCGTGACACATTTTTAAATCCTTTCTCACATTTCTAGACAACGGAATGTGCGATTTTTTTTTTTTAATACCAGACAAAGCAACGAGAAAACAGCTGGATTGATTTTCAACGAAACCACCCATATAGTAAACATAGCACACACACTAGTATTCTGGACAAAACACAACGCAAACACCGCGTTGAACTCACAACTCTATTTTGTATTTCGTCTTTGTTTTCCTCTACGGCTACACGGTTTCTGTAGACGTACAGAGGAGCTGTGTAGACGTACACAGTTGCACCATGCTAAGCAGGCGTGGTAGCCAAATGACCAGGGAGATCATTGAAGCCGAACATATCGTTAGGCTTGACGATAAGCGAGTTAGTTCACCTGGCCACAAAGATATACAATTGCGGACAATTTTGTGTATTGGTTTAATAGACGCCGAGGAAAACAAAAAGAAAGAAATACAAAATAGAGTTGGGAGTTCAGGGCGGCGTGCGTGTCGTGTTTTGTCCTAAATACTAACAGTGTGTGCTATGTTTGCGCTGTGAAGTCGGTCTATTACCTCAACAAGTAATGAAGGAGTCGGTACAATCACTCCTTAAGAAAAGTAACAAAACAGACGCGAAGTTACATCCATTATCTCGCCCTCTCCACCCGCGAAACAAAGGTACCACATAAAATACCGAAACAGATAAACAAAAAAGAAAGAGGGACACGAACGAAACGAGTATTGAAAAACAACTCAGTATACATATTTCGTAGTAGAGACCTATTACCTCAAAATAAAATAAATAAGTCGGCATGACTCCTCGTTGAAAAAAAAAAATTATAACCTATGTTTTTATTCATTAAAGTAACTTATCACATTCCCTCGCGACGCGTTTTGCACATAACGCGGTACACCATTCAATTTTACACTGACAGATTGAAAACGGCAGTCCATCGCACGCCTCCAGCACGCGCCAGTTGCCTTCCGTCGTGTTTCGGCCGCACGTGGGCGTTCGAGGCTCACGAGACGGGTTATCGAAGGCAGGAAAGCTCGCGCCGGAGGCAGCACAACTCAAGGACCTCTCTGCCGTCCTCATCCTGTGAGTCCCTATATAGTATAGACTCACGAGTTACGATAGTAAGTAATTATTAAGCCGGCATGCCCACTCATTCAGAAAAGTAACCATACCTCTGTCTCTATCCACGTCAGTAGCGACTCCTATTGCGCGCCAAGGATTCGTTTCCACGTCCGCCCATATCGCTCACCCTGACGAGCCCGACGTGATGCGTGGAGCCGAAGTTCATCGACGCCAACTCGAAGAGCGGCGTACCGGGGACACTCGTCGGGGTACCGGGGCTCGTCGGGGTCCCCGGTCTGCTCAGGCTCTCCCAGGGCCGAATCCCCGACGACGCAAACACGGCGTCCGGCAGACTCTCCGTACTCCCCACGGGCGTCGAGCTGTTCGACAGGCTTCCCAGGGTGCGACGGATGAGCCCGATCGCCTTGCGCCGCACTCCTCGAAGCCGCGGACTCAGCGGGCTCAGGGGCGCCCCTCCGCCACCGCTGCCGGACGGCCCGTGCGAACCGCAGCCCGTGTTCCTTCGGAACGACATCTGGTCGATGTGTTGTCTCGTTCACGCCGCGGACTGCAGAGATGGGCGACGCGCAGTGATAGCCTCAGCGTCGACGCGTCGACTGCCGCGACGGCATTCCTCGAGTGTCGCCCGGCGTCTTCGTCTCGTCGGCAATCTTCCGGTGCTCCAAGCAGCAAAGCCGCGCCGCTGACAGCCCCCAAGGCTCACACGGGTTTTCGTCAACGAGGAAAGGAAGGGAGGGACACCGTGGCACTCTGCGGCGCTTGTCGAAGAAAAACAAAAATCCCGCGGTGCGTGTCGGCACGAGTAGAAGTCACACCCAGATGTCGAAGAACGCGCGTTTACCACGGGATCGAGTCCCGCCACCAGAGGCGTTTCTCCCCAGGCAAAAGCGAGACACGGTACACCTGGGACCGTAGACACAGTGCGAAACGTGGCGGGACTGTCGAGAAACTTCGGACACGAGGACAGCGCACTTTTCGGGACAAACACAGCGCGGGAGAACCAGCAGCGGCGACGAGGCGGAGCGGGGAACCAGATTGTTCTTGGCGCGTGTCGCGTCGTGGCTTATTGCTCTCCTCGGCGGCTGACGTCAGCGCCCAACAGAAAAACGCTGCTTCGAGGGGGTACGATTGCCGACGGAAAGCGGCCAGGAGGAGAGCGTGATCCCTCGCAGGGACGTCCCAAGGAGGCCTCGCAGCGTGGCCCAACCAACACAGCGTCGACGGCGGCGAGCGTGCCGGTCGGTGGACGACCGGAAACGAAGACCTTCTTCGGTCCTGGGCGAGAGCGGGGGAACCAGGCAACACAGCCGCGGCGCTCGTGCTGGAATCCCGTCTGCGAGCACGCGAGCCGACCCCCCTCCAACACACACGCCGGCACGACCACTTGCGCGTCAAGGACGCACCGCAGGAGACGGCGGCACGGCAAGCAACCCACGCCGCGTGTGGAAACTCCCGACTCGCCGAGTGATCCGTCCGCTGGACTCGCCTCCTCCTCACCAATCTATGCCGTGTCCAGAAGTCACCACAGGTGGTAAGCCAGGTCAACAGATCATGCGGTTCTGGTCGGGCAGTACGACGCGTCAAGCTGAAGGGGGAGTGACTCCTGGAAACTGACGTGACGGCGGGCTGGGCGGGCGGCGGAGGCGGCGGCTTCACCTCACGGCACCACGCGCGTCACCGAATACCGGCACCACGCGCGTCACTGAACACCGCCACACCGCAGCTGCGTGTTAATATTTTTTTGTATCTCCTCGTACGCGCCGTACACGCGGTCGCACCTGGCGCGGTCGTCTGGCAACAGCGTACAGCTCCCTTTCCACTTGTAGCTCGTATTTTTGTTGTTTTGTTTTACCCGTACCACTTCGGACAGTCGGTCGGAGGCAAGGTCGATGAAATACGTGATGCGGGCCCGCCTTCGGCCTTCACACTTGCATTTTCCACAACGCGACAGTGGGGGTTTCCCGGCGATTTTTCTTTCTCGCTTTCCCCAGAAGAGCGCGCCGGCGAGCAGATGGAAGGGCAGTGCCGGTACTCCTGGGCAGCCACGCGAGATGAGAGATGCGGAGCACCCCTTCTCGCTACCCTCGGCCCCCAAAGCGGCGTGGTACCAGCAACGCTCACCAGGGCAACGTGCACAAAAGCGCAGCCACGGCGGCGCCATCTCTCGGGTCGACGGCGACCTGTGGACGGCGACGACTCACGCGCGGGCGCTTTAAAAATGGCGGGTGGCCGCAGCTGATAAAGATCCTCCCACAAAGGAAAGCTTTACTAAAGCTCTCGATGGACAGATTTCTCTCCGAAGCTGAACCCCACCCAATCCAAGGAGACGCAGCAGTCGTCTAAGTACAGAGTTCTGCATCAGCTCTGCTCCATAATTGAATATTGCCACGCGCGTCGGCGAGCGACCGCGTGCGTGGCCGAGTGGTTACCGCGCTTGACTGTCGCGCGGAAAGTCAAGGTTCGATTCCAGTCAGTGGAATGTTCTTTTATTTATTCTTTCACATTACGTTCTCGTGAGTTCGAGATCATTCTCATCTGATCGAGTTCCGAATGTTCTAGTCGTCGAACGTTCTAGGCCGATTGTTCCAGAAGCCAACGCGCGTACATAAGGGGCTCCGCGTGGCGATCTGCAGTCAGTTTTCGCCTTAGCGTTCGACTCTGCTGTCACGCCGACTTCGACGCCCGCGACGCTCTGCTTTCTTCTGTTCTCTTCTGTTATCGTTTTTTCCTTTTATTTTTTTGGACACAAGTTCGCCCCATTAAAAGTTTAGTTTCCTCAGTTAGTTTGGCCTCATCAATTGTCATTCGTGACATTTTGGTGGAGGTGCTGGGTAGCGCATTCTATGCCCGTTGAGCGTACCCCTCCGAAGACATCACGGCCAAGCGACGTGCTCAGCCCCGGAAGGCTACTCTTCGTCGAAGACGCCGAAGCCCGAAGAAGTCGTCGTATCAGAGGTCAGTCCCCTGAATTGGGTCTGCTGCCGGACAAGCCCAGGCCGAAGAAGACGAGGATGGCCAACCAGTCGCAGACCCCGGCCGCTCCTACCTTCATCTACCTGCCCGTCGCACCCCGGACTCCGACGCCTTTCCACGGGGACGCATACGAAGACATCGAGGACTGGCTGCAACACTACGAACGGGTAGCCCGCCACAACGGATGGACGGCTGAGCAGTGCCTCCAGAACGTCTACTTTTCGCTTGAAGGCACTGCAAAGCACTGGTTTGAAAACCACGAAGCCTCCTTCACCACATGGGAGTCCTGCGTCGCCGAACTGAAGCGGAAGTTCCTTAACCATTACCGTCGCCAGCGAGCAGAGGACCTACTACAAACAAGGGTGCAGGGCCCCAACGAAAGCGTTACCAGCTTTGTTGAGGATGTCCTGCGTCTAAGTGCCCGAGCCGATCCGGAGGCCGCCGAGGAAAAGAAACTTCAAGTCCTCATGCGTGGCGTCAAGGCAGAAATTTTCGGAGGCCTGGTCCGCAATCCCCCGACGACAGTTGATGCATTTGTGAGTGAAGCCATCAACACCGAGCGCGCACTGACGGCCCGAGCAAGCCACTACCACCGAATTGCCGGCGCGCCAGCTGCTCCAACTGTCGCTGCTTCCCTTTTGGACCTGAATACCAGCGGTGTCGACAGCCTTCGGGAGATCGTCCGTGAAGTCGTCCGGGAAGAACTCCGCAAGATACTTCCCGCTGCGGATCGCCCATCCTCACTGTCGCTCGCCGAAGTCGTCCGGGAGGAAGTTCACCGAACCTTCCAACCTGAGGTTCCGATCAACACGACGACTCCAGAGGAACCGACTTTGAGCTACGCCGCCATGGCCCGACGACCGCTGCAAGCTAACCGCCAGACCACGGCGCCACCCCGACGAGACCCTCTGATGCCTCTGTATCCTCGACGCCAGGAAGGACAAGTCCAGGACGTTCGCCCGGAGCAACCCTCGCCGAGGAAGACCGACGTGTGGCGAACGGCCGACCGACGTCCGCTCAGCTACCACTGCGGGGAAGCCGACCACATCTACCGCAGCTGCCCCTACCGTCGACTTGGGCTGCGTGGTTTCCACCCGAACGACCCACGCCCGAGGTACGGCGAACGCCCTCGCGATATCGTGGAGTACCTTCGACGCTCGCCCTCTTCAGTGCCGTCTCTCCGCCGTGAATCTCGCTCGCCGTCGCCACGACGTTCAGCGTCTCCAGCGCCACGACCCCGCCGAGAGAGCCTGTCTCCCCTGCGTCGCCGGGAAAACTAGGCGCGGCAACGCCTGGAGGTGGCGTTGCCGAAGACGACCGAAGTAAAGAGCCTCCAAGAACGACGGAGCGCTCCCACTCTCACGACGCTGCGCATCGCAACGACGCTCCTGCTTCGGTGTCCAACAACCTCAACGTTATCATCGACGGCCACGACGCGACGGCACTCGTCGACACCGGAGCAGACTACTCCGTTCTGAGTGGGAGGCTCTCCCGCCGCCTTCGAAAAGTCATGACGCCGTGGGATGGACCTCAAATACGAACCGCCGGAGGACACCTCATTACACCAGTCGGGAGATGCACTGCTCGCGTCGAGATCCACGGCGAGACGTGCCCTCTGAAGTTCGTCGTTCCACAAGACTGTTCCAGAGACGTCATTCTCGGCATGGACTTTTTGTGTGAATACGGCGCCGTCATCGACCTTGGTGAGAACAGATTGACGCTGCGCAAGCCTGTTCCGCCTGCAGCGAAACCCCAAACAGCGTCAGCCGCCATCCGAGTCGCTGCCGACCACGTGAACCTGCCGCCGCGATCAAGTGTTGTCGTACCCGTCGTGACCGATGCAGCTACCTGCGGCGAAGTTGTTCTAGAAGGCAACCTTCAATTGCTTCTGGAAAGAGGAATAGGCGTTTTAAGAGGAGTGGCTGAACTTCAGGATGGGCGCACCGTGGTCCTCGTGACGAACTTTCGACAAGAAACGCAACACCTCACGAAAGGTGCCGCTGTAGGCCACGCCGAGGAACTTCGGAACTCCGCCGAAATCGCCGCCATTACTGACGAATCCTCGCCACCTAAACAAGACAGTACGTCGCTAGCGCAGCTCGACATTGACCCTAAGCTTCCGGGCCCGAAACGACGGCAGCTGAATAACCTCCTCGCCGAATACCGCGACTGCTTTGCGACGACGTCGAAGGTGCGCCAAACCGCCGTGGCGAAGCACCGCATCGTTACCGAGGACGACGCGCGCCCTGTACATCGATCGCCGTACAGAGTTTCCGCTAAAGAAAGGGAGGTGATCCAGGAGCAAGTTCAGGAGATGCTGAAGGATGACACAATCCAACCTTCAAGCAGTCCGTGGGCCTCTCCAATCGTGCTGGTTAAGAAGAAGGACGGAGCGCTTAGGTTCTGCGTCGACTACCGGCAGCTGAACGCGGTTACGAAGAAAGACGTCTACCCACTCCCCCGCATCGACGACACTCTAGACCGGCTGCGCCACTCTCGATATTTCTCATCGATGGACCTTAAGAGCGGCTACTGGCAGATCGAAGTCGACGAACGGGACCGAGAAAAAACAGCCTTCGTCACGCCGGATGGACTGTACGAGTTCAAGGTTATGCCCTTCGGATTATGCACGGCGCCAGCAACTTTCCAGCGTGTCATGGACACCGTACTGGCAGGGCTGCAGTGGCAGAGCTGTCTCGTCTACCTTGACGACGTCGTAGTATTTTCAACTGACTTCGACGAGCACTTGCGACGACTCCGAGCTGTTCTCCAAACCATAAAGACCGCCGGACTCACCCTCAAGCCGTCAAAGTGCCGGTTCGCCTATGATGAACTGAAATTCCTAGGTCACGTGGTTAGTAACGAAGGCGTCCGTCCAGACCCCGAGAAGACTCGCGCCGTCGCGGCATTTCCAGCGCCCACAGACAAGAAGGCTGTGCGAAGATTCCTTGGTCTTTGTGCCTACTATCGACGCTTCGTTCGGGATTTCGCAAGGATTTCCGCACCGCTCACTAAACTCACGAAGGACCCCGAGAAGTTCGAATGGGCCGAGGAGCAGCAGCACGCATTCGACGAGCTGAAGCAACGACTCCAGACTCCTCCTGTTCTTGGACACTTTGATCAAGAAGCGGAAACCGAGATTCATACGGACGCAAGTAACAAAGGACTAGGCGCGGTACTGGTTCAAGTGCAAGAAGGCACCGAGCGAGTCATCGCCTACGCGAGTCGAACACTGTCCAAAGCGGAGAGAAATTACTCCACGACTGAAAAGGAATGTCTTGCGGTCGTCTGGACGATCACGAAGTTTCGCCCGTACTTGTATGGGAGCCCTTTCCGCGCTGTCACGGACCACCACTCGCTCTGCTGGCTTGCGAACCTAAAGGACCCGTCCGGACGTCTCGCTCGATGGAGTCTCCGACTGCAGGAGTTCAACATGACTGTGGTCTACAAGTCAGGCCGCAAGCACAGCGACGCCGATTGCCTGTCCAGAGCCCCTGTCGAGACATCTGCCGGTAGCAGCGACGACGATGACGACGAGTGCTTCCTTGGCGCAGTGAACACCGACGACATGGCGCGACGTCAAAGAGACGATCCTGAGTTGCGCGCGCTAATCGAGCACCTCGAAGGACGAGGGGGTACTGTCCCCCGTGTCTTCTCGAGAGCCCTGCCGACTTTCGTCCTCCGACAAGGTGTACTTTACAAGGAGAACTTCGGAGGCAACAGTACGCCGTGGCTGCTGGTAATCCCTACCGACCTTAGAGCGGAGATCTTCCAAGCCTGCCACGACGACCCGACGTCCGGACACCTTGGTTACAGCCGTACGCTGACCTGAATTCGTGAAAGGTATTACTGGCCCAAGCTGCCGAAGACCGTTCATTTCTATACACGGTCGTGCCACGAGTGCCAGCGACGCAAGAAACCGCCGACGAAGCCGGCAGGTCTCCTGCAGCCGATTGCTCCCCCGAGTGCACCGTTCCAGCAGATCGGAATAGATCTACTTGGTCCTTTCCCACCATCGACGCAAGGAAACAGATGGATTATCGTCGCCACAGACTATCTCACGCGGTACGCCGAAACGAAAGCCCTTCCTGCAGGGACTGCTGTGGAAGTCGCCAAGTTTTTTATCGAGTCCATCGTCCTCCGGCACGGCGCTCCCGAAGTTCTGATCTCAGACCGAGGATCATCGTTCATCGCCCAGCTGACGCAAGAAATTCTTCGTCTCAGCCACACCAGCCATCGGCGCACCACTGCGTACCACCCACAGACCAACGGGCTGACGGAGAGACTCAACAAGACCATCGCCGACATGATCTCTATGTACGTTGACGTGGAGCGCAAGACATGGGACGAGGTGTTGCCGTACGTCACATTTGCCTACAACACGGCCGTGCAAGAGACCACCGGGGTCACACCCTTCCAACTGGTTCATGATCGCAAAGTAACGACAATGCTGGACGCGATGTTACCCCACGAACCGGCTGTCGACGGAAGCGACGACGCCCAGGTGGTTGCACAACGGGCAGAAGAAGTCCGCCAGCTCGCCAGACACCGTATTCAAGCCCAACAACGTGTCGACACTAACCGCTACAACCTTCGTCGTCGGGACGTCCACTTCCAGTCCGGAGACAGGGTGTGGGTGTGGACACCGATCCGCCGCCGTGGTCTCAGCGAGAAACTCCTAAAGCGCTACTTCGGGCCCTACAAAGTACTTCGTCGACTCGGGGATCTGAACTATGAGGTGATGCCCGACGGAACACGGACTTCATCACGTCGCCCTCCACGTCCGGAAGTTGTCCACGTCGTGCGCCTCAAGCCGTACTACGCGCGATAAGACTGCGAACTGTGATTTTGTGCAACACTTGATAGGATTGTGTTTTTCCAGCCTCAATTTTTTCCCATTATATTTGTCTTGCTTAGTTTTGTTTCCTTTCACATGGCATCGAGACGATGCCTTTTAAAGGAGGGAGTAATGCCACGCGCGTCGGCGAGCGACCGCGTGCGTGGCCGAGTGGTTACCGCGCTTGACTGTCGCGCGGAAAGTCAAGGTTCGATTCCAGTCAGTGGAATGTTCTTTTATTTATTCTTTCACATTACGTTCTCGTGAGTTCGAGATCATTCTCATCTGATCGAGTTCCGAATGTTCTAGTCGTCGAACGTTCTAGGCTGATTGTTCCAGAAGCCAACGCGCGTACATAAGGGGCTCCGCGTGGCGATCTGCAATCAGTTTTCGCCTCAGCGTTCGACTCTGCTGTCACGCCGACTTCGACGCCCGCGACGCTCTGCTTTCTTCTGTTCTCTTCTGTTATCGTTTTTTCCTTTTATTTTTTTAGACACAAGTTCGCCCCATTAAAAGTTTAGTTTCCTCAGTTAGTTTCGCCTCATCAATTGTCATTCGTGACAATATACCATATTTCCAGAAACAATCTATGGGCGTCGAATAAACAAATCCTTTAGAAAAATTACGTTTTGAAATATTTTTTCAACTCTCAATATTATCGTGGGTCATAGAACGCAGTACGTTTGCATCGTAGTGGGAGTGAGCAATAAACGTCGCGGCTAAGTTTCGCTGCATTTGCACGTTTTGTCCGTTGTCTTTGTTCCTGAGTTTTCGTGTTGTTAAACCTTCTTTCTGATTGGACTTTCCATGTCACAGATTGCCACGAATCTTCCGAACAATTTTTCGTATCTATTCCGGCTGCCGTACGATACTAAGCAGTAGGGTCCCGATGTTTTTTTTTTTTTTGTTTTTTTTTTTCTTAATCGTTAATCCAAATATTTATCTTGCTCCACTGGGGAAGAAAGGTCGGGATCCCGTTATCCATATCGTCACCTGCTCTTGGCATAGAACTTCATTCCAAGCATCCAGCAGTGTATAGAACGCTCCAATGATCGCCTCCTGGGCCGGTTTGCCCATCTTGCGGCCGCGGCTGCGGCTGCGGCCAAGAGGGATTTTTTTGTCACGTGACCTGTGGACAATGTCACTTGAGGACAATGAAGTACCTAGCGTCCCTGCCTAATGGCGGAGAAATCTGTATCGCTTCAAGCACAAAAGCTTAATTTCGCTCGCAGAAACTGACTGCAGGAACTTTCAACTGGAGTCCAATTGACCGCCCCTTTATACTGTAGGAGCGGCAGGTAAAGTTCCGGCCAGGGAGGGTAAATATGAGCCAAAATAAAGAACAAACCACGCAAGATAAAAGCGGTTGCAGTACATTTATATACCTCCGCCAGCGTCGGCGGCTCGCGCCTTCTGTTGTGGTCGAGAGATTAGAGCGTCGGCGAGTTAACGCGCTAATCCAATCGTTTCATAAAATCCATAAAAAAGGAAACCAAGGTAACAACATCGGTATGGCTTTCACACCAACGGAGCCGAAACAAGCATCCTTTCCCCAGCAACTACAATTTTATGTGTTTTTAAATATACAACGATCTTGCTACGACTCCTTTCAATAACAGTAAACGCCTATTTAGTACTAATAAAAACTGCAGTTGTGACAATTAAAAAAAAAAAACTTCCACAAAATAAGCAATAAAAAAAAAAAGACTAGCAGCTCTGGATGCATTGATTGAGCGAAATCCTACAGGCAAGGCAGCAAGTCAAACGTCTGAGAAAGTAGTAAAACCGAAATAAAAGAGATCATACTTTTACTTGCATGGAATGTGATAAAAGGTATATTTTTATTCTTTACATTTTGCTGTGGCAATTGTTTTGTAATATTTAACACATTACTCGTTGAATTTTAGTTAGAATAGCAGACGATCTCAACTGAATTTAAAAATAAATCAGGGGTCGACATCGCAAACCATTTCTCTAATGCAAACACCTAAAATTACTTTGGATCAACAAATGAAATTCATTAGAGCAGTTGGAAAACGGAAACAACAAATTCTAGAGAAATTCAGCAGCACAGTTACCTGGCGAACGAAGAGACGGGCATGCGAAGATCTTTTCAACTTTCCGCGGAGTGTACGGCAGATGCGGGAGGCGTGGCGGAAATAGGTAAAGAAAGCCAGAGACATGTATGTGCTCTTCCGAGGTCATGAACAACGAACTGGTGAGTCAGAACTACCCGCCCAATGATTTTATAGAGCTTATAGGGCCTTGTCTACATTCTTAGTGGGAGTGCAGTCAAATACAAAAAAAAAGAGAGAGTTTCTGGCGTTATATGAACCCGGGACTTTCACGCCGCGACGAGAAGTACCGACGCTCTAACCTCTCGACCACAACAGAAGGCGCGAGCTGCCGGCGCTGGCGGAGGTATATAAACATACTGCAACCGCTTTTATCTTGCGTGGTTTTTTCTTTATTTTGGCTCATATGTACCCTCCCTGGCCGGAACTTTACCTGCCACTCCTACAGTATAAAGGGGCGGTCAATTGGACTCCAGTTGAAAGTTCCTGCAGTCAGTTTCTGCGAGCGAAATTAGGCTTTTGTGCTTGAAGCGATACGCATTTCTCCGCCATTAGGCAGGGACGCTAGGTACTTCGTTGTCCCCAAGGAGCTGGTCACGTGGCAGAAAAATCCGTCTTGGCCGCAGCCGCAGCCGCGGCCGCGGCCGCAAGATGAGCAAACCGGCCCTGGGCGCTGCCATCTTCGTCTACCGGGCCTACGAAACGCATGCCGGGCACAGAAGTTTTCTCTGAACGTCAGACGCCGTGCACGCGTCCACGGCCCATGCAGTGGCTCGGTTTTTTTTTTCTTCTCGGCGATACGCGCCTCCGACATAACACCGCTAAGGTGGCGCTGCTGTCGGCGCAGCCGCAATAAATCTTTAGACATATAACTACATGTTAAATAAATGTTAAAAAAAAACAACGGCTAGGTGGCGCAAGCCGCCGCCCAATTCAGAGGGTTCAGCCTCATCCATCCAGCGCGAACGTAGACGCTTCACGAGAATCTGGTTTCTGCGCACGCGCAGTGCGGCAGAACACGACCTTGTTTCCCGACAGCGTGTTAGTCTACTACGTAGTAGACGTATATAGAGCTTTCTACTCACGGCTGCGTGGTGCCTGTAGATGAGGGCGGTGTGGTGGTCCAGGGAGTCCAGCGACCGCTGCTGCGTCACCGAACCTCTGCGCCGCTCGGGCTCCACAGAGTGACGCCGCAACAGAGATCCTGAGCACAGAAACGACGGCAGAAAGCTCAGGCGACACGTCCCAGGCGCGCTTCTTAAAAAAAAAAAAGAAAAAAAAAATCAACGGGTGCTTGATTTTTACGGTTACGGTCAGGCGTAGGAGAGAATGTGAGGTGGAGTTGTTTTATGCTTGCTACGTTTTCGTTTACGTATTACGTAAGCCGAACGTTTAGCAGGAAACGCTTCCCTACTGAGCGGCAGAATTCCGGCCGTCCACCAGTTGCGCTAATCTCGTTTAGTAGAGACTCTACACCGTTTCGAACTTCCCAAATCCGCGGTTCAGCGTGCGACAGCCGAGCGCGCACGCGCATGTTGGCCGCTTCAGGGAGCGATCGAAGCACGCTTCATATGCTCGAACGCTGGGCACAGACCGCAAGCCCGTATATGGAACGGACCGTATACTGTGCGCGACGCTGTTAGCGCGAACACGGCTTCGGAGCTTTTTCGCGTCTTATTTCGAAAAAGGTATAGTGGCGGGCGTAAAAATGTACCACTTAGGTTAATACCAGAACTGAGCACGTTCCACCACTACAGTAGGTTTCACGACAATCCTTCAATACTGAGAAAAATAAAATAGGTAAAACCGGCGATGGCTTGCCCGCGCCAAAAGGGCCGCGCACTGCACGTCGCTGTCAATGTGACTTGCGCGAGCGCGTGTCCTGTTCCCGCGCTTCATTTCCCCGCCGTCTCGCTCGTGTGGGATGGCAGACAAAGCCCCGCGTCCAACGCCCAAGTACGAATAGGACAAAAGCGCACTGGTGCGCAAACTGATATGCCCTTAACACGCGATCCTGCAGACACCTGGATTCTTCGGAGGCGACGAGCATATCGCTCGCGAATTGCTTCGATGCCACACAATGGACGTCAAACACGTCCCGGAAGAGACGTGCATCAACGGGCGAGCCCAGAACTTCAAAAGCAGACGAACTGAAGGTCGCTCAGTGAAGAAAGCGGTCACGCCATTAATGTACCGGCCCCCACTCTTAAAAAAAAAAGGAAAGTATTTAAGTTTATTTTTCAGCAGACCGCAGAGACCGTCAATCGCGGCGAAGACTAGGGAGGTCCCAGCGAATCCCGAAGCTGATAATCCGATTATACTTGTTATCACCTCAAAAACCATAGTGAAAAAAAAAAAAAAATATGTCCCGCTCCCAAGGAAACATTACGGATAATTTTGATGCGATAGCATTATTAAGGCACAAAAACAGTTTCCCCGCTAAATTTAGCGGAAAAACTGAAGTCTCGACTTATGCAGCAATTCAGTTCCCCCTCTAAATATAGGGGAACATTTGACGTCACAGATAACTGTACGCCCCCCCCCCCTCCAACCCGCGGCCCCCGCCCCCCCCCCCCCCCCTTTTCCCTTCTGCTAAAAAATAAATTGTGTTTCAGTTCTTGGTCGTCGAGACCGAACACCAGCCCGTGTGTGCAACGATAAATGCTGTCGCATTCATAGATAATCACCCCATCACTACTGTGTATTGTTTTTTTTTAAATTATTATTAGGAAGTTTGGGGCACAAGTGAATATCAAAGTTGGAGGTGAGAACGCAGGTTTCAGTCGAACGTTACTGAAAGTATAAACAAAAAGGACAAACTAAACGACACGTCGTTCATACCGCTAGTTAAAAGTTGTTCTTCAAAACTTTAAATCGCACAGCTTTTCAATAAGCCGAATGAGTCCTTCAATACGTGTTTAATTTAATATAAGATTAGGAAAACATCCTCGTTTTTATTGGAAGAAGAAAGTTCCGAAAAATTCCATGTCTAAATTCCGACTAATATTCAATATGAACTAAAAATAAAAACTATTCGATATCCTAGAAGAAACATCTCTCTCAAGAAAAAAAGAAACAAAAACTCGAATGCAATATTTGGCAATCGAGATTTCTCTTTCCAAGAACACACATGAAAGGAATCGCATCATTTAATAAAAAAATAAATGACTGAAAAAAAAAATTCGGCAGACACATTTAAAGGAATTCTAAAAAGAAAAAAAAAATATATATATATATATTTTTTAAAAGTCTGGTTGAAACACGCGTGTCAAAAAAAAAAAAATATTTACGCGCAAAAAAAAAAAAACAAATAGTGCAATACTGACGTCGCGAGACACGATTTAGTGGGCAGTCGCCTCCTTTCCACTTGTTTTCTCTCTCGGCATTTCGGGCGCGTGGAGGAGAGGTGGATCGGCTTGGCCATCGCGTTGAGGCGGAGAGAGGGTATGATCATGTCGTTGAGGGGGAAAGAGTAGCTGCGTTCGATTTACATGCACCTCCTGCACCGGCGTAGAAAAGTGTAGGGGGGTGTACTTCCGGTCGAATTTCGGTACAAATACCGCAAGTACACTGCTCTACACTTTTCTGCATTGGTGCAGGAGGTGCAAGTAAATCGAACGCAGCTACTGTATGACCGTTCCGTGACGTCATGGACTTTGCGCGCAGAATTTAAAATAAATCTCGCGCCGTCAAAATTGCTCTAAAAATTTGTTTTTTCGCGTAAAATTAATTTTTCGACACGCGTGTCCCAACCAGGCTGAAAAAAAAAATTGTTTTTCTTTTTAGGGGCTTTTTAAGACTGCTTACGTATAGGAATGCGAAAGCATTCCTACACGCAGCGAATTCCTACAAGCAGCGCCCCACGCCTTCCTTTTTCACTCTGGCAGTGACGTCACGCTCCCCCACTGCGCAGGCGCGGCAAACCCCGCCGGCATCACGACGGCTTCCGTGACGAAGCATCTGTGTAGCTGCGCTTTTCTTTGTGTTTTATTTCTGAGACGCGTGCTTGATGACGTATTGGTGCGACCATCTTTCGGGCACAACGCCACCGTTTTTTCGCGTCATGGGAGAAGCAAGGATGTCGCCTCGAAAGGAAATCCCCTATTGAAACCCCACACTGGAACTCGGCAGGTCATCCCTCCACGCTCACAACATTGCGCAACCACCCGTCGCAAACAGATCGCGCGTACCATAACCACCCACACGGATCGCGCTTTGCTCATCGCAACGCCCGATCAGGCAGCCAAGCAACGCCTTCCGACGGTCACGCGCGATTGGCTTGGAGTAATCTAATAAGCAGAAAGAAAAAAAGACAAAACAAAAGTTAGCTGATCACCCTTTAACATCGTAAAAACCTTTTTTTTTTTTTTTCTTTTCCGTCTTTCGGTCTTGGGTTTTCGCGACGCTGTAATACGCGTTTGGTTTCTTCGCGAGTTTTTCAGCGAGGGGAATGTGCTTCTCGCAGTAACGTTTAATGCAGCGTAAACGGCTCTGGTTTCATGATGGAAGCCGCGCCGCGCCGCGACAAATTAACAGTCGCCCAAATAGAGCAAACAAATGTCGAGAGATATAGGACCCTGTACACAATGTCACCTGCAAAAAAGAAAAAAAAATGCTCATTATTTATGCGTTGCGCGAAGTAGTTCTAACAAAACTTATTTGCCGAAGGAAAAAAAAAAAAAAGTTCTGGCGTTTGAAACGTATACGTCCTAATAAAATAACGCAAATCTAATCGAAGCTGCACCTAAAGATATTTTAATGGAGCACACTAAGGGGAAAATTTTTCTTTCGGGCTAGAGTTCTTGAGGTCAATACGAGTCTAGCTGACATGCATTCGAACGACGCAGAGGCCCGGTATCTTCAGCTTTTCAGATACTGGCGGTGCAGAGGGGCGGTAAAGTTTCTCCAGTCACGAGAGTGCAAAAACGTGACCGAAGGCGGTACTGCCATTCAGGGAGTGGCGCGGAGCTAACCCGAGAAACTCGGGGCGCCCGAGCTCGCTTCTGAATTCTTCATGTGACATAACGTACGGCTAGACGAACAGAATAATGATGCCCGGAAACAAACGACCGTCAGAAAGGAGGGCATAATACCCGCAGTTTCTCTGGCCATATCTCCGTTCTATTATTTATTCTTGATGTGTTTGGTAATCTTCTAAGCAGCTAAATGCCTTTAAAGGCACCCCCCCCCCCTTTCCATTGCTGCAATTTGTTTCCCACTATTATTATAGTTTTGGTGATAGACAAAAGTTTTTCTTTTTTTTATACCGGGTGTTTCTGCAAAGTCTTAGAAACAAATTTTTTTTCAGAGAACAAACTGTCAGCCGAAACGAGTGTAACGAATTAAAAAAACTAATTAGCTAGCTAATTGACCCAAATTGACTAATTAACTTCATTAATTAGCGCCGCTTGGTCGTCATTATCAGTGGCATGCCCAAGAAGCGCCAGAAAATCTCACTTTTCTCTTCAGAAAACCGAAGCGCAGCACATGAGGAGCGCTTTCCAGCGCTCCTTGTGCGCTGGGAAGCGCACGAGAAGTGGGTGGAGCTTTCCATTTTGTGGGTGGGGCCTCTCCCGTAGATCTTATGTTGTAACAGACTATATATCCAGTTTGAGATTGGCAGAAAGCGCGACGCCGTGCCGGTTGGAAGCGAAGCGCCGGTCTCACCGGCAAGCTGGCTTCGCGTCGAAACTGCGCGCTAAGAGGGAAAGCACGCTTTCCGGCGGCCCAGGCAGGAGCAGCGGAGCAGCTCGCTTAGCACGCGACGAGGCGAAAGCAGTTGACGAACGAGAACGACGACGATGTTTTCGAGAGACCTTTCAGAAGCGAAATAACGGAGGGTAGTCGTAAACCAGTGAAATAACTGAGCACAATACAGAACAAATTTAAAAGTGGAGTTGAATGCCGTTTCCAAGTTAGAAGACGGAAGGCAAAGGCAAGCCGGTTAAACTTTCATCGTGCATTGAAAATATCCTACACAAGGAAGCAACAAAAAGGGACCGGAAACGCGGAAGAGTGTTTATTTTCTGTCATGATACAACTTTCGTGCGTTGTGTTTTTCCGGAGTTTTCACTATGTCCCTTGCACGCGCAAGCTGAAAAGTTGCCGCTCGATAATAGGAAATGTTAGCATACTGTTACTGCAGGCTACCGTACCGAGCGGTACTGCAGCCGGGACTCCGCGCTGCCGCATCGAAGCACGCATTTAAGTGCGTGCCAGCGCTACCGTGCCCGCGGTAGCCAGCGGTAACAGTATGCTAAAACTATCGATTTACACGGTAACACGTACATTCCTGGCTTGTTGTAGCAGAGTACAAAGAATCGAAGCATAAGCTGTGTATTACCAAACAAGAAACGCTTCTAATTTTATACATTCATAAGCATGCATAGGCACAATTCACACACACACACACACACACACACACACACACACACACACACACACACACACACACACACACACACACACACACACACACACACACACACACACACACACAACCGCAACATGACAGAAAACACAGATTTACACACACACAAACAAACAAACAAAACCACAACAGGACAGAAAACACGGACAGAGGAACACCCGTGCGCACATATTTGTAGAAATTAGAAGTTCTGCAAGTTCTCAGACGACTCTGCCGAAGTCTGAGAGAACTGAAGACGCCTACGAACATGTACAGAGCGGGACACAGCGAGAACAAGCGACCACCTGACCTTTCTGTTCCTTCTCCCTCCTCCTCTCCCTCACCCCCCCCCCCCCTCTAAAAAAAAAAAGAAGAAAAAAGGATAACATCATCAACTTTAACCGTGCTGAAATGGGCTCGTTCGAGAGAACAAATTTAAGCCGTTAACACTTTGTCCTCGCCTCGTCTGAGCAAGCGTGAAACGTGAATAGATGTCGTGTTCACGTTAAACGTGTCGCGCACTGACCGCGCGACTCGTTCACAAGAAAGGTGATATCGTCGGATCTCACCCACAACTATACTGATTGTTCGGAAAGAGTCCACCTCGATCTCGCCGTGAGCTAAAGTTACGGTCTCCAACTCTTTACACGTTATAGTAGGCGTACGCTCCGTGTAGTCACTGACGTGACACAAGACGCAGGTCGATTCTTTTTAAGATGCCCTATCTCATTTCTCCAGTACGAACTCGCCGTCTTGTCTCGTACTTTGGCTTCGCGCTCGAAGCAGACAAGACGCAGTAGTGTGTTATCGAAGGTGGGAGGGGACAACTGAAAGATCTCCCTGGCGTCCTTACCTTGTCAGTAGCTAAAAGAGTGCGGGAATTGCACTAAACCTTGGTAGACATAACTTTTCGCAAAGCTATAAATGGGTTAGCAAAAAAAAAAAAAAGTACGATAAAATGAGGCAGACGGGGCGGCGCGCTTTCATCTCGTCGCACACGGCCTTTCGTTTTATATTATATTTCTTCCGAGCCGTTCCCCGTCCCCAACTCCAGGAATTCGGCGATTGCAGACTCCCCCGCACGCCGAGGCATGCCGGCAAAGCGTCGGAACCCTGACACGTCGGCAGCGAGGAAGAGCGAGAAGTTCAATCGGCGTTTACAACGTCGTAAACGGGGACGCGGGATCTTCTGAACGATGATAGCGATAGCAAGGAGAGAAAAAAAAAAAAAAAGGCAAGCGACACACACACATAAAGAAACAAAAATGTCATAGATTGCTTTCCACCCCAACGCAAACGCGAGAGCCGATCATGTACCCGTCTCCCACGTCGTACTTTTGATCCGAGAAAATATGACGCTATTGTTATGACGCAGCACAGCGACCATCCTGTCAATACTAAAATGTACATTCCTTGTCAACGGTCTGCAATGTGGACTTTGATCCTGTCTAAAGTTTCGTTACTTGTAAAACAAGGCCTTCACCGCCACTTTCGATGGGTTCTTCAATTGAAAAACGCCGAATTGTTTTCAAAAGAAAAGCTACGGGCAGCCGCCAAATATCTTATGATAGACGCCGTTCTAAGATGCCTCAGTGTTGTTGGGCGGTGCCGCTTTTTGTAATCCCCAACGCAAAAATGTTCCAAAAGGCGGGATTCATGATTAAAAACAAATACCTCCGACTTGATTAACAATACCAACAATTTATAATTAGACGTTTCGTTTCCTATGCGGGAGGCATCATCAGTGCAGCCGAACACTCGACTAAAGCAAATTGTTGTGTGGATGTTTATACAGCCGGAAGTTAGTCTGCCTCAGTGGGCGTCTGGTGTCTCAGCTGTAGATGAGCAATTTAGCCAGTGCGGTACAACCGCTAACCTGGGGTCTTTAACGTGCACCACGCAGTAGTGATACACGAACTCACGCCGGTACGATGCTCATCCAGATTGAAACGGGTAGGGGCGGGGATTGAGCCCAGGATCCTGGGTCCTGCAGCGCGAGCTTTCGCTCCACGTGCTCCGAGCTGGTGTGCGCTAGACCACTCGGCCACCGATCCCCCCTGAACACTCGACTATACTTCGTTTCACCTTATCTTGTACCGCAGCGAAGGCTAGAAGCGCGAGCTCATAGCGTTGGCAGCCGCTCTTAAGTCACGAGAGCTTGCGCCGCCGAGATGTGCCCCAGAGCAAGGAGCTCGCGCTTGTAGCCTTTCCTGCGGTACATCATAAGGTGGAACAGAGTATAGCTACCAGCAACCAAACGCTTGCTTCGTCCTTCTCTTCATCCGTAGCGCTGGTTCTGCTTACTTCTTCGTCCTTGGCATACGGGAAACATGATCATCGTCGAGAGGCATCGTCGGCTCTTGTTCCAACTTCTTTTTTCGTCCGTTATATGAATGAGTTAAATGAAAAGTTATTTCAGCATGTGGGTGTACAGGTCGGGGAGGGGGCCGCGGTTAGAATTACAGGCGGATGGGTCACTGCGAATTCACCAAGATTCCAGAAACCTTCTGGGGGCCCCACCTTTTATCCACGTGCCAGGGTCACAGCGTTCGCGAGGTCAAAAGTGTGACCAGTCGTCCAACAATGCTCCACCAGTTCAGTTTTTGATCTTGTGGCATGTGTTCCGTTCTCCACGTCTCTTCTGTGCTCTTTGAGGCGGGTACTCCGTTTGCGGCCGGTTTCTCCGATGTAACACTTGTCACAATCATGACAGTTCACTTTATATACAATACCACTTTGCGATTCAGGAGGGGTTGGATATCCTTTGGCTTCGAAATAAGGTCACATAATTTTATATGGGGTTTGAAGGTTGTTCGTATACCTAATGGAAGGAGGGACCGGCGAATAGATTCTGAGACGCCTTTTACATAAGGGATAGTCACCACGCCTGCTTTGTAATTATTAGTCGCTTTTGTTTTTCCTTGCTGCATCTGTTTGCGCGTGTTTTCAATAAATCCTTGTGAATACCCGCGCCTCAAAGGGGATCCGACAACAGTCTGAACTTCCAGTGCTCGTAAATCTGAATTTGAAGGGAAATGTTCTGATCGGCTAATTAAAGTTCTTACAACAGCTCGCTTATGTTCCACAGGGTGGTGAGAGTTGAAACTCAAAACGTTACCGGTATCACAAGGTTTACGATACACGGTGGTTTCAATATGACCGGTGTCACTTCGGTCATATTGAAGTGACCCATCCGCCTGTAATTCTAACCGCGGACCCCTCCCCGACGTGCACACCGACATCCTGAAATAACTTTTCATTTAACTCATTCATTTAACGGACGAAAAAAGAAGTTGAAACGAGAGCCGACGATGTCTCTCGACGATGATGATGTCTCCCGTGTGCCATGGACGAAGAAGTCGGCAGAACCAGCGCTACGGATGAAGAGAAGGACGAAGCAAGCGTTTGGTTGCTGGTAGCTAGTCGGGTGTTGTTAGGTTGCACTGATGATGCCTCCCGCATAGGAGACGAAACGTTTAATTATAAATTGTTGGTATTGTTATGCAAGTCGGAGGTATTTGTTTTTAATTAGTCCCCAAAGCAAACAACGCGTGATCACAGAAAACAAAAAAAAACGCAAAGAAATAGCGTAACACACAATGCCAGCGTAGCACAATTCAAAAATCGGCTGATTTGTTTTTTAACGCGCTTTAGAGTACAATGTAGAGAAAGAGTATACGTGCCACCTTGCAATAGACCAGCTTGTTAGAAATAAAACAAATTCAGGTTATTTAATGTGGTATTTCCTGGGTGGATTTGGAGCGATCCAAAAGCTCTCGATGCTCGCGCCTTTTATGCGGTAGATGCGAGCGAGCGCTTGCACGCTCTAGAAGCTACCAACCAAACAGCGCTCCAAAACCGCTCCAAATCCACAAAGGGATTTCCCCCAAAGTAAGCCCTGCCAAACCGAACTAGCTAGCGTGCACATGCAGACCGCACCTCGTGCGCCTACCAGCAATCGCCTTGGCAGAAATTTTATTTGAGACTGCCTCGAATCAGACCGACCACTTTCGTTCTGAGTAAGCAAGTTTCCCGACTTTATCTCGGATACTTCATAGACTGACAAAAGCTACTAATGGGCCTACGCGAAGAAACAAAATACACAACAAAACTTAGTCTTTGACACCAAAGGCCAGTTCACATGCGCTGACAAGTCAGCGCTGATGCAAAGCCGGCTTGAATAAGGTAACTTTGCACTGGTACAGAGCGCGCAGCGTCAAGGAGAAGAAGTGAACGCTGTATCAGCAAGTTCAGCGCTATTCCCAGCGACTAGCGCCGAGGTAGCGCTGGTGTGAGCAGGCCTTAACTTTCGAGAGCAAATAGCGAAACAGAGCGGGGGTCTTGTGTCGGCGCTAACCATGTCGCGCAGTAGCAGCTTCGTTTTGGGAGCTATGCAGGAGACTCCGCGCGCCAAAGTACTCCGAGCCGTGCAGGTACCCTCGGGAGTTTCCAGCAGCCCGCCGAGAATACCCCCCCAAGCTGGCTTCCCCTATTCGGATACTTACTCCTTCTCCGAGTAGCGCAGCCGCCGCTGCCAGGTTACGCCAGCGTCTCGGCATTTCTTAACGTTTCGTCACGATAGACGCGCTCCCAGCGAGGTCACGGAACGCTGGCGCGAATTCGTTCCAAAGAGGAGACGCTTGCTCCGCAGGAGTGCGGGACATATAGCCGCTGCCGCCACTATTTGAAATTACCATGGACCGCACAGGACGCCACGATCCATTCGATCCTATCCAAAGCCGCGTGGGCGTCACGTGTCCTCCGAAAGGGAGCGCAGCGGCACGCCGTCACGCGGCACCTCGGCAGCCTTGGACTGGCTGGAATGGGTCGTAAGGACCGCTGCGGTTCGTCGTAAGGTGTAACGGAGTATAGCGCCGCTGCTTCTTGGCCGCTTGGCACAGCCCTCCGCATCGGGGTGCTAAGATTAGCGACAGTCGGGGTGCCGTCGAGAGAACGCGCGCCCAAAGCTGCAATGTCGTCGTTGCAAACTCCGGAGCTGTAGGGAGGGGCTCCGTCACGTATGTATACAGGTGACGATGCCTGTCTCAAACAACGCGTGCGCGTCTTTCTCCGACACGACAATGGGTCGTTTGCACCGCGAATAAAACGACAGGGAGAGCGGACGCCACTGCCAGCGTTTGTTACGCGACAGGGATCGAACGCGCTTCGACCGATCTTCTCTACGACGCAAGGCCTACAAAAGGCGCGATATGAAGAGAAACTAAAGCTGGGGTCCCACCGCTTATACATCATACAAAAGACAGTCTGCAAACACGAGTCACCGCGATATCCGAGGTTCGAATGCCGCGTGCCAAATTTTCTCTTCGAACTCGTTGCCACGCGGCATTCGAAGCACGGATCTCGCGGTAGCTCGCTTTCGAACCTGCTTGCAGACTGTCTTTTGTACGATGTGTAAGCGTCGTGTGACTCCGGCTTTAGAGAGGATGAGATAAGAGCGTGCGGCGACGTCACCTCCCCGCAAGAAACCCAAGGCAGCTCGCGCGCACAGACAGCCTCCCAAACTTGAATGGGATCACGACAGTCGTCATTGTGCGAGACAAATACTTTTTCGGCCCGGGGTCCCTGCCGAGCTCTGATTGGAAGGGTAGTGGGCAGACGTAAAGGCTATCTGCCTACAGTGGGTAAGACAAAAGCAGCTATGGCCTCTGCGTCTGCCCTTCCAATCAGAGCTCGCCGCTCTGACGTCACCGCGCACTCTCGTGTCCTCCTCTCCCTCAGTTTCTCTCCGCATAGTAAACGGTGACCGGGGACGCCATATTTGTGCGCGATATTCACAGCGCATGCTCAGGAGGAGCTCACACCGATAGGTTGCTGGGACCGGCAATCTCGGTGGTGCGGAACGCACATTGCAAATGTACTGTGGTGAAGATCGGAGTAAGCTCGCACTCACCAGCCACAAACTCAGCTATGGTTGTGGACGTCAATAAATACCTACCTATACTCCGTTTCGCCTACCTATGCGGAGATCAAGTCGTCTGCTTCTTGCACAGCTGGGGGTTGCGGTGACGTCAAATTGACGCCGAGCTCCGATTGGCTCTAACTGAAGGATAGTTGGGTAGACCTCAAGGCACCTTGCTTTAAAGTCTACCCATTATCCATCAATCAGAGCCAATCAGAGCTCGGCGTTCTGATGTCACCCTAACCCCTGGAAAAGAAGCAGACGAACTCGGCGTCTGACGGTCCCGCGCGCTCTCGTCTCCTTCTCTCCACCAGTCCATCAGCCTCTCGGTGCACACTTACCTACCTACCCAACCGGGCTAACCCCCCCCCCCTTTTTTTTTGGCGTTTCATTTCTCGCGCATATTTTATATCAATGAATACAATCAACCTTTGTCGGAAATCGCAGGTTGGCGCTGGCTCCAGGCCTCACGTTTGAAAGCCTGTCATGGTCGCTCGTGAATCCATGGAACGCGAGCGTGTGTTTTCATACCAGAATCTCTGGAACCGTGATTTCAACAACGGTGGATTCACGCATCCACGTGCGCCCCGAATAGGCCTCCTGCGCTGAAGCTTTGAGCAAAGTGTGGCGCCCTCATTTTGGGGTAGTACAGGCTCACCTGATTGGGCCTTGCACTACTTATGGCAAATCCACCTTTTTACGAAGACACCGGTTCGAGATTTTTGGGTAGAGAACGCGCGTGCACACCACGAGCGCTTTCACGAGATCTCGCTTGAAAGCATGCCATGGCCGCTCGTGAATCCATGGAACGCGAACATGTGTTTTCATACCAGAAACTCTGGAACCATGATTTCGAAAGAGGTGGATTGGTTAAGCTTCTTTTTTTTTTTTTTTCTTTCTGTGTGGTGCTGAAGAACCACAAAACACATTCGGACGTACGAAATCGGCTAGATTCAACTCTGCAAGACAATCGAAAGTGCCAGACTGATGCCACCGCCGCCAGGGTACTCATCTCTTATCTCTGAGTGGTGACGTCAGAACATCTGGCTTCACGACGCTTTTATTTTTTTACCGCGGAACTGTTAAGGGCTAGTTTCCCCAGTATCGTGTCCGCCAGCAAACAAATGATGACACAAAACTCTGGACAGCTATACCGCCGTCGCTCATGGATGGCGGCGACCTTTCCAGCCTTTCCACTCTGGCTTACCGACTTGCGGCCGGCCATTACTTCATTCGCACCTAATTCAAAAGCTTATCAATCTTAATTTAGACCCTAACGTCGTTGCATGGCTACGTTCGTGTCTTACTAATCTATCGCAGTTTGTGACTGTCAATGATGTTGATTTCCAACCTTCACCAATCACTTCAGGTGTTCGGGCTCCGTTCTGGGGCCCCTCTTATTTCTTATCTATATTAACGACTTACCTAGCAATGCATGTTCATCTACCAGTATGTTTGCAGATGACTGTGTTATTTCTCGTGAAATTACCAATGACTGACATATCTCTCCTTCAGTCTGATGCTAACTCGATCTCTGAATGGTGTAGCTTGTGGTGCATGAAATTAAATACTGCTAAACATAAATAAATGCGTGTCTCTCGTATTAACACGCCCTGTTTACTGCATTGATAACATTCCTCTTGAGTGTGTGCCAGCCTACAAGTATCTGGGAGTGCACATTACTTGCGATTTATCCTGGAAAGCTCATGTTGAACAATCGTTAACAATGCTAATCGCATGCTCGGAAAAGAAACTTTTCTCGCACCTACGTCATTGAAACTCATTCTTTACAAAATCTTTGTTCGCAGTAAGCTTAAATGTGCTGCGTCTATCTGGAACCCCGATCTTGAATCGCTCATTTCTGAATTAGAATCCGTCCAAAACGTGCTTCCCGCTTTATTCTTTATAATTACCATCGTACCGCCAGCGTAACCGTAATGAAAACCAGCTTATCCTTGCCAAATCTTTCTTTGCGAAGAAAAGTGTCCGGCTCGTGTTTGTTCCATAAAATATATCATCATAATGCATCTCTCAAGCAAAGGCTACTAACACACCCCCATTATCTATCAGCACGGAACCCCGATCATAGATTCAAAGTTTTCATTCCATCCTGCAGGACTAACGCATATTATCATTCTTTCATTCCCGGCACCTCTTTATACTGGAATCACCTTCCCATGGATGTTTCCAAAATTGTGGACAGTAAGAGTTTTAGAAATGCCTTGACTAACATGTATTGCTTCACACAGCCATAGTCCTCCTGCGGTTTTGCTGTTGTATGTTTTTTTTTATTTTTTTTTTTTAACCTGCTCTTTTCTGTAACGCCTCTGGCCCTGAGGATAAAATAAATAAATAAATAACTAGTACAGCTTTGCTGGTCTTCCTTCTTCAGCAGAGTGGAAAGGCTGTTCATTTCATTTTTACTTTGGAACGCGTGAAACGGCGTGTCTTGGCTCACGCTCTTCAGGCCCTATTCTACTCTGACGTCGAGCGTAGTAAAGGCGGCGTAGCGCAGCGCACACAAATGCTGATTAGTTGCAGACAGACTTGTACACGTTACTGAAAAAAAGTAACCGATTACAATTACTTCACTGTAAAAAGTAACAGATTACGATTACAATTACAGCCTCAAAAAAGTGATCGAAAAATTAGTCTAAAGTAATCGATTACTTCCCACGTTACTTTTCATTCAAATTTTTCATTACGGTAGCATAATCCTTGGGGTTTCGCACTCCGTTGTTCCGAGAAAAGAAAGCCTTAAAGCTGAGTGAGTGACTTGGCGTCACTCACTTAGCTTTACTTAAAGCTGAGTGAGTGACGCCAACACACCCAATCCCACTCGTGAAAAAAAAAAAGAGCACTGTTTAAATACCTTACTCACAAGAGGCTGGATAAGGTCATTTTACATACCCGGACGTAGTCTCCGGCGTACAAACAAAAAATGTACCCAGGAAACGAAGCATAGTGAAGTGGCCTACTAATTCTCGATGTCCCCTGCTTAGTGGTTTCGAAAAAAAAAAAAAAAAATAACCGTTGCCCAGAGCTGAGCGACTCCAACACCCCCCCCCCCCCCCCCTTTAAAAAAAAAAAAAAGAGAAATTTGTAATGGGTAATTTTGTAATCGATTACAGCAAAAAAGTAATTCAATTACAAGGATCGTTACTCCTTAAAGGAACTAATTGAAGCGTTACAAAATTACAGTAAAATGTAATCCATTACAAGTAATCCATTACTTGTAACGCGTTACGTACAAGTCTGGTCGGAGATGCCAGCGTCTTAGCTTTGACCTGTGCATCGACGGCGTTAGAATTTTTATTGTTTCTTTGTATGCTCCTCGTGATCTCGCGTTCCGCACCAGAGCAGGCACGCTTCTACATGTGTTGCAGTTTGAGACGCTCAAGTTCGTACTACCCAGAACAAGTCCTAACAAGTCCCTTTTCGCAGCACCCCCTGGGCAACCTAGACCCTTTTGATTTCGGGCAGGGAGAACGAGCGCGTCCGCAACACGCAACCATGTTATGCTGGCTGCCTCATATCCACGCGATAAGACCATAAAAGCGGCGCTGTAACGGCCGATTCTACACGTGCCACGCTCGAATACAAGCATCTGTCAGCAACTGTATATGCGCAATAAGAAAACGTCTAAAAAAAAGTTGTGCAGCTTGCGGCTTCAGAGTCCCATCAAACATTCCTTTCAGCTCTATTATTTGTATTGCTTTCTTTCATAGCCTCCGTGAGCACGTATGTTTTACTTTACGTGATAAATAAGCCGAAGCTGCTTACGAAAGCATGTTCCCCTGAACAATGCTCGCACTACACGAGCGCGCGTGCTTAGAAGGGACACTGAAAGCTCGGAGCTCGATCGTGCAGCCTCTGCTACGCCATAGCCTCCTTTATTGGCAGCGAGATGTTTTGGTGGCGCCCTCCTATGGTTACCTTTCGTGAAGTCATTACCTTGCGAACAACGAGTTCGATGGTGTTTGTAAAGAGCATGGTGGAAGCTTGAAATAATTGCACTCTCAAACCAACACTGCCAACACCGTCAAAATTGAAGTTCTTCCATTCCTCTTATTTCCGTCGATGCGAAATCCTTTGCTGACGTCATAGTCAGCATTCGGCCTATCGTGGAAGACTGATCACAGCGACGCTTTCGATCGCTCACGTCGCCAATACCGACAAAGCCTGGCAGATAGTCCCGAGACGCGGCCGCCGAAATGGGAGAGGTGGTGCGGCAGACAACGGAGGAGAGTAAAGCCAAGTGACTGGCGCCCCGCTGCGGCGAGACGCCGAAACGCAGAGTCTCGCCGCTGCCGCGAGACGCATGCGGCTAGTCATATAGTGGCTCTAGGTGCGCCGAGACGCGAAGACCCGAAAGTGTGTTTCGGGTCCTCGCCGCTGCAAAAGCTGTGCGCTGACGTCCAGGTTCCCCTAAAGCCCCTCTATCCTGGGAAAAGTGACGCCATTCATTGTTGTGGACATGCTCGAGAATCGTGCCGCGCGCCACTTCTGGGAAGAACATGGCGTCTAAAATCTAGCTCAGTGCTGCGCTGTGCCGCCATGACCTTCCCAAGGGCTGCACGCTACACGTGTCTCGTGCAACTACGCACCTTGCGCTACTTTTAGGTTTCCTCAGAGGGTTCCTCAAAGAATGGCTTTTTGATGCTCTGTGCTACCAGATCCTCGCGCTCCAAATCTGCGACCGGGCACTCTGTGGCTCCGTCGTCGAGTTGCCAGGCTTTGTGAGTATAGAGGAGTCTATGGCTACGCTAACACATACAATAAAACGGAGTAAAAAAAATCTAGCGAGGAAGCGTAATGGCGCATGTTCAAAACGTGAGTCACAAATATCCTATTTTGCTCACCTGGAGCGCTGCTCAAAACTTCAGAGCATACGGGCCTAAGCATGACGCTATTTTTCGTGTCAACAAAACTCGTCGCTGACGATGGTTCGTTGGGATCACCCGCGGCGGCGAGCACAGACAGAGATAAATTCGAAAACACTCACGATATACAGGGTGTCACAAAAGAAAATTTACACTGTCTTTGTTACCGCAAAAATACACTAGGCATCGTCGAACGCTCATTCTCCGCCCAAAGGTAGCGCTAGAGGTCACAACCAGATGCCAAAGTTTCAGCCCGATCCGATAACTTAATCAAAAGTTATAAGTGATTTTCTAAAAATTTCAATGGGAAAATGGGGCGCATTTTTGCCCGTTTTAGGTTTCTGGCGCCATAGAGCCCCATGTGTTCGAAAACTCGTCGGCCGCCATTTTCCCATTGAAATTTTCAGAAAATCACTTATAACTTTTGATTAAGTTATCGGATCGGGCTGAAACTTTGGCATCTGGTTGTGACCTCTACCGCTACCTTTGGGCAGAGAATGAGCGTTCGGCGATGCATAGACCTTTCCAAAAACGAGCTTGTGGTCGGTGCCATTTTGAGCGTTCGTGCGTATGGCGCGTGCTTTGCTCGCTTTCCGAAGCGACGAACACGCACGTGCTGTGCTGTGAAGATCGCACGCTGGACTGTGATTTTGTAAACATTGGAAAGGTCTATAGACCTTTTCAAAAAGGAGCTTGTGGTCGGTGCCATTTTGAGGTTTCGTGCGTATGGCGCGTGCTTTGCTCGCTTTCCGAAGCGACGAACACGCACGTGCTGGTCTGTGAAGATCGCACGCTGGACTGTGATTTTGTAAACATTAGAAAGGTCTATAAAAAAAAACTTCGTCTCACCTTAGCATGGACTAACTGCGAAGGCTGTGCAAGCGCGAGCGGCTAGCCTTGACTGCCTTGACTGGAGCACTCGCTGCACGAACGCTCGTGCAGCCGCCGAGGCTTCATCCAAAGCATTTTGCTCGCGCTTTTAGCATGCGCGGCTAACAATAGTCCGTACTAAGGTGAGACTAGGCTCTAGGTGAGACGAAGTATAGTTTATTTTTGCGGTAAAAAAGACCGTGTAAATTTTCTTTTGTGACACCCTGTACTTCGTGTGTCGAACGCCGAGATAGGCCTGTAGCTCTAAAGTAGAGTTCCTGTATAGACCTTTCCAAAAACGAGCTTGTGGCCGGTGCCATTTTGAGCGTTCGTGCGTATGGCGCGTGCTTTGCTCGCTTTCCGAAGCGACGAACACGCACGTGCTGGGCTGTGAAGATCGCACGCTGGACTGTGATTTTGTAAACATTGGAAAGGTCTATAGGCTCCCTACGGGAGCCAGAGTTGCGCGTTTGATTCCACGTGCCGCGTGCCGCCCTCGCCGCTATTCGCCGAGATCGGATCACGTGAGGAGCCGTATCAAGTGTCGTGCAGCAAAGTAGACGTTGCACGTGCCCCGGCGTACGTATACTTTTTTTTATAGTCCTTTCTACTATAAGTGCCAGCGTAGCAGAGGCTACAAGAGTGGGCTACGAGCTTTCATTGTCCCTGCCAAGCACACGCGCTCGCGAAGGGCCTGCATCGTTCAGGGGAACATGCTTTTGCAAGATAGCTTCGGCCAGGACATTGAGGCACCCTATTGGGGAGGAGGACAGACCGTGACGCCCCAAGCGGTTAACTTTAGAACTACACGGATGGGGACAACAAATAAAATGACTCAGCGCTCGGCCGACATAACCGAACGCGGCGTCAGCGTTCGGGTAGAGTTCGTCTTCTGCGGTGAGGGGGGGGGAGGGGCTCTTTAGTTACCACTCCGGCCTGCATGAACAATGCGGCATGCACGGTGCCCAGCTCAGCACAAACGTCCAAGTGTGTCAAGCTCACATTCTCTGGCGACTGCTTTCGGGATAGATCAGGCACTTAAGGTACATTTATACTCCAACGTAACGTCGTCGGGCGCCGCGTAGCGCAGCGCGCGCAGGTACTTATTGGTTGCAGATATCGAGTTCCTGGTTGCCGGCCAATAAAAGGCGCGCGTTCTGCGCTACGCTGCGTTCAGTGCGCTCAACGTCGGAGTATAAACAGCCCTTTAACATCACTTCGTCGATTGTTAGTATTTTTCTTACATTACATTGTGCCCCGCGCTCTATTGTAGAAGATGACATGGACATGCCCATAAGGCCTGTGGGCCTGTGCACAGGCGTTGTGTTGAGTAAACACCGAGGTGTGAGGAAACAAATGGAACACGTGAAGTGAAACATACGTGCTCACGGAGGCTATGAAAGGACGCGATAGATATAATAAAGCTGAAAGGAATGTTCGGTGGGACCTTGAGGCCGCGAGCTGCATAATTATTTTCTTTTCTTTTAATTTTCGTTGCTTAGACGTTTTATTTTCGCGCATGGACAGGCTGACAGACGCTCGAGACCAGCGCTTTTTGCGTTTCTGCCCAGCTCGCGCGCTCGAGCAAAGCCTGAAGGCACGGAGCTTTCGTGCTCGCGCTTCCAGCTTTGCCTTCGCTCGCACATAAGGTGAAACGAAGTATAGGTTCGAACGTGGCTCGTGCATAATAAAACGTTACAGCGCCGTTTTTATGGTCGTATCGCGTGGATGGTGCAACCAGCATCGACCAGCAATACATGGTCGCGTCTGGCGGACGCTCTCGCGCAATCCTGCACGTGGGTTCCGCATCTGGTATGCGGGACGAAAAAATAATAGAATATTTCAACCTGGAATATGCGAGAAAATATAAGTGAGGCAAATCAAGAATGTGTGGCGATCACGCATTTTCCGGAAACAACTTTCAGCGGCGTGGAGAGAGATCAAAACGACGTTTTACCACATACGAGAAGTGACGGCATTCAAGATGGCTGCGCCCTGAGAAAAGGTGTATAGTGTCAATCGGGCTCCACCTTTCATGAATTGGTGTGTTTCGCTGAATTACCCAATAATAATAATAATAATAATAATAAATAATAAATAATAATAATAATAATAATAATAAATAATAAATAATAATAATAATAATAATAATAATAATAATAATAATAATAATCTTTATTAACGAAACTCGAGGTACTCTGGGTGGCTCGCAAGGCTAGGCAGATAGGCGGGGGCCCGTACGCGTGAGCGTCCGCTAGCCAGCCACCAAGGAGATTGTCGGGAACGTAAAAACACGCGGTGCACGCGATCGCTATTAGGAGTGTAAAAGATTCGAGCGAAGCGATCAAATAAGGGCGTTGACGAACACACGTGCACAGCAAAGTACCATTTGTTTCGGAACTTTACTTCATTATTAACGCTTACTACAGCAGACGCCACCGCGCGCAACACACGTGTAACTACACTCTCAACATGCTTCTTCGTGCCTGGGTAATTTAGCAAAAGGCCTATACTCGGTTACAGAATTGCAAGTAGGACATCAGACTGCCGTCATGTCCCTCGTGCGGGCAGGTAAGTACTGTCTTCAACAACGAAAGACTCATTCGCCTAGCATAGCGCCTCACTGGTGCCCCATCGTGCAAGCATCTGCAGCGTGCGCGTGACAGTACCCTTGGGAAGTTTGCGATTGCACGTACTTGCCCGCACGAGCAGAGATATGGCGGCGGCCAGTGGGTGACAATGTGAGAACGACAGGGAGGAGTTTCAGTTGTCCCGCGCCTCCAGCTGGCGCGAGCTTCCTACCTTCGACAACGGTACTTTGTCTCGTGCATCCTGACAGCGTGCGAGAACACACACAACCATAGCCTCCTCTATACAAACAAAGCCTGGCAGTTCGACGACGGAGAAATAGAGTGCCCGGTCGCAGATTTGGAGCTCAAGGATCTGCAAGCACAAAGCATTTCTCGGGGAACCAGCGCACAGCTATTGTAGCGGCGAGGACCCGAAACATGGTTTTCAAACCCGACGAGAAAAGAAGCAATACCGCGAGGAACGCGAGGAGCACGAGCGGACATTCCATCGCTCGGGAGAAGTGTGTTTCGGCGTCTCGCCACAGCGGGGCGCCCGTCGCCTGGCTCTCCTCTCATCCGTTGTCTGCCTCCCTACCTTTTCAATTTCGACGGCCGCTTCTCGTGGCGATCTGCCAGGCTTTGTCAGTATAGAGGAGGCTATGATACAACCAAAGCACGACGGCAGGAAGCATGGAGCACGTGCACGTGGCGTGGAGGCCAGACGTTCGAAAGACGCGCCCTGCCGTTCTCACTCTGTGAATGACGATAGGCACTTAGTTTTTAGCGCGAGAATAGAACAAAGGTTCGCTTCCTCCTTACCCCGAGCAATATGAGCCTGTCCAAAGCGAATCCTACACAGCCGCCTAAAACCGCATCGTCGAATGGACATTTCATATCGTTAGAGACTGTATTCGCGGTGACAAGCTCGCTAAGGGGGGGGGGGGGGGGGGGGGGGGGGGGGGCTTTTGCTTACTTCCCAGTGGGTAGTGCACGTGCTACCCGCGCAGCTACGTTTTAATCTTATAGACCTTTTTCGCATAACCTCAAACCAGCCAGTAACTGACGTACCCTCGACCTGGTGCATTTTTGGATTGCCCGCTGACACAGGGTATGCAACCGCCAAGGGTATGGGCGAAAAGGCTTAAAAACGGACGCCGTGTATGAGGTAGTTCCGAGTGCTCCCTTTTACCGTGCTGCGATTTCCAACAATCTACGGTTCTCTGGCTACCACTGCGTGGTCGTCGGATGGATAAATAATTTTAAAAAGCATAAGAGCAATAGCAGAAAGTGGGCCATGAGCACAAGAAGCTGCAGCGCCAGTGTGGCTGCATGGTTATCGAGCTTCGCATTTTCCCCAAGAATCCTTATTTATGAAGTCAGTCGATTGCGAGCTTGAATCGCGAGAGATTCGTATCAGACTCAACGTCACGTTTAAGCTCACGACCACTTCGTCTACCACAAGAGGACCGATTTTAATTCCCGGTGCAGGTGGTCCAATTAGGTTATCACTGCAAGCCCCATGGTATGTAAAAATTATGAAAAAGTCAACATGCCACCACTCAAGATGGAGCTATCAAATGCCGAGAGCTTACCTGCATAGACTACATTAAACTGCTCATATATTCCTTCGCTGTGGAAACTCAATCAAAACACCCCACCGTCTTCGTCGTCGTTCTCTCGAGGAGGCAAGGTGATGGCCTGTAAGTAGCCAGCTGGATTCAACCGGACAAGCTCCAACCAAGTTATTGCAGCCCACCATAGCCAAGTCTAGCCAAGTTCCCCCCATACCCACACCGTTGCCTACCCAGATAGCGGTGCTGCCAGAACTAGCCGGTATTTCTTTTTCTAAACCGGTAGACGGCGTCGTCGGCGCCGCAATTCTCAAGATGGCGGCGCCGTTAAAGAAAAGGTCTATAGTGCAGAGAAGATTGGCATTGCACGTGCTTGCACCAGCGGAGGAAGTTCAAGTATATCCTCACTTTGGGTTGTGAAAAAACGCCACCAGGCGGCGATACCCAAACTTCTCGCCCCGCGAATACGTACAATTGAGAGCTTACCAAAGCTACGCTCACACCCACGCTGCACCTGCTTGCACGCATGGAACACAAGTCGGGCGCCACGATTGCGATTCTCTATATATTGGTTTGTTAAAGGAGCGGTGCAACGATATTCGATTGGAATGTTTTTAACTTTACACGAGCTTACTGGCACTAGTGGGACTCAAGGATACTCGCACGCAACGCCACTGGCCAAGAAACTCCTCTGTTGCGGTGTAATTTCAAGGACAAAAGCGATCATTTTCATTCAATCTCTCCTTTGCAAAATTTGATGACGTAACGTGGGGATCGCAGACACCCATATGACGATATTTGAATGCGAGTCATAGATTGGACCCGAGCATTGCGTGGGCACTCGATTTGGGCTCGTGATAATTACTAGCTCGAGAAGCGGGCCCGTGCCCAATCGCTGCAACGACGACAATAGCCGAGCCATAACAATGTCTGGAACTCAGCGCGTGTCCTGTGCTTTTCCAACCCCAGCGCGTGGCTATGATCAACATTGGCGGCATATAGACCTTTTCCGCAAGGGTGCCGCCATCTTGAATTGTCGTCACTTCCAGTATGGGCGAAAACGTTGTTTTGCCGTCGCCACGTCAATAGGACATTTAGGGCATAAACGTAACCGTCACACATTCTCGTTTTGCCTCCCCTCTATTTTTTTTTACTATTTGCAGGTTGAAACGTTCTGATATTTTTTCGTCGCCCATACCGGATATGCCTACTTGGCGGTCGGGGGCGAGAGTAAGCGAAAAAGGTCTATAATCGGCTCCAGATCACGTGGCGGCTTCTTCTGGCTGCGAGTTGAGGGGGTGAACGCTGCTCGTTATTCTTTAAATTTTTTCTGCGACTTTTATTGCGTGGGATGAAAAACGAATGCGTGTTTCATAGGTCATCAACGTCAAGGATGCGTTCAAAGCGGTATTTGCGCAAAGTACAAAAATTGTTGCATCGCCCCTTTAAATAAACGCTTTAACGCGGAGCGTCGCAGACCCCGCCCCAACTGCGTCTCTACCGTCGGAAATGTTATCTTCGTCAACGGCGGAAAGAAATCTCCGGTACCGGTGTCCGCGTTTTCCCCCAATCGAAGCTGAAGTGCCGCGTGCCGACTGCTGGTCGAGAACCACGCAATTTCCGGTAAACATCCCCCCTCCTCAGCCCGGACACGCAGTCCCCGGGGGACGATCGATCCACCGAGCGCACCTTGTTTACGAGCGGGCAAGCGAGGCGGCCGTACAGGCGGCGAGCATGGATCATGCCGCTTCTTCGAGCAGTGCACAGTCGCTCCTTGCCACACTATTCGGGGTTCGTCTATTGACCCTTTGTCTGCTGGGCTGGGAAACCCGTTCTGAGGATGTGCGCTAGCTTTGATCTGTCTAATATCGTTCTGCGTCAGGGCACATCTAGATGGCGCTGCAACTCTCTGTGTATGCGTTTGCGTTCCGCTGTACTAAGAGCGCTGAATTCACGCGCTCCGCAGCGTTTCGTTGACAGCTCGTGTGCGTTGTACGCAATGTGAACGCAAGGGGCTTTACGCTATTCTAAAGCTCTCTCTCTCTCTCTCTCTTTTTCTGGGGGGGGGGGGGGTATTTTTTGTTTTGTTTAAACGGTTAACACCAACAAGTTCACTTGGAAACGTTAGCGCCGCGCTAAGTCACGTGTTTCGAATACGAATTTTTTTCAACACGCGTTCATCCCGCGCTCTGTTGATGTAGCCTCAGAGCGAAGTCAATAATATTAATCAACAAAGGTTCGGTCACCTGTCATGCGTTAGGAAAGACAAAAGACAAACATATTTCGATCTGTCAATACACCCGGAGGGCTGGAAATCATTTCACGCAGAGTAAACTATCGTAAAACGCTCTATATAGAACGGAATGTACCGAATTTTCCGGACTATAGTCCGCACCCGGTGTATAGACCGCAAAAACAAATTTGGAGTCAAAAATATAAGTTTTTGCTTAGATAGTCCGCAGGCGCTGCATAGACCGCACTTAGCGCCTAATTCGAACGTAAACAATATCACACACAGTACACCTTAACAAATGCCTGCGTATTAACTCACAGAGAAACTTGTATGAACCATAAATCACCATGAATATACTCTGTTATTAAAACAAATCATTCACGTCTTGTCACAATAACTTCAACTTTTAAACATATATAGTTTGCGGACAATAGTCTGGAAAACACGTACTCCTATGTCTACCTCTAGGGGAGTATGTCTACCTCTAGGGGAGTGTCTACATCCACGCGCGGGGATGTAGCCAAGTCGGGAGGAGATAAGGCTCCATCCACGCACTACGTCACTTCCGGCGCACGACGTCACTTCCTGCGTGGACGGAGGCAGTTCTCCAGGAGTTCTGCTGTAAGAAGGGCGTCGTGTTCATCGGTGATCTCGTGGACGAGTGGTTTCTGTGCATCGGCTACTGTTTTATTTGTCATAGAATAAACTGTTTCTGGAATCTTTTTTACCCAGTTTCCTCGATGGAATGCTCTCAGTATGTTTGTTATTACTGGGACTAATGCATGTTTTCCCTTCTCTCACAATCATTGTGACATTGCGAGCGTGCGCGCAAGTCAAGAACGCACGAAGCGGTGGGCTCGCACTTGTCCCCTTCGATGCACATAAGCTCACACTAAAACGCCTCGAACCAAGCCAACCACACACACGACGAAGCCTCTCCGGGCCCCGGAGGCCGCACCCGCACCAAGCCAACCAAGACCGCACCACATGGCTGCACGCCTGCACGCACGGATGACACGCACGCCACCCACACGTGTGTGTGACTCCTGAACGACATAACTATAAAGATATCTATTGATACTACTTTTATGACGCGTGATATTCGCTATTAGTCTTGGAAAACAGTATAAAATTAATTGTTTAAGAATTTGTAAGGTCACGTGACATATTAACTTTAAAACAACAATAAAATATAACCTCGTTATTTTGATATCCTATATTTACTTGTAAGAAAGCATAATATGTTCATAAAAACAAATAATGTCCTTACATTATAAGTCACGTGACTTTTTGAGTGGATAGAGCCTTATCTCCTCCCGCTTGGCTACGTACCCGCGCGTGGATGTAGCCTCGGCCTTCAACTAGAGTCACTGAATGTTTCCAGGCTACCAAAGTCCATTCTGTCCGCTCACCGGAAGTCAATCCCCGCAGAATCCAGATCTGATTGGCTGGTTTAATCCGCGGCGAAAGTTATCAGTCGGCCATTTTGGAGATAGGCCCAAAACAACAAAAAACGTATAAGCATAAAACGGTTCCGCGTTACCACGGCTACGGCGGGTCTACGCACGGGTGGTAGCTCTGGGCATCGATGAGTTAGCACCGAAAGGAAGGTGCATTGATCTTCTCTAGATTTATTATTTTATTTCATTTTTATTATCAAGTAGCCGCTAATCTGGTTCGCCAAAGACGATTGCCGGCTCGTTTGCTTGCTCCGGTTGCGCTGGTGTTGCGCTTCATACAATACGCCTCGGACGCTAAGCCTAACACACGACCTCGATGTGTTTCAAAGCGAGAGAGAGAGGGAAAAGACGTTCTCTGCGATTTCGTATAAAACTTCCGGTAACTAGACAACACTGATTGTAAACACCAAGATGGCGGAGGTGTCGTTACTCTATGGTATACGGTGTCGCGTCTCCGACTGGTGCGTTTAGCGACCCGTCCCGCATCCATAGTAGTCCCGAAGCGGCCACAAGTGACGCCACAGAAGCTGTCGGCTGATGTCACGCTGTCGGATGTCGCGATCCTTGCGGTTGGTCCTAGAAGTTCCGGCAAAAGAGCACGAGGAAACGCGAGTGCCGCTGCCGTCGCGGCGTCCCAAGATCTGGATGTAAAAGCTTCCGTGGGCTGTCAAGCTGAACAGCGACCTGCAGCAGAACAGGCGTCTGACACACCCACCACCGGTGCGGGGACGCCGCGAGGATCGCGGCCTGTGACAGCACGACATGTGTATGATGTCATCGGGTGGAAATCGAGGGACAAGGTTTTCGGTAGCGGTAAACACACCATACTCCAGGGGCGTTAAAACTGTTCAGTAGATTGGGGGTTTCTCCTGTTCCGACGCAACTGCGTTCCTCCGAAGCTCTAGGGTTCACCGAACACACACGAAATCTCAAAACTGTCAGCCGCCTTTCGATCACTCGTTTCAAAAGCCGCAGGCAGCTAGGCAAGAGAAATGTCTCGCGGCTCTGCAATCTGCCAACGGGACGCCAAGGGCGCCGTTAAAGGGATGCAGCGCGACGGGCGCCGATGCATGCACTCGCGCAGAGCCGAGACGGGCACAAGCAGCCGTCGGAAAGAAACAAAGGAGACAGACGTCACGCGAGCAAAGCCGGTTCAACGCCGCAAGGCCGCCGTTTGCGCTACGCGAGGGCAATGGAGCCCGCGAAAGTTGGCCACCCGTTTGTTGATCATCTGCGAAGGAAAACGCGCTCAGGCCGAGCAGGAGACAGTCGCCGCCACGGGGAGTCTCTCTAAGCGCCGGTAGTTTTGAAAGTATGACCGAGTCAAGGAAGACTGTCTCGAAGACCATGTAGTCTGTACACCTCAAGGCCGATACGTCGACTCGCGAGCCGTTCGAGACGTCTGAAGATTAGCTCAGAAAGCATCCGGGTTTCACATCAGCGGAATGGCCTGTATCGAAATTAGACGAAGAGAAACCGAGAGGGAGGAGGAGATGGGAGCGCCGAGCTCAGATTGGAAGGGTAGTGTCTCTGATCAACGGATCGTACTTCGTTTAATAAAGTTTCTTTTCACTCTCTCTCTCTTTCTCTCGCTGTTCGAACACGAGACAAAGTGCGAGGAACAGACGACGCTTTTGTGTGTGTGTGTGTGTGTGTGTGTGTGTGTGTGTGTGTGTATATATATATATATATATATAAAAGCCCGCAAATTTCGAAAAAAAAATTGTGACTTTGCGCTTGAGATCCTTGAATTGCAGCGCTCTCAGTTGTGGCTTGAATAAACTAGGCCCGCATGCTGAATAGAACACTGTTGAAATATTCGCGTTTTTTTCATAATTCGCTAGCTTTTTTCGAAGCCCTGAAAAACAAAGTGTTAGAGGTTTCTTGATAAAACCACTGAACTGGATGTTTCTGAGGACGCTTTACAACTCTGACATTCAAACTTTTGCTATAAATTGAATATTTCAAAAGTTCACTAATTGATATTAATTAATTACTTCATTGGGCGAAGTACAAAAATAGCCTGACTTGCCCTAAACAATGAACATGCTTATATGTTTGGTTTCGTTTTCCTAAAATGCACCAAAATATTTCTAAACCCCTGGACAAGTTACGTGGAATACAGGGAGTATATATATATATATACCGAGTGTTTTTGCGAAGACTTTCAAAAATCCTAAAAATTAGGGCGTTTGAAAAAAAAACTGTCTTCGGGAACAACCACGGTGGACATCAGGAATTCCCCAAAACATACTAATTAGTCAGCTAATTAATTAAAATTTGTTAATTAACTTTTTTATTAGTGGAAATAGACATATGGTGCCAACTAGAAAGTTGCTGAGCGTTATCGAAAGCCACTAAATCGGTCATTTTCAGAATGACTTTGAGCGCTTGAGAAGAGTAGTAGCGCACTAAAGTTACCACTCGTGGAGCAGGTACAAGGTTGGGGCTAGATAAGAGGCGGAAAAATCGCGCGGGCGCCTTACCGCAACCGCTCGCCTTGTACCTGCTCCACGAGTGGTAACTTTAGTGCGCTACTACGCTTCTCACGCGCTCGAAGTCATTCTGAAAATGTCTGATTTAGTTGGCTTTCGATAACGCTCAGCAACTTTCTAATTGAAACCATAGGTCTCTTTCCACCAGTTAAAAAGTTAATTAGCAAATTTTAATTAAATATCTAGCTAATTAGTATGTTTTCGGCACTTCCTGACGTCCGCCGTGGCTGGTAGTTTCTTTTCAAAAACAGTTTCTTTTTTTTTTCTTTTTTCAAACGCCCTAATTTTTAGGATTTTTGAAAGTCTTCGCAAAAACACCCGGTATATATATATATATATATATACACCTTTTCTGTGTACTCTCGTCCCCAGCCACCAAATAGGCGTATCCGGTATGGGCGACGAAAAAATAATCGAACGCTTCAACCTGCAAATAGTAAAAAAAACAGAGGGGAGGCAAAACAAGGAAGTGTGACGGTTACGCTTATATCCTAAATGCCTTCTATTGGCGTGGCAAAGGCAAAACAATGTTTTCGCCCATACTGGAAGTGACGACAATTCAAGATGGCGGCGGCCCTGAAGAAAGGGTCTATATACTATGCAACCTAGACAGTTGCATTCTAAATATTCATAAGTATATGCAAACAAAATTTGACTGTGCTAAAAAAAAATAAAGATTTTTGTGCGCAAACTGCGAAGATGCCCCAAAACTACAGAAAGACAAACGGGTTCGAATGTTACCATAGTTATGTAACGATACTCTTCCGCGGCGGGGAAAAAGATTATTTTGTTAATAATTTTCCCCGAAAAATTGAAGCTACAGAAGACTGCGATGGAGAGAAGACGGCTAGGTCTATACTTGTAAACGTAAATGTGATGGCGGCCGACGTCACGATTTGAAAACCCACGCGCAGAAAAATCGCTCAAAATTTATGCCGTTCTGGGTTGCCCGAAGCTCTTCAATTGCGCATTTGATAAATTCGCGATCATGACCGGCACCTAATATCTTCATATCAAGATTCAAAGACAATAAAACACGATACAACTCAAAATCCCATTTTTTGGCAAAATATCATTGTCACAAGGTAACAAAGTTCCCAATCAGTTGGCTGGCTCCGGGATCTGTTTGAACATCATCGAGACCTTCGTCGGTGATTCTTCTGTTTGCGCAAGCCGTCGTTACACAGTACGAGCTGCCGTCGCAACTAAATCCCCAAACAGCCTCCGCTTCGCACACACTTACGAGTTACAACCCGCGATAAACGAGAGATTGAATCAAACGTGCTCTAATCGTTCATTCACCCATCGGCGGTGTCTTTGCGTGAGTACGACCAGATAAGACATACGCGCGGCGGCTTATTTACGTTCGGATATACGGGCCTGACGCCTTTGGCCCTTATATACAGATTCAGTGAGACAACAGTCATTGATAAGATAAGAAGGACACAATGTATCTCCAGGACGCACTCGTCACTTTCCGCGGTGCTTTGGCTGCGCATGCACGCTCGAGGCTCATGAGAGGCCGAAGCATTATCGAAGGTAGAAAGTTGGCGCTGGAAGCGAGAGCAGTTCTAATCCTGTCAGTGACCATAGGATGCGCTCTGGAGGCAGGACAACCAAAGGACCTCACTGTCGTTCGAATTCTTTCACTGACTATAGCATACACACTGGAGGCGGGAAAACTGAAGGAACCTCCTTGCCGTTCCAATCCTGTCAGTGACTAAAGCGTGCAAACAGGAGGCGGTACAACTGAAGGACCTGCCTGCCGCCGTAAGGACCTTCCTGTCGTACTCAACCTGTCAGTCACAATAGGAAGCTCGCACCGACCTATTTGCCGTTCTAATCCTGTTAGTGACTAGGTAGAGAGTGTGACCTTTGTTCGAAGGCTTGCCCTGCCAGGAGAGCGTCTTCCTCGCGGAGTCCCGACCGGCGGCGGCCTCGGGCAGTCCCGACGCGGGTCCCACGCGCAGTTCCCCGACGGCGGCCGTGTTGCGACGCTTGAGCGGGAACCTCAAGCCGCGGGCCAGACACGCGGCCGCCTTGCCGCCGGGACCTTTCCCCGAGGGCGCCGACGACTTGGGCGGAGGCGGAGGGGGCGGCGGCGGTGGCGGAGGGGGCGGAGGTATCCTCGTGGGCGACTTGGACGGAGACTTGTGCCGGTAGCCGAAAAGCCCCGCGCTGTCCGGATGGAGGGCGAGCCTGGCCTTGCTGAACGGGGAACGCGCCTTGGACGACCGCGAGGCTGAGGGCTTCCCGTCCGCGGTCGCAGGGTCTTCGGTTCCGCCGCCGGAGGTTGCGGGCTCCTCGAGCGTGGGCGGGAGCCGGGCCTCCTTGCCGAGGGTCCGCATGGCCGCGGGTCGGCTCACGCCGCGCGTGTTTTTACCGCGAGTAATCCGGGAACATGGCAGACGAGTCCGCGCCGTCTCTCCTTGACGGAGGTCGGACGGCGACGGTGACGGCGCCGCTTGTTGCCGGCGACGCGCCGCTCGAAGAGTCGAGCGCGGCTTCCTGGCGTCCAACCTCGGGTCGGGACGGAGAGAGAAGGACGACGTCGTCCGTCCGTCTGCTGTCTCCTCCGCGGAACGAGCGACGCGGCGTCCTCCGGCCGACGTTGACGGTCGCGGCGCCCTTCGTGGCACGCAACGCCACCTCGCGGGTCCCGGCGGCGTAGCGGCGTCGCGCCCGCGTCGGATCCCTCGGGTTCTCCGGCGAGATGCGCTAGCGCTCTCCGGCTCACTCCGACCGGAGGTCAACGTCCCGGATCCATGGTCGGTCGATTGCGCCGCAAGAGGGCTTTTCGACGAGCCCGCGCCACGTGCCCGAGCGCGTGGGAGGTGCGACGAGCATCGTCGTCGCCGATGGTATCGAGCGGGCCAGCGGTCCTCCTCTTCTTCCACGCTCGCGGATCTATAACGGGAACGCGTGTTTACGTCACGTGGAGCGAAGGACATTCTTTTCTCTCCCAGCCGGGTGTGAGCGCGCTCTGCATTGCTCGCGCGGTGGAGACATCCTTCGCTGCACCGGTACACCGCCAGAGCGAGCCGAGACAGATACACACATATATTGAGTAGGTGGTGAAGATGCATTAAAACACTAGCGAAAGCGAAAGCTTCCACACATTTCTAAGTGTTCTTCAGTTGTTCCTACAAGTTCTCCCCTGTTCTCCAGTTGTTCTTACACATAATGCACTGTTCTTCAGGTGTTCGTGCAGAAACTCCACTGTTCTTCATATATACATTGTCCACTGTTCTTCCTACATATCATCCACTGTTCTTCAGTTGTCCCTAAAAACTCTCCACTGTTCTGCAATCGTTCTTACGGTTTCTACAGCGTTCTTCAGTTGACCCTACAGTGTCCACTGTTCTCCAGTTGTTCCTACACTCCCTCCACTGTTCTTCAGTTATTCCTTCACACTCTCCACTGTTTTTCAGTTGTTCCTACACATTCTCAGTTGCTCCTCAGTTGTTCCTATTCTATAACGTTTTCAAATGTTCCTGCAGTGTGTACGGTTCTTCGGTTGTACACTATTCGCCTGTACACTGTTCTTTAACTGTTTTTACAAATTATCCACTATTCTACAGTCGTTCCGAGTGCCGCACTGTACTTTAGTCGTTCGTGCACACTATTCACTATCCTTCAGCTGTTCCTACACGTTCACCGCTATTCCTCAGTTGTTCCTACACATTCTCCATCTTTCTTCAGCTGTTCCTACACATTCTCCCCTGTTCCTACACATTCTCCACTGTTCTTCAGTGTTTCTTACACACTCTCCATTGTTCTTACAGTTTTTTCACTGTTCTTCAGTTGTTGCTAGTGTTCACTAGCTGTTCTTCAGTTTTTCCTACACACGCACTCTTCAGTTGTTCCTACACACTCTCCACTGTTCTTCAATTGTTCTTGCTGTTTCTCCACTTTTCTTCAGTTCTTCCTACAGTGTCACCGTTCTTCATTTGTTCCTAGGCAGTTTATGTATAAGTCTTCTCTTTAAAGTCCAATGACTCAAAAGTCCACGGAACCCGTGCCGTGTATTACGTGCGTGTTCACCGTGTATAGCGAGCATGACCTATGGAGCCCAAACCAGGGCGGATGCAACCGGAGACACTGGCAGGGGACAGCCGATCAGCCAGCCACGGAGATGCACGGGACGCCCGGAAGCCACAGACTGGGCGCGGACGCAAACCAGAAAAGACGTATCTCGTAACACCAACCAGTGGCGTAGCCAAGAATTTTTTTCGGGGGGGGGGGGGGGGGGGGGTTGAAGCCCCATAAGCTCTCCCCCCCCCCCCTTTCCGCCCTGGCTATGTCACTGACACCAACTGATTGTAACCTAAACAGTTAATAATAAATCCTCGTATTATCCCAAATTAACCGATAATTGAAACTAGTTTATAGAAAACAGCGACACAGATCAGCTCCCCTCGGTAAGTCGACAATATTTACAGATTCGAATAATTCGCAAATAGTGCCAGCTACGCGATTCGGTCCGTAGCACACTCATACTGTTCGAAGTATCGGAGTTTCTAGATTATTAAAAAAAAAAAAAAACGAATAATGTCTTCAAAATTAACCGTTTTCTCGCGTCAAACTTTACCGCTTCGCCTCGGCCCACTGGCGTCAGGCTTCACCGCTGCGCACAGTTCGTGCGCATCCGGCTTCACTGCTTTGCACCGGCGAGATAGGAGAAACAGCCGGGGTGCCACAGCATCTCGATTGGCTAGATATCTGCCTTCTTTGGCTTAAAGGGACGCTGAAGAGGTTCTTGAAAAAAAAAACAAGTCAGCAAAGAATTCTAGAGTACTTTTATGCCGTAAATCTGAATATCACGTTCGCTTTCCACGAAGATGTAACTAAACGCTAGAATACACGAAAAACCTCCGACCTGTCGTTACGTCACACTAAGATCTTTGGGCCGGCAAGCGCGTGTCGCTCGTGTGGGCAGCGTGCGCAATTGCAAGCTTGCCATGTATATTCCCCCGCACAGACACCAGTCGACGTCTTTTTCTGACCTTTCTGAAAATAGCGAGAGTGCGCGTGCATAACTTTGATAGGCGCTGAGTATGCGCGAGATCGGAGATTCCAAAAAAAACTCCGGATATGACGTCACGCTCCGCGAAGGAGTTGCTTCAGCGATACGTTGAAAATGATAATCTGCAGCCTATACGCGCACCAAATTGTAAAATAATATCGATGTTCGGGATCCCTGAAGGCGAAATGAAGACGACTTAAGTATTTTTTTTTTTTCTTTCCCGAACACAAAACCGCTTCAGTTTCCCTTTAAATGCGGTATCAGTTTGTTTAGGTCACACCGCCGAAAACAATTCTGCTCGTCCCATCAAAACAACGCGCGCGCATGCACGGGTTGAGCCTAATTCACATGATGCAATTTTACTTACTTCGTACGGCAAAAAGAAAAACAAAATGCGCCGTGGAAACTGCGTGTTTGACGTCGCAATAGACTGATCTCACGAAGCGTTCTACGCATGCGCGACGCCGCCATAACGGTAGTTCATAGGAGGCAGGCGCTAGTTTACGAGATAGCTCATGCCGCCTCGTGCTCTGCTCGCGCTAACACTCAGCGGGGTTGTCGCACGCGCTGAAAGACTACAGATCCATAGCCTCCTCCATACTGACAAAGCCAGATCACCACGAGACGCGGCCGCCGAAAGTGAAAAGGTAGAGCGACAGACAACGGATCAGAGGAGAGCCACTGTAACGGGCGCTCCGCTGCGGCGAGGCGGCGAAACACACTTGTCCCGAGCGATGGAATGTCCGCTCGTGCTTTTCGCGTTCCTCGGGCTACCGCTTCTTTTCTCGTCGGGTTTGAAAACCACGTTTCGGGTCCTCGCCGCTGCAAAAGCTGTGCGCTGACTACAGACTCCCCGAGAAATGCTCTGTGCTACCAGATCCTCGCGCTCCAAATCTGCGACCGGGTGCTCTATGACTCCGTCGTCGAACTGCCAGGCTTCGTGAGTATAGAGGAAGCTACAGATCCCACGATGCACGGTGGCAGCGGTGGCGTAATGAAACTGGACGTGAGGTCAGTCTGATCGCGAGCAAAATCACCCCTCGTGGATCGGGCTTCGGTGAGGTATACACGTGACGTCTTCCTCTCTTTATCGCGCGCATGCACGGGTCACTAGACGAGGCAGTCACTCCATGTGCCGTCACAAAGAGGAAGAAGCGGACTGGAGAGAGCCGAACAGAAGCGGCAACGTGCTGAGTAAGTCAAAGAGACGCGGGAGGTGAATATTTTTAAGCGTATTCTGCTTCTCGCTCCTGTGGAGACCGCAAGGTTGACTGTACATGGTGTTTCCCTCAAAAACGTTTACATGGTTTTTATCATAAATAAACTACGCATAGCCGAAAGCTCATTCTCCGCCCAAGGGTCGCGCTAGAGGTCCGAACCAGATGCCAAAGTTTCAGCCCGAACCGATATCTTAATCAAAAGTTATACGTGGTTTTCTGAAAATTTCGATGGAAAAATGGCGGCCGACTGAGCTCTATAATATATGGAACTCTATGGCGCAAGAAACCGAAATCGGGCGAACAGGGGCCCCGGACCCCATTTTCTCATCGAAATTTTCAGAAATTCACTTATAACTTTTCAATAAGATATCGGATCGGGTTGAAACTTTGGCGCCCGGTTCGGATCTGTAGGGCTACCCTTGGACGGAGAATGAGCGTTCGGCGGAAAAAACCCCGTATTTTTTTTTTTTTTTTTTTGGGGGGGGGGGGGCATTCTGTGTTTCAAACAAAGAAACAAACAAACAAATAAAATTATTTCATTTACGGAGACTCGTGGTATTTTATGACACTGAATCACGTCAGGAATAAACGCTGAGAACCGGGCATTCGCGTAAATAAAGCTGACCCTCTCGATTATTTTCAGTAACCTATATAGTCAAAAGGAGCGGACTCATTCGCGAAACGCCACGTTTTGTGAGAAGCGACGGGCAGGACGTTTCGGTCGATTCGTTCGATCGTTCCTCGCTCAAACACGCAATAATGCCGACCGTGCGTCCTCGAAGGTCGTCTCTTGCGCGGCATTCTGCTGGCGCACGCCGATTCGATCCTAGCGGGATCGGAAGGCGAAATATCGACCGACGCTCATCAACAAAGGCGACTGACGGCTACGCTGTCATACCATGGTCCCTTCAACGCGCCTTTGAATCCTAGATACGTCAAGATCTGCGAGAACAACCAACATCTGGTTCGCCGGGCTATCTTACAGCTCTATAAATTAAACGGCAAATTTTTTTTTTTTTTAAAGGTTTGTGCGGAAATTTATGAGCTTTTCTCCGGTGAACTTAAGCATTTTGAGCTCATATCCAGTGGGCTTATGTCTTTGAACTTACGACCAGTGGGCTTCTGTCCGGTGAGTTTACGCCCGGTGAGCCTATGTCCGGGGAGATTACGTCCAGTGAGCTTATTTATGTCTGGGGGAAGTATGTCCGACGTGCTTATGTCCGGTGAGCTTACGTCCGGAGAGCCTATATGGCCGGTGAGCCTATATCCGGTGAGCCTATGGCCGGTGAGCTTACGTCCGGTGAGCTTACATCTGCTGAGCTTACGTGTGGAGAGCTTACGTCTGTTGAGCTTACGTGTGGTAAGCTCACACCCGTGATTCGTGACACCTCACTCGGCGGAAACCAAAGGAACACAATTTCACACGCGGTAAAGAGACTATAGACCAACACGCGGCCCTGACGTCATGCAGCTGCGGTGGCGCTGTCGACGGCACTGCGCATGCGCAGACGCTTTACTTCACGCGAATTCGGTTCCTGCGCACGCGCAGTGCCCACACCTGGTGTGGGCAAACGCGGGCTTGTTTGTAAACAGCGTGTCGGTCTATATAATGGTAGAAAACAAGGGAGAGCAGAAGACGAGATCGTGCAGCACGCTCTCGCTACTCGGCTCCCTGCTGTTCTCATTCTGTCAGTGACTACACTCGGAGACACGTTTTCGGCACCAGCGTCGTCACGCAGCCCAATATCACCGAAAATATCTCTAGTTCAAGGTTATTTCCTCCTTTGTTTGTTCGTGGCAATGTGTTCTCAATTGACTCTGGGTTCATGAATCCCAGAGTAAGACGAGCGAACGAGTTTTGCATACAGCATGGCACGGCGTCACTTAACGAGAAGTTGCAACCGTAACTGGAAGCCGGAACTTTCACAGTCCATCTCGTAAGTCGTGCGCGGCGATTTTGATGAACTCGGAGGGGTGAGGGCGGGTACAACTGTTCGGTACTTACAAATCCACAGCTCAGCCTGCGATCCCTACAAACACAGCACGCATGCGTCCGTCACTCGCCTCATAAAGACTTCCACGTTGCGAATATCCGTCGAAACTCCGACGAACTTCGCACGGCCTCGCGCGCGACGCAAGAGCCACTGCTCTGACGATGCGCTCCGGAGTAACGCAGGGAGGCGTCAGTATTGGCTAATGCCACGAAGTTGCCACCCGGATCAGATGCCAGCATACCCATACAATAAACGCTCGAAAATCATGAGACGTCGAATTGTTATCGTCGAAAGATCGCTGGGGGCAAAACCACTGAAAGACCTCCTTGCCATTCCCATTCTGTCAATGAGTATAGAAGCAGTTCCTCGTTGCTGAAACATCGTCAGTCTCAGTCCTAAACACGTTGAACCTCTGAGAAGAATCGCAGAATAACGACGGCGTGTTTGGGAGTGGACTGTTCGTTGCTCTGGAATCTGCATGTCACGGAAACAGTCGTTCACAAAAGAAATGAGACATATAGACGTCTGGACAGCGTGAGTTTAGTCTGCCAGAGTATGACAACGTTTGCTACATGCTGTACATAAGAAATATAGCTAGTGCAGTACAACCGCTAGCCTGGGGTCTTTAATGTGCACTAAGTGATACACGACCGCACGCCGGTACGATGCTCACCCAGATCGAAACGGGCAGGGGTTGAACTTTCGCTCCACGTGCTCCGAGAAGGTGTGGCCTAGCCCACTTGGCCACCGATCCCCCTAGGCTAAAGGCCCGTTCACACGATGCATTTTTCTCGCACATCTAGTGTCGCGAAATGTAGTTTCGCGGAATGGTTGCGCCATCTGAATGAGTCCGAAAAGGACGCGCGCCTCTAAAAAAAAGTTGCGCGCACATCTCGCTTCTGGAGCGAGCTTTTGCTGAAACTTTGCCGAGTCCTGTCAATCACTCTGAGGGCGCCGCCAATGGCCGCTCAGAAACGCTCTCACGTGGCCTTTCAGGGGGGAGCGAGCTGTTTGAGAAGACCACTTCACTGCCGGTGTTGTAGCCGAGCCAAATCCGAACAAACCGAAACCACGAACGATGGATACTGCCAGCGCTTCCGCAAGCACGTCAAGCACCACTGAAGGAAAAGTGAGTAGCATATCGGAAAAAAATCCAGCCATGGACGAAGACAATTAGCGGGAGTTGGCGAGATTAGAATAGTGCTCATAGCGTTGTTGTCGCGTCGATACCGCTGGATAAGAGACCATCGAGTAAACTGAAACCAAGTTTGCTTTGTTTACAAGCGAACGTGAAGCCATGTGCGCTCTCTGAAACAGTTGGCACAGTAAAATCGGGGCAGACATGGGCGCCGAGAAGTAACCAGATTGGGCACGTAGCATTTATGAATACCATGTGCATTGATAGGAGCTTCGGCAATGAATTGGCTGCGTACGGGCTCGGCGCCGGCACATGTCCTGCACGTACAGGTTGCCGCCTCAATCGTCTTTGCGCACATGCGAGATCGCTCCAAGTAGTGCAGTATGTGAGAAAAAAAAAATTAAAGTGAATTGACTGCATAAAATGCGCAAAGCAGGTCCCCAGATAAATAGCGATCTGATTCGGAGCGCCACATTATGGTCAACATCGAAACTATTTTCGCGAGTCTAAACGTCATCGTTGTTGCACGTGAAGCGGTACGTGTGAACGAGCACATTTCGCGAAACTTGAGTGTCGCGAAACTGTTGCGCGCCTAAAAGATGCATCGTGTGAACAGACCTTAAGAAATCAGAATATTGCCGGGAGGGGGGCGTCATATGTCAGCCTTTCTAAACGGAGTGTGTCTCTCTGAGAATGGCAACAACGCGTCGAGAACGATCATCGCATCTTCGGCGCCCAAGAACATCAACAATAGTTCATGCAGAGCTGCGCGTTAAAGTAGCGAATTTCGTCGCAACTTTGAATACAGATACTGATAGCGTGGACACTATAACTAAGACCAGCTGCATTATCGGCAGGTCTGCGCGTACTATTGCGGATATATAACCTGAAACAGTCCTTCATGCTTCTTTGGCGCATATTTGACAGTTCCTGAGAAAGGTACGTTCCGAAATGGAATGCGAATTTCAAATTCCGTACTTCGCACTAGATTTAACAACTGAGACATAATACAGCTCGTGGTGACCGCAGACTGAGAAAAAGGCTGGATCAGGTGTTTCAGCTTATAATGTACGCGGGGGTGTACGTTAGATTCCACAGACGCTAGCCGACGAGCACAGAAGCACGCAATTGGAGATCATATTTAGGAGACACCAGCTGAACAAACCAGCGGTTGAATGCGTCTCTCTCGTCCTCCTTACATTTGTATGCTTGGTTTGTTCAGCTGCTGTCTCCTACATATGTTTAAGCAACGTGCTTAACTCTTTCCCGTGGAGATCATACACACAGTGTTGCCGCGATGCGAGGAAAAGGGGCCAGAAATATTGAGAGTGTACGCTCAAGGCGGACGAAACCTTCCTTGAATACCAGCTGGACGTAGAGGAAAAGCGAAGGAGAGGAGAAAACAGACACACACTGCTAGGCAATGAGATGACAAAGTTCTTGCGGGTCAAGGAGGTGAAAATAAGGAAAAGATGTGCTCAGAGAACTAGAAAGTAAGTTGTGACGGCCTGGAGAGGGACGATACCCGGGTGCCCTTTCTCTTAATCGGAGTCAATAAGGAACTACCGAACCGATGGCGCCATTGGATTGCTAACGAGGGATACTACATTGACAGACGATATGCAATATGTGATCTATGGACCAACACGCTGTTCACAAACACGCCGCCTTGCCCGTGCACCCGGTGTGGGCACTGTGCGCTCGAACCACAATCAAGGGAAGCGTCTGCGCATGCGCAGTGCCAACACCAGCGCCGCTGTTCGGGCGTACATAAATTATCATAATTACGCCAATAAACTAAGTGCAATCTTTTATTATTATTATTGTTTTTTCACGAGGATGTTTTTAGGTGGTGCGATCATACTCAAATTTCGGAAATGCGGGTTTCTGGGGAGAAAGAAAGGTCGAGGGAAATAAAAGCTTGATGTTTCATACGGGGGGAAAAGGCAACAACCCGTCTGGTCGACGCTGCTACTAACATGCGGTACCACACTCATGCTCGGAACCGCTGGATCTGTTTCAGCATGTTCATCTTTAAAGAAGCTTTTAAGTTTTAATACCATGTGGCGCCATCTGTTGTGAGTAGCAGCGCGTCAACCCGACGGTTGGCTTCTGTTTTCCTCCCTCACACAAGAAACAATTTTTCATTTTTTTCCCTCCTCTTTCCATGTTTTTAAACTACCCCAAAACACCTATGTGCATAGTTTCATTCCACTCCCTGCCTTGGCTTATGTATACGATCTTTTTTTTTTTTTTCTACGGCCAAACAACGTTTTGGAACTTCCTGTAAATCGACGAGACCTATCTTAATTGTAATTCATCAAAATATAATTTTGTATTGAACGTTCCCCGAGAAAACGAAAAGATTCGTTTAAATAAAAAAAAAAAAAAAAAAAAAACAACGAAGTCCCACTAAAGTTGCCAGGTTTCAAAACTGCAAAACACGAGCTGCCCCAAAATGAGACTAATTATACGAGAGCAACTCAAGTGATTCCAATTATAGTTCATCTACAACACAAGCAGAGCACCACTAGACCTCTTTGAAATCAAGTCATCTATCTCTCACCCTCTTCGATCTCGCCGCTCTATCCCCTCTCTTTTTCTCTCTCTCTCTCTTTCACTCTCTCTCTCCATTAAACAAAACAAAAAAGTGGCGCCGCCCGCCCCATCTAGCGCCGGAGATCGAAACCGGCCGCTCTCGTTAAGATGCGCTCCAAGAGTTGGCGCCACGAGCGTGGAGCAGGCACCCCTCGCAGGAAAGCGGCCAAGCAATTGGCACTTTAGTACTGTGAACAAATTAAGCAATATTGTGGTGAAACGTGAGTAAACAGCGGATTTTCACATGATTATCCTTTGAACTATATTTTCGCCATTTTCCGATAAATTAATTTTCGCGAATTTCGGGAATCGCCTAATATTCGCGAAAAATAGGTCCCGCGAACAATTTCGACAAAATGGTAAACACATTTTAATCTATATTGAGATCCCATTGCGTCGAGAAAATTAAAACCCTCAAATTATTCCAAAACTTCAGCTTTGACCTAAATCGCGAAATATTGAACCCGCGAAAAACAAATCGTTTACAAAGAAATATTCCTTTAAAAAAACAAAAAAAACACGTTGTTTACAAGCGTTGGTGGATGATTTTGAATTTGATAAATGCTTTCACTGCGCATGCGTTCTTGTAGCCAAGGCGATTCCCAGAGGCAGAGTTCGCGCGTGTAGACTTCGAGGTAGTTGACAATAAAGTGCTTTATTCGATTCAACTCAAATTCTTTTTTTTTTTTTCCGTTTGGAGGGGGGAGGCAGTGAAAAAACAGCAACTCAGATGTTGCCGCATAGCCGAGCAATACCAAAACAAAATAGCACGAAACAAAAAAAAATGAAGAGGAGCCGAAGGGAGGTCGATTTTGAGAATTTTATCAAGGAGCTACAGTCAGGCATAACATAATAAAGACAGTGCGAGGGGGAAAAGTGCGCAAAGTAGGACAGCTGAAGTGGAGAGGAGCGACCTTTTAACCATGGCTTTTCTCGTGCGCGCACTTTTCCCCCGCGCACTGTCTTTCTTATGTTCAATCTGATTGTAGGAGAGGCCGTGTGACGATTGCGAAGACGATAGCGGCCCCTCGATTCAAGGCCTGGAAAACAAGGCATAGTGCGTACGTATGTGCCTCAATGTTGCGAGCCGCCGGCCCCCAAGGCGTAGCCAGCAAGGAGCACTCCTATGTATGCAGGAGGCAGCGCCATTTTGCACTATAGTGTTAGGAGAGAACAAGATGCTAACAAAAATGATCAGATCTGGCATTTTATATAAGAGGTATTGTTCAGCCGCTAATGGGAACATGACTCCTCGTATAATTTTCATATTTCCTGCCGTTTCCACGGGAACCGAATTTCCAAAAGAATTAACTGTTGTTTTGTCGTTTTGGCGCTGCTACCGGCTTACAGATGGTATACCATGGTGATAGTGACACATGAAGCAAGAAAGCGTGAGACCGCTCTCGGCCATTGGGAGAAGCGGGCGAGCGTCCCAACCTTTACTCGGCGTCAACTATTTTGTGCTACGCTGCCGAGGCTAGCGCGGCTTGCACAGTCTACTGCACGCCCGCACTGCTGCGAGAGAACGTAGCTAGCGTCGCCGTTGCGTCTCATTCACTCTCGCTCTCGTGCGAAGGACACGCGTTGGAGCACTGCGGAGGCTACGCTACGCGGAGAGCCCTACTTCGTCTGCTTCTTTTGCAGGGGTTGTGCTGACGTCAAAACGCCGAGCTCCGATGGAAGGATAGTGGGTAGACCTCAAGGCAGCTTGCTTTGAGGTCTACCCACTATCTTCCAACCAGAGCCAATCAGAGCTCGGCGTCTCTCTGACGTGAACACAACCCCCGCAAAAGAAGCAGACCAACTTGCGCACCGCATAACTTTCACAACGTAGCACAAAATAGGTGACGCCGGGTATAGTGTTGTCGTTGAAAACATCAGCCCTCTATATTAAAGACCGCCCTCCGACAAGTTTGACGTTCGATGGCTGTCACCTGGCGTTGAGGAATCGCCAATTCCTCCGAGAAAGAAAAATACAATCACCCGTATTCACCAGGTGCGACTAACTAGCACCGTTTTAAGGTTAGTAGCACGACTAAGTAGTCGCGAGCTAAACGAGAAATCCGCGACTAACGAGCGATTATGTTTTGCGGCATTCACGAGCACGACGGGAGCGGGTGACTATCTAGTCAGAACTAACAAGCGGAAGTGACGTAAAAAGATAGGTCACGCATATGCATACTTAAACGCCACTGCGTAAATGGGTATTTTATCGTATAAAAACTAAGCTTTAAATGTTTATCAGGAAAAAAAGTTACAATGAGAGACATATTGTCCGAGACAGAGTTTTACAAAGAAAAATTTAAAAACAACGCCAGGGAGAAAGACGGAAGCCGCATTGCTAGCAACATAAACAAATATGGAAGCGCCCGTAAATGCGTTTTTTTCTCGTCGTCCAGCGCCCTGCTGAGATCTATTTAGCGGTGTCTCTGACCGCTGAACACACTGATCTTATGACAATTGCTGGATCGCGTTTGCCCGCTCCGCGAATGCGGCCACTGGCGGCCATCTTTTAGGTAGAGTTATATTTACCTCTAGCCAAGGTACAACTCCTGCAGCCTATCATCCATCCATGGCAGACAGCGTTTTGGTAGGTGTGGTGGCAGGCTGCCGTCAAAATAGGGTGGGTGATATTTCGTGCTTGAATGAAATTGTTTGACGAAGCATGTTTTTGAAACCCGGCGTGAACGGTAGCCCAGTCTTTAAAGACCCGGTGAAAGTTTCACGAAATCGCCACACCGGGGAAAAGCAGCACAGCACGCATCCTAAGTCGCATCGAAAGAAGCATCGACAGCAGACGCCGGTACGGACGGAGTCTGCTTTCGATGCAAGCTGCGCTGCTTTCCCCCGGTGCTGCGCTTTCGTAGGACTTTTGCCGAGTCCTGAAAGATGAGGCTACCGTTCACGCCGGGTTTCAAGATTCTGCTTCGTCGAACAACGTCAATCAAGCACGAAATATCACCCACGGTACAGTGTACTAGATCTACGGCTATTTTATGGCAGCCTGCCGCCATTGCGCTGTCCGCCATATTACTATGATGGCTAGAGATGATATAACTCTACCAAAAAGATGGCCGACCGTGGCCACATTCCCGTCCATAGGCGGTGCTAGTCAAACGCGATCCACCAAATAGACATAGAAATCAGTGGCTGAACATGGCTATTTACACGTTATTTGCTCCTCCAATTCTTTCTAGATGTGTCCCCCAGCGTTCCGAGACAGTAAGTGCGTTGTTAGCGCTGGCGATCAGCGGTGATACGAGTCGGCCATGGCGCTGAGCCGCTAGTCACCCGCTAAACACCGGCCAAACTAGCCCTACCCCATGACTAAGATTTGTTAGTCGACTTCTTAGTCGCGCGGGGCGACGAGGCCCTAAACACGACCGGTGAATACCATGCACTCACTTAGCGGCGACTATCACTCGCCACGTGATCATTTTAGTCGATGACGTAACCAGTTAGTGGTTAAACAGGCACTACTCGCGCCTGGTGAATACGGGTGAATAAGATTAGTTGTTTGCATTTCATAATGTCGAGAAAAAACAAGTTGTTGCGACGGTTCGTAGTTTCCCATAGACCGAGCAGTCAAAATAGAACCCGGAACAATATGAAACCCGGGCCCTCACCACGCAATGTCGCTAAACGGGATATTTCCTGTTACGCATGGATACAAGTCAAGCTCAAGGTTACTCATGTCGATGTGTCACACGCAAGCCAGCGGCCACGAGGAAAGTCAGCCTCTCCGACCGGGCGGTGTGTGTACAGCCGGCCTAATGTTTCAATAAAAAAAAAATGGCGCGTTTAGTGCCACCTGATGTTTAAAACCCGAGGCTGCGGTGAGGGAAAAAATAGCAAAATTCGAAGTCGAAGAAAAAGTCACAGTTTTAGAATAAAAAATCAAAGAATGAAAAAGTCATTCTAACTCATTGAATTTCACGTCGTGAGCGGCGAATACCCATGCATTTCGGCTATCCTGTGTGGTCAAACGTTTTCGACCGTTCAGACCTTTGTAGATTGACGCGGCTGAGTGTATGGTGCCGTAAAAAAATCAACATAAAATAAAACAAGCATTAAAGTTCCATTTGTTCTGTCGCGCACGGACTCACCAAAAATAGCTTTCATTTGTTTTTGTTTTGTTTTTGTTCCCAAATATAGTACAATGCTTTCTTAAAAAAGAAAAGACAGAATTTTTTTTTTTTTTTTGCCATTGTACACAAAAGCAAAAATAAAACGCGGCAATTTAGCCGCCACCAGCGTCCGGAATTTCTCCCTGACGAGAAAACATACCACAGCCCACAGACGAGAAAACCTACAGCCCAGCGCAGTTGGGCAACACTGACGTACACTATGAAAACCAGGGACGCGCGCTGTCAATCACTTCGTTCGAGACTGCCGCTAAAAAAAATCTATAAACCAGACTTTTTTTTTTTCTTTTTAGCTGCGTTAGTTGACGCGAGAGAGGCTGTGTACTCTCGACACCGTAAGGTGCTTCCTGCGGAAATCGCGGTGGTAGGCCGCAATCAACGTTACTAGAACCACTCAGTTGGGAAACTGCCATAGAGCCTGCTTGAAAAAGTGGCTCCGATCCTTACTCGAGAACCGAGCTAATGGCGATCGCGACGCCGCCATTTCTCCTGCAGCGTCCATTCCGGGAACTGCCGGTGGCGCCATCTCGCAGGGCCATCTTGCAGTAGCTATGTAAAGCAACTTTCATGTTTGAACTCCTCGCTAAAGGGTGGCGTTGTTATCGTATTTAGCTCGGTCTCGGTGGACGCCAGCGGCCCAAGTTTCAAGGGTGAGTTTCCCAACTGAGTGTTTTAGTAACGTTGACCGCAATCATAGAGTTATTATAATGTACGCTAGAGGTTCAACTGGCGCTAGTGTGCTGACGCAAATTAAAGCAGACAGCAACCAGTTAAAAATTGACTTCCGGTAATGCATTTCTATGGGAAAAAGTGAGTGCATTTTCTCCCTGCGCTCAATCATAAGAGCAAATATCCCGAATAATTCGTACGTACTAGGTAGCTTGGAACATTTCTCAGTCAGGCCGACCAAAGAATTGGTCAGTTACGTCGTTTTTCTTTCGAATTCATCGCATTAAAAACGGTGCTAAAACGGCTTCGTACGTGTATTTATGTGCACTGTCGGACACTGTTAGCGCAAACGCGGCGTCGGCGATTTCCAGCATGGGGGATATACGTGCCAAACGAACGAAGGACATCTGGAAAATCAAGAGCGGCGGCAAGAACTACGCAGTAACACTGGATCAGTAACTACCCGCGCATGTACGATCAAAATAAATTGAAGGCCACGTAATCTATTCCGATTTTAAATAATTAAGTACCGCGCTTTATTCTTTCTGCCCTGAGCGAAGATGCTTGTTCTACGTTCAAATTATCACTCGCGCGCTCGATATCTTTGAGAACAAGTGCGCGAAAAAAGCTGCGCCCGGAGGAGGAGGCAGAGAAAACAATACGAAGAGACACCTTTCATGGCCCACGGACTTTATTCTCTACGTTTTGAAGGTTTTTATCCGCTCAGGCACGACGGGATCATTTTCATATAGTGACAGGACTGGCATATTATCAATATACAAGAGTCACCGGAATGCTGGCGAGCCTTGAACACACTCTATATTCGTTTCGATTGTAATTTTGCTTTGAATCGTCGCTTGTTTTTACACACCTGCTGCGGAACACACGTTTGGGACAAATGTAGCGAAGTTAAATATCGTTCACGGATGAAGAAAAATGCGCTAACTAAAGCAATTACACTTTTACAGTGTTAATCAAGGTACATGCTATTCGGTACGACCCAAATAACCAAAGTGTTCCGTGTTAATTTCCGGCGAAGAGGCAAAATGCACGCGCGTTTTCCCATAGGAATGCACAGGAGCACCGCAAAAGTAGACTGGTTGCTGTCTGCTTCAATTCGCGTCACGGAAGTCGCATAGACACTAGCGCCAGTTGAACCTCTAGCGTACATTATAATAACTCTATGGCCGCAATACGCACAGCACATTGCAGCCTTCCACCGTAATATGCTGTGCGATTACCCGGACAGACTTTGTCCGCTAAATCGGAGAAACTGGATTTCCCGCCTAAATTTAGCGGTTAATTGAATTGGTGTTGAGGTCAGTTAGCGGAGAATTGAATTGGTGTTGAGGTTACGTGACGTCAGTTTTCCCGCTAAATCTAGCGGAGAAATACGCTCCGCAATACTGTGCATTTTTTCGTGGAGTGCGGTTTTAACATAGGGTTTAAAGGCCTGACCACACTAGCGTGAACGGCGCCGCCGGTCGGCACCGCTGGGCGGCACCGCCGTCTGGCGTCCCAACGCGAGGAGTCCACATTGGCCTCCGTTTTGCGGGCGTCACGTGACAGCACTGGCTCTCGCGATTCTATGCTCGCGATCGCGCGCGAGCCTCCCGCCGGATTTCCCGCTCTTTTGTCGTCTGCTCTTCGGTAGATTCTTCCGTTTCGGCTCTCATCTTTCGCATATATCAGCATCGAAACCGCACTCGCTGCCTACATGGTAGGTGTCCACGATGACCTGGTGATCAGCGTGAAAGTGATTATCCTAGCCTGCTCGTTGATCTTGCGACGTCGCCGCGCTCTGAAGGGAAGGAGGCACAGGTTTTGGGTCCGGCCGAGTTGTTTCTACCAAAACACCGAAGGAAGGGTCCGTGCATTGCTGCCCCGGCGGCGCGCCAGAGATGAAGGCTACTTTCGAAAATGTCACCAAATCAACACGACATCCGTCACAACACAGACGACAAGCAACAAGTGCCACGGAGAAACTCACTTGTAATTCCGAATTCCTATCCTATAATTTCCCAGCGGTTGTTCTTAGCGTCATTATCTTGGTAGTCTGGCTGAGTTTTGTCATATTAGTTATTTTGGGGTTTTATGGCGCAAAGCTACGAGGCCATCTGCGCCAAACTAATTGTAAGGATCATTGTAATAGAGGACGGGTTTCACAGAAGGTTAACCAAAAGGCTAGAATCGGTGTAAAAGGCCAATACTACTAAGAAATTCTATCACACGTTCAAAAGGGACTAGAGGATTCTCTCCCACAAGGAGAGCAGGATGAAATGGGATGTGATGTCGAAAAAATTCAGGGAAATGAATGCGGCGCTTGGGCTCAAGGCCGGGACACAGCCACAAGATATGCAAAACAGTGAGCCTGTCACAACACTGATCACACACTGGTGGGTCTTCTCCCAAAAGCAGATATCTATGAGTTATAAAAGAGTGTCCAATTCTTAGACGGCACAACAATGTTTCATGAAGTCGGCTCTTGCATGAAGAGCTTTCCCAAACTCCCAAAACAGGTTTGGTAACATGGAGCTTGTTATTGGACTCCATGTCCCATTCCAGTTGCCAGGAATGAAGAATCGAGGACTTCACCAAGGGCTTAATATCTTGATAGGGTAAACAAGACAGCGATTGTGGAAGGTTACCGGCAGATCCTGCAAGCTTGTCGGCTTCTTCATTGCCTAGTATGCCGATGTGACTAGGTACCCAACAAAATTTTATAATTTGACCCCCATGCAATGCAGAGTTAAGTTTGTATTGAATTTGTTGTACAAGCATATTTCTAGTATCTTTAAGAGAGCGAACTGCAAGAATCACACTTTGGGAGTCAACAAACAGGACCGCCCTCAGTATTTTCCTATTGATAATGTATTCAATCGCCATTGATACCGCATAGAGCTCCGCAGTAAAAATGCTGGCAATATGATCAAGTCTTTGAACCTTGGAGAAGCTTTCAGAATATACAGCGCAACCGACGAAAGAGGGAGTCTTGGCACCATCTGTATAAACATGAAGATAACCATCATACTTATTTTCCAGTTCACAAAACTCTTGCTTAATAACAGCATGGGAAATGCCGTGCTTGTTGAACTTTGCAAGAGACCAGTCGACTTCAACCCGCTGCGTTTTCCAAGGTGGAACACCGTTGACTTTCCGAACGAGGCCGACCTAGTCCAAAGAAAGGTGCAGTGAACAGCGAAGATGTTCCACGCGGAAGTTTAACGGTGTTACAATACTTGGTTTATTTTCAAAAAGACGAAAGAACCTTGACCTCGTGAGTGAAGAGTAAGTCGGATGCTGAGGGTCGGCCAGAATCTTGTAAGCATATGTAAGACTGAGATATGTGCGTCGTTTGTTCAGGGACAGCTCATTAGATTCTGCATACAAACTGAGGACGGGGGACGTCCGGAAAGCTCCTGTTGCCAGTCGCAAGCCGAGATGGTGAACTGGGTCCAACATCTTAAGGGCAGAGGGCCGAGCCGATCCGTACACTATACTGCACCGTAGTCAAGACGGGACCGTATAAGAGCGTTGTATAGCTGCAGGATACATTTTCTATCAGACCCCCAAGACTTGTGAGATAAAACTTTCAAAAGGTTTGTCGACTGCAGGCATTTTTGCTTCAGCGCTTTAAGGTGGGAAATGAAATTAAGCTTTCTATCAAATATTACTCCAAGAAATCGGTGCTCTTTTCTAACAGGGATAGGGGTTCCATTTAATTCCAGGGATGGATCCAAATACAACCCGCGGCGCAAAGAAAAGGGCACACAGACTGTTTTTGAAGCAGAGAACTTGAACCCGTTTTCGTCGGCCCACTTGGACAGTTTGTTTATGGCTAACTGCAACTGACGCTCACAACTAGAAAGGTTACAAGACGATGATGAAATCTGTATATCATCAGCGTAAAGAGAATATGAAATAGAAGGTGGCAGCAGTTGTGCGAGTGAATTCATTGTTAGCAAAAACAAAGTCACACTTAAAACACCACCTTGAGGGACTCCGTTTTCTTGAACAAAGGTGTCAGATAGGACTGAGCCGAGACGAACTTGAAAAGTCCTGTCCGTCAGATATTCCTTTATGCTTCGCAGCATGCGGCCACGAATATTACAGGCATACAGGTTTCGGAGAATCCCATACCTCCACGCTGTGTCGTATGCCCTTTCTAAGTCGAAAAAAACCGCAACACAGTGCTGCCTGTTTACAAATGCCTCACGTATAACAGTTTCCAGGCGAACTAAGTGGTCAAGGGTAGATCGACCTTGGCGGAATCCACATTGATTGTTATCAAAGACCCTCTGGCTTTCTAACATGTACACCAGTCGCCTATTTATTAGCCTTTCATATGTTTTCCCGAGGCAGCTTGTCAGTGTAATTGGGCGGTAGCTTGATGGTTGTGAGGGGTCTTTGTTAGGCTTTAGAAGGGGGATGATATGTGCGTGTTTCCAGGCCTGAGGGAAACATGCCTTTTCCCACAAAAGATTAAAAAACAGGAGAAGGTTTTCAAGGGATTCTGGAGAAAGGCGGCGCAGCATTTCATAATGAATTCCATCAGGACCAGGGGCAGAGAGCTTTGTCACATTAAGAGCCATCTCAAGCTCGCATCGCGTAAATGGTTGGTTATAGGATGCTGAATTTCCTCCCGACAAGACAAGCTTTTGTCGCTCTGCACGAGCTTTCAACTGTACAAACGTATCACTGTAGTTGGCCGAACTAGATGTATTATAAAAATGTTCCCCGAGTATATTACCAATGTCTCTTAGTGATGAAGAAGGAGCGTTAAACGTTGGAATAGCAAAGCACCTATAATCTCCGTTTACTTTCCGATATCTGTCCCAGGCCTCTTTGGCTGGGACAAAGCTGGTTAAAGAAGAAAGATACTTCATCCACGACTTCCGCTTCGCCTGCTTCCTAGTCCAACGAGCCTTGGCTTTTCGTCGCTTGAACTCAACAAGGTTGCTTGAAGTGGGGTATCGGCGAAACCTGCCCCACGCCCTATTTTGGTCCGCCCGGGTTGTGGCACACTCCTTATTCCACCAAGGTTTAAATTTTTTTGGTATATTGCCAGATGTTTGTGGAATGGACTGCTGAGCAGCCTTTAGTATCTGCTCAGTAACATAAAGTGTAGCGTTCTCAGGGGACATAGAAGAAAGAAGCGCAGGATCTAAAGTGGAGTGAAGATTAAAAAGCGCCCAGTCTGCCTTGTCTAACTTCCACCTAGGGACCCGCTTTAAAAGATTAGGCAATGGAACGGTACTCTCTAAAACAACTGGATAATGATCACTTCCAAAAGGGTTGTGAAGAACCTTCCAGGAGAAGCAAGGGAGTAATGAAGGTGAAGCAATAGAAAGATCAATGGATGTGAATGAGTTGTGTGCGGCACTAAAAAAAGTTGGCTCTTTCCCGTTAAGAAGGCACAGCCCCGAAGACAATAAAAGACGTTCAATCACACTGCCACGGGAGTCTTGACGGGTACTACCCCACATGGGATGATGAGCGTTAAAATCCCCCAAAATTAAAAAAAGGTTGCGGGAGCTGTCCTATAAGTCCCTGCAGCTCTTGAAGATTTAAAGGAACGTTTGGTGGTAAGTATAAAGAAACAATTGTTACAAGGCGGTCCAGAAGGAGACGTACTGCAACAGCTTCCAGTGGCGTGCAGAGGGGGACTTGAGAGCAAGCAACTCCACTCTGCACGACCACTGCAACACCACCAGAAGGGGTGGAAGAGGGGCGATCTTTTCTAAAAACCTGATGATGTCTTAAAATGTTAAAAGAATGAGAGTGAAGATGGGTTTCTTGCAAGGCAAGAGCGATGGGCCGAAGCTGATCCATGAAATAATTGACATCATCAATATTTCTTAAAATACCACGACAGTTCCATTGCATAAAATGTAACTTGGTCATTTATAAAAGGTATGTAAATATGAAACTTAAAAATAAACCTAGTAAAATAAGTAAGACTGTAGAGTCAACACAAACTAGGTGGAAGACAATGGGATGATCATTTGGGTGGGACTACAGGTTTCTTAGTCTTTTTATGTCTACCGGAGGGCATTTCCCACTCCATAGTGTCCTGGTCGGACCCAGGAGTGGACAGATTGTCAGCATCTGTCGACATCTCCACCTCCTGAGAGGTATCCGTTGCTTTTAAAACAGCACTTGTCCGGCTAGGTGTGCGGGGGGGCAAACCCCGACACCGACCGGCTGGAAGGGTTGCAGACGAACTGGGCGACGGGTCGTCCGAGCTCATCTGGTCCCCTCCTTTCACAGGAGCTGCATGGGCACCATGCTGCTCCTTCAGTAGGGGGGCCCTCTCTAGCGAGCAAGAGCGAGAAGCTCGCTCCGTCTCCCCAGGGGACCCAGGAGAGGGGGCAGGCGCGGCTCGCACCGGCCTTTCCTTGGAAGGAGGAGCAGCACGCGTGCTACCACCAGGGACTGGCGGAGGCAGCTGCTGCCCCTGTCGGGGAACTGGGGCCCTGAAGTCGGCCGCCAAGATCTCGGGAGAGACCTGGGTGGCCCTCGACTCCGAGCGTGGTGCAGGGCCCCTGCGCACCACCTCGGCAAAACTTCCCTTAGACAAAAAGGAGAACCGCTTTTTGGCTTCTGGGTATGGTATGTTTTCCTTCACTTTGATGTTAAGGATGTCCTTTTCTAGTTTCCAAGAGGGACATGCACGATAATAAGCAGGATGTGGTCCACCGCAATTCGCGCAGTGGGCCACAGCCGCCTCGCAAGTATCAGAAACATGACCTTGACTACCGCACTTTGCACACGTCTCCCTCCCACGACAGCTGCGTGTTCCATGACCAAAACGCTGGCAACGGAAGCACCGCTGGGGGTTGGGGACGTAAGGGCGGATGCGGCAGTTCAAGTATCCTGCCTTGATTGTCTCAGGGAGAGTGTACCCTTTCAAAAGTCAGTATAACATGTCTCGAAGGGATTTGTTCGCCATTTTTCCTAAACATAATGCGCTTTACGGCGACGACACTGGCTCCTTGAAGTCCCTCGAGGAGTTCTTCCTCACTAGTGTGCAAGAAGTCGTCCTCGGAGAGGACTCCACGGACAGTATTTAGCGTGCGATGAGGGCTCACCGACACCTTCACGTCAACGATGGTAGTCAGTTTAAGGAGTGCGTCACATAAGAGGGCAAAGAGTGTTCAGAATCCGCGGTGCACCGCCCACCACCGAGCCCAACAAGGGGTTAGGTAACGCACCATAACAAGAAGGGCTTGGCTGGAGACGTTACGCTAACAGTGCTGCCGGGAAACTATACCCAAGTGTGGGTCAAGACAGAGGTCTATTGCCACCCAAGGTTAGCCCTTGCCGCCAAAGAGGGGTGAAAAAGGAGTGAGAGAAATGAGAGAGAAGTAAGAGAAACAGGAAAGGTAAAAGTGAAAGATCGGAGGGGATAGTAGAAGAAAAGGCGACTATAGCTGAATCATCCTGGCCGGGCCTTACCAGGACTCCCGTCTACGAGAAGCGGGGGCCGAAGTGGTGTATTGCCTCACCCGGGGGGCCCCGAAGGGTCCAAACCTACCCCGGGCTCGGCTCAACCACCAGGATGCCCTTTTCCCCGGACACGGGAAAGCCACGCACAGCCAGACGTGGGCGGGCGAACCCGCATGGCTCGGGGTCCGTGGAGACGCCACTCTCCAAACACCTGCTTTCACAGGTGCCCCCTGCGGGGGTTTTGTCATATAAAAAGGGAACCAGACGCACAGTTTCAAGGAACCGCTCCGTTGGGGAAGGCATCGGGGGCGAAGTAGGGATAGCAGACGACACGAAACACGTCCTTCGGAACGTGAAAGAGGCGCGGGGGACCGGCTTGAGCGTTGCCATGGCATCGCAACGTCACTATCTACGCCACCTCCCATTGGCTCCTCTCTTCTGCGGCGAGTGGCGCCGATCTCTGAACCGCGCATGGAGCGGTTGACTGTGCGGCGCAGAACGTCACGCCGGTGAAGCCGAAAACTGGTTTCGGTCGACAACCGGCAGCGACAACCGTCACGCCGCTGGCCTCCGCGACGCCAATGTGGCCGTGCCTTAACGCCATCAAAAACGGCGAAAATAGACAGTTTTAGTGGATCGTACGCTAAAGCCTTGCGTACGCAATAAAATTGCGGGTCGTGTGTGCGCGTGCGCAGAACGCAATAGAAGAGCTAGCGTATTGCGTACGCACGCAACGCTGGGGATTTTGCGTGACGGGCTAGCGGGCTTTGCGGGACGTTCTCGAGAGATCTCGGACCCAACGAGAGCGCCAGTTTCAAGATGGCGGTTACCTCGACTGGCGCAGCAAGGGCGACGTGGTGTTTTCGAAGTTCTGTGTTACGTGAAATTGCGTGGTGTTCAGCTCGGCAATTCTTTCTGGGACCTACCGCGGTCGAATCAGATCGTCGTGCAGCTGAAGGAGTGCACAGTGAAAATGTTCGCCGCTCGGGATGTGCGTCAACGCTGCGATCTGCTCAACGCTAAGCCTATTCGCACAGTTCATCGCCGACGGACGAACGACTAAAAGAAATCGCCGAAGTTCTCGCCGCTATGCACTGGACATCAGTAGGTCATGAATTTCATTCCGCGATAGCATTGATAAAAGCTGCCGTTTCCACGGGACGACTGACGGAGGCTCCGTGATCGAATTTGGCTACGCACTCGTACTCGTAGCCTCTGTACCCCGCAGAAAAGCGCGCTTGACGAGGCAGCTGCGGCTTGGTTTAATTTGAAATAAAATGATTGGACACGTTTTCATTTTAAATATTTCTTTCCAGGAGCATGGTTGCGCTATAAGCACGCGGAATTCTACGGCTCTAGCAAATTTAACCAAGATCATGCGCGGTGTTCACTCAAAAACGTCCCGAAAACGTAACGCACAACTAAATTCGGTCCGAGCAGGTCATTTTTAGCGTACGCTATACTATTGCGTATTGCGTACGTAAGAGCCAGCAACGCTATACTAAAACTGTTTAATAGACAGTTTTAGTGGATCGTACGCTAAAGCCTTGCGTACGCAATAAAATTGCGGGTCGGGAGTGCGCGTGCGCAGAACGCAATAGAAGAGCTAGCGTATTGCGTACGCACGCAACGCTGGGAATTTTGCGTGGCGGGCTAGCGGGCTCTGCGGGACGCTCTCGAGAGATCTCGGACCCAACGAGAGCGAGTTTCAAGATGGCGGTTACCTCGACTGGCGCAGCAAGGGCGACGTGGTGTTTTCGAAGTTCTGTGTTACGTGAAATTGCGTGGTGTTCAGCTCGGCAATTCTTTCCGGGACCTACGGCGGTCGAATCAGATCGCCGTGCAGCTGAAGGAGTGCACAGTGAAAATGTTCGCCGCTCGGAATGTGCGTCAACGCTGCGATCTGCTCAACGCTAAGCCTACTCGCACAGTTCTTCGCCGACGGACGAACGACTCTAAAAGAAATCGCCGAAGTTCTCGCTATGCACTGGACATCAGTAGGTCATGAATTTAATTTCGCGATAGCATTGATAAAAGCTGCCGTTCCCACGGGACGACTGACGGAGGCTCCGTGATCGAATTTGGCTACGCACTCGTACTCGTAGCCTCTGTACCCCACAGAAAAGCGCGCTTGACGAGGCAGCTGCGGCTTGGTTTAATTTGAAATAAAATGATTGGACATGTTTTCATTTTCAATATTTCTTTCCAGGAGCATGGTTGCGCTATAAGCACGCGGAATTCTACGGCTCTAGCAAATTTAACCAAGATCATGCGCGGTGTTCACCCGAAAACGTAACGCACAACTAAATTCGGTCCGAGCAGGTCATTTTTAGCGTACGCTATACTATTGCGTATTGCGTACGTAAGAGCCAGCAACGCTATACTAAAACTGTCAATGTCTGCTAAACCGCAGTCCCCGCGCAATGCCCGCAGGACGGTGCTCCGGACGGCAAAACATGGCCGCGCGCTAAAATGTCCAGGGCGTGCACCAGACTCACAAAAAGGCTTGACATGCTCTCTTGACCAACCAGAAGCCGAAAAGAATTCTCTAGCGGTAGTAGCGAGAAACAGTTTTAATCAAAGGTAAAAAAAAAAAAAAAAAATCGGGTTTTGTGTATGTTTATACAGCCTAGAACTTGGTCTGCCTCCAAGGGGCGACGAGTCTCCCAGCTGTAGATGAGCAATTTAGCCAGTGCAGTGCAACCGCTAGCCTGGGGTCTTTAACGTGCATCACGCAGTAGTGATACACGACCGCACGCCAGTACGATGCTCATCCAGATCGAAACGGGCAGGGGCGGGGATTGTAATCAAATGTATATGGTTTTAATAAGCGCGGAAGAGTTAAATGTAGTAACCCTTCATGGTTGAAAATAGGGTGCACGTGATGTTTCGATTATGATCATTCAGGACGATGTAAGAAACGAATGCGCCGCTCCAACTCAGTTTTAAGGCCTGTTCACACATGCAGCGGAGCGCTACAAGCATAGCGCTAACCTCGCGCTAAGCGCGTGCTGACCGGAGCGTTCACCAGCTTTGTATCGCACCGCCAAAACTGTTGCTCGTGGCAGGCGATAAGTAGCTGACGGCACGTGAGGAGCGCTACATCAGCGCTTCGCTTCATGTGAGAACCGGCCATTACTCGGACAGAGTGTGACCGCTCAGACGCCAGATTCCCGGCCCTCGGCGCCTGGCGTACGGACTATGTCGATCGATCCGCTAGTCGCGCTCTTCCACCATGATTTTGGATGACCGAGGGCGAAACATCACGTGCACCATATTTTCAGTCACCGAGTGTTACTCCGACGCACTCATTAATTTCGTTTCTCGCGGCCACCACCAGGGTATTATTTCCGGCTTCTGGTTGGCCACATTCGAATATGTAAAGACACCCTGGAACACGCTTCCGGCCAACGGCGCATCCTCATTTGCCTTCTATGCTTCCCAACGAATGGCCAAACTCTCTCCATATAAGGCTCTGAGCGGAGACACAGGACGCCCATTGAGGATGACTAACTTCTAAACACAATTACATTTACTGCATACCCGCAACGTCTGTGCCCAGAGAGGAGGCCGCGTACTTCGGCGTGGCATCGACGTTTTACGACGCGGCCGATGAATAATGAACGACGCCGAAAACCCAACTTTCTTCAGCGATAATCGATCACAGCTTGTACAGCATACATTCGAGTCCGATAAATTATTAAGCACTGGGGAATCCTTAGTTTGTGGCAGGCACGAAGATAACAAGCTGCCAGAACGGCGTTCAACTAGCTCATTTATTTTTAGATACTTTAGAAACCGTCGCTGATGAGCGGAGAAATGGAAGAAAAATAACGGGTGAGCTGTTGCTTTTATTCTGACTCCATTTTCTTCCCTACTTTTATCACGCGCTTGGAAATGCCTAAACAACTTCCACAGCGGTATTTTTTTTTTTTTTAAAGCCGGTTATAGCGGTTTTTGTTTTTAGACTGCCAGTCGACGTGAATACCTGATTCGCTCAGAAAAGCTTGCGAGCGAAGCTGCACCGACATCTTTCCATTTGAGTCGCGATATAGTGCCGTCGATCTCGCAAAAGTCGCCTATAATCCTTGACAAAATGAGAATGGCAGGGCTTGTCTTTCGATAACCCGGCCTATAGCTCCAGCAATCGCTCCGTGTCTTCCGCCGTGCTTTGACCGCGGGCGGGCGAGCGCTCGAGGTTCATGAGACGTCGTCCAAGGTACGAAGCTCGCACTGGGGGCGGGACAATTAATGAGTAAAGCTCGTACCCCGCCGTCCGCGTCGCTCTTTCACCTCGTCGGTGAACATACACACCGACTCATCACTCTGACGCCACGCTACTGCGGTGGCGCTGCTGTCGGCCCTGCGCATGCGCCGACGGACACTCCAGGGGACCACGGCTTCCCCGAGCTCTTTTAGCTACGCTCCTATACCATCGCTGAAATGAGAAGATTCGGCAGGATAGTAAGGTAATGAGCCCCCATACCGCTAAAAATAATAAACGCAAAGTGTCTATACTGCACTCCCTCATATATATATATATATATATATATATATATATATATATATATCAGAAATGAAAGCGAGCGATACAAAAGTGGGAGCGTGAAAACGGCCTCTGCCGGACCTCAAAAATTGTTTCACAACCCCCAGAATGTTTTGGCGAACAAAGCGATCAGACATCTCTGCGCAACGTTGCAGAGAATGTTCTGAGGTACAGTTTTGAGGTACGCTAAAAGGGGGAACTGCATCGAACACGGAACTATCTTATGGCGTAAATTATGAAAGCAACAGCTGCCTCCTCGGTTAAGGCTTGCCGCATTTACAGCAAATGAAGAGCACTCCGATAAAATATTGAGCGGAAAACACTTATTATATCTTTTTTTTTTTTTCCCGATCACTGTCATTAAGCGATGTCGTCACGCGGAAATTTTTTTTTTCGCCCTTCGAACACATTGGCATCTTGACGAAGGACATTTCCAGCGACGCCGCACCGCACACGAATTAGGTAAACAAACCAAATGGCGGATTAGTCGACGCGTCCGCGGGGGTTGTGACAGAGTGAAAACGCCGTCACATCGCTCGTCATTTTTATTTGTTATTTAATCACACTATACCGCTCAACCGCTTTTGGAGGTTGTGGCAGGATGGGTTAAAAGAATTGGGTTAGGCCAAATTGCGTTGCGTTGCGTTGCGTTGCGTTGCGTTGCGTTGCGTTGCGTTGCGTTGCGTTGTGTTGTGTTGTGTTGTGTTGTGTTGTGTTGTGTTGTGTTGTGTTGTGTTGTGTTGTGTTGTGTTGTGTTGTGTTGTGTTGTGTTGTGTTGTGTTGCGTCGCGTCGCGTCGCGTCGCGTCGCGTCGCGTCGCGTCGCGTCGCGTCGCGTCGCGTTGCGTTGCGTTGCGTTGCGTTGCGTTGTGTTGTGTTGTGTTGTGTTGTGTTGTGTTGTGTTGTGTTGTGTTGTGTTGTGTTGTGTTGCGTCGCGTCGCGTTGCGTTGCGTTGCGTTGCGTTGCGTTGTGTTGTGTTGTGTTGTGTTGTGTTGTGTTGTGTTGTGTTGTGTTGCGTTGCGTTGCGTTGCGTTGCGTTGCGTAGGGTTGGGTTGGTTTGGGGTTGGGTTGGGTTGGGTTGGGTCAGGCACGGCGTTCGCCGAAGACACGATGGCATAATTATCTGCGGACACGCCCCGGGCACGCGAGGTGAGAGAAAAGCTCGCGCGACAGGCACGCTCAGCGATGCGCGAGCCGAACTATGGCCGAACGAACGTTCGAGCACCAGCGAGCTCAGCTCCGAACCCCGTCGCAAGTAACCATGTCGTTTTAGCTTCGTGTAAATGATGTAAATAAATTAGTCGAAGGTTAATGACCCCTGCACACACATACGTATGCTTCGTATACATGCACGTCTGCGGAGTTTCAGTATGACCACGGGACCATCGGACAAGCAATATAAACACGTCTTATAGGCTGTGTCTGTAGACTGTATTTTTTTTTTGTTTTAGTTCCATGGCTTCCTTTCTTTTCACCACTTATCTCTTTTCTTTGTCTCTCTCTCTCTCTCTATCTATCTCCTTTTTTTCGTACGGTGTAATAGCAGCGTGGCCGCGGCTTAAGGGATGTCGCAAAATTTAGTCGAACCTGAGGTTTGACCGGCTCGGCGAACTTTCTGACTCTCGGCAAAATTCGACGAAGTTCGACCTACGGACCGTGTCGCCCGCCCGCCTTCAACGCAGAAATGTCAAATTTTAGAAAAATATATTTTAGAGTGTAGTTTCTTATAAATCTTAAAAAAATAATGACCAATGTTTAGAGAATGAAAAAAAAAAAAAAGCCAGAGCCTGTAATGATTTCACTAAATGTTAATAGAAACAAGATTTCAGATCAGTATTTCACCCGCCTTCCATCACCACGCGGCGTCAGCGCTATAGCTCGTCTTTAATATCCGCGCCTGCGCGTAACAGTCAACTTAAATATAAGTTCTGTCGAACTTTGTGTAAGAAGTTGGAAAAAAAGTCGAACCTGCAGGTCGGACTCGAACGTTGGCGGGTTCGCGACAGGGTGCTTCTCTCTCCGACAGTCCGCAAACATGTCGGCGAAGATATGGGTTTACGGGCGACAAGAACGTGTTTCCCGACAGTCGCTGGTGCCTCGACGTGATAATGCGACAGAGTCGCCGAAAACATACGTTTCCCGCGTGTCTGCCGTTTTCTTCAGGCTCCGATTTACCTGAAAATTCGCTAAACACGCCAACAAGCATCGCTGCAAAAGTAACCCAAATATTGGGCCAAAATAATATTTTTTCGCGAAGTTGCTGAATTTATAAATGTGGTCCTCGCCTCGTTTTTTTTTTTTTTTTTTTTCGAACTAAAAATCCTTGGTGGTAGCAATAAAACAAAAGTGACGGCAGCGGAAGGCAGGGGTTCGCCCTTTTGACTGTAGGCTTTGTTCCCAAATGAATACAAGCAGTTCCGTGGCGTCAAATGAATGCTTTGGAAGCTCGGTCTAGCATCCGTGCAGCAGCAATATGCAAATGCTCGTCATAGTCAATTTTCAGACTGGCCGCTCGACCTGCAAGCCCGCCTTCCACTGAAGTCACAGCACTGAAAAGCGCGGGTATATCCGAACGTTGGTTTCGGCATCGTCTTCAACAGCCCATTTCGCAATAAATGTTCTGAATTCCGCGATGCTCAGATGCGTGGCCGGAAAGCGTAAAAGGCCGTGATTCTAAAATAATAGTTTGGGGTAGCTCGAAAAATCGCCGGAGTACCCCTTTAACGGACAAAGTTGTCCAACAGTTTCCTCGATGTGATAGCGCTTTAATTATGACCGCCTGCCAAACTAAAAACTGCGTCCATGCACGTTTACGTGTTTTTGGCTTTACGCTGTTTACTTTCCTCACATGGTCACTAAAGCGCGTACCACCATCAAGGTCGCGGGCCGTTGGAAAGCGCAACAAAACAAAATTAATAAAAAAATAAAAAGGAAACCAGTAAGCCATTGAAGAACTCTGTAAATATGCCCATAAACGCTTCCTCCCCATGCGATCGCATGTTCCATGGTAGAAAACTTGAAGTGCAGTTGGAACCGCGCCAGACACCTACACTCCATCTCAAGGGGTTAGCGCAGAGTTGCGAAAGAAATGGACAGTGCTTTCTACGCGCGAGTGTTCCTGCAAAAAAAAAAAAACGTCGCGCCAATGCCTTGGATAGCGCTGCACGCGGCCTCTGAGATGAGATAGGTCTTCGCCGCAAGACAACCAATATTAAGCGAGTGCTTCACTCCAGCGCACGCTTTCCCCGCTGCGCAAGAGACCATTCCAGAATATCTGTGGCGACATCATTGCCTTCTAGGTGCTTCACGACGATCCGATGTATGGCACGTGAAATAGTGCCGATGACTAGAAAAAGACGTTGATGCCGGTTTGGCATTTTGTGATTTCAGAACGCAAAGATGGCCGGATGTTAAGAAAACAGGGTGCTACCGAATTTGTTCTGCGTCCGCTATATCTTCCTCGTGTTGTGAACTCATAAGGATAAGAGCCAGGGAATACAATCTAAAACAAATCCCGCGCGTCTACTTTCCCGCACAACACTCGGAGAGCCAATCACCGCAACTTAATGAGGCAGCTCAGCGAATGACGATACCGAAACATATGTTTCGACCAAAAAACGAAGTCTGAGTTTTGATATTAAGCAATGCAAAACGTCACGCGTGCATTGCGTAATGTCACAACTCAGTCACGTTCACCTTATCGCAACAATAAGACGTTTGATAAATAAATGATAGACTATGTGAGATGATTATTAGATAAGCTACAACATACGGTCGAACATATGTAATATGAACAACTATACGAACTCATATTTTTTATAGTCGCCATGCGCTACGATTCTGAAATATATTGTGTTGTAAGCCTGTTGGAACATATTGTGTCTGTAAGCCTGCTGCCTTATTGCTGTATTGGCGGTTGGGACCTCCTCAGGTGATTTTAATCACCTTTTGTCTCAACCGTCCTGAAACTTGTGTCAAATAAAATATGGCAATCAATCAATGAATCAATCAATGAGTGTCAATAAATAAATCACTTTTCCTTTAAACTAATTAAGTTTTTTTTTCTTCTTTTCTGTAGTGGCCGTCTTCGCTGCGGCCTTTCCATCAAAGCTGTAATGTAACTAATAATAAGTATCTAAGTTAACGTAATTACATTTTTTGTAACCAAATACCTTTCAAACTACAATAAAATATTACGTAGCCTAATTGCATTTTCCTGTAACTAGTAACTTGGTTTAGTTACGGTTATACTTTCCTAAGCTGCCATCGTCTCATCGCATGGAGAAGCTGTTGTTCACGGAAAACACTCAGTCACGAGGTTTACGTCCTGCCCTTGAAACCTTTTGTGAGTAGAGAGTCAAAAAGAAGGGGTCTGAAGGGCACGTCGATAATCCAACTCTTAAAGACAATCCTCATGCGATATAGATTACATGTAACTGCAATGTAACTTAGTTACTTGTTTTTGGCAACTCTGACTTTAACGAATACAATTGTAAGCATGTCACTATTACTGTAACTTACAGTAACTGACGAATCCGTAACTATAACTTAATTACTTTCATGAGTAACGTTTACAGCTCTGCCTTGCACCACTATCCAACTGACCAAAAAACAATGAATGATATGGCTAAGGTTCTGGACAGACAGGGTCAAGTCGACATCCTATTCATCGACAGCCCGAAAGCGTTCGATGGCGTTTCTCACCCCGAAACTACTCAGTCCCTCAAAAGCCTTTGCCCCCTTTACATTCGCCGAGAAATAGCAAAACTAATGCCTCCTTCATTGCTTTGACGGAACTTGATCGATAGAGACGCACCTCCATTTCACAGTCACGTATACTTTGAGAGCTATACCATGGGGTGGAGTGGAAACGGAGGTGGGGTTGGGGTGGGGGTGGAGGTCGGGGTAAAGGTGGAGGTGGGGTTGGGGAGGGTGGTAAGGGTGAAGACAACAGACACCCACTGGAGGTCGACTACCTTCCCGCTGTCGAAATTTACAGACGACACAATTACTTTACATATCAGATCCTTGCACGTGGAGAGCGGCCACTCCGTCCTCATATCCTGACCGTAGATGTGTTCGTTTTTCTTCTTTTCCTACTGCTCCCGTGTTTCGTAGTGGCCGATTTGAAGTAACTGGGACTGAGCCAAAGGAGGCGACTTCCCGTACGGCAAGGCCGATGGCGCGCCACAAGAGCGGAGCGTGTCTCCCACTTCTTCCTGGTTCACTCCCTCTCCCTCGTCGGCAGTCCCCAAGGTCACGGTCAACCGTGTCGAAACGGAGTCGTCAAACGCCACGCTAAAATGTCCGCGGCCGTTAATACTAAAGACAAAAAAAAAAAAAAAGTGGTGGTAATGTCGAACTGCTGGCGATCCTAAATTTAGAACGGAAGAGCTGCGTCTTTTATTAGAGAACCGCGTACCGATCTACGTCAGCGGCGGCACGGATTAATTATTAATCATCAGGTCTGCGTCAAGCACGCGTGTTCAGTCAACGTGGGGAAAAAAAAAACAAAAAAAAAAACGCTAACCGCTTTTCTGTGACCGTGATTCCCGCCTGGCGGGCGACACGCGCACTTTATTAACACTAACTTTGACATCCTGGTAGCGGGAGACATCACAAGCCCCCATACAAAAATTGCTTTTTTTTTCTTTTTTTTTTCACTCAGTGACATACAAACAGCAAATCCCCTAAACAACCCAAGGCTGTGTCCAACAACCCCTTCCCTCCAGAATTGCTTAAACAAAGTACACAAACCTATGGCACATGGCCCCCAACATACATACAAACCCACACTCAGGCACGCACACCTGCACCTGCACGCACACAGACAGAGACAGTGATTGACAATCGAGAATAAACCTCCAAACCGTGACGGTCGTGCGCGTCCGTGAGTCGCGGTTCGATAGCTAAACTTAGCGGGGAAATTAAATTGCCGTACAATTGTGAGGGAAGCCCTTCTAGCTATATATTTAAAGGGAAAACTTGAATGGATGCATAATTATGCGCCAATCACATTTAGGAAGAATCGGCGCAAAAAACGGCGCCGCTATGAGGCAGACCGCGAAGCCGAGCTCGACAGACGGTCTGAAGAGGCGCAAAAATCGCAACATAACAAACATTTTTTTTTTTCTTTTTTTGCGTGGGTAAAAACAAATTACAAGTCGCACCTCGACATCAACTGGCTCGATGTTCCCAAAGTTGCGGTGTCCAAACTTCACCCTCGTTTGGAGACGTAATTTATACAGATTTCATAATACAAAACAGAGCGCACGAAAACAGGGACAAAAAATAAATAAATAATAAGACACGTACAAAATACAAGCACTCACTCACAATTCTGGACGTTTCTTTTTTTCTTTTTTTTTAACTTTTAAGCGAAAAATAACTGTTTACGAAATTCGATAATGAATCAGTAGCAAAGAGCGTCGGTCCAACAAACAAGCACTCTTGAGTCATAAGGAAAAGTCATTCCTGCGGGGACACGTTTTCTTTCTTTCTTTTTTTTTTTTTTTTTGCGAGCGAGCGAGCGACGCTGATTCACTTAAGCTATGTTAATCGTCAGATAAAATTTCAGCGTAAAGTTTACATATTACTGTTCATGCACTGATCGTGATCGTGGCTTCCCGAAAAGACCGGAGAGGGCGAGAGGGCGGGTAGCGACGCCATATTTTATCTCTTTTTGTGCCTCGCGCGCAGGCTAGCAGAGTTTGGGAAGCGCCCTGCTATCGCATTAAAGTCAGCTACGGCGGCAGCCAGAGAGAAGCCGTAGTTTCATTTGTGACGTCTTTGACCACGGGTGTCGCCGGGAGAGAAGCTTGAATAGGGTGCCTATGTCTGTCTGTCTCAGGGGGAAGATATCCAATGTTGCCCTGAATGTGCCAGCGTGTGACGCTCTCGCGCACTCGGTGCGTGACTTGAGCGGTAAAATGGCGTCTATGCATTAGCCAAAGCTACGCGCTCGAGCTGAGTGACACCGGATTGCGCGCACTTCAAAATGCATAAAAAAACCATTGGGCGGAAAAATGGCTGAGATGTCACCACTCAAGCAAAAGCGCGCGTGTGTATGAAGGCACTCTAAGCTTGAATAGACGGGTCTGTTCTTGTTCGTGCGCTCGTTTCACGCGTCTTTTCCAAACTCAATTATCGGGCAAGCGAGATAGTTTGCGAGCAGGCTGGCTATACAACTTTCTTCCTTTCGACCGTTTCTTGCGAACAAAACTTGCCGCTTCCGCGAAACCAGCAAACGCGAATGAAATGCTTCGAAATGGTCGCGCAAATGCTCCAGCATTCGGCGCGGGAGGGGGGGGGGGATCATTTAGGGAGTTGTGGCAGACCGTAAAACCGCTTGCCGACCATGAAACCACTTCGAGTGCGATTATGAAAGAATGCTTCAAAGGCCCCTCCTATACCGATCCTGTGACTGAAATAAAACAAAAACTGCCAAGTCTCCCGTCATCGAGTCGCTATCTTTTAGCTATATCACGATTGTGCAACGAACAAAACGCCATCGCAACTACCTGGGCACACCTTACTCGTTACGACCTAATGACCTATCCCCTACAGTTGTATTATAGGGGCGGTTATATGTTTTCAAACATTTACCCGCAAGGCACAGGTGCCATATCAACACTTACACGAAGTTATAGTTGTAATATACGCACGAATATACTGACTTACACCTGAAATGGAGCACAACTCCCGCCATCTAGGCGACTGTTGGCCGCTGAGAAAATCCGCCGAAATTCGATCCCGGGACCACTCCAAGACTCGAAGCGCTCTAGCGATTGAGCTGACCAGGAGCTAGCTGTCGGTAGAGAAACCATATGTTTACAGTTGCCACCAGCCATGATAGTAGCCTGTTAACAGCTAACACCCGTTTGCTCTAGTGACGGCTAGATCCTTGGTAGCTCTGTTGCTACAGCGCTCCGACAGTCGTAGAGAGGTCCCGGGATCGAATCCCGAACCAGGCGGAATTGCTTTCCAGCGGCCAGCCTAGAGGGCGCGACTTACGTTCTATTTTATCTGGAAGTCAATTTATTCGAGCGTGAATCTCCTCCACCTCGGGGACTTCCCCTAAAAGCAATGCATCTAAATGGTGATACGGTATAAAGCCTGGTTCAGACAGTTGCGTTTGACTGCGTTTGACTGCGTTGCGGCAGCGAGAAACCAGGACATCCCTGCTGCTTATATCGCGTGCCAAGATGATTCCTTGAATTGGGTTCCACGCTTCATACGAAGCACAGATGTGCCGGTGACTCGCTTTCGGTACTCGACGCAACGCAGTCAAACGCACTCAAACGCAAGTGTCTGAACCGGCCTTAACGTTTACTCACGTAAACGTACACACATTTCGGGAGCGCGTGCACGGTCCCGCTCAGGAGTGCGCTTCCCCTGACAACGCTGCTGCACTGCGACAAAGCGAGAGCATTTGCGTTTAGTACGTTTGAACGCGCTGCGTCTAGAAACGAAAGCGAGTCATTGGCAGATCTGTGCTTCGCATGAAGCGTGGAATCCAACTCAAGGAGTAGCTTGGCACGCGACATACGAAACAGTGATGTCCTGGTTTCTCGCAGCCGCAACGCAGTCAAACGCATTTAAACGCTCAAGGCTCCTACGCACAGTTGCGTCTGAGAGCGTTTGAGTGCGCTTGACTGCGTTGCGTCGAGAAACGAAAGCAAGTCACAGGTACATCTGCGCTTCGTACGATCGGCATGGAATCCAATTCAAGGAATAGCTTGGCACGCGACATAAAACGCAGGGATGTCCTGATTTCTCGAAGCAGCAACGCAGTCAAACGCACTCAAACGCAACTGTGCGTAAAAACCTTCACTCACACACACGCAAAAAAAAAGGACGAGGGCTCTAGAATTTTGATTTAACAAAGCAGTAGACAGCGATTACGTCAGGGCACTTAACGAAAGGGACGAGGGCTAAACGATCGGGAAAAGCCAATTACGACACACACACTCGTCCGTGATCGCGTATATTTACGCTTGGCCGAGGAGAACGTGCTCTGCCGCTAAGCGTCCAATGAAAATGACAACAGCGAAAACGACAGCAGGAAATATCGGTAGAGGAAGTCCAATCGGACCCTTTGCTTTCTTCCATCGCGTGATGGTCTCGGGAAAAAAATTAAAATAAAATAAAGAGGGTGCGGAAGGTCGTGCCCGGAACCGCGCCCTCCAGTGATGACCGAAAGGGGACCACGCTGCGTGCTCGCGGACCAAGACGTGCTCTGACTTCCAGGGTTGCTCTCACCCGCGGGGAGGGCCACACCCAAAAATCGGTGCTGACAGCCCGAAATAAAAACAAAAAAGGGATACGAGTACACAACTGTCCCCTATAACCTCATCACCACGACAGCAGACGTTGGGGACGGAACAAGACGTCGCTGTCGCGTGCGGGAGTCGGCAAAGAAAGGAAGCTGAAATGGGACTCATCAAGGTTTCCCTCTCGAGACTCACCACCAAGACTGAAGGGACCGTACTATCGTGGAGACATCTCTCTATTCGCGACTCCAGCGACCCATAGTGGTCGCCACCATCGGGCAACTATGGCGGTTTAAAACAGCTCGTGCCGTGCCATGCGCCAGCTCAACGCACAACGCTCGGGTTTCAGTAAGCAAGCATTGGGCTCCAGATGGTTTCCTCCGCTATTTATTCGCTACGTTTCCAACCTGCGGCGATGTGTTAGCGTGAGCGAGCTTCAGGCTTGACCCTATTCGGGGAAGCGATGGAAGGCCTGCCTACTTTCCTTCTACGGTGCTGACGAACATTGCTAAACGCACAATGTCTGGTTCACACGGTTGTGTATAGTTGCGTTGAGAGCGACCTGGGCAACGCGTTGACAAGGCAGCAGCTACAGAGTCACCGGGACAACTGTTCTATCGCGCCGACCTCCGACACCATGTAATCACGGAAGCCACAAAGCATGAGCAGAAATCGCAAAAGGACCTGCTCCGTACGGTTCAGTGTTCTACCGCTAGGTGCCGTCCGGTTTTCCTGGAGTCAGGAATAACACGCGATCGATGGCCGTTGCGTACCCCCAGCGTGACACATGATCTCATAGAAAAGTCAAACTTTGCGATTCCTCTCGGAGATGCATTGCTTTATCAGTTTCTGATCACGCCCTCACTTTGTCGTCCGCCAGACGCGAAGCAGACGGAGTCACGGCGCTTGTTGATGTTATGGACGCTTTGCACACGAGCCAGATTACAGCCGCCGTTGCTGACCTTCTCTCGTCTTACCCCGGTGCCGAGCCACTGAAGTAAAGCGTGTTTCACATGCAGCGGTTTTGGCCCTATAGAGCGGCGCGATTTCTGCCGTCGCGGCGCTCTGGCCAGCACCAGCGGTTGAGCGGCACGAGCGTCGCGACGGCAGAAATCGCGCCGCTCTAGGGCCAAAATCGCTGCATGTGAACCAGGCTTTAAGCGGGTTTCACATGCAGCGGTTTTGGCCTTAGAGCGGCGCGATTTCTGCCGTCGCGGCGCTCTGGCCAGCACCAGCGGTTGAGCGGCACGAGCGCCGCGACGGCAGAAATCGCGCCGCTCTAGGGCCAAAATCGCTGCATGTGAACCAGGCTTTAAGCGTTGACGAGCCTCCAGAAAGGCCAATGCTGGGGAGGAGGACAGAGTGGAATCTAAAACGGCAATATTGTCACGAAGGACAAGTGATGAGGCGGCGAATTACTGAGTAAACTGAATGTTTAATGGGGCGAAGTTGTGCCCAAAAATAAAAATAAGAAAGAAAGATAACAACAAAGCGTCGCGGGCGTCGAAGGCGGCGAAGCAGCAGGATCGAACGCTGAAGCGAAACTGACTCCGCTCGCCATGCGGAGTCCCTTATGTACCTTCGTGGGTTTCTGGATCATTGGGCGTAGAACTTTCGGTGCGTAGAACTTTCGGAACTCGATCCGACGAGAATGTTCTCGAACTTACGAGAAGGCCCAGTTGAAAGTATAAATAAAAGGACAGTCCCCTGGCTGGAATCGAACCTACACCTTTCGCGCGACAGTCAAGCGTGGTAACCACTCGACCACGTACGCGCTTGCTCGCCGACGCGCGTGGCAATATTACCTGTCCCGCTGTGGTAATGATGAAGCGAAGTAAACGTAATAAGAGGAAACCAAAACTGAAGGTCGGTTTGGGCGACGCCTATGCACAGCTGCTGCAAAACGTCTACGCATTTAGCCACTATAGTATACACGAACAGAAACCGGCAGGCACTGCAGTGCGATCCCCTCTCTCCCTCCTCAAAAATACTAAACTCCGTTTCACTTTTAAGTCCGACCGCAGCCGATGCTATGCGGAGCGCAAGTGTCGTCTGCTTCTTGCACAGGAGTTGCGATGATGTCAGAACGCCAAGCTCTTATTGGGTAATTGAGAAAAAAAAAAAAAGGAAAAAAAAAGTGGGTATAGATCTTGAGGGATCTAGCATCGAGGTCTACCCGCTATCCTTTCGATCAAAGCCAATCAAAGCACGGCGTCGTTCTGACGTCACCGCAACCCCTGCACGAGAAGCAGACGACTTGCTCTCCGAATATACTACTATCTAGCAAAACGTCAAAAGCACATCGTCAGGGCGATCGTCGTCTTTGTGCGTTTGATATCACCGACTAAACCAACCAAGCACAATAAATGCAACGTCGATGGATGGATGTTAATGGCTATACTCTTTGTAACGGGCGGTGGCTTGCGCCACCTAGCCTAGGTCAAACGTAATCTTACGTTTTCCTTTTTTTTTTTTTAGCTTCGAGCGATTGGTTAAGTTGGTGAAAGCCGGCTAAAGAGAAAGCTTGGCAATTACTTAAGCGTTTTCCTAATAATGACAAATATAAAAACACACACACACACACACACACACACACACACACACACACACACACACACACACACACACACACACACACACACACACACACACACACACACACACACACACACACACACAAATAGGAACCAAGTTACAGCGCTGGTAAGATCTTCAAAAATGAACTTTAGTAGGACCTTTCAAACAATAACCCATAATATATTATACTGTATAGATCACACAGTATTGGTTTTTGGGGAAAGACGCACGACGTATTCCAAAATTATCTTAATGACCGGTATCAAATAGTACGACTAGGCTCCAAATATAGCGGAGAAACCAAAGTCAACCAGGGAGTACCGCAAGGTACTACCTGATTGGTAGTGGAGCGAGTACTGCAGTACTCGGTCCACTACTTTTTTTTATTTCTACGTAAATGAGATAGCCCAAGTCAAATTTAGAAGTGAGCTCTTTCAAATTGCAGAAGATACAGTAAATATATACGCACAAAAACAAAATGAAGTATAGCTGTAAAAACAACACAAGACATTTATAAATTAAGAGCGGTACCGAAAAAATCAAATCGTTGTAAACGTTCCGAAAACAAAGGTATTACGCTTCAGATACACGGGCAAACAAATCCTAACTGAATTACCAATACAAATGCACGAGCAGAATTGCAATAATTGCTCATGCGCTCCGCTGAAATACGCCGACAATGTCAAATACCTATAGGGATGCTCATAGACAAACATATTAAATGGGATTATTATGAAGAACATATTTGTAAAAAATTAAGGGCATTGATGGCGCAGATGTATCACATACAACATCTGGTCCCTCGATCCATACTAAGAATGATGAACAATTTAATGGGCAAGTCCACACTTCAATGTGGAATAACAGTCTACGGACACTGTGAAAAATATCTGCAACAAAAAATAGAATCGATCCAAAAAAAAAAAAGGATAGCCAGAAATATGGGTTACCTAAGTGAAGAAAGTAATCTGCAAAACTATATGCATTAAGACGAAGGAATGTTGCGTTTTAGAGACCACATGAAACATGATATTATAATAAAGCATTTTTTCAACAATAGACAAAGTGGAAATTGCCGAAGAGAGAACGTTAAGACGGAATACAAAATTTATTGAACCATTTATTTATACCAAATATCAGAGGCCACGAGAAATATTATGTACCCTAGATCTTTTAATGAATTACCCGAAGAGTAACTCGAAATCAAATCCCCCAATATAAAAATCAAAGCTGCCCGTAAAGTGGATACTTGAACAGAGTAAAAAGACACCCCTTGAGAATTGCTTCGCTTCGATATAGTACTCGAGGTTAACGGCGCGATGTAAGTAAAGCCAAAATCCAACATATCTTATACATTACCGCTGTAGAATGAATTACTGTAAAAGACGGTAACTATTTTTTTTTTTCTTTCTGGAGATAGAAACTCCATTCATTTTGCAGTGGCGCGCGCTCTAGTGCAAGTTTAATAATGTTCTAATAACAATTCAGAGAGAGAGAGAAAGAGAGAGAGGGGGAGAGAGAGCGTGGGCGCTGGGCTTGAGTAGCTTCATCGGATGGCAGCGTTGACTACGGTCCGGCTTAACGTGAAACGGAGAGTAAAAGCGCCAGCGAATAAAAGAACTCCCGAGAAGCCCTAGTCCCCGACAGCCTCAGAAACGCAGGGCGCGTCTTATGATGCTCACGCTTCTTGCGTCGTGATTGGTCCTACGGAGTTGTCATCGTCTGAACTCGCAATCTGATTGGCTGCGCGGAACGAGCTTCTTGCTTCGTGATTGGTCCTTGGAATTCTTATCGGATAATGCCACAATCTGACTGGCTGCGACACGATGATAATGAGATGGTCGGGACTTGCCACGCAACGCGTTTATTAAGTTGTCGGTGATTATAACGACTGAACTTAAATGCAAAAACAACAAAAACATATGCCTTTTTTCTTACAGTGATGACCCAACATATTCGAATTCTTTCGCGAGATAAGTGTAATGACGGAACTCCTTCATTACACTTATCGCGCGAGGAATGAAAAGCGTAAATGTTCCTGCTTTTTTTTGTTTGCATTAAAGTTCGGTTGTTAGTAGCGCGCACTGTTCGTCTTCTTCCTAATTCCTTGTTGCCAGGCGCTTTCGGAATTCTCGCGATGAACGAACAAGCCAATCGTTCCTTCCCATTTTCTCCCCTCAACTGGTTTCGTTATTGCGACCACGTCGTAACATTGCCCAGACGCAAACTCGACGCTGTGAATGCTAAAACAGCGAGACGCCGATTTGCCATTTCGATTTGACGAGGCAGGATCATCGCCGTATTGTGTGGTCAGCTACAGGGCAGACAGCAGGAGTAGAAACGGCCACAATGACTGGTGAAAAAAAAAAAAAAAAGAGGCAACCTTAAGTACAAGTACTACGCGTCTCCGAAAAAAAAAAGAAAAAAAGTACGTACAGTGTTTTTTTTTTTTTTAATCTGAAAATAAATTATGCATTGCCGTACGCTCGTTTTCCGCCAAAATGTAGCTCTGGCGGTTCAGGCCAGATGCCAAAGTTTCGGAACTATACCCATTACCTTATTCAAAAGTTATAACTGATTTTATCAAACTTTCAATGGTTAAATGGAGCCCGTTTCCAGTAGTCGAAGACGTCCATCCCCACGTATTCGTGGGCTTCCTCGACCACCATTTTTCCATTTAAAATTTCCAAAAACCGCTTCCATCGTTTCAATAGGAGCGGTTAGTTCTGAAACTTTGGCATCTGGACCGGCGGAGACTGAGCGCATGCGCAGTAGGAGCGTCTTCGTTGCTGGACGGCGGAAACGATTTACGAAAACTGCCTTATAATGCATCTGGTACCAGAAACAAATTGTCAATGGCACTGGGTGCGGCAAGTATACGCGTAATCGTGCGTAAACGCCTCATCAATGTCTTCTGTTGCCATTGTTTCAAAAATCATCACGTATGTACAAACAGAATCATGCCTTTTTCGTGTTTTATGTGTTTACACGGAGCATTATTCGGGCAGAGCCTACAGACATTTCGTCCTTGGGAACTCGTGAAAGTCTCAGAGAGATAGCCAACGCAGATACTTTCAGCGACATCTTGAGAACCTAGCGGTAAAAAGACGTTTCGCCGAGAGTATGAGGTCCTTCAGCTCTCCGAAACCCATCCTTAAACATTTCACCCGTAGATGAATACATTCTTGACGCCCACAAGCGGGTGAAAAGTGCGCGACACGAAGGAAACACGGCATAGGAAGCCAGTAGACGCGTACTTCAACACGTGGGTCGAACAAACATAAAGCCGTCTTTCTGCAAAAAATCATCGCATGTTTCGTAAACACAAACAGGCGCAGCAACGCGATACAGAGCGCGACACAGAAAGCACAAATTCTCCCCCCCCCCCCACACACACACACACACACACTCTCCTCTCTTTTTTTCTCGCAGCTGAAAGGTTGCACTAAAGCGTCGCTGTGGTCGGCCTGCCACGATTGGCTGAATGCTGACAATGACGTCAGCAAAGGACTTTTCATCGACGCAAATAAGAGGAATGGAAGAACTTCAATTTTGACGGTGTTGGCAGTGTTGCTTTGAGAGCGCTATGATTTCAGGCTTTCAGCATGCCCATCACAAACACCATCGAACTTGTTGTTCACAAGGTAATGACGTCACGAAAGGTAACCAAACGAGGGCGCCACCGTAACATCTCGCCGCTAATACCCGGAGTCAACTATTCTCCGCTACGTGGTCAAGGCTAGCGTAGCTTCCACTGCTGCAGTCTCACACTGCTGCGACTTTGCTTCGTCTTGCGTGTCATTCGCTCGCGCAAGTACATATGACAGCGTTGGAGCACTGCAGAAGCTAACCTATAGCCTTGACAACATAGCACGAAATGGTCGACTCCGAGTACTGGCGACGAGATGTTTCGGGGGTTCTTATGGTTCCCATTTGTGACGTCACGACCCGGATTATCGACTGCCCGAGACAATTTTGATGGCTCGCGTAAAAAGCACTGGTGGAAGCTGGTAGTCATGGCGTCCTCAAACCAGCCCCGTCAAACTTGACACAGTCACATGGTTCTTGTTTCCTTTAAAGTACACATCACACCCAACACCTCATAGTGAGCGCATGGCCAGTCCTCAGAGGCAGACCACGGCAACGCCTTTGCTCGCACACGTCACCGATATTCGTGTAGCTTGATGCGGCACAGACATAAGGCCGTTTTCCATGGCGCGAATTGTCGCTGAAAGAAAACGAGAGGAGAAGACGCGGATGTTGCGTTCGGGCTCCGCGGGTATCGCGGAGTGTAGTCGTGGCTCCAGTATAATAATTTATAAGGCCTGACGCCACGCACGGATGCCCGGTCTCCCGGCGCTCTTAATTGTATGCCACAACAACAGACGTCGGCTTTCCGCTCAGCTGGAAAGAAGCCCGACCACGCAGGCCCCACGCGGTAGCACACAATATGTACGGCACTGCTCTATCGTTCAGCGAAAAGGCCGCATCAAATCTATTGGAGTTGAGGAACCACACACAAAAAAACAACAAAAAAACAGAAGCCCAATAATGCAACCTGAAGCTAGAGTCGACACAGTGAATGGCAATATACAACAATAATATACAATAATATACAACAATAATAATAAGTCGTAAGTGTTGATTAATCACGATGCTTGTCTGGCGATCTACTCCCACCCTCAGAGTCCCTTCCCATCCTTTTTTCACTTGTTATGTTAACGTTAAACTAGTGCTTGAGCCCTTCGAATGCCGTGTCATTGCCTGTCTAGTCAGCGAATCATATGACAGCAGCATTTTTTTTTTTTCGTGCTATAGGTCGTACCATGTGCTAGTATTCTGTCCAGCCGATCTTTTTTTTTTTTTTTTCATTGTGTATAGTTGTGAGCACAATGTGATTTACTGCACTGTGCTACCCATTCCTGTAAAAGCCCCGTCTAGGGCTGACAGTATCTATCAATAAATAAATAAATAAGTAATTCTTTGTATGTCCAGACAGAGGAAAGTTAAGCTCCAGTGGGCGTCTGCATGTTACCGCACTAGATGAGAAATATCGCCAGTGCAGTAGCACAGCTAGCCTGGGGTCTTGAACGCGCATCACGCATTAGTGATTACACGACCGCACTCCGCTACGGTACCACTCCAGATCGGAACGGCCAGGAGTGGATACGGAGCCCAGGACCCCTGGGTCTTGCAGCGCGAGCTTTCGCTCCAGGTGCTCCCAGCTGCGGTATAGTTTTGCGAGATACTTCCGTTCCGCAAGTGGTGAACCTGTACCCCTTTCGCAAGCGGGTGAGCGGCGCTTCGAGCCGCGTATAAAGTAAACAAAACGCGACAAAGCGGCAACTGAACAGACTGCATCTCGCGCGCACCGCGCAGGCTTCTACAGAGAAAGCGGCCGGCGCACGACGCCGCCACTGATGGTCAAACGCGTGACCGGGGACCGGGCAAGCGACGAGGAAGAGTTGACGAAAAGAGCGGGTCCGAGGTCGCCCCCGGAGCGTGTCGTCTTCGCCGTCATTCGGCTCTCCGAAGCGTGCCCGTATCAAACGAACCCTTTCGTCCTTTTTCTTTGTCTCTCTCGTTTTCACGATGTGAACCGCACAAGCAGCGCGACAACATCAGCGGGGTCTGAAAGAACGCAACACGATCGGCGACTTCTCTTCTGGAGGCGGGTGTTCGTAGGGCCGGCGTTTTCTTGGCGCCCTGCCTGCCCTGACTGCTGCCAGTTCCCCCAAGAGAGATCCTAAACAAAGCCGCGGGCAGGAGGCAGGCAGCCCGGCGGCAGCGCGGGACAACAAACACGCGTCCGTTTTCCCCCGCGCAATAAAGCCGCGGGCACGCGTGAACAACAATAACACACAGTTACGTATTACTTTCGACTTCTTGCGAACGGAAACCGGGACTCGCGTTAGGTTGTGTATCACCCCAAACGCCCTAACAAAAAAAAAAAAAAAAAGAAGAAGAAGAAGAGAGGAAACAAGAAATAGAACAAGAACACGGGCGACCCCAGTCTAGTTGCCGACACGCCAGCCAGCTTTTACCACTCCGCTGGTCGAATCGTTATAGTTACTGGCAGAATGAGAACGGCAGCGACGTCCTTCATTTAACTCGCCTCCAGCTTCCTACCGTCGATGAACACTTCGGCGTCTCCTGAGCCTCGAGCGTGCACGCTCGGTCCAAGCACAACGGAAGGCGACGAGTGCCTGCACAAGGCATCTGAAAGAGATGCCCCGCCGTCCTCATTCTGTTAGTGACTATTCATTGATACGTTTGTAAACAGTCCTCACTCGAGTTGCGAGCCGAACTGTACGAGCCTGAGACCGTTACTTGAACGCAGCCCGAAGACGACCGCAACGACGACTTACTGCGCATGCGTGTAGTGACCTATAGGGCTACGCACGTGACATCCAGAATAGCGGTATATACCTACGGGGGCGCCATAGCTCAACGAAATTTGTACCTCTCGTGGTACAAACACTTCGTAATTCTTTTCGCCACCTTCGTCTAGACCTCTCCAGCACAGGGCATTCCGCAAAACGGAAACCCCCACAAAAAAACTCCAATAAAGCTCCGTCTTCGCGACATGCGCACGTCGGCAGAAAAGAGTCGGTCTCAAGCGCTTCCGCATAATCGAGCGATGCTATAGCGGTGCTATAGTCCGCACCAGCGTCCGATCAACCACGTCTAATAAAGCGTCCGCCGCGGAGCCGGCGGACGCTTTCTGGGAGGGGACGCATATGTACCGCGTTTCGCCTTGCGATGAACGGCAGAGGACGCCACGAGCCATATCCAAGCCAATCCAATGCCGCGTGGGTGTCACGTGACCTCGGGGAGGCGCGTAGCGAAGCACGAAACGCCACGTCGCGTGGCATGTTTCAAACGCCGGATTGGCTGGGATGGGCCGTGGCGCTCGCTGCTCGTTCAAAAGACACACGGCGTTCACTACAGACATGGTGGCAGAATCGACCGCGGACGCTTCCAATGTTCTCTCCATACATATGCGTCCTTCGTACAAATCTGCCGACAGCTTCTGTATGACCAGTGTGGAGGGACGGTCATGAAATGTAAAACAACTGGATCGTGGGAAAGTATATAGCGCCAAGCTCCCCGTATACGGTCGCCATTTTGGCTCACGAAATAAGCAATTCCTCCCTGACCTCTCCATTCTTGGTGAGCCGATCTAAATTCGCTGGTAGCTTTAGAGAGACGCTTCTTGTTTGCGGAGCGCAAGTTCGTCTGCTTCTTTTGCAGGGAATGTGGTGACGTCAGAAAGACGCCGAGCTCTGACTGGCTCGAACTGAAAGATAGTGGGTGGACCTCAAGGCGGTTTGCTTTGACGTCTACCCACTATCCTTCAACCAGAGCCAATGAGAGCTCAGCGACTTTCCGACGTGACCATAACCCCTGCAAAAGAAGCAGACGCACTTGCGCTACGCATACCCAGATTTTGCTATGCACACAGCGGCGAAACGAGCGTACACATCTTCGTACCGCCACCACATGCGGTGTCGGTACTTGGAGGCATTGAAAAATAAATTTTCCCGTTTTGAAACAATACGCAAGAAGAACAATGTAATTGTAAGAGATCCGTGGAGACGGGTATGCTTGATATGTTAATTGCCTACACAGTGCCAAAGATAGATTGGCGAGAACCGCCTTCATTACGGTGATGCTCCATGCTGACCTTGATTCGACTGGATTAGAACGACGCTCACGAAACATCGAAGATTTGAAGGGGCCGAAATGGCGATTGCCATAGCAACGGAGACCGGTTACCCAATCGCCTTGCGAGGTTTTGGTCGTCTGTATGTTAGTATTTGTTTGTGCACGACTAGCAGGCAGGGATGGCAATGACGCAACTTTCCCGGGATCCAGTGACTTTTAATGCGAAGCAGAAACAGTCGTCAGAAAATGTCTATAGAGACTGCCTTTTGTACGATGTATTTAACAGCGTGACCGAGGCGCATGGTCCTGACGCGGATGCCAAATGCGGGCTGCTCTTTTTTTTTTTTCCGTTCCCTCTGGCGGACACCTTGTTCTGCTGGTTTTCCGGTCCGACCGCTCATCAGCGCGGCAACGCGACACCGTGCAGAAGCAGCAGTAACGACATAATCGTTGCCTCGAAGAAAGGGAGAGGCAGAGAAGCACATTACGGAAACAATGGGGACATAAGGACATCGCTTCATCTTCCTCGCACGCACCGCTGACTAATGCTCGCTTAATTCCTTCGGGTTATTAGCGCCTTCTTTCGGTCCCACCATGCCTTCTACACTCTTTCCTCAAAAAGCCGCGTCGCCAGATAAGAAAAAAAAAAAAATGACCGGATCGCCACGTGGTGAATGAACGTTGATTGGGGCGAAGCTCTGGTGGTGCTGATGATACTGATTTTTTTTTTTTTTTTATTGCTCATAGGTAGTGCTGAGTTCCGGGTTGCGTTTCGACTTCATTATTACTGCTTTATGGTCGGTGAAATGCAGAGCCAGTGGTTCTTAGCGGATCAGCTTGGATCCGCTAGAAGCCGTAGGAATCCATCTCCACCGCTTAAGTCAACGGTCCATGTCAGAAAGAGAATGTGTGGTATGGAACGTGGTTATATACGCATTTGAGCATTTGACCGCAGCGCCCTCTCGTCTATAAACGTTGAGCCAATGCATGCAAAGTTTAACGCGATTATACACGCCTTTGACCGCAGCGCCCTCTCCTATATAGACGTTGAGCGGCTACATGCAACGTTTCATCCATGACAGAAACCCCAGCTCTTGAGTTACTACCACATCTCAAAGCCCCCTACTCGTCCCGCAGTCATGGCCGAGTGGTTAAGGCGATGGACTAGATAGAAATCCATTGTGGTCTCCCCGCACAGGTTCGAATCCTGTCGACTGCGCAAACATTTTTTCTTTTTTTAAGAAGACAGATGGGATGGCAATCGATGTGAGCATGGACGGACGGACGGACGGACAAGGCTAGACCCTAAGGAGCTTCGGCCCTAAAAATCATAATTTTCCGGCATTTTAGAAAGTCAGTTCTCGGTGAACAGCTTTGTATTTTTTTTTTTCATATTTAATGTTATTTAGAGCGGCGGCGGTCGGGAAAGTTCTTAGGGTCTGAACTATACCGTTGCATTCGCCGACATGACGAAAAACGTAAGAATGAAAAGGGTTTAATAACAGAACCACTTGCGAGCAAGGCTTGCTATTTGCGCATTGACGAGCTTCTAAAGCGGTATATTCACACGGGGGAGAAATTCTTCCTTTTTCTCGACGGGATGCGCATCCCACGGTACCAACGTCACGCTTTTGCGCGGACCCGCGCTGACGTACACATCCCAGGTTTGAGCTTTTGCTCGGGCTGTACAAAAACTCCCCGCCGTTGCGTGGGATCTCTTTGCAGTTGGCGGTACTTTACTCGCGTAACCGGCAACTTTGCAGATCGCCCAACTTGTTGTGACTGGCGCTGTTGCGCACGTCGTTCGGTGTACCCGAAGGAGTCTTTGATATTCATCGATGCCGTCCTCAAGTCGCTCCTCACACGACTGTTTTTTGATTCTACGTCTATTCAGTTCCATCCACCCATTCCAGAAGCATATTTCTTTTAGCAGGAAGCATTTCATCGACTTATGCATCTAACAGCGCTCCTGCCATACTCGCGTGTCGGCGTTTCATGTGCGCGCCTCCATTTTTCTAGCCTCGTCAGCGCGCACCGAGCCCTGTTGTCGAGAGTGCGACCGCTAAGTGCGTCCGATAACACTGACATACCTCTCGGCTCCCCGCTGTTCGTCTGAATGCTGGAGTCAGGGAGTGCACTGACGTCACGCGCACATCCCTCTCCGCATCCCCCCGTATGAATACGCCTTTAACATTCCCAAGCTGGTGGCCTCACGTATCTTTGGGAAAAAGTGCAGTCAACGTCGCGCCCATTCTACACGACGTTAAATCTTGGACAGGGCTGCTAGACTAAGCTCTTCATACTCGCGGTCGGTGTCGCTCATAGAGTCATAGGGCCGCCAAACTGTACAAAACGTTAGATTCTTCTTTCTTTCTTAAACGCATTTTTTTTTACACACCTGAGATATCGAATTTATCGTATGACTATTTTAATCCCCACCCCTGCTCGTTTCGATCCGGATGAGCATCGTACCAGCGTGCGGTCGTGTATCACTGTAGTGCGTGGTGCACGTTAAAGACCCCAGGCTATAGCAATCGTACTCCACTGGCTAAATTTCATAGCTGCAGTGGGCAACAACGTCGCCATACTCTGGCAGGCTAAACACCTGCTGCCTAAACGACCAAACGACTCGTTTGTTTTGTTTTCAGCGATACCTTAACCTGCCTTCAAAGGGCGTCGTGTACACACAGCTTTGCAGCAGCTGTGCATGGGCGCCGCTATAGACGCTTTACACACGCGCCAGAATACAGCCGCCATTGCTGACCTTCTCTTGTTTTACCGAGATACCGAGCCACTGAAATTGGTGTGGACGAGCCTCCACAAAGGCCAATGCTGGGGAGAAAGACAGAATAAAATCTAAGATGGCAGTAACCTGGCCTGCTATGATAATAATGAAGTGAAGTAAACGTAATAAGGGGAAACAAAAACTGAAGGTCAGTTATGGCGGCGCCCATGCACATCTGCTGCAAAGCGTCTATAACCGACCTTCAATCTTACTTCACTTCATCCTGAACACAGCGGCGCAGGTTACTGCCATTTTAGATTCTACTGCGTCCTTCTCCCCAGCATTGGCCTTTCTGGGAGTTCGTCAACGCCCGCTTCACTGACTCGGCGTCTGGATAAGACAGGAGAAGGTCATCAATGGCGGCTGCAATTTGGCGCGTGTGCAAAGCGTCTCATAGGCGCTTTGCACACGCACTGCTATCACGTTCGGTACAAACGTACACCGGTAAAACGCACATTCAACTCTTTGTTAACGGTCCGAGATAACCGAAAACATCAACCAAATATAAAACAAGCAAGAAACGAGAGAAAAATAAAATCTCTCGAGACATTTTTACATTCCGGTTGTTCCACTCACAAACCCTGTATCGAGACGTTTAATTATATTCCGAACAATATCAGCGTGCCACTCGCTAGAACCTCATTTACAAAAGCTCGCGCAGACACATTACCCGACCGCACGTACGGTGCAAAAGGGTAAGCATAAACGCTAAACGACGACTAAAAAAAAAAGAAAACAACTCGCGCGACGCAGCCAACTCGATCGACATCGAACCGGGCTTATCGGCGAATCAGGACTGCCATGCACGTCCGCGCCTTCACTTGTCGCGTACAAATCAGCGTCAACCGTTAAAAAAGAAGAGCCTCCGCAAATCGGGACACGGCTCCAGATAGAGAGAAAGCAGTTACCCATCCAATGTTGGGGATCCTCGCTGTACCTCCGGCGCGGCATGGGCGAAGCGCCACCGGCGTCCGGCGTGTTCAGCAGTGCAGTCGTGGCGCCGGGCCCCACAACCTCGTGACTGCTGTGTCGCCGCTGCACGTACTCGTGCAGCATGCTCTTCAGCATGGTCACCAGCATCACGTCGCCGTTCGCCCGCGATCCCACGCGGGGAGTCGCCACCGAATCCACAAATCCGGCAAAGGTCGACGCCGCGCTGCAGGTCAGACCGCTTGTTCGCGTTGGCGTCGCCGGAGCAGTTACCGCCGCCGCCGCCGCTGCTGCTGCTACGACCGGCAATGTGCCGCCGATCCGTTTCCTCGTCCGAGGGTACGTCGGAGCGCTTTTTGATCGCTGCGCGGCGGCCGCGCGCGACGGTTCACGACGACGAAAGCGCCCGTCAGTGACGGAACTCGACTGCGCCAAACACGTGCGGGCGCGACCGGTGGACCGTGCAGGACGCGTCGAGTGGCGGGTGTTTGGAAGTGCGCCTGGCGGGCGAGTATATAGGGGTACCGGGCCTGCAAGACCGTTGGGCACGGCGCTTTTTAGGCCGCTCCCACTCATTCTCTTATTGCCCCTTCCCTTCCGGAGTTGGGACCCCGTGTCGCGGAGGTGGGCGGGCGCTGCATCGAATGCGGGACACGAGTCTCTTAATAGACACTTTTCTCGTTACTCGCCCCCCCCTCCCCCTCCTCCTCCCCTCCACCCCCCCCCCCCCCCCCCCCCCCCGACGCGGCACCCCAATTATAAAAAAAAAACTCAACATAATAATAATAATAGGAAAAAAAGGGTTGTGCTAAATCTTGCGTCTTCTCTCTGAAGGCTAAAAGAATGATGTGTGAAACCGAGTTCAAAGAACTGTTCGCCGAAGTTGAAGCTACCGCGAGCAAAATAGGTGTGGAAGAACTATCTCTACCCCGGACCGCAACCAAACAGATTGCAGGACACACAGGTAGAGGACCTTGAAACCTTCAACCGACAGACAGTTTTTATTCCGATTTTGGAATCAATCACGGAAGATCTCTCTTCGCGTTTTCCTCGAAGAAACCCTTTCGGTTTACGACTTGAACGTATGCGTACCCCGAACTCTCGTAACTGATTTAATTAAAGGCAACGACGCACGAATAGAGAGACTGGCAGGTCGGAATCATCGCATCCTAGAGTCCAATAGCCGAACTGCGATGGCAAAAACTCTCACGTCTGAACTGCTCATGTGGAAGGCGAAATGGCTGCGACAAACTGGTGACATTCCGGTTCCGCGTACAGCCATTGAGTCCCCGGATGCTTGCGATGGAGATGCATATCCGAATGTGCGAACGTTACAGTGCTTGACGGGTCACAGTGCTTTTTCAGAAAGGTGACAGGAATGACATGGAAAACTAGAGACCAGTATCCACTCTACCAGTACTTTCAAGGGCATATTCGAAAAAGTTATTCTTAAATGATTTAATAAATCTGGAACAAAACATCCCCTGCTAATTAACTCCCAGTATGGGTTTCGTAAAAACCTCAGCACAGAGCTTGCTCTACTTTCGCAGAAGGAGCATATTCTATCTGAATTAAGAAAAAGGAAATCTAGTCTTAGGTGTGTTTGTAGATTTTACAAAAGCCTTAGACCACATTAATAACGAAGTTCTCATGCAAAAACTAGAGCGATATGGTATTAGGGGAATAGCGGCATCCCTTACTCGACCCTATTTACAATATCGTAGCCAAATCGTTAGCTCGGATTACTTTCTATCGGACCCTCTACAAGTTTCTTCTTTCGTACCACAGGGCAGCATTTCGGGCCCCTTTCTTTTCAATAAGTATGGAAAGGATATCGTAAGTATTCCTTCTACCGCTAAATATACTAATTACGTAGACGATACGGGTATACTTTTAGCCGGCAAATTACGCGATGAAATAACCGACCATGCAAATTCAGCACTATTCAGGCTACACGACTGGACAAAAGGAAATGGATTAAAAATACACGTTGAAAAGACAAAGGGAATTTTATTTCGCTGTAAAAACAAGAATATAGTCACAAGCAAAATAATTACTTTAAAATCTGCTTCTGTCGAGGTCATGCCCTTTTTCAAGACATTAGGGGTCAAATCACGGGAAACATCGTCTTCGGATCATCATATAAATTTAGTGATAACTAAACTGTCGCAGATACTCTGCGTGACGTATCGGAATAGGTATATGATCCCACGTAACATTATGATCTTAATATATAATTCACCATTTTCTTCAAGACTCAACTACTGCCGCTTAGTCTGGGCTTCGTACAGACAAGAAAATCTGCTGAAAATACATATATTACAAAAAAAAAAGATTTCTGAGAATGGTAGAAAAGGGTACCCAATCACCATTACACACAATCCCTATTTATAAAGTATAATATAATGCCGATAACAAAAATGCATGATTTCCGCCTCTGCAAGCAATATGAACAAGAAACGAGAAATAACATTTGCCTTCTAAGAAACTTGGCAAAACTAAGAACGCATGTTACATACAGTACACAACACGCGAAAAAAAATGAGCCTCGGAAAATAGACACCTGCAGAAGAACATACGGCTTAGAAATGATACAAAACAAATTATCGAGATTATGAAACAAACTATATAACAACAAAATTCAGACAGAAGATATCTCTTTTAAAGAACTGCGTAACTTTTTCAGGGTGCTTTAAACTCTTATACTGAAAAAAGGGAGAGGGGGGTATAGCTTGTTTCCCGGAACTTCTGTTGTTTCATTTTTTATTTATCCTTTTCTGTGTGAATCAAAGGACTTTACACTATGTGTTAATTTTATTTCTATTACGTACAGTTTATTATATATCTTGCGTGTAAAAGGATTCATCACTGTGTGTCCATCTTTATTTGTATTTCTATCATGCATAGTTCATTAGCTTTTGTGTCTTTTTTAATCTTTTTGTGAGAAAAGATTCGTCACTATATATGTTTACACTTTCATTTCTATAGTTCATTATCTGTGTTATCTTTGCCCTGAAGCTGCCAGTATGGGGGCCTTCGGCTTTGTCAAGCTGTCCATCTGACAGCTTTTTCTGGAGGCCTCCTCCATCCTGTATTTTTGGTGCAAAATAAACATTATTATTATTATAATAATTATACCGCAGATTCTTGGCTTACTGCCAGGCAGCGTCGCCTCGGCAGAGCGCACATTTTCAACGCTCCGTCACTTGATGATGTAGTTGCGGTCTAATTAATGACCGAGGAGCGTCCACGGGAGTTGCTCTTCTGAACATCCATCGGGATATTCATGTTGACACGTCCTTTGTGAGAGACCGCTTCGCAAGGGCAAGGAGGCGAAGGACCGACTTATTTCTCTGAAGGGTGCCCTGACGGCTTTAAAAAAAGTCACGCTTTGTCACTCTACAATTCGCGAGAAGTAGAAGCTATCAGAGCTTATCACTCTCAAAATATAAGTCATACACCCTCTTCCCCAAAATTTTCACAAAAAAAAGAAAAAAAAAACTGGCTAAGACTGAAACAGATGGCCTTTTGATATTGTAAATGCCACATTTGCACGATCATTCAAATCATCGTTTGGTTCACTGTTCAGATGCACTGGACGTTCCTTGTGATCCATTATCGATGTCGCAGAATCTTGTCTTTCTGGCTGGCTGCACGTACCTAGCTGCTACACTTTCACTTCGTTGATTTTGTTTTCTTTTAAGTGTATATCTTGTAAGAATATCGGTGTCTGCGTATAGACGATGTGGTTTCTGTGGCTTTCATTTACTGCTCCGATTTGCTTTTTCTAGCGTATAGATATGAAGTGTAAATAGGGTCATTTGACTGTGCGTGGTCTTTTCAACTGTTGATATTTTATTTGTCAGATCTTTCCTTTTGCGTAATTTTAATTCGTTCGCTGACATGGTGTTTTCTCATTGCGTGTATAGTTTCCGAAGTGTGAATTGGGCATTCTAACTGCGCTCGATTAGTTTAATTATTGCTAATTTGCTTAGTTTGAATCGCAAAAAAAAAAACTTTTAGTATTTCACTTTTTGTTTCTTGTATAAAAACCCGTCTTGTGACACCTTGCAATACAAAGTAGTAGCATTTGTGAATAAAAAAAATATATGCGATGTTGTACAATTGCTTATGGCGGAAGTACATAGCCCAAAGCTATATCGCGAACCAAGGTTTAGGTTGTTCATTATTAAACAGCAAACAAAAGAGAAATAAAAAAAATAAATTCAACAAATAACAAAACAAAAAACTTTTTTTTTTTTAAACAAATTTGCGTTTTTTAGGTCCAAAGTCTGGGGAACCGCCCCTGCGTGCACGGCAGCGGGCACTCGGCGAACCCCATTTCGTCGCAGGCATCGCTGCGGCAAAAAAATCGATCGTTCTTACAATCGCAGGAGTCGGTTCCCGGGGTGTGTACTTGCGTGCCCAAACTTGGCTCTATGAATTGAAGCTTATATCTCATACTACACTCACTCACGTCGATATAAATTTGTAAACAAAACAAGACCGAGAAATCTGAAAGGAGAGGAGTGGAGCGTTTTGATAGAATGCTGAAGGCGCGAGATGCACTGTTCTTGCGTTTATTTCGACGATTATTCGGCTTTCTCAAACGCTCTGTAAAGATGCAATCACACTGGCGTTCGAATTAAAACCACGAAGCGGATCCGCTAGAACGCGCGTGAAATTGTATCGCATCTTGAAGCAACCGCGTTCGCAACCGCATTGCGCACGCGGTTCGACTGCCGGTGTGACTGAGCCGCATGTACGTGTAGTCAGGCGTTGACGGACGCCTGTAGGAACGCTAGGACGCCGCCTTACGTCATCGTTAAATGGGCGCGTCTAGCGAACAGACGCTTCCTACAGTAGCAGACGACAGCTCTGGCGACTCCGGCCCGCGCATCTGGTGCAGTGACGCTCCTGCCTTAGCGCTGTCACGTGTATGCATCTGATGCTCTTACTGCGTCCCGGCAGTAGTATAGCTTCCACCCTTTGTCAAGTTCTCGCGTGCGCTTTTCGCGGAGGCGGGGATTGAGGATGCTTGGCTGCCGGAATTCGATTAACCTACGGCGAGTACAGAGGAGTCGGGGAGCGGAAGCACTCTGGTCGGCCAAGTCTCGCGGGAGCGTTTGCGAGCAAACTTCAAACGTACAGGAGCAAAACTTTCGGTGAGTCACTTATTGACGAGGTATCTATATAGAAATAAGGAGAAAAAGTGGAATATACACAAAATAGCTTTCTGCACAACTTCTCCCTCCCCCCCCCCTCCAGAAAAAAAAAGGAAGAAAAGCTGTAAAACATTTGAAACACAAGAGGCAAAGAGGGGGGGGGGGGGGGGGGGGGAAACGGACGGACGAATTTGACCCTAAAGCACAACAGATCCCTTTCGAAAGGCTGCCCTCTGTTGGAGGCTGGGGCAGGCACGTAGCCAGGATCTTGTTTCCCGGGGGGGGGGGGGGGGGGGGGGGGCGGGGGGGGGGGGTCACCCATGACAAAATGCTGTATGAGGGGGGGGGGGGAGAGGAGGCCCCAGCAAAATGGAAGATTACGGGGGCACGAAACGAATTTCTGCGATAGTCTATTTATGGGCTAACTATCCAAAAAAAACAACAAAAAAACCAAACATTCTATTCATGAGTGGTCAATTTCTCTATTAAAATCGGTATCAAAAGATCGATTACCTGGGAACTAACGGCAAACACATGGGGGCGCCGTCACACGAAGAAGGGCAAGGCTCTGCCCTGCCTTGTCTGGTGGCGCCAACTGGTGTCGCTCTTTGGTACCAATTTTAATAGAGAAATCGGCCACGCATGAATGTAATGTTTGATATTTTTTTATGATGCTTAGAGCCCACAGATTGAGTTATGAGTCGACCATGGACTATCGAAGAAAGTGGTATACTGCCCCTTCAAGTCGCACTCCTCCCCCCCCCCCCCTCCCTCTTTTGACTGTTTTCGGAAAAAGGGCTGGTATATAAGTCGTACCCTTATATTTGTACGTTCGGCGCGGCGAAACTACCGTATTTTCCGGACTATAGTCCGCACCCGGTGTATAGTCCGCAGGGATAAATTTGGGGTCGAAAAATTAAAGTTTTTCCTTAGATAGTCCGCACCCGGTGCATAATCCGCACCTGGTGCATAGTACGCACCTGGTGCTTAGTCGACACGAAAATCTTCTCATGGGTGCCCTTGACAAATGTATGCTTTTTTAACTCACAAAGAAGCCTATAATATACATAAATCATCATTAACATACTCTTTCATTCACAAAATCTGTCACGTCTCGGTATAATCAATGATATTGAAAAACAAAAATCCTGTATAGTCCGCACTGCCCAAAATTTCAACTTTCCGCGGACTATAGCCCGGAAAATACGGTATATGGAAGTTGGAACGCGCCTCCGACTGGTGCGTTTACCACGCCCAAGAAAGTAATCCCTCGATTTCCGCCCGATGACGTCATACGAGTGCCACGCTGTCGCCGGTCGCGATCCTGGCGGCGTTACAGCAGCGGTGGCGGATGTGGCAAACCCGGCCCTGTAACTCAGGGTTGCCAGGTTGGGCTATTAATAGCCAAATTGGGCTACTTTGTCATGCATTTGGCGTCGAAATTTGGCGGTTGGCTATGTGGCTATTTTTGGGCTATTTCAAATCCTAACGCGACACTTTTTTTTTTTTTTTTTGCTTGGTTTAGATTAGATGTGCAAAAGACACTTCAGCATGGACACAAAGCGACAGTCCACCCTTTCTGGATTCCCACTTTCAGGGATTTTCTGCGTGAAGATTTGTGGGTGTGATGCCAGAACCTATTAGCTCAAGTGAGCTACCGTGACCTAGATTCAGCTCCGCGACATCGCTTTTGTATTAATCGTGGCTTATTTTATGCTCCCAAGTTCTTTCTGCTTCCTACTGGCGTCGCTTATTTCCTCAAGTTTCCCGCCATCCTCCTACAGGAAGCACCTCATCCAAGGAAAAATGATACTAAAGGCAGCTCAAGACATCCTGCAGCATTTAATGTTGCCCGATAACGCGTGCTGTACCGGATATAACAAAGGAGGCTTTTCCGCGAATCATTGAATTTCTTAAAGCACAATGAGCCATAACAAAAGACAACAGAATTGGGGACAATGAATATTCCGAACAAGGTCAAGATCAATACGCAGGAGCAGCCCTGTTTCTGTTGCTATCCAAGCTTGCCATCGCGCTCCCGACACTGCCCATGTCGAATGCCGCTGTGGAGAGAGTATTCAGTCACGTGTCCCTCACAAAGCCAGGCCCAAGGAAGAACATGTCCCTTCCAAGTCTTCAAACCGTCCTCTACGTAAAGTCTGCTTTCCTTGGAAGCAGACTTTACAGCTTTCTGTGACGCATGACACATCATTTCGATGCATTTCTACTACCCGCCATTGTTATAGGCAAAATATTTGCCTTACTTTTTTATCTCTGCCATTCTATGTGCCATAAAATGCTGAGCATGTGCTCATATCGCAATAGGTGCCCCCCGCCCCCTTTTTGAACATTTAAAAAGTTATTAAGAACATATCAAGTACCCAGGCCAGTAAACTTTTGAATGTATTGAGTGAAACAAGGCGCTCCTCCGCATCAGCCACATTTCCCAGTGCGCTGGTGCAGAGCGGTGAAGCTTTCCATGCAGAACGAGTTCTGTAAGGACATTAACCCTACTGAAGAAGTTTTTGACCGTTTTAACATGGAAATCATGTATAAGGCGAGTAAGCCGGGCACGAGCGAGTGCTTCATAACTATGTGACTGCAAAAACGCGTGTCAAAATGTGTTGTACTTTTGTGTTTGAAATAAAACGTTCAATACATTTCAAGATGTCGTAGATCTTGCAAGCTGCTCCTAAACCCTAGATATGGAGACGCAGTGCCTTCGCATTGATCTCGCACATTCGAGCGCACAATTTTTGGGCTCTGCAGAATATGGCTACTTTTGGGCTACATAAACCTCTTGCATTTGGCTACTTTTGGGCTACACCGTCTGGGTTTTGGCGGCTTGAGCTAGAAACTACCAGGCAACCCTGGGCCCCTGTTCTGATTTCTGCGGCAGGTCGCTCGCCAGCATGACAGTCCACGGAAGCTTCGGCAGCCAGGGGCTGAGACGCCGCGACGACAGCAACGCTCCCGTCTGCTCGTGATTTTCGCCGGAACTTCTACGACCAACCACCACCAGGATAGCTTCGTCTGACAACGTGCCACTCCGGCTTTCGTGACGTCATTTGTTGTCACTTTGGGACCCCTTTCGATACATGGGTGGAATAGGACGCTAAACATGACCAGTCGGAGACGCGTTGCTGGCACCGTAGCAAAACTACGTCGAACATGATCGCGATTTATGCGCCAGCGAGAACGAGTGCCAATATTCTCGTCAACGAATCGAACGAGAAATATAAACCTCGTGGCAGATTTCCGCAGTTTAAAGCACAAACTTATAAATTGAAAAAAAGAAGAAAAAGAATCCGTGGAAGTCCCACCGTTGTGTAAGGCGCACCTACAGAAAATTCGTAGAAAGATCGCGATTTATATGCACCAGAAAATCCGCTGCGCATAAACTAAAACCGCACCTAACTTTGGTTGGATTATAAGGCAATATCACACCCATAAAAAAAGAGTGGTGATCGCCGTGACGTTGCGCTCTCGGTGCTGTTTCATTGGACCGTCGTATACGTACGAAGGTCAGTGACGTGGCCTCAAAAATAAAATTCCGGAACTTAGCATGACAGACGTTGTTTTGTTTCGATACACGGGCTGCCTGCAGCTAGAAATAAGGTGCCTGGTATCATTGTTCGTTTTGCAAGGCAATCAGTGAAAGATGCATTTCTTGAAAAGAAAAGTGAACTGAACAGGTTGAAGATTTATTCTTATATTCTAAAAAACTTAACAAAGAGGAACAAGTTCTGCTCGCGGCAACCAAGGACTTGGCTCAAAATCGTGACTACAAATGTGTCTAGCACAAGAATGGAAGGATATACATTCGACAGAAAGACGGAGAAAGAGCCATAATTGTGCGAAGTAAAAGTGACCTGGATGAGATCGTGTAAATTCTGCTGACACCTGTCTGTATATTAGTTAAACCCCGATAATGGCAACTCCGGTTCACATTGTGCCATCTGATTTTGAAAGTACGTGGAAGAGAATATGCTGAATCATTAAAATTTGTTCATATAAATACACAACCCCCGAAAAACAAAATAACCGAGCTTGAAGTGCTTTTTAGTCCATTCCAGTTGTCGCTCGACGGGATTATGTAACCAAAACCTGGTATGTCGAAGAAAATGACACGTTTTACTCTACCGTCCCAATAATTTTGTTCTAAATCGAACCTCCGGTCGGGGTGGAGGTGTCTTTCATGGTAAAACAATTTTCCATGCGAAATGTTGTCTAATTACTCGTGTGTAAACCAAGATTATGAAGTTCTCTTCGTGCATACATCGAAACGTGGCAGCCGTTGTGTACGGCCTCCACAGGGGAAACTTTAAATCTTTTTTATTTTTTTTTTTTTTTATTTTCTCGAGTCAATTTTGAGTAAACATGATGCGCTTTAAGACAAGGACGTAGGAAGAACTGACACCACAGAGCGCTACGCTACGTCAGCGCTCTGTGGTGTCAGTTCTTCCTACGTCCTTGTCTTAAAGCGCATCATGTTTACTCAAGTACCATACCAACTAGCCCAACAATCAGCACTTGTCAATCAATTTTGAGTTTGCAAATGAAAATAAATACAACTTGCTTATGGGCGGTGCTTTTAATATTAACATGCTCGCAGACACCCCCGCAAAAAGAAACCTGGAACAGCTTGTACAACAATTCGGATGTACGAACGGGATCCCGTCACCTACCCGAATTACTCTATACATTTTCTACTTTGCTCGATACGTTTATAACTAACCTACACACGTCTCATTTTTTTGGCACGAGTAATAAGTACAGACATAAGCGACCACCGTGGTATCTATTTTTGTTTAAGGAAAAACATATTGAACGCGAAACTTCTCGTACATAGCACATTATTTTATTCGCATATAAATTACTGTCATCTAGTATGGGGAAACACGACCCTCAAAAATTTGCGCAAGATTTACTTACTGCAGAAGAAAATTCTTAGAAATATAGATATCGTTCCGTATGATCACGCTTCTGCAACACATTTTCAAAAAACATGGCATAATGAACATACATGATACATAACATGCATTTATGTTGTTTATGTTTGTTTGTGTAGGTAAAAGCTTGTTTATGTAAAAGAACAATCACATATCCCACACATAGCATTGACATAGGGAACACTTATTCGTGTAAAACGAGTTATGGGGAGCAAATGATGAAACGCAAACTTCCAGAATTGCTCAATTTCTGTAATAATTGCAATATACCACTAGAATCTACATAAAAAAGGAAAAAAAAAAGATTTGAAGTCTTTTCTTTTTAAAACAAGTATGAAGTCATGAGTATCGAAGTGTTATGATCGTAAAAATGTTTACAATATATCCCATAAAAAAAAAAAAGCTTGTTGGTTTGTTTGATACAGCGTTTCTGCGTGTTGTGCTGTACTGTCTGCCTTTTTGTGTTTTTTTTTTGTTTTATACATTGTATAATTTCTGGGGAGGAGGGAGCTCGACAAGCTTGTCTCCCCAACCTCCCACATCGCTAGGATGGATTATTCGCAGGTTTTGCGGTGTCGGTTGTTCCGCCACTACGCGATGGTTTGCGGCCTTCTAAGAATGAACACCTGATTTTCGAAAGTGCTCTATAAGGTGTGCAAATGGGTCTGCTCCTTGCGCAGCCCGTGCGGTTGTTTACCCCCTAAATGCGCCCACGTGCGTTTGTTTCCCAGCCCCGAGCTCAACGAATGACGGCGCGAGCTTGGCTGCATTGTCATAGCGCGTTCCCTACGCGTTCCCAATGTTTCCTTTTGATTGGCGTGCCCCTCTTCGTGTTCCGCTGAGATCACTTCTTCGCCGTATATATATATAAAAAAAAAACTGATGTAAAAAGAAAGTACAGTAAGAAAAAAAAAAGGCTCGAGGTACACCTACGCACTTCTTACGAGTTGTGAATGATGAATGCGAAAGCATGAATGTCGTTCTTCGCGCCCGCCCGGCCGCTTCTGTTCCCTTCGGCACCAAGGCCGTTTCTGCTGCGGCGCGGGCACGCAGCGCCATGGAGTGGCGCTAATTGAAACTGACGCGCGTCAGCTTCATATAATTGCCGTTTTGCGCGGCTTTTCGCGTGGTTTCAAAGCTGGGATGCCTCAGATCGCGGCTTCGGGAATTTATCTGCCGTTTAGCGCGTGTTCGAGGCGGGGCTTAGGCCGCACGTCCGGAGGCTTCTTGGCTCGTGACGACGACCATTCCCCGAAGTGAAGAACCCAGGGGTCCAGTGGAGGTGGGAGAATTGGTAACGTAACGAACGGTTTAATTACATGGTAGCGATACAGTCGTCAAATCCAAGAGAACAAATGGAGCCCTCACGCCCCGCCTTATATAGGGGTCCGTTTTCTCCCTCTCTCTCCGCCAGGGCAGCAGGTGCGACCGCCACGTGCTTTGCAGCTGGGTCCGCCGCGTCGTAGTCAGAAATGAGTCATAGCCAAGGTTCTCCGCAGTTAGGCCAGGCCTCTCTCCCCTTCCGGAGCGCACGAACCCACACGCACACACACACACGTCCCGTTGACGTCACGGACGCGTTGAGACACGTTTTGGGCAGCCTTCGACAGGTGGGCGTCAGTCCTGAACACGTCGGGACTCGTTTCGGGACTCGTTTCCGCAGCGTTGAAACTCGGAAGAAGGTTGCCGAAGGTTCCATTCTTAACAGCCCCTCCGGGGCCAGGGAAACCTCGAATGGCCGGTGGTACAATCGCTGGCCTGAAGAGGTGGGCTTGGAGTAGGCCTTGAGAAGACGCTGCAAGCACCAAACAAACTCCCAAACCTCTCACAACGGAGGCATCAGCGGAAACGTCCCCCACAACACCACGCCACACCGCAGTCAAACGCTCGGAATTCGCCAAAGACCCGCCAGACTGGATTACGGATTACCAAAATTTGGTACAATTCCGGGTATCGAGACCCCCTGTCGCCAAAAAAAACTCATTTTTCCAACGAGGTCACTAAGAACAAAAGACAAAAGACAAAAACTTTTCGCAATTTGTGAGGTCATTTTGGGGTATCAACGAAGTGCCCCCACTTAGATCCTCATTCCCGTGGATGACGAAGACCTCTGAGATCATCCCTACTATTTTTCGTGATGTCAGAAAAATCTGCTCAACCCATCGGCATTGCCGTTAAATTTGCCTTTCCTTTTTCTTACGCTGAAGTCATAGTGATCGATTTTCACGTGATTTCTAGACGTGAAAATGCGGTCCTTATAGCGCCGATAAAACAATCCGCCTCTTTCATGCCCCGTCACATTGGTCCTAGCAATCTCCTGAGCTGTATCGCGAAACCCTGACACACTAGGGTCGCTCTTCTGCTCGACTCTGTCTACTCGTAGCAGAGGACCAAAGTTACGCGACGCCGGAGCTACGAGAGATCTTTCACTGATCCCCTCTTCCTCCGCCTTTTCCGCCGGCGCGTTGGGACGGCGTACGCTTTCTAGTGCTACGAGGTCAGGCTGTTCTACAACCTGGTCCCTCTCATCCCGGTTTTCTGCCTCCAACTCTGGGAGTGCTTGCTCCCCGTCAGCTGCCTCTGGCTCTGGATCACTCGTCAACAAAGGGGCGACCTGACGCGATTTGGACCTCGTACACGACTGAACTAGCCCTTCTCCCAGTTGTTGACCCCTTTCGCGCAGCAGGAAATCTGACCGGTTAGAAAACAAATAAGGATACTCCAACGGGACTGTTTGCGAGACAGCCGCCTCTGTCACTAGCTCTCCGAACGGGCCAGTTACCCTCACTGTCGCCATAGGCAGACAGACACTGTGCTTTTCGAGCAGCTGCTTGATCCAAACTACCTTTCCCGTAAAATCGGATGGCGTTACATACGACGGATGGACAACGTCCATCGTCGCTGCACTGTCCCGAAGCACCCTGCACGGCTTTCCGTTTACATGGAGCTCGTGAAGATAGGGACGAAGAAGCTTCAGGTCCCTGTCACTACCGTTCACGTACGAGAACACAACCCGCGGTTTCTTACATCTGGCCGCTGTGTGTCCCGGCTCCTGACAGTTGTAGCACAGGAACGGCTTCCTTGCCTCGAACTGCCCTGTTGGGCTTTTCCGCGCCTCGTCTCCGTTCGAGTGTTCTGCGCTCTTTTCTGGGACCTTTTGTCCTGCTTCGGGCTTCTCGGGCCCGTTTTCTCGCGAGCCGTTACCCTGTCGGAAGGTCTTGCGCTGATCGCTTCGGCCGGATTCGCTTTCCTCACCGCTCAGCTTTCTACGCGTTGCGTACTCTTCGGCTAGCTCAGCGGCCCTTTCGACAGAGTCGACTCCCACCCTGTCCTGCACCCAGAGCTTGACTGACTGCGGAATGCTACGAAAGAACTGTTCGAGGCACACACACTCGACTACCTTGTCTCGGCTTTCGTACACTTCCTCGCTCTTCAACCATTCTATCAGGTTGGTTTTAAGCCCGTACGCGAATTCCGAGTAGCCCTCGCTGCTCTTTTTGGATGCGTTTCTAAACCTTTGACGGAACGCCTCGGCAGAAAGGCGGTACCGCTTCAAAAGGCTGGACTTCACCTTGTCGTAGTCGTCCGCGTCTCCAGCACTAAGGCGCGCGACAACCTCTGCAGCCTCACAGGGCAACAGAGTCAAAAGCCGTTGCGGCCACGTTTCTGGGGCGAAGCTCAACTTCTCACATGTCCTCTCAAAGTTAACTAAGAATAGGCCCACGTCTTCCCCAACTTTAAACGGCTGCATGAGCTTCTTCATTTGATACGACTCGGTCTCACTTGCTCGTACCGGAGCCCCAACTCTACTGTTCTGCGAGTTTAATCGCTGTTGTTCAATTTCGAGCTCTAGCCTTTTCAGCGCTCGCTCCTGGTCTCGTTCCTCTCTCGCTGCAGCTTGCTCTCGTTCCTCTTTCGCTGCAGCTTGCTCTCGTTCCTCTTTCGCTGCAGCCTGCCCCTGCTCTCGTTCCTCTCTTGCTGCAGCTTCACTCTTAGCGTTCTGAAGCAGTTCCCACGCAATTTTAATTTCCTCTGCTTCCGCGCTCTCTGAAATCGCTTTACTGATCTCAGATTTCTTCATCTTTGGCTCCACCTCCACACCCAATTCTTCACATAAACAGAGTAAATCTGTTCTCAGTAACCTCATCAGATCCATGATCGCTGCTCTTTAGCTTTGGCTTTGCTATAAAACTTGTCGCGAGGTTGTACACAAACCTAGCGCACGAGTCAAACACTAAGGATTCCCAGCAGTTCAAAATTAATTACCCATAATCTGAAGCCTGGCGAATCTCAAAGCAAAGTCCAAACGCTCACCCGCAGATGTAGCACGATGTCGCATGGTCCGATCCCAACCGCTGCCAACCAGTTGTTCGAGGCGGGGCTTAGGCCGCACGTCCGGAGCTTCCTGGCTCGTGACGACGACCATTCCCCGAAGTGAAGAACCCAGGGGTCCAGTGGAGGTGGGAGAATTGGTAACGTAACGAACGGTTTAATTACATGGTAGCGATACAGTCGTCAAATCCAAGAGAACAAATGGAGCCCTCACGCCCCGCCTTATATAGGGGTCCGTTTTCTCCCTCTCTCTCCGCCAGGGCAGCAGGTGCGACCGCCACGTGCTTTGCAGCTGGGTCCGCCGCGTCGTAGTCAGAAATGAGTCATAGCCAAGGTTCTCCGCAGTTAGGCCAGGCCTCTCTCCCCTTCCGGAGCGCACGAACCCACACGCACACACACACACACACGTCCCGTTGACGTCACGGACGCATTGAGACACGTTTTGGGCAGCCTTCGACAGGTGGGCGTCAGTCCTGAACACGTCGGGACTCGTTTCGGGACTCGTTTCCGCAGCGTTGAAACTCGGAAGAAGGTTGCCGAAGGTTCCATTCTTAACACGCGCCTGATGACGTCGGCTCGCTCCATAAAACAGTAAATGTTTCCGCATAAAAAAAAAAAAAAAAAAAAAAAAAAAAAAAAACTAGCCGTTTTAAGACTGGTTTAGACAGTTGCGTTGTTTGCGTTCAGAGCTACCGAAACGACAGCAACGACAGTCACCGGGTGAAGTGTTCGTCGTACGCAACATGTGAAGCGGTGCAAAAAGTAGCCTCCTAAAGTGACGCTATTTTTGGTCACACGGGTTTCACGTTTTACGAGGACCAAAATTACCCAACAATGTTAAAGAAAAAAAAAAAAAAAAAAAAAACAACGTCACTAACGGTTTGGGGAAAAAAGTCCCGCGTAAACGATTAATTTCGGTATCATACAATATTTTTTAATGCGTACGCGTCGTATCTGTTTGTCCATGTTAAAATGAGAAAAAAGAACGGAGAAAAAAAAAAGGCCGTAAAATTATCTCTACGCACAAAAAAAATGTTTTGCGCATACTTAGGTTCCGCAAAGTAGTTCTTACAAAACTAAACTGTCAAAAAAAAAAGGAAATATCATGCTCGTTGCGTTTGAAATATGAACATCTTGAAAGATATCTAACGATAATACATAATATTACAAGCCTCCCCCCCCCCCCCCACACACACACACACGTAACTTAATTCACCACATAAAGAGGGAAAACAGTAAAACTTCGCAGAAAGTCGAACATTTTTTTCTTCTTTTTTTTCCCCCACGGTTCTCGAGATGAAAACGAGTGTGAACTTTACGGAATCTGTCACGTATGTATGGTTTGCCATTATAATAAGGGTAGCACATACGCGTTCCTCGATTTTACGGGGGAAAATGCAATCGGAAACCGGAGCTCGCGATTCAAGCACGTTTGCGCCTGCTTCCATCTCCTCCCGGCAACCGTGACGCAATCTTTTATTGCTCTCACGAATATGCATTTTTTTGTTCTTTCGAATTCTCGGAGGAAGTAGATACCGCTATTGGCCCGAAAGTACGAAGCCAAGAGCCTCGTAAAAGCATCTTCAAGGAATCATAAGGAGTCACATTTCTTTCGCTCAGCTGCCGCGTGTCACGAATATTAGAAAGTTTTAGAATATTAAGGGTGCCTAAACACTCGGGATTCCCGGGGTGCCGCATCTCGCACGCAGAGTTCGACGCCTCAAGCTACTCGGGAGAGCCCAAGTGTTGGGGGCCCCCCTATTCTAGAACTCCACGCGACGAGAAGCTTTGGGAGAAGAGGAGACAAGAGAGCGCGAGGACGTCAGAAGGCCGAGCTCTGGTTGGAAAGATTATTATACTCCGTCTCACCAAAAACCGTGCAGTACCGCCAAAGCTACGGGGGAAAGGAGGAACGGGAGAGAAGGGCTGGGATTCCCCCGTTCTGTTGGTACTGCCAGTACTGCACGGTTTTAGTGAGACTGAGTATAGTGTGTTGTTGACGCAACGCCCAGCTGCATTTTTCTCTACTCACTCCTCGAACGCGTTCGATTGCCAAACGCCGGCGTCCGGCGTTCAAACAGGCTTGAACAGTGAGTAGAGACACAGTTAGCTTCGCGTCTACCCACTAATCCTTCCAACCATAGCTCGACCTTCTGACAACCCCGCGCTCTCGTCTCCTCCTCTCCCTACGTTTCTCGGCGCATTGCCTCTTTTGAAAAGACAATGCAACGACTTTTTGTACGCTGTACTTTTCATTCCGTCATCGTACCAACTCGCCCACCTTACCACACTTCTGCAGTCTCTACTGCAGCTAATGCAGGGGGGCTATGTTGCGCTTTTTGGACTCCCAGGAGACTAAGGAGAAGGAAGTGACGTCAACAACGCAGCAAATGCAGATTGGATGTTGATTTTGTTTTCTTCTGTCAACATCCAATCTGCGTTCACTCTAGTCGTTGACGTCACTTCCTTCTTCCAAGTCTCCTGGGAGTCCAAAAAGCGCAACATAGCACCCCAGGGGTGAGACAGGTGAAACAGGTTTTGGAGCAATTTTTGGAGCAGAAAAATCTGGATTTTGGAGCAGCTTAGGAACACGAAAGTCTCGTTTTGGAGCAGCAGTTTATGCATCTTGGAGCAACTTCGGAGCAGAAAATGTTAGAGCAGCTTATCAGCAACTAAAATCATAAAAAATCTGATTTAAATCACATAAATCTGATTTTTCTTCTTTAAGGCTGAACTCCATGGGACGAGTATGCTGCGAATAACCGACGAATTTTGCCCGGCGGCTTTTGCTCTGCGCGTGGAATCAACACAGTGGCTGCTACGTCGCGCGCAAAGCGAGCGTGCCGTCGGGCGGCGTTCGGCAGTTATTCGTCACATATAATTCGTTCCATGGAGTTCAGCCTTTATACGTTTATTTTTGTCCACCCTGGTTTAAATAAGTCATCAGCGCCGATACGCACCGAGATAAAATATAAAAGAACAAAACAAAAAAAATTACACCATCTTCCCGAGGGGGACCATGGGGTGATGCGGAGCATCGTGTTGGTTCCGAGGAAAGAGTCAGTTGCGTGCTGACGTCGAGAGATGGCGCCACCGACTGCCCTAGCGTTACCCCCTACGCGAGCCTTCGTCGCGGCTCGCGGCAGAGAAAGTTGGAACGCTCGCCGCTCGCCGTTTATTTTATTTTTTTCACACTTGAAGGAGAGGAGACAAGAGGAGGAGAGTTGCGCGTGCGCGCGCGGTGTGAGGAGAAGCCAACGCACGCGCAGTGCACGCAGCTGGTAGAGAGAGAGAGCGGAGAGAGTAACGCGCAGCTGTTGGAGAGAGGGAAGGAGGAGAGTTGCGCGTGCGTAGTTCGAGTGCCGACTACATCGCGGACGCGGGACATAGACCCGAGCAAGAGATGCTCCGCATCTAAAAAAAAACACAAAAGGCAAACCCGAGTTTAATGCGCATAGATGAGGACAAGAAACACAGGCTTGCTGCAAAGTTAGGTGGGCACCAGGTACCTCAAGCTTATACGAACTGGGGCAAAGCCGCGCAATTGTAGTGCCAAACGTTTTAAAGCGGTGATTCGAGAGCATGAACAGGGAAGCTCGGTTTACTACAACCAGACATCCATCGGACGCTCGTAGAAAGCACGTGCAGATAGAAAAAAAAAAACTCGCAACAAAAGTGAGTCCCAAGGTAAAAAGTGAATTGTTAGAAAAACTATGAGCAGCACATGCACGCTAAGTACGGGTGTGTGACCGATTCATTCGATTGTTCACGCACTGGAAGCACGTGTGGGATAACCGAAAGTACTCACGGCGACGGCGCCGTCCATTTTGACGAGAAGATTACGGACACGAATGAACAATGGAGGCGCTCAACAGCACTTTTAAGAGAAGTTTTACTCCCAAAACAAAAGAAATACTTGCTCATCTTGATAGCCTGTGCGTCATACCTCGCGTGGCCAGACAGCGAGACCGCGTGACAGCACACCGGTAGCATGCAGTCACAAATGACAGCGGAAAATAGTAGGAAAATCGGGAAAAGACCACGTATCATATAGGTAGAGAAGGGTACTACAGCTGAAATCTTTGAATCCGGCGGTTGCTTGCGCCACCCTGAACCCGTGCCGTGTACTTTACTACGACGAGATTGAATGCTGCCAACCAAGCTCTCGTTTCCCGCTAAATCTAGCGTCACCGTAAACGGTTGTTTTAGTTTTTGAGTTACTTTGGCGCAGTGTGGCACAATTTCGACCGATTTCGCGTTTTTGGCGCAACTAGGCGCAGAAATTTGGGTTTGTATCAAAATGGCGCAATTGGCGCAGATGTCACACCCCTGCTAATGCTACAAATGATCACTATAGTTTAACTTAAATTTTTTTTGTATTCATGCTGCGCACTGTGTTAGGCAGATATGGGCATACATAACGATCTCGAAAACCTTAGAAAAGGCACATGATAAAAAAAAAAAAACGGTCTATATAGTTATTCGGGACTTTGCAAACCGTTGCCGTGTTCCACGTATATCGCACTACCGGAGCCTTTGAGGCATGCTTGTAAGTGCGCGCCCCGCGGTCACTGTATTACTTGCGCAACACGGTAACAGTTTGCTAAAAGTCCCTATTAACAGCCGCAGCACCAACGCAACCGTTTTTATAAACATGTACCATAACTGTCGGAAGGTTGGGGGAAAGGGGAAGGGGGGGGGGGGAGGGAGGTAACGGCAGTGGGGGAAAAAGATTTCCCTCCAATGTTTAAAGTGTCGGGGGGAGGCGACCATTCAAAAGAACGCTGCGCGGACGTTGCTTGCTCGTGTTGGAGAACGGACCGCAACTACTGACATCAGAGCCCGCGCGACCAATGACGTGCACGAAGTGGGGGAGAAAAGAAGTGCGCTAACCAAATACTTCGCCAACACTCCCCCCACCGTCCCCCCTTTTTTTTCAATCGCTGCGCATATATATGAACGTAGGTCGCCTAGCAGAGTAGGAACTGCGTATCAGCAGAATGATCTCGTAGGCGGGGAGGCTATACCACAACGGAATTTCCGAAAAAAAGTTAAACATTTAATACTCGCAAGAAGTGCATGGATAAAGAAGAGAAGTCCTTTATACAATCACAATTCCATCGCCACATGCCACATTGCATACCATTCCGACAGCAAGTGCTACTCGTTAAAAAATTCCCATGAACTGTGTTCAGTGTATTTGACAAAATGTCAGTCAGGCGCTTTCTTTGTTTCTTTCGCAATGTAAATGCACTCCCAGAACGCTTCGTACTATGGAAAGAAACCTACCTCCTCTTGGTGGCAGCACGGCTCTCCCGTAACGCCTGGACATCTCTTTTGTTCGCCGTCTTATTGTTTGGTTTCTCTACCTTTATTATTCTGATCGCTGGAGTGAGCAAATACTTACTTATAAGCACTGCATTCATTCTATTTCTGACATATCATGCATAAACCGACGCATGTTTACGGGCGGTGAAATAAAGGCGTAGTAATAATGTAACCGAGACCGCTGAAACGGAAACCTCCATCCAGGAACCCAAATCCTCCCCTAACGACCACCGTCGCCCCGGATTTAGTCAGTAATCTCCTTGTAGGCCTTCCTTCGCTGCGGAAATAATAAGAGCCGCGTACACTTACCGTGCTGGCTGGCGCTCCCGAGAAATTTCTGCAAAAAAGAAAAGAAAACGAGACAACGATTGATGCGAGTTCATACATGCGCGTATCTACACCGAAAATCTTGTACATATGGCTTAAGTTCGGTTCAGAAGCGTTTGAGTACGCCGAACTGCGTTACGACCGCTTAGGACGGCTTACAATAGGGTCGTTATGGCAAAGAAAAGGCCAGGGCAACAAGTCCTTGTGGAACGCAAGGAGGCAAGCAGGCAAGGAGGCAAGGAACGCAAGTAGGTCGTACTCAAACGCAAATCTGTACAGCAGCATTTACTCGATGCTTATAACCGAGTTTAGACGCAGAATGCAGGTGCAACAAAAGCCGACTGGATCAAGAAGTTAAAGACTCGAATAGCACTAACAAAGCGAGCATCATTTTGTTTTGTGCACAAGTTATATAAGACATTACAGCGGTACCGAGTTAGTGCTAAGCTCTAAAAACGTTTACAGCCTTAATGCTGTACATAACCTGGCCCTGACCTAACAGTCATTTCTTGGTGTAAACAGACAAAACAAAGAAAAAAGGGGTTGACAATCCTAGCGGCTTACGAGATATTTTGCGACTCCTGCACAACATACGTTCGTCCACATACAGTGTATGCAAGTAACACGCACCACATACATACGCAGAGACAAGAAATACAGACGCCAAGATGCGTGCAGAAACATAACACGCCCCTACCGGAAGTAAATACAGCGCACACAAAGACGAAGACGAAGAGGAGAACGCAGGACGAGCGCTCTTCTATCAGTCTTCGTCTTTCTGTGCAACCACCTCGCCTGCATCGCCACTTTAGCTCACGGGTCAATTGACCAATCCACAGCCTTATGTAGTCGACATCGAAAAGGCACTCCTTCGCCGGTGGCAGCCTTCACATTTAATGAAGCTACAAAGTAAACTGTCATGTTGTCTCATTATTTAATTTTTTTTCTAAGATTGTTTATAAAAAGAAAACCTTTGTACAGACGATAATTATTCCGTATAGACGCAAGAACAACCTCCGCTCCAACTGGATGCTATTCGCCCTTTTTCGTTTGGCAGCAAACTCAATGCCGCCATCTATTGGTTGGCCCCGGCACACTTCGGGTTCACGTACGCAGGAGGGAGGGGGGGGGGGGGGGGGGAGAAGAGGGAAAGGGAAATCGGCTCAACGCGGTGGCGGCCATTAGAAAACCGCTAACGTTGCCAGCATAGGTTTTGCAGCTAAGAAGTTGCTGCCATATACGGCGGACTGAGTGTTACTTTTTTTTTTTTCGTTTGGGAAAGAGAATGTATTGTTGTGTTACATAAGTCCTCCTGCATACAAATAACGAAGTTTAATTATATTTGTCTTGTTTACTTAGTTCGAAACCCTAAAAACGGGTTTTGACAACTTATTGCTTCCGTCCTTTCAGAGTATGCAAGGCAGTTAACTCGCTGATCTGGTTTCGGTTTCGGAGTCCGTGATACCCATGAGCCCAGCGCAAACCTTGAACGTTCCAGCTCTTCGTCATGACACGGTGTTGCAGAGAGCAAGGTAAAATACAACCACACGGATCACCAAAGCAAACGCACTGTTGTCGTAAATCGTGGCTTGTGATTGCGCCTTTGTAGATCATCTTATTCGTTTTGCTGGAGAGACGCAAACGACGGGAATAACAAAATCGCTTGCATATTTCGCATACCTCGCAAAAGCATTCACCCAGTCACCTTGCGAAAAGCGCGAAACACGGAGTCCACACCGTCCTGACTTCCCAGTCTTTTACCTGCTTTAGAGCAGTTTGTACCTGCTAGTACGTATATGTCTACTGAAACTGCAACTTGAAACTAGGAGCAGTGCCAGAGAGAAAAGAGACAAAGTTGAGAAATATGACTCGCTTTATCCAATTTCTAAACTCTCAAGTGATTGTACCATAATAAATGAACCAACGCCTCAATGGTCTCAGTTCATGCATCTGTGGGCAGGTAGGAAATCTTGCCTAAATTTATTCACACCGCATGATGAGCGCAACAAACTCACAGGAGATTTACAGGAAAATATCGGTGGTGACTCAAGTTTCCCTGAAATTCTGTATAACCAGTCATTTGCAGGACCGAATCAACTACTCGAGCGATGTGCGTCGCTGTGCAAACGCAGTCCAACAACATGAAGCATAAAAACGGCAGATTTAGGACAACAATCCGGAGTCCATTCTTTAATTAAAACGACGTAATTTTGTTGAAAACGCCCGCGGCATTTTACTCATGGTATGCGTCGGGAATCTTCCACATTTTGAAACGGAACGAAGGAAGATTTATTTTTAAAGACGCTCGCTGCGTCCTCCCGGACCAGCTAGACCGGGTCAGCTGACGACGACGGGACTGAACCCGTTGAACCTCAACCCCACGACAACAAATTTGCGCTCCGTGCTAGTGTGGGTTTCTAATTCCAAGCCCCACACCACACACCACAAACGTTTCAGCTCTTTGTCGCATCGCCGTGTTGCACCAAACAGAACGAGATCGCCGAAGTCAACGCAGCGCTGTCGTGAACCTTAGCTTGTGGTTGCGCACTCGTGGACCCTAGCTGTGACTCCCTTCGCTTTCAAAGCACACACGACGATTACGAATGATACTTTCCGTCTTACGGGAACATCAAAGGGACACTCTCCAGTCACGTCTTCGCTCATGTGCTCGCAAACCGTCGAACCAAAACAATACCGGCGCCATGTTGAACGTGCGTTGTTGCCAGATGTTTTCCGACCAAACAAAAACAACGAAAGCAAACAGGCTCTAGCTTCCAGCGTATATCGGCGTAGTGCCGTGGTCAGATTTTCTCCATCAGCTTTAACTTAAAGATGGCCCACAGATGCAGCAACACTGGTACCGAGTTTTCTCATGGCGGCCAGCATGGAGAGCCGTACATTCTGAGGAGGTTGCATGGGAAGCGGCGGCACCTTCCCCCCCCCCCCCCCCCCCCCCCCTGCACGTATGTTTCCTAATGTTTTACTCATCATTATTTTATCATGAGGGTGAATTTAGTACGACAGTGTTATTACAGTGACCATTTCCAGAAGACAGCGTGAATATTTGATTTCGCAAACACTGCGAAACCCGCCGTCTAGTTGAGAACGGGAAGTGCTTGGGGCCTATCTGCACACTGGCGCCACCACGTTTCAACTCACGCGAGAAAAGGTGAATATTGTATCTTTCCCGCAGTGCACCGCAGCAGCCATTGCACACCATTTTTACACTTTACCATCATAAAGAGTGTGGTGCTGGAAAACACGAGTGCTGAAAGGGTGAAATCACGGGTGGAAGTCCTCGAAGACCACTTTTACACCCCTCCCTGTAAAACGGGCTTTCCACTTACTTACACCGACGGTGTAAAGTTAGGCTTTTATTTTTTTTTATGGCGTAGGGTCTCGAGTACATCAGAATGACTATTGATCGAAAGAAAAGCCTACGTCACTTTTTCTATTGTGGCGCCATCTATCGGCAGCGACGCGATGCTTGCATCAGTTACAATCAAGGAACGGCGTGTAGCGCAAAACGCCAAAGCGATGTAATCCAATGAACCAAATGCATCGCGCGAAACCGCCAGAAAGAACTCTACGCAACGTGAAGTACTCTTCCGGAACACGTGAAGTCCCATGGACTGTCTTCATTCGTAATTATCACCACCATTTGCCGACAAACTGAGACTCTCCCCCAGGGTTTCGGATTTCTGTATGCCCGGCTCATTACAGTTCGACGAAAAGCGTTCGCCGATTCGCAATAGACATAGAAGCCGACGCTGCGTCTAAATCTATGAGAGCTTAGGATACACGAGCAAGTATACGGCTGCTCTACTATTGGTGACTGCACGATCAATCGCTATCGTTGCAGTCTACTACGATACGCCATTTTGTGAGAAACTTTAGGTTGGGGATCCGCGGAGACGCAGAGGTTTCAGCGACGTTACTCGAGTTTTATAAAAACACCTGGGAACGCCCGAATTTCTGAAGTAGACGTCACACTCCCATGACATCGTGCGAACACCGTCTGAGGCACGTTTCTTTCTTGTGTGACGGTCACACCGGCCGTACAAACACTGCCTGCAGACATGCTGGAAGCACACATATGTGTGAAACAAGCATGCTTCAAACATAAGCTTGAGCCGTGCCCGTAGATATACTTGTGTCATCGTGTCGGTAGCGAACAGCGTACGTCTTTTGCACGAGGTACGAGCATGTGTGACGGCGGCTATGTACGAAAACACATAGAAGGACACATTCCGGAAGCCGCAATTTGTATTTCGACACATTAATTGAGCAAAAAGCGAATTCGCACTAAAATCGCCATTTCGTACCTCACCGCGAATCTGCACACACTCATATACATATAGCCACTCCAAGTTCGTCGATATTTCACCGACGAGCGAAAAAAAAAAAAAAAAGGAAAAACAAAGTCGTAAAAAAAATTGATTTCGGCGGGAGTGAAATCGTCGTAGTATAGTTTAGGTTAGTTGGATCTAATCGCGCACCGACACTTAAAAAAAAAAAAAAAAAAAAACCTAAAAAGAAAAAAATTAACAGTCTGCTTGGGACACGCGTGTCAAGAAATAAATTTTTCTTGACATTCTGCGCGCAAAGCCCATGGCATCACGGAATGGTCATTCGCTCTTTCGAATTCAAGGGGATAGTAATTCTAGGCTGCCTACATGTTTCCGCCGCTGTAGGCACCCTATACTTCGTTTCACTTTAAGTCCAAACACAGCCGACGCTACGAGCTGATCGGACCAATCAGACAGCGTCAAAAGCGCACCATCATAGCGTTCGTCGTGTTGGGCCACGTGTGGTTGGGCCACGTGTGTCAAGAAATAAATTTTTCTTGACATTCTGCGCGCAAAGCCCATGGCATCACGGAATGGTCATTCGCTCTTTCGAATTCAAGGGGATAGTAATTCTAGGCTGCCTACATGTTTCCACCGCTGTAGGCACCCTATACTTCGTTTCACTTTAAGTCCAAACACAGCCGACGCTACGAGCTGATCGGACCAATCAGACAGCGTCAAAAGCGCACCATCATAGCGTTCGTCGTGTTTCTCTACGTGGTCTATCGTCGCGGAACCAATCATAAACGAAAAAGGTTCAGTGACTCGCTTATTTGACGCTGCTTGATTGGTCCATTAGCTCGTAGCGTCGGCAATTCGCCCTTTCCCCCTCAACGTGAAGGCGAAGCCGATCCACCTCTCCTCTACGCGCCCGAAATGCCGAGAGAGAAAACAAGTGGAAAGGAGGTGACCACCGACTAAATCGCGTCTCGCGCCGTAAATATTGCTCTAAAAGATTTTTTTTCGCGTAAAATTAATTTCTTGGCGCACGTGTCCCAACCAGACTGTTAAAAAAAAAAAAAAACTTTCTTTGTTTCTTTTCAGGTACCCTTTATAAGTTTTTCATATCCGTCTGTACTGGCATGTAAAGTCGCACTGATGGCGGTAACACCGTGAAAGCGGAAAGTCGTAGGTTTGCCCGGGGAAAGTGTTTGCGTAGTTAACCACGCGTCACGACGACTAAAATGAAGCAACTTTATCCTTCGGATAAGATCTCCCAAAAAAAGTTTTGTCATTTATTATTCTCTATGTCCGCCTAACACTTGCGCATAAAATAAAACCGTAAAAAAAAAAAGCGCTCAGCACGTTGTGGCAGTTGCGAATGTACTCTGTTTCACACGTGTGCTTGCATTGCTGCAAACCACCCGTAGCCTCGCACTTTGAGCTTACGGCTGCAAGAGTACGACGTGGCCGTGGTCTACAAGTCAGACCGAAAGCACAGCGATGCCGACTGCCTGTCCAGAGCCCCCGTCGAGTCAGCTAGCGGTTGCGCCAAAGATGGCGCCGACGACGACGATCGCTTTCTCAGTGCAGTGAGCGTTGACGGTATGGCAGAGGTTCAACAGGACGATCTTGAACTGCGCGCGCTGATCGACCACTTGGAGGGACGAGGCGTTACGATTCCTCGATCCTTCTCACGTGCCCTTCCAACATTCGGCGTCCGGCAGGGTATTCTCTACAAAGAGAACTTCGGGGACAGCAACTGATAACCTTGCCACGTCAGTCTCGCTCAGGCCAATTGTCACGCCGATACCTCGTCGCTTGCTTCTGTTATCTCAACGCTCGTTCTTTCTGTTGTTTCCTGGCGCATGGTTACCACATTTAAACTTTTAGTTTCTTTCGTTATACAACGTCTCTCTGCCTGGCATTTGTGACAAGATGTTATCACTCATTCCACCGGAAATACTAAGCTAAGGTACTGTACATCTGGTGGCTTGTCTAAATGAAAGACAATGCCGTTTTTGCTTTGCCAATCACAGTCAGCTTGCAATCACTCGTTAGCATCCGCTGCAAAGTGAGCAGAATAATTACCCCCCCCCCCCCCCTTTACAAACACACTTAATAGGTGCTTAGATCTGTTCAAAGGCAACAGACACGACAACCAGAGTGTTGTGAGAAAAGCAAATCATACTGTTTAAAGAGATAGAATGCAAGATCCAGTTTTGAAATGTGCTGAATGATGAATGACATGTAGCATATGACTCGTGAGCAAGCAGGAATGCTAATTTTAGATATGGAACGAGCGGAATTCATCGGAAACAAGGATATTAGAGAATAATTTGTGTACCAAATGTTCTACCACGATCTGAAGGTTAAAACTTAAAACTAAACTAATTCATCATTTGGTTAAAAAATAAACTTTTCTTATTCATGTTTATCAGTAGCATACTAGAGGTACACAGTTTTATGAGAATACAAAATAAGCTAACGATAGATAAATGTTTTAGGCTGTCATTTATTCACTGCTGAAGCTCAATCAGTAATAATTCGATCATTCATTTATTGACCGGGCACTCCAACAGTCACCGGCCTACATAGAACACGTAAGCACGCATGATTTTGCATAAAAAATAAGTATGTACTGCGGATCAGCTATACTTAGCCGATGAGGTTTAGATATACTTTCACGCGAATATTCAACCTCACATCTCGAATTTATAAACACAATTCCTACCCAAGAATGCATGCCGCTTGTCATGACATGGCAGCCTAACATTGTCACATAATAGACAGTTTTAGTATAGCGTTGCTGGCTCTTACGTACGCAATACGCAATAGTATAGCGTACGCTAAAAATGACCTGCACGGACCGAATTTAGTTGTGCGTTACGTTCCCGAGTGAACATCCCGCATAACCTTTTCTATTCAATTTGCCAGAGCCGTAGAATTTCGCGTGCTCATAGCGCCACCATGCTCCTGGAAACAAATATCAAAATGAAAACGTGTCCAATTATTTTATTTCGAATTAAACCAGGCCGCAGCGGCCTCGTCAAGCGCGGTATCCTGCGGGGTACCGAGGCTACGAGTACGAGTGCGTAGCCAAATTCGATCACGGAGCCTCCGTCAGTCGTCTCGTGGAAACGGTACCTTTTATAATGATATCGCGGAATGAAATTCATGACCTACTGATGTCCAGTGCATAGCGAGAACTTCGGCGATTTCTTTTAGAGTCGTTCATCCGTCGGCGATGAACTGTGCGAATAGGCTTAGCGTTGAGCAGATCGCAGCGTCGACGCACATTTGGAGCGGTGAACATTTTCACTGTGCACTCCTTCAGCTGCACGGCGATCTGATTCGACGACGGTAGGTCCCAGAAAGCATTAGCGAGCTGAACACCACGCAATTTCACGTAACACAGAACTTCAAGAACACCACGTCGCCCCTGCTGCGCCAGTCGAGGTAACCGCCATCTTGAAACTGGCGATCTCGTTGGGCCCGAGATTTCTTGAGAGCATCCCGCAAAGCCCGCTAGCCTGCGACGCAAAATCCCCAGCGTTGCGTGCGTACGCAATACGCTAGTCCTTCTATTGCGTTCTGCACATGCGCACTCACGACCCGCAATTTCCTTGCGTACGCAAAGCTATAGCGTACGGTCCACTGAAACTGTCTAATAGCACCGGTTGCATTTTAAAAATTGAAGCGCACAGTTGTCACGTAGAGATCCATTCCACTCTTAGGAGTGATTTCCTCCTACGCAAAGGGTCACGCCGCGGCGAAGTACACAAAATAGGAACCTTTGCTCCGTGGATGTCGGTTCCCCGCAATGCTGCGGTGCGCGGTGAGAAGAGCACTCAACGGAGCAAACTTGCCTAAACAGGCTTTAAACAATTAGAAATACAGCAAACTTCTCCTAGTGCCGTCAGTCTGCGACACGCAGGCCAAATAGAATAGCGTGATGATCACATCGACGACGTAAAGTTAAAATATTCCCAGAGGACCACTATAACGAAGCGGCAACGAACTTTGGAGTTTCAATAATGTCACGGATGGAAAATGCTAGACGAGTTTAAAACTGAAAATAACCGCTTCATAAGGCGAACTTGTGCCTACAAACTTAACGAGAGAGGCACCCCACCCCGCCTCTTGCGTCGGTGACGAAAATGGCGACTGTCCCAAAGCAGCGCGCTACCGCTGCTTTTGTACACGCGATACGTTCAAGAATGTCCCGAACCAGAGCACACGATCCCAGCCGAGAATGGGCTAGAACCACTACAACTTTCGAGAAGAGCCAAGACTGATCAAGAAAAGAATCGGGCCGAGTGGGGTTCGAACCGTGTTCCTCCACGTGGCCGTCGCATGCGTTGCCAACTCTGCCGCGCATGCGGCAATATATTGAGAGCCTGTGTCGTCTGTCTGTCTTCCATGTCCCTCTTTCGTTACCAGAAGTAAAAAATAAACTTCTGTCCATTTTTTTTTTGCGAAATGTAACATGAAGTAGGAGAAGACTGAGCACATCCGTGCAGTTTGTCGCAAATAACCCAGACACCCTGACCCCCACCCACGCATACAGACATTTAGATCGAGGTGAGTAAAAAGAAACGACAAACCTGCGAATGCTGTGTGCACCATGCAGAGTCGGGGTCGTGTAGAATAACTACAATGTCGGAGCCACAGTGCCCCGTTCTTTTTCTCTTCGCACCAACTTCTAATTGGCGGAGAAGCTGTCACGTGCGCAAAAACGACCCAAGAGCACTAAGGAGAGGCAGTCTTTCAGAGCATCTAGTTTTGGCCGGTAAATATTTCTTGATTAGTGTTCGAGGAATGTAGCTGTTACAGTGAAGTGAAGGAGATGCAAGCCCCTTCAACCATTAAACGTTGTGTGGATCAGATAGGAAAAGTGTGTAATTGCATATATATATATATACAGGGTGTTTTTTTTTAAGCTTAACAGATATGTTTTAAAAAAGCCGTGAAAGTTACACTTATGCCGCTTATGGAGGTGAGTTATACGGCCAGGGGGACATATTATAGGGGGCTAATCGTAACGATCAGTCGGCTAATTACTTAAAATTCGTTAATTAACTTTTTAATTAATGAAAATAGACTAATGGTTCTAATTAGAAATTTGCTCAGCGTCGTCGAAAACTCCTAAATTAGTCATTTTCAGAAAGACTTTGAGCTCGTGAGAAGCGTAGTAGTGAACTGAAGTTACCACTCGTGGAGCAGGTACAAAGCTAGAGGTTGCGATAAGGTACCCGCGCGATTTTTCCGTCTCTTATCTATCCCCAGCCTTGTACCTGCTCCACGAGTGGTAACTTTAGTGCAATACTACGCTTCTCACGCGCTCAAAGTCTTTCTGAAAATGACTGATTTAGGGGTTTTCGATGACGCTGAGCAAGTTTCTAATTGGAACCATGTGTCTATTTTCATTAATTAAAAAGTTAATTAACGAATTTTAATTAATTTGCCGACTGATCATTACGATTAGCCCTCTATGATATGTCCCCCTGGCCGTATAACTCACCTCCACAAGCGGAATAAGTGTAACTTTCACGGCTTTTTTTAAACAAGTCTGTTAAGCTTAAAAAAAAAACACCCTGTATATATATAACACCATACGTTCAAACTGTCCAGTTTCATCAGGCGTGATGAATGCAGTTTTTTATGCGAACAACGATGTACATCCACACTTCTAATGCCAGACGCAGGTTAGTGCATGCACGAGTCATTCGCGCATGCGCTGCCAGTGCACCAACACGTTTCTTCCAAGAAGGGCGATCGCATCCCTGAATACCTGAACACAGAATGGCGGCGAAATATCATTGCCATATTGAGATACTCCGCTCCGCAAACGATGTTAATGCAGTTTCCAGGATCACGAACCCCGCTCGCCCGAATGGCATTTGGCTAAAGGACACATGAAATGCGCTTGCGGCAATCAGAAGACACCCATCATCACCTAAATTCGCTTCACGTGATCGTCGCTAGATGGCATCGGCTCGAGGTGGAGTGTCGCTATTGAAATGCTTAAGCCTAATGTTTTGTATACTATTAGGTAGACCGATCGGTGGCCAGCGCTGCACAGCCCAGGGATCCTGAGCTCAATGCCCACCTTCGCCCGTTTGGATCTGGATGAGCATTGTACTGGCGTGCGGTCGTGTATCACTACTGCGTGGTGCATGTGAAAGACCCCAGGCTAGTGTTTGTACTGCACTGGTCAAATATCTCATCTATAAATGAGACACTAGATGCCCATGGTCCATGGCGTTTGAGTTGCCGTGTGACACTGACAACTAGCATTTGTACTGAATGTCATTTGGCGTAAATGAGATTTTAGGTGCCCGTCTGAGAAAGGTATGACCTTCTGCTGTCTAAACGTACACGAAACACAATTTTACGTTAATTACTTAAATACAAAAGAAAAAAAAATCCGAGGGCATCTAAGCACTTATGAGTTGTGAATGCGAAAGCATTACTGTCAGCTCCCTTAGTTCGTTTGCGGTGTACTGGCGTGGACGGCCACATTTCGCTACTGCCGAGGTTGCGGCCGCCGACGATATAGGTGCCTCAGGCGCCGCCATGTTCTTCGGCGCAGAGAGAAACAGAGCGGCCGCAGACCCCCACCCCCCTCCGGCAACGCCTGACACGAGAGCGGCGGCCGAGCGCGCGCTCTCGTGAAGCGGCTACCAATGGCTATCTAGGAGCCGTTTTGCTCAGCCAATGGCGTTTTTTCGCGGTTCCATAAAATAGTCAATGCCCGCTCCATAAAATAGTTAATGCTTTTGCATTAAAAAAAAGACAATGGCTAGGGCGCAAGTCGCCGCCCAGTTAAAAAGGTTCAGCCGTACGCATTCATCCATGTCACCCATCCACCCTTCCATCAACGGGGAACTGTCTGGTAGCGACCCTCACCTTGCCCTTGGCCTCGACGCTGACCGACTGGGACCGGTTGCGGAAGAGCTCCATAACCTTGGACACGGCGCCCGGTCGACTCTCGGAGCCGGACCGGGGCCGTCGGAACCCGGGGCCCAGGTCGCAGGGCATCAGGCCGTCGGGAGGACTCGTGGGAGACAGCGAGGAAGACTGCGGCGTCAGGGCGGGGGAACCGCCGCTGCTGCCCCGGTGGTGGGAGGCCGACGGGAACCAGCCGTGGCCGTGCACCGTGTTGCGCAGGGCGGACATGAGGTTGTTGGGCTTGCGGCCGGACGAGCCCTTGGAGTCCGACTTGGAGCGCGGGCGGAAGGCGTCGAAGAGCACGGCCTTCCGGGACGGGGACACCCCTGCGTAAAGAAAAAAAAACGTAAAAAGAAAAACATCGCTAGAGATCGGTAAATGCAATGAAGGTGCAATGGCACTAATACGCAGTTCCTACTACGACCGTCATCCAAGGAAGAAACACGCCTCAGACAGTGTTTGCAGACTGTCCTTTGCACGATGTCAGTCTGACCGCGGCTTAAGTATATTTTAGTCACCGTTGTATAAGACGAAGAGCCCTATCGTTTTCAGAAAAAGCTTGGTACTACATCCTTGTGTAAGTCGCACGTACATATTTGTACAGTCGGCGCGGCGAAACTGCGTTGAAAAGCCTCCCTCGCGCGTGCATTGTCACGGCCTCTCGATCCCCTTTGTTCGCGCAGGAGCGGCCTGCCGGTTCCCATTCTCGTCCGGTGAAGGCGATAGTTCCTTCTTTATGCCGTGGCTGGAGCCGTGGCGCACGCTATCGGTAAAAGGGAGCGCCAGCCCGGCTCTGCCCGCTAAACGTCTGAACCATGGGCGTATTTTAATGCGAAAGCATTAACTGTCCCACGGAGCGAACCGGCCTTCTCAGCTTTTGAAGCCGCGCGCTAAGCGCCACCTAAATTCCCCTGTCCCAATGAAGCAAAGCTTGTAGTCTGAGGCAGCGATTTGACGGATAGGCTCCCATGGGCTGGCGCGCGTCATAGTTCAAGGAACGAGGTTCCCATTGCTGGCGCGCATCATAGTTTCAAGAAACGCCATCCCATGGCGCTGCGTGCGGATCCATGGCGCTCCTGCGGATCAAAACAAAAACATCTTTTACAAACGAATTCAGACCGATCCACATATTACGATTTTCAAGAAATAGCTCGCCATTATATAATTTCAGAAAAGTTGCATCCCGAAAAAATACGTTAAGCTTACTGTCATCTGCATAACGTGTCATGGTTGCTTCGTTGTAAATGTTTACCGAGTCATTGACAGTGAGCACACAACGGCTCTGGATATCGGCTGCAATCAACTCCCCTTGTCGGTGCTTTGTCGTGAAAAATGTTCCGCTATTACGCATCCCGAAGATTTTCCTTGCACGGCAGCTCGTCGATAGTGAAGAGTTTTTGTTTCTTGCCATATTCGATTTGCAACACGGCACGCTACAATTCTTGGGACTTGCGTGCACCGTAATTGACTTGAAAACCTAGCTGTTAAAATGGCTCTATAAAACGATAAAAAAAATATCAGGCCACTCACACGAGTGCAGATAAACGCCGTGGAGCGGCAAAAACGTCTCGATTTTGACAGCGTTCAATGCATTCACCGCGGCTTTTCCCATGTGCAGGGCCCCCACTATCCATCACGGCAGACGGAAGAACTTCTCACCCCTCACAAACGCTGTTTTGTTCGCGGGAAGAATCGGCAGGCCGCTCCTGGGGGAGGGGGAAAGAGGGGCCGTGGTATTGTGGCCGCGATACACGCGGAAGCGAGAGTCAGCTATGAGCATTCTCGTCAATTAATCAAACAAACAAGAGCGGTCTCAATGTCAAATTTGCGGAGTTAATAGAAGAAAACGCACATAAGCCGCCGCATCGCCCAAGACGCATTTATAAAAATGTTGGAGAAAGAACAAAGCGACTTAGACAGCGAAAAAAAAAAGGCAATTATATGGCTGTAGAAATGCCGTAATAAATTCCAAGAAAGAATAAAATCCCAACAGCTGACTCGTTTGCTAACGGAATATGAATAGTCGTAAATGAGACAAAGCAGGAATACCGTCGAAACCGGTTATAACGAACTCAGTTATAACGAAATAGCGGCTACAGCGAAGCGATCACGATTTCCTATTCCCGTTTGCACTTTTTCAATGCATTTCTGTCTGTTTTTAGCGAAGGTAATTGAGAGGCCACCGCGGATATAGCACAATTTTTTTTTTCTTTTTTCGTGATAATTAAAAAAAATTAAAAATCGGAAAGTTTATAAACTTTCGGACCGCCGCGCAGCCGCGGCCAAGAGGCCACCCAGAACAGGCTGCAGAAGAAGCTGGAAAGGCCGCCTGCCGAAGTCTCTGCAACGTCGTCTGCTCCCCGCTCCTGATCTGGGAAGCGGCTTTACCGCATCGCACACGGAGAAGCCGTCGTGGCTTCTCCGCGTGCGAAAACGTACCGGTAGCAACGACAGCGTACCGGCGTGCGACAACGTACGGGCGGAGATCACGGAGAGAGCCCTGACTTAAGAGAGGGAGCAGTAAATACGCCTGCATTTGATTTTCGCGTAGCCAGTGTGGCGAGGAAACTGGGAGGAGAGGTGGACGCGTTTGCAGAAGGGGAACGCTTTTGAGTTTCGACTCTTGCATGCTGCAGCTCGTTTTGCAAACGGGGCCCTCAAGCCACGTGACCCCAATCGGGCAGTTGCCCCATCTCTTAAATCTAGGCTCTCTCTACCGACGACAGACAAGCTAGAGCGCGAACTCGGTGCCGTGCGCGCTGCTTTGTTTGCTTCGTGATCCGTGTCGGCGTCTGGTCGGGGACGTCGCTTTTGCGGGGAAGTCTACTTCGCTCAAGCACCGATTCGGGGAATCATCGCCACTCAACGATGGAGGGTCGCGGCACCGCCGGCACCTCGACGGGGAAGACGAAGGCAATCTCCTTGAATCAAAAGCGTGCCATCCTCGACGGAGTGCGCATAAACGAAAAGAATGTCGTCCACCGCCGGTGTCCTCCGCGGGGCCGTCACAGCTGTGGACACGGTCCGCACGTAGCAGGATCTTTTTTCGATCGGAACTTCTCGCAGTTGGCGAGAAGCGGCTCCGATCTAGTAGAGGACGCGTGCAGGGAAGCCTCGACCGCTTTCTGCAGGCTCGATAAACATGTTCCCGTGACAACCCGTGTTTTCTTTTTTTTCGCGTTATTTGTATGAGTTCAGATATATAACGAAGAAGGGGATATAGCGAAGCGATTTCCGATTCCCGCTGACTTCGTTAGAACCGGTCTCGACCAGAGTGTCGAACCGGAACCAAACCGAACCTAAAACCGGAACCGAACCGAACCGTTATTTTTAGCCGAACCGGAAATGAACCGAACCGAAATCTTCGCCGCCACCTTGGAACTGAACCGGAAAAAAAATATAACGGTAACCGGTTCAAGACGGTTCACGGTATTTTTTTTTTATTATTATTGCAAAATGAGTGTTTGAGAAGTAAAAAATTGACAGCTGTATTTCTATGTAGTGATAAAATTGTCATATGCGAAATTGTAATGTATAAAAAATAGTGGGTTTCCGTGGCGCTTTTGTATTGACTCTACGATTAATCATGTTTCACGTGGTCACGTGACGTCGTAGTATCAAGTCATGCAGTCAAATAATGTAACGTCACATGGTTCCGTGACATACTCGCGTGACTCACTGCTTCGAGTCGACTTAAATTGAGAACGTCATTAGATGTATTAGCGTTGTTGACACCGTGACGTCACATGCCATCACGACTTCTCTCCACGAGTCACGTGACACCGTGACGTTCTCGAATTCCATGAGCCCGAGTCGAGTGCTCGGGTTCTTCACAATTAGCACCGCCAAACATTCGTGTTGGATCGTGTTCAATCAAAGATGAGAATAGCCGAACTCTAACAATGTCTAAAGCACAACCGATGATTTATTCTTTGCCAACCCCAGCCCATGACTATGATGAACACTGACGGTATACAATTAGCGTCAGCTCATATCACCGCTTGTTCTAATAGCGAGTTGAGGAGGGGAAAGCTGTTCTTTTCTTTATTTTTTCTGCGTCTGAGCGTAGAGGAAAACTAATGGGTGTTTCTGCAAGTTATCAACGTCAGGGATTAACAATTAGCGGCATTTACTGACAGTACAAAAAATGGTGCACGACCCATTTTACGTGTACACATTATTGAGGCACCCAAAGATTTTTTCGTTGTTGCTGAACTGTCTCAGACAGTTGTCCCTGGGAATAGAAGCATTGAACAGAATAAATCTGGCCTATTAATCTGACGATAAATAGACCTACAAGTGTGTACGGCAGGGATACCTTAAACGAAAGATTCTAGTGGCCTCAGAGGGACAGTCGAACGTCGGCAGCCGCTCAAATTCTCGCAGTTTTGTTTATACTTCACAGTTTTTGGGTGCAAAATAAAAGAAATGGAGGACTACTGTTGACAAATTATACAAATATATTTGTCGAATCGGCAACCCCAAACGGAGGAGGGAGTCCCTCAGAAGTAAAAAGTATGCTCTGGAGGAGCATCGTAAAAAGAAAAGGGGGAGGAGGGGAGTTTTAAAAACATACTGTATTGTAAACGCTCCTCTGCTCCGCACCTTCGGCATAGACCAGACAGCGTGATCCCGCAAAACTACTTCATTTGCAAAATCACTCCTGACAGAAAGCGCGCTTTCGTAGTGCCAGACGCTCGCGCCATTCCTCACACCGCTGCACCAAGCAAGAATAATTTTTGTTTCTGAATACATGAGTTGCAATGAGCGCGAACCTTCTGCAGCGTGCAGTTTGCACCACGAGATTTAATTTTCTCAGCAAAAAAAAAAAAAAAAAGATCTCAATGACCAATAGCATATAGTGCGATGATGTCACGTGCAAACCATGTTAAACAGTTCAGTTTTCTGGTGAAATGTGATGTTCTCAACACAATAGTCCGTTTCACTTTAAGTGCGAGCGTAGCAGAAGCTACAAGAGCGAGCTCCGGGCTTTCGCCGTCTTAAAGGGCCTCTGACACGCCAAAAAAAAAAATATTTTTTTTTTCATGCTAAACTTTGAAATGGCATATCAGGAGATTACAAAAAAATTGTTTCGCTATAGAGTTGCGTAGTTTTTTTTATAAAAAATAGAAATACGAGGCCCATTCAAAGTTCCCGCCGTGCACTGTGACGTAACAGTGTACCGCAAGGTGTCGGGGCGGTCAGAAAGGAGGCATCGAGCTACGTCACTAAAAGTGGGTTAACCGGAAGTCGCGTGAGTTTCACTCCTCGTGCTCTCCGCGACCGTGCCTAAGACTTTTTTTCTTTTTATTATTCTGCTCTTCGTACGAGCGATCGTAGAAAACGAAGTTTCAGTTCCACTAGCTCTTTATCCCTGCACCGTTGGTTAGTTTGCGTGCTGTAAAATTTGAGGACGAAGAGTCAGTGGATCGACGTGATGGAGGTCAATGATGAAAGCGTTGCGAGTACAAGCCAGTGTACGAGTGCATGCCGTCAGTCCGATGACACAGGGCTATACTGGGCGCAAAACAAGCTATCAAGTTTTGAAAAAAAAATTTAGAACGCTCGCAGAAATTAGGATTGCTAGCATACGACACGCCCGATCGCATTGCTGAAGGTTGAGACACCGAGGTCGTTGAATCATCGGATACTCTCCAGGCTGTAGATGCCTGCCGTCTAAAGAATACGAACTGGTGAGTGTACCAAGTACAAGTAAACGTCGAGCACAAAGTACGTATTTTGTCCAGAACATGAGTAGAACTTGTTTACTGGGTGCTCATGCGGCCGATGTATGTCTCTCAGAAATGCATGCAGTGTGATCTCTTCTTCAGTTGCTGAAATACCGGGACAGTCCCTCACACAGTACCTTTTAGGCATTGTAGTTGATCACGTCGATTCACTGACTCCGCTTCTTCTACCTTTACAGCAACATTAAGCGATGAAAAGCAAATAAAAGAAACCTTGTCTGCTTGGATCGCTCGTGGAGGTGCGGAGAATAACAAAATATTTAAAAAAAATATTACACGCGCTCGCGGTAAGCACGAGGAGAGATACAACTCACGTGACTTCCGGCGATGCCTCCCTTCTGACCGCCCCGACACCTTGCGGTACACTGTTACGTCACAGTGCAAAGCGGGAACTTTGAATTGGGCCTCGTATTTCTATTTTTTATAAAAAAACTACGCAACTCTATAGTGAAACAATTTTTTTGTAATGTCCTGATATGCCATTTCAACGTTTAGCATGAAAAAAAAAAATATATTTTTTTTTGGCGTGTCAGAGGCCCTTTAATTACAAAAGCGCAACTAGCCCAACAGTTAATTTTCTTTCAGCGTCCTTGCCAGGCAAACGCGCTCGTGCAGTGCAAGCACTGTCCAGGACCACATGCTCGCGCTTGTAGCATCGGCTGCGTCTGGACTTAAAGGGACCCTGCAAAGCGTTTCAGGTCATTTTTTTTTAATTTGCAGCGCGTTTGCTCCAACTAGTGAGATGGACTCTAACAACGCATTAAACATAAAATAAACAAGAAATCCGATGTATTTTGAACACGATAGGTGAAAGAAGTTCAAATTTTGAGCACATTTTCTTTTGTCGATGACGTCCTTGGTCTGAACCAATAGACAACCGAAACGACAAGAGCGTGCAACAACCATGTGCGATCTTCCTAAGTGTTAGACATTAGCATCCAATTATGAAGATATGAACGCCCCACCAGTTTACGGGTATTCCAAGCAAAATTTTGAGTGAAAGTCACGTGCTTGAGAGGATCAGAAGGGGTCACTTGCGCCTATTCAGCCAGTCCTTCCTCTAGAATTCTATGTCGTCATTATCTGACGTTCTAGACCAATGTCGTCACTGAACGCTCGTGTATGACACTGATAGGCACGCCTTTCGAAGCAGCATTTGGTTTTTTTTCCTTTTAAAAAGCTATTTAAAAAGAAAAAAAAAATTTAACAGTATGGTTGGGACACGCGTCTCGAGAAATGAATTTTCGCGAAACAGTGCCGCATAGCGGTCTCGCGATGACATGCGGCAGCTTAATAAAATGTTAGAGCGCGCATGAGTGAGAAAGCACAGAGTTGTAAAATGAGGCCCCAAAGCAAGTGCGCGTAAAACCCAATATAACATTAGCCTCCCCAAACAGAATTCTGCGAAGTTTCGAGCTCGTGCAGGCCGATGTCCAAATGTGATTTAAATTAGAAATGTATTGTCTGTTTTTCGGGCTATTTATCTATTTATGTTTAATTTGGAACATCATTGCACGCATCTCTATTAGACAAATACAACATATTATAAAAATACCAACCAAGTCCGAAACAGTTAGGAGCCCGACGTTTCAAAACCAATTCGCTTTTTTCATGGGTGAATCGGAGGCCGAGTGAACTAAAGCGCACTACCCCCCGCACGCACTAGTGGGACTGAAGGTTACTCGCACGCAACGCCACTGGCCAAGAAACTCCTTTGTTGCGGTGTAATTTCAGAGACAAAAGCGATCATTTTCATTCAAGCTCTCCTTTGCAAAATTTGATGACGTAAAGTGGGGACCGCAGTACACCCATATGACGATATTTGAATGCTGTTCACAGATTGGACCCGAGCATTGCGTGGGCACTCGATTTGGGCTCGTGATAATTACTAGCTCGAGAAGCATTCGGGTAGTGGCCCGTGTCCAATCGCTGCAACGACGACAATAGCCGAACCATATCAATGTCTGGAACTCAGCGCGTGTCCTGTGCTTTGCCAACCCCAGCGCGTGGCTATGACCAACATTGGCGGCATATAATCGGCTCCAGATCACGTGGCCGCTTGTTCTGGCTGCGAGTTGAGGGGGTGAACGCTGCCCGTTTTTCTTTAATTTTTTAGTGGGACTTCTACTGCGTGGGGTGAAAAACGAACGGGTGTTTCATAGGTCATTAACGTCAGGGATCCGTTCTAAGCGGTATTTGCGCAAAGTACAAAAATTGTTGCATCGCCCCTTTAAAGGAGTTGTGCTAAAAGTTTCCAGACATTTTGAAAATATTATTGCTTTTTGCTTACTTGTGTCGTCATCATATATAATTTGAAACGTATTTTGAAAACTAGATTTCAGAATATATACGGCGAGGACGTGCCCATTTCATGATTTTATGCACTGTGATGAATTTCTAAGTTGAAGAGCACAACAGGATTCGACTTTTACTACTGTGACGCAAAGCGATACCAATCACGGGTAATTTAGGCGATCTACCAGACTGATAACCTTTCGATTCAGGTAAAATATATGCGACTGAACTAAAAAAAACAAATGTTGAGTCATATATGTTAATCTAGCTTTTCTTTTACTGTGTCATCGAACTTAAATAACGCAATTTTTTTTTTTTGTACCTGAAAATAAAAGTGGATTCTACGAATGATAAAAAGCTATATGGTACTCGTTTGACTGTTGAAATAGTGCCTATCATCAAAAGAACGCGGAAAATATATTCTCAATTTAGCGGTTCAAACCGGTTGGAACTGCTTCGAACCGGTTCGAACCGTTATATTTTTCTCCTCGGAACTGAACCGAAAGCCTTGAACCCGAACCGGAACGGAACCGATAAAAATTTCGGTTCCACACTCGGTCTCGACAGTTCCGCCGAGAGTTTCGTCGAGTGCGCTTTTCCCGCAGCAGGTGTGCACTGCGGAGGAACCGCCGCGCGGCAGCATTGAGGGGATGAGATACCTGCCCAGCACGACTACGCGGGCGGCACGTTTGCAAAGCGCCGCCAGCACAGCTTGCACAGAGTTAACTATTGAATGTAGTCGATCGCATTGGCAACCGCTCGTGATCTCTCACGACGAGAGAGCACACTTGCGCCAGCTATCAAAAAGCCTCGGAACACCCCCCAACCTCCGTACGTTTTACGCATCCCTCTTTCACTCGGTGCTCGAAATATATCTGACAATAGTTATAGGCGATCATTTTATAACAACAATGCGCAGGTCCGATCTGGAAAACACTTCAAAGCCCTCAGTCTAGTTATACGTGCAGAAATCGAGGGAGGGGGGGGGGGGGGGGGAGGGGGTGATAGAGAGAGATAGAGAGAGCGGGGACGTCGGAACACCCAGCCCCAGTTGGAATCAGTAGTGGTTAGGCGCTAAGCTAGCCGCCTTCGTCTGTTCGAACGGGTTTGAACGCGTACACCAAACGTTGGCGTCCGAACGCGTTTCACAAGTGCAGTGGAGACAAAGGCGGCTAGCTCGCGTGTACCCATTAATCGTTCCAACCAGAGCTGGACGCTATGACGTCACCGCACGCTCTCCTCCTTCCCGTTCGGTTTCTCTCGGTCCAGAACGCTAAACACACCAGTCGAATGGAAGACACGTTCCAGGAAACCGTAGTTGAAAGAAAGGTGGGGTGAGGCAACAGCACTTAGAAGACAAGGCCTACGCACGGCGGTAATCGTTAATAGGGAGTTTTCGTAGACCGCGTTTCCCCCTCCGCTAAGCCATCCGCAACGAAGAAGTTGCTACTGCACCTGCGCGCCGATAGCCTTGACTGTAGAGACCGGGTATCGGAGCGGGTTGCGGAGGGCGTTGCGGGGCGGCGAAAACCATCTACGAAAACTCCCTAATGAAGCCCCGACCTACCCGGAGCGGCAAACACGCCGAAGCTCGGCGAGAGTCGCCGCAAAGCGGCAGACGTGTCTGTCTTGGCGTCGCCGCGTGCCATGCGGAGTGCAAGTTCGTCTGCTTATTTTGCAGGGGTTGCGGTGACGTCAGAACGACACCGATTTCTGCCTGGCTCTGACTGAAGGATAGTGGGTAGACCTCAAGGCAGCTTGCTTCGAGCTCTACCCACTATCCTTCAACCAGGGCCAATCAGAACTCAGCGTCGTTCTAACGTCACCGCAACTCTTCCAAAAGAAGCAGACAACTCGCTCTCCTCATAGCCTCCCTGCTCGTTGAAAACGCGACTACAGAGGCGTTTGCGGAGACGCTGACGCACGCTAGGCGGCACTGCACGAAGGGGGCCACTGGCGACGACGCTTGGGGAAGAAAGGGTATCGGGTGAGGGGTGCGGAGGGACGCCGTACCTCCGAGCACGTCGTCCCCGGACTGCCTGCGTGCCCGTCCGGACACCGCGCCGGACAGCTGGAGCGAGGGCACGCGGTGCGTGCCTCCGGACAGCGAGCGCCTCCGCTCCGAGGAGGCCACCGATGCCGGCAGGGTGGACGCCTTGAAGCGGAGGTCCCCCGCGGCGTCGCACGCCTCCGACGAGGGGTCCATGGCGGCCCAGTCGCTCGTGGTCACGATACGGGGAACCACCAGGGAAACCCCCCCGACCACGCCTTCGTCACCCTGCGAGGAAGAAGCGAAAACGTAATCAGACGGCTTTCTAGGCGCAAGTTCAACGCGTGCACTTCCCTCTCCGGATATAGTAAGATGCTCAAAATAAATGTACAGTGTTCTTTTTCACCGCAAAAAATCAACTACGCATCGCCAAGGAATTTCCGAACCTTACAAATGATTTTCTGAAATTTTCAATGGAAAAACGGCGGCCGACTGAGCCCTCAAATACATGGAGCTCAGCCGAATGGCGCCAGTTAGCTAAAAGCTAGATTTACACATTAAAAATTTTAGAAAATCACATATACATTTTGAATTAGATAACGGTTATTTTTGAAACTTCAGCATCCTGTTCGGACCGCTAGTGCTAGATTTGGGCGAAGGACGAGGTGCAGCAATTTTTTTAATGTTTGCTTTTTAAGGGGGGGGGGGGGGGGGGGGTCGGACAATTATTATATATACATTTATAACAACTTAGGCAGCTCCGTGTTATTGTACAACTTAATTCCCTAGATGTATATAAACTGCAAACGCACCCCATGGTTTTCAGATGCTCACTCTCTTCAATCTAGGCTTTCTAGCGATGGGAGAACGGGTGGCCCTGAAAAACTTCCGAACCGAGTATATTTTCTAATTGTTCGCGTATCGTTCTTTCGCCATCGGCGCGAAAAACGCTCGACGATGCTATCAGCGGCCATTCCTCATAAATAGCACGAACATTTGATTTCACGAATCTTGCAAAACCTTCCGCGCGGTTGTATGCATTTCCATGGCTACATCATAGATGGCGCCAGCGTGCCCGTGCGTTCTTCGGACTGCCTAGATTGAAGAGAGGGTTCATCTCAGACCATGGGAACCGTTTGCAGTTAAAAAGGCGGAAAGCCTCCTGCGGAGATTGATTGAAGTGCGCATGCGCTACGTTTTCGCGTGGCGAGGAGGAAAAAAGGGGGAGAGGCGGAGACGCTTGCAGACGATCAACGAGGCACAGCGTACATGAGCGCGACACACCGAAACTATCGACGAGCCGCATGAGCCACTTCCGACCGCACGGTTATCACGAACCCTTCATCTCGCGGATGCGGGTGGCAGAAGGGGAAATTATTTCCAAGATAAATTAATGGAGGCCTTTGTGGAACGGCAAAGTGTAAATAATAAAAAAAAAAAAGACGGCGACGTTAGCAAGTTTTTACGAATGTTTCAATATTCGTTAATGGTTTGAAGAATCGCTTCGAGTACATGTGCAGAAAGTTACATCGACCGATCTATTTATCGACCATGCACCCTGTTCAGATTGAAATGAAAGACAACACTCTTGAACTGGCTCGTCGACGCAGGAAACTGTCAAACTTATCAGACGTTCCGTGGTTCCGTCTTGCAGCGCGAGGCGGAACCCGTCGATGCGCTACGCCGATACCGGCCCACCACCGTTTAATAGATGGCACGTCAATTCGTTTTCGGGCGAGATGCATGAACGAATCTTTTCCGCAACGCTAACCGATGTTTCGGATTTCCGAACGAAGTATCTTTATTCGCTGGGCTAATCATTCTAAAAAGGGCGGCGGTCCGACCGTCTTCTCACCTCGACAACATTTCTGCCGTGTGCCATCGGCACGCTATCGATCGATAGATGAATTCCTTTTCAGGCGAGATGCACGAAAACCCCTTTGCCGGAACTTCAATTGCAGTCTTGGCTTTCAGATCAAATCGTTTTTACCTGCTGGATTAAGCCCTATTCGATTGAAAAGGGGCAGCGGACCGGGCACACCCTTCGTCTCGACAACGTTTCGGTCAGCGCAGCCATCTTGTTAGTGGGCGTGACGTCACGGAGCGCAAAAAAAGTCACTCGAGCTCCGAGAAATACTCGGAACACGAGGAGCGCGCTGGAGTGCCAGTCTCCCGCGGCGTTCCTGTCCGTTTAGCGAACGGAGCTCCAAACGTTCGCGCTTCGGAGCACGGACTTAACGCGCCCATTGGAAACGCGGTCCATAAACCACGTGACCCCGATCAAGCAGTTGGAAACTCTCTCTAATACAGGGCCAGTGGTGCTACTGCCGAGACCAGATTTGGAGCAAATTTCTGGAGCACCCCCAATATTAATTTTGGAGCAATTTGGACCACCAAAATATCCATTTTGGAGAAGTTTGGAGCACTTAAATGTGAATTTTGTAGCACTCTTGAGCACCTAAATATAATTTTTCGGAACACTTTTGAGCACTTGTGTACCAAGTCCAGTACTTAAGAGAACCTAGGTATAGATCGACAATTTTCGATGCTGCTAAATGTTACATTAGTAAGTTTTTCACGCAAGTATGATATATTGGTCGCGGAAAGACATTGAAAATGAGAAAATCAACACCTTTCAGAAAACGTTTGCGAGGAACTAAAAGGCACTACCTTCAGAATAAAATGGATTACAAACCGGTTCATTTGACTTATTACACCTTGTTTATTTCAAACGCAAAGAGCTTATCAAACTGCTCATCTAACATATACCACCAGGTTTATTTCAAACACAAACAGCTTATCAAACTGCTCATCTAACATATATCACCTGGTTTATTTGAAACACCATGAGCATATCAAAAGCCTGCTCTTTAAAGTTTTTGTAGCTTTTCATTCAGACCTGCAAGCTCGGTCATATTTTCAGCAAGTACTTGCGTTTGCTTCGGCCAAAGTGAAGTTCTCCTTGACTAGGATAGGTGGCGCTAGACGCCGCCCAATTCCCATCACCCAATTTTGGAGCAGTCTGGCGCAATTTCGGGAATTTTTGCGAGTTTTTATCAGGATTGCGCAGGAAATCCTCTTTGGCGCAAAATGGTGCAATTGGCGCAGGAGTGGAAGCCCTGACAGGCTCTCTAATTGTTCTGTAGAGAGGCCAAATTTCAGCTTTATGGGTCGCGCTTGGAATATAGGGAGTATTCACTGGACGCCATATTTGTGGGTGCTGTTTAGAGTGCATGCCCAGAACGAGCTCACATCAATAGGCTGCTAAGACCGGCACTCTTGATGGTGCGAAATGCACGTTGCAAAAGAACTGTGGAAGCTCGCCATCAGTACGCGCTCATTATTCGCGCACGCAGCTATGGCCGCCAGTGAATACTCCCTATACGAGGTGCAAGGAGTCGTAAGCAACGATCGTCTCCAAGCATCTCTAACCTTCGAAGTTCGCTCAGCCTCTCCTCCTGCTTTCCTGCTCAACTCACTCAGGCTCATGAACAAGTTACAACCCATTTGCGTGGGAAGTGGACGCCTTGAAATTGAAAACACTCTCCTGCATTGTTTAAGTTGCTCTCTCTCTGAAATCTAGGCCCACTAGAGTCCTCGTTGCATATTGCGTCGACGAGCGAAAAAAAATCTCCAATTGGAAAATGTAGCAGAAGATAAAGCAGCGAATGTAATTGAAAGTTAGCTCTAATCCCTCACAGCATTAGAACAGCAGAGAGATCCCTCAATTGCCCCGCTCCCAGGAAGAGCTTCCTTCGTCCGAAACACTTCGCCGTCTGCTTCGAGCGTGCACGCGCATGCAAAGCTCGACAGAAAGCAACGAATAGCAAAAACCGGAGGTCGGGCATCGAAAAAGAGACAAATTGCCGGTCACACCCTGTCAGTGACTATAGTGGATTCTGGGGAATTAAACTAGTCATTGTCATTTTTATTCGTATACCCCGACGTCCGCACCGGTCGACAACGGCATCTCGAAAGATAAAAATAATTTAATTATTGCAAGTGTCCTTGTACTAATAAATATATATATATATATATATATATATATATATATATTCTCAGTCGTTGGGGAAGCATCCTGTAAACTGCTCTTGCTTTCAACTCGACAAAAAGAAAAAAACAAGGTTTGCGCATACTTCAAGTGCTGCTAAAGTGGCCCTTGCTAAACTCGGTTGATGAGAGAAAAGCCTAACCTTTTTTCCTGTGTTTGAAACATTGCACGCGTTTGATTAAACTATAGGAAATGGCTCAAATCGGCATACACGTATCTCAATTTTCTACCTAGAGGAATAATATCACAAAAAATTCGCAAAGAGGAGTTCTTTTTTTTACTACGTTGTTTGATATGGAAAAGTGTGTAGCTGGTGTTTTATTTATTTATTATTATTATTATTATTATTATTATTCTACTGCAGGGTATAGTGGTCACATCGGCATTTCACAAGTTATTTTCATTTTTTCTATTTTATTTTTTCTTCATATACCCTTCAATGGCGCGTGGTTCATCTTGCTCTGTAGCGGTGTTCTTCCCCTTGGCACGTGGCTGCGCTGCGGAGAAGCCAGATACGAAAATCACGACGTCTACGTCGCAGGCTTGGCTTCCCAGCAGCGCACCGGTGCGAGGTAAGGAGCGCACTCAACGGAGCGAACTAACCCGCCCAAAATGACTACGAATTATGAGAAACATTGCGAAACTGCTAAGTAGTACGTACAGTCAGTATTCAATATGAAGATCAAATCAAATAGTATGATATTTCAAGTGATAATCAAGTTTTGGAAATTCGCACTCGCCTGCCGTAACGATCTGAGAGTCTAACGGGGCCTAAGCTATTCGTTTAAGTAGAAAGAGAAGAAAAAAAAAAAGTAAAATTAACTTTCGGCGAAATGGTGATGTAAATTCCCCAGATCTTAGTTAAACGTAGTACGATGGACTCGATCTTACTCCAGGTAGGGTAAAGGTTAACAAGAAACCTTGGCGTTCGAAGACTTACCCAAGCCTCGCGTTTCCTTATCTATGTTTCCAGTCGATACGACCCGCGGGAGTAACTCGACTTCACCCGAGTACGATCGAGGACCGAGGTTAGGTGTCACGTAAAATTGGGTCTCTTCCCCAGCCCGCCACGCGGCCGAATCTCAATCTCTCTCGACCAATCACAGCCGCAGCTCGCGAGCCTATTCTCAGGAAATATGAAACTTTAAAAATGCAAAACAAAAGTGACTTGGAAGCTTTCCACGCAAAAAAAGGCAAAAATAGATGTCAAAATAGCAATTAAAAACTGATAAAGAAGGCACAAGGAACTGGCACACTGTGCGATACAATTAGTAAAAAGACGACACCGACGCGTTTTTTTTTTCTCCCCATTTTACTGAAACAGGATATTGATCACCACCAAACTTTGCCGTCTAATTAGTGCCCGGAACGAGTACTTTTCAACACAGCTGTTTCGGTGACAGCCATTAGACTCTTAAAAAAGAATAGAAGAAAGAAAGAAAGAAAAAAAACAGCGATTGCTCGTTTGTGTTTATAGCCTCTCTTCCCGCTCTTACGTGCTATGCCGCGTTTCATAGGCAATATTTAAAAAAAAAAAGGGGGACGAAAGCGCTAATGACGAATTATAACTTTTCTGATAAGGATAAATCACTCCTCCGAATTTCCCAGCAGTGAAACGGTCAATAGACAGATTCGCGGGTGTTGCCTCATATATATAATTTCACTTGTGCCGTGCCTGAGCGTTAGCGTGAGCATGACCGATTACAAAGCGGGTACGCAAGGGCGTACGAATTTCTTCTGCACGGGCCACGCAATGTTCAAATCATTAAACATCGAATCGAGATCGCCACACAAAAAAGCTCCCCGTCCGAGCCCATCTTTTCAACTCGACCAATTTCATGTAAAAAAAAAAACAACAACTTAATTTTATGCATGAAGACGCGAGACAGAGTGCACACCAGAATGGCGTGCATATTTCTCTCTTTATAAATAATTTATTATTATGAATATTACCTAATGCTAATTTATTAGCGGAACTTACAAAATATAGTTAAATTTAGCGGCCGTGTGACGATTTTTCGTGACCCTCTTTTGTCGCATTAAACTCACCTCGCGGAAACTGCTCGTACATTATCGGATGTATGAAATGTATGAGATCTCTGGATTTCATGTATGAGATAATTACCTCATCAGACATGATGACATAGTTATCTCACTGTAAACTTCGTAGCCTTAATAACAATATTGGTGTCCTATGAATATTTTTAATGCAGACCTCCACCCGTTACGGGATCATAGCAATCACAGAAACATGGCTCAGAGAAAGTGCGCATGCAAACAGTCTTGGATACGTCATTGTTTCCCAGCCTAGGTATGGTATAAAACAGGGGCGCTGGTGTCGCTCTTTTCGTAAAGGTTTCAACATTCAGCTTACACTCTGTATACATGCCCTGAAATCAAGTCATTGGTATATAGTTAAAAGATGGCATCTTTATTGGTGTCATCTACAGATCCCCGAATTCCCTCCTTTCAGTATTCTTCAACAAAATGGAGAACTTCTTCCTAAAAATGACGACCCGCGCTAAACAGACAATAATTTATGGTGATTTAAACGTAGATTTCTCAAAAGAGGCACACGACGATTATCTGCTTCTATGTTATCGTACAATTGAAAAAAAAAAAATGTTATGAAGGAACCTACGAGGGTAACTTCAGAAACGTCCTCTTTAATCGACCACATTCTTCAACTTCGACAGCTATGACTCAGCTGGCGTCCGCATAAAATCATTGCTGATCACATGCCAACCTACTTTTTTACGCCTAATAAACCGCCCGATAGGCCGACCACTACAGCAGCTCGTACTAGTTATCGGATTGATTATTCGATGCTAAGAGGCAACCTGATAGCTTTTAACTTTGACACAATCGTTCATACAGACGACGTCAACACTGAATGCGATAACTTGGTCACTGCACTAAGAGAACTGATAAAAGAATCAACCAGCCTTGTAAAATCAAAAGATTACACTGTGGCAATCTGCCCTTGGATGACGGCCGGCAATTTAAAAACGCTAAAAAAAAACTTTACATAAAGAATTAAAAGAACATAGGGGTGTCGTATACTAAAACGGACAATATAAGATATATCGAAACAAGGCAGTATCTCTTATAAGAAAACAAAAAAAAAGAGTACTTTTCAGGTCTTATTGCACGAAATTCCTTCTAATTCCAACTAAATGTGGAACATTATAAGGCAGAAACCTTTCGCCCCACAGTTTCATCCTGTATCACTGCAGGAACCATCGAAGAGTTTAACGATTTTTTCACAAATATCGGTCCCCGATTGGCCAGTGAATGCCCAGTAACCGAGTATGAGTAGCTAAGTCTGCCCACCCATATACTGTCAACCTTTGCTCTTGACAAATTGACCGCTGTAGAAGTTATATTATTTTCCAAATGCCAACAAACAAAGCTGCTGGTATTGACGGAATACCCTAAAAGTTCTGAAAAAGAATATTGATCTGCTTATTGCACCGTTAGTACAAATATTTAATCATTCAATTAGCTCTGGCCTTTACCTTAAGCGTTGAAGGTTGCAAAAGGAACTCCAGTTTTTAAAGCTGATAACAAAAAATTAAGTTGGTAATTATAGGCCGATATCGATGCTCGGCTGCGTTCAGCGTCTTGACTTCATGCCAGCTTGATTTCAACAGTTAGCGCTATTCTCACTCTTGCTCAATTAATCAACGCTTCTCTTAATAAGAACAGAGTAAGTGCAGCGATATTTATTGACTTAAAAAAAAAAAAGCTTTCGACACCATTGACCATATCATTCTTTTGCAAAAACTGGCGATACGGGTTCAGATATCTTTTTTTTTTTTCGGCTCTTTGAAAGCTATCTGCCATCGCGTGCCCAACTTTTCTTATCAAACCGTCAGACCTCTGCAAAGAAGATTACCACAGGCGTACCTCAAGAATCGGCGCTGGGCCCCATCCTTTTTTCACTGTACATAAAGTACTTGCCAGATGCTCGTATCCATTCACAGGCAACTAATTATCTATAGAGATGACACGTCTATTCCGGAGATATCCTAGGAGAACTAGAAACAACACTTAATCATGATCTAAGACTTATTGGGAGATGGTGTAATACCAATAAAGTAATAATAAACACACATAAAACAAAGTATATTATATTTAAATCGAAGCGAAAAGGAGATCAAGCACGAGGATTGCACCATCAATAAAGGCAAAGAAACACTTGAGCAAGTAGCATCTTGCAAATATCCTGGGATGACTGTTGACTCATCATTCAACTGGGAACCTCACATACATGGCATACGTAAAAAGCTTAGCTATGCCAATTATTCGCTTTTAAAAGCGCGACAATATTTCGAAACCCAGCACGTTGCGACAAACTTACTTTTCCATTTTTCACAGTCATCTCTCATATTGCACAGAGTCATGGGCCTTCACATACATTTCGTTCCTGATGCCCATCATTGTGTCACAGAAATGTGCAATTCGCATGCTATCCTGTTCAAATTACCAAGACACTACAACTCCTTTCTTCCACAGATTAGAGATCATTCCATTTCCTTCTTTGTGTCAATACAAGGTCGCTGCACTAGTCACTCTAATAATGGCCACAAATAGCCCGCTTGCCAACTCCATATTTTACAGCACAGCATTCTACACTACAAGGGCAACTGAATGCGGCCATTTTAATCTCGCACCCCACTGTTATAATTCGTGCGGCGACCGGAAAATTGAGGCACGAGAATTGAAATCTGGAGTAGTTTACCTTCGGCAATCAAGCGACCTCCTAATGGTGGACAGCTTAAAAAATATTTCCTACCCCTAAAATTTACACGAAGTGCATTGTAATCGCCAGCGTATACAATTTTATGTGAATACAATACTCTTCATCGTAGTCAAACTTTCTTTTATTGACTTGTGATTTTGATTACTCTATTTGTGTGTATAAGTTACTTGTGCACGTGATTCAGCTCTTAATTTTATGCGTATCTATAGAGTGGATCCCTACTAGCCAACTGCTAAGGATCCAGGCATTTATATTATGTTGATCTTCATGTATGCACGTTTCCATAACAGCTGCTCAAACGAAACGAAGGACAGCGTTTTGGCATGCTATGCTCACGAGGGAAAAAGATAAAATATATTTCAGAAACGGGACTAAAGTAAGGCACGGTGTTTATCGACCGAGCCCACCCCGACCTTCCCTCGTATCTCGTTCGAACTCCATCATTCGGGGGCCGAACACCACCCAACTGCCAACCGTGCGTGGCTCAGGCAGCCTTTCGCGGGCAGGGTGTGTCCGCTCGTAAAAACACGTCGGGGAACAATCGTACGCGCAATTCCGAATGTGGGGCTCAGCCAGCCTGCTCCCGTGCAGTCGAGCGATGGACGGATGAGTACGCGGGAAAACGACGCTGACGTCGGCTGCTTATACAGTTGCGTCGTTGACCGCCCGTGTTCGGCACTCGACCAGCATGCACTGTCACCCCCTTCCCTCTGTTTCACATTTCGGCCGCCGGGCCGCGCCCGTTTTCGCTGCCTATACTTCAATAGGCGGTAGATCCCAACTTCTCTCCTTCGCGTCTATGCCGCTGGGTGGTGTCACCACCTCTAGAATTGTGAATACCGCTCCAATAGAGGTCTACTGTAGGGCACTATTTGCGGCGTTCGACGCAGGTCCCACGCAGAACAATAAAATATGCTCATTTGTTTGTTTGTTTACTTACTTATGATGCCCACCAACGGCAGCATACACCTTTCCGGTGGTACTGATGTACCAAGGGAAACAAACACAGACACAAATATACATCAAACAATCTAACACTAAAACTATAAAACACTGAAGAAAGTGAAAATCCACATATCGTATAACAATCCCAACATCACTTTGTATTTAAGGGCATAAACATGTCAATTGCAGACGACGAAAACTACTAAATAATTCTTCCATTAGGGTGAGAGGCGAGACTTTGGAGCGTTTACCAACGCGATGTGGTGTGAACTATTGGTCTGGTGAGAACCAACGGTAGGAACCAAGTGCCATGAACAGGTAGCTCAGGGCGATGCGACGAGCGTCTAAGCACGGGAGCTCTTTTCATTGTCGGTGAGTAGCGCACGCCGACAGAAGACACAGGCTCGAAAGGGTCGTATCCTACGCCAAACATGAAATACTTCTAGCCTCGGTTCACCTTTCTTTTAGTTTCGTTAGCCTCCCGGTTCGATCTGCAGTACTGGACTCATCGCTTGTCGTGTATTTTTTTTTTCTTTTCTTTTATAATAAAACGAAAGGTGTGTTTGTCTCTTCGAAGTGTCCACCTTTGGTTTAGGCAGTGCTAGCAAATGTGCTCCAATGCTTCGCGTGACTTAGTGAATAGAGCAAAAAAAAATGTTTCTGGCAAAGGACGTTGCTGGGCTACTTGGTGCATTTCTCTACAAATTAAATAATGGAAATAGGACAAGAAATAATGAAACACAGAACGACGTAATACGCAAGCTGTGCTGTCCGTAGTTCTGTCCTTCTGTATTGAGTTCTCTGTTTTAAGTTATTACACCCCACCCAACGCGTTCGTCTAAAACGTTGAGGGTCAATTGGCGAAATCAAGTAAAACAGGACATGCGCTAACTTTCAACTATCTTTACTCGAGAAAGGGTAAGCGTATATAAATACTACCTCCAACATGCACAATGGCATACAGCATAGCGTAGCTTTTTGGGGAATAAAGACAGTTAAACGTTACCGACTGTCCTGGGTTATTCGCTCGTCCTAGTCGAGCTATTTTATTTACATTTCAATGTTTTTTTGTTTTTTTTTTTATACACCATTGTTGGGTGCCTGTTCGTTAGCACGTGTTACTGTTCTGCTTGCCGGCAGAGAAGGCAATGGAGTTACTTTCCCAGGACCCAGTCTTTCTTTCGTGTTCGTCGTTTTTCTAGGGGGATCCGTGGCCGACTGCATGCGTTAACGCACAGCAGTTCGGAGAACGTGGAACGAAAGCTCGCGCGGCAGAACCCAGGTATCCTGGGCTCAATCCCCCAATCCCCAACCCATGCCCGCTCCGATCTGGGTGAACATCACACCGGCGCGCCGTCGTGTACTACTACAGCGTCGTGCACATTAAAGCAGTTATACTGAAGTCGTTTCATTCGTACTGCACTCGCTAAATTTTTCACCTACAGCGGAGACAGACCAAACGCCCATTGGAACCACCTAAACTTCCCGATATCTAACCATACACACAACACAAGCACTTTTTTTTTTGTCATCATACCAGTTGTTGATATCCAACCATACACACAACACAAGCACTTTTTTTTTTGTCATCATACCAGTTGTTTTTTTTTTAATATATATTCGATGGTTCGTTACTGCGTGTAAATCAAGAGGCTCACTTTAGCGGAAATCGACCGGACTCTGCCCACTTCAGAGAACAAGCATCCAGTGTCTCAATCCAATCTTGTCAATTGGCCACCCTGCAGTTTCTCCCGCCTGTCTTTCCTTCTCGCTGTCGCGGGTACCGACACCGCGCCTTCGGGAGAAAGCCGGCCGAGAAACCATAACAGCGCGAATGTATTAATCCTCCCTCCGGCACACGGCCCACGACAACGGTCCCGGGAGATTAAGGCCGACAACTTGATCGCGTCCAATAAGGCGTTATCGCCGACGGCTTTGGCCCTGAACACGCGACGACGGCCAGAGAATATCACGCCCGTGTCATTCGTTGCCCCATGTCGACAGGTCTGAGTGACCGAGGTAGTTTTTCTATTTATTTTTTATTTCAAGATTCGACGAAGATGAGGGGCGAAAAAGCCAGAGAGGATGTTGACGCTCTCTCCTCTCGACTGCCGCAGTAAAACAAGTCGGGCTCCTCCCAGAGCATTACAACGTTTCGCTCGTTTATGTGGAAAATTAAGATATATGTAGCTAGTAACGCGCTGACCGTTACTACCTGCGATTACTAAGAACCTAGTGAATGTTGTGACAAGCGCTTACTAGCCTTTAGTTAGTAAGTACTAAGGCTTTTTTATCTAAGAGTAGCCTCGCCCCTCATCTCTCTCTCTCTCTCTCCCCCTGTAAACCAGGCGACGTGACGTCCACGAAAACGCGCCAATCAGAGTTTCGAAAGTGGCCCGCTTACTTACTTCACCATTTTTTTTTTTTTTTCCAGATACGCCTCTGGGGCCACTTTGGGGCATGGGCGGTACATAGGACGCCCAATACACCAGCCCAAGACGCGTTCGAGGCACCATATACAGCCTCACGCTCCCTCGCGGACTTCGGAACAATCGCCCAGCGAAATTATGTGTGCGTACCGCAAACAAAAAGGCGGGCGAGCCAATATCGGCGGCTCATCACTCGGGGCTCGCCGCACATTCCGGGCGTCCATTTTCCTCGCGGCGCATGGCGACGCCCCTGCGCAGGCCTCGCGCTGACGGTAATGAACTCGGCCTCGGAAGGATCGGAAAGCGAACCACATTCCGTGCTCGGGAAACATGCCCGCCAAAAATGGAGCGCGGGCCGCCGCAACGAGCGGTACCGCTCCGCCGCGGGCCGACCGACATGTGAGGCACCCTCCTCGGGCTCACACGCTCCAAAAACCCCTTCCTAAAGGGGCCGTGTAGCGATGTTGGCTCAGAATTTTTTTTTTTTTCTCTCGCTTTGCGAGAGCATACTGGCACTACATCGATCCAAGGCTTACAAATCCAGAGTCCAGCACGCGAACATTCGTTGCTTCGCAAGGCGAGCAAAATGACGCGCCATACACGCACCAACGCTGAAATTGGCACCGGCCAGAAGACCTTTATTCTTTTTTTTTTTTAATTTCATGGTATAGTGGCGACTTTTGTGATGCCACCTAGCGGCTAGAACAGAAAGTTGTCACGACAGATTCGCTCGCCCGTTTTTCCGAGCGAATCAGATTGTCACAGCGCATGGCGTTCTAGGGACGAGGCCGTGAAAGTATACGTTCAAAAACGCGCGATGAAAATCGCCAATGCGGGCGGAAAGTGAGGGAGAGGGGGAGACGAGAGTGCGCGGGGGCGTCAGAACTTCGAGCTTTGGTTTGGAATGATTAGTAAATAAACTCAAAACTTTAAACTTAAAAAAAATGAAATGTCTGGAGCTCACCGCGTACGTACCCTGTGCTTTGTCAACTCTGGGACGGGGCGAACGGCAGTATACATACAATCGTCTCAAGATCACAGGGCGGTTTGTTCTGGCCGAAATTTGGCTGCTGCTCGTTTTTCTCTATTTTGTCCCCCTGTTTCTTGCGACTCTCATTGCACGCAAATAAAAACTAAAGCGTGCCTCGTAGGTTATAGACGTCGAAAATAAATTATACACGGTATCCACTAAAAAAAAAAAAAAACAAATCTGTGTCATGGCTTTTTTTAGACGGACAAAGAGAATTTCGACTTGAAGGTTTACGTTGAATCTGAAATCATACAAGAACTGCCCACTTCTGCAAGTCAGACAGTGTATACATCATCGGATACAAATGCAGCAGTAGCAATAGCAGTGATGGCGACGTTCTCTAACAGATGGAGAGTGCGACACAGCCGAAACTTGAAGACCACGAAATGATTATAGCTCGAAAGCAATTCCGCTTAACACACCCTGCAGGTGTGCGTGCATCTTCGAGAAGTTGCCTTAGCGGCACACGGTAAAACAAGCGGGTGCTGGCTCGCACTCCGCTGGCTGAGAGCGTTCCACAACAATCAGTCGACAGCGTTGTCACAGTAGTGATAGTTGCAAAATCACTCGACGAACGACAAGGGAGCAAGCGAAAAAAAAAAAAACATTTAGTATCTCGCTGTACTTCGATCTTTACAAGCACCACTTTGCTTTAAGAGACAAATACTCTTTGCCTTTGATTCTTGTCTCAATTACCACAACATTTAAATAGAGAACAGTATGATAGCTACAGCCACTGTCAAGGCTGGTTCAAAAACGTACCATTCCCTTACTTTCTTTTTTTTTTACGTTAGTATAAATCACCAAAACGTTCTTGTCTCGAACGTCACGTGCCGGGCTACCTCCTCGAACTTGTAGCCACGCTTCACATAAAGCACAGACTGACTGCTGAGGTAAGCAGACCTAATTGCTTTCGGAATGTAACGTAACGTAAGAAAACGGGGCTGTGTGAACGAGCCTTTCGGATGAGAACGGCAGGCTGTCACTTTCGGAGGACTCCAGTACGCGCTCGTCGACATCCGGAGTGCTTTGGCTGCGTGAGAGCGCGCTACGAGACGCCCAAGCCCCTTAACGAAGCTAAGAAGCCCGCGCTGAAGGTGGAACGACGAAAAGACTTCCCTACAGTTCTCATCCTGTTATTAACTACATCGCGAAATACACGTTAAAGCGAGTCTAGGCTAGCAGCCGTTCTGTACCGGCCATATTGCTCATCTACATCGGAGATACGAGTCACCCCTTGCTTCGGGCATCCAACTTCCCGCTGTCTGGAAATTTGTACAGGAATCTTCCTTTTTGACCCAAATATCCTTCCTCAAAAATAAAAATAAAAAAAAAGTATAAAAAGAATCACGAGCAACGATGCATTACAACAGGCCGATCTCACTGAGCGTTTCACGCTTCCCACGCAGGCATGACGCCGCCATAATTAAAGTTCACAGGAGGCAGGCGACGGTGAACAAGACAGCTCGTGCCCGCAGCACGGTTGTCGCGCGTGCAGAAAGACTACAGTTGCATGCCGGCAGCGGCGGCGTAGCGAAACTGGATAGTGAGATCGGTCTATTCGCGAGGATACTGGACTCTCAAATCGAGTTCCATACTATCCACTGCTTTATTTTGAAAATGTTAATGGTCGACATCAACATTTACAAGGTACTTTCTCTCTCTCTCACTCTCTCTCTTCACATACCCGACGCTTGCAAAGCAGCTAAGCGCTGCTTCGCCGCAGCGCTTAGCTACACTGCGGCAAAGACACACGCGGAATTGCAATGTTTACTTCGTGGGTACCGCTTCTCCGCAGCACACCCGTGCGCGGTGAGAAGCGCACTCCACGGAGCTGCATAGCCCGCCCGAACAGACGATGCGCCGACAAAGTGAAGGACAGGAGGAGACTAGAGCGCGCCCGGGGGCGTCAGAACACCGACCTCTGGTTGGTATTGCTGGCGGGTACACCTAAATTACCTTCCTTTACCTTCACAGCACTCGTCGAACGCTTTCGAACGCGGAACGCCGGCGTCCGGCGTTTGGTTTTCGCATTCGAACGCGTTCCACTAGGGCAGTTGAGAAAAGGGCAGCTGGCGTTAGGCCTACCCACTAATCTGTCCAATCAGAGCTCGGCGTTCCGACGCCCCCCGCGCGCTCTCGTCCCCTCCTCTCGCTCACTTCCTCGGCGCGTAAGAAATATCGATTGCGGAAGTTACAAGTACCGTCGTTCGATACGAAGACCGATTGGAATAGTCGGCAGAAGGGCGCCGGAGAGAGCTAACTAATAAGCCGACCGAACAGAACACGGACAATAGGAGACGTTGCCAAACCTCCGAGCGGTCGCGGCGTTAGACACGAAGATCGATTGCAACAGTGAGCGCAGGTACACTCGACGGAGCAAACTAACCCGCCCGAATACATCACGAACACACACACACACACACACAAATACGGACAACTTCAAAGTACTTTTAGTGTTCAATACGACGATCGAATCGAACACCGGGAAAAGCTTATTAAGTTGCGAGGATATTACAAGAGTGATTGCTGTAACTGGCTAAATCAATCACGCAGAGAAAAAAGAGAAAAAGAAACGAAGCGCAGTTCAGTGTTCGATACGTTCAGTGTTCGACATTCAGTGTGCGCGATTGGTTTGGGCGGTGATAGCGAACCGACGAAGAAAACGAGTAACGTGACGATTGGCGCATCTTGATTTGCACCTTGTAATTGTTAAATAAAGTTTTTTTAATTTTTTTTTTTTGGCTTCCATGTTACATTTTGACATATACCTGAGTTTGGAAAACGTACAAAATCACTTATATTTTGTCCATTGGAAAGCACTAGAATTGAAGGGGTTCGTGCCAATGGTTGCATTTTTACAGCGAAGCTGTATACGACTCGTTGGTCGAGTTCTTTCGTGTCCGTCAACAGAACAGTAGTCGACAGATAAAATAGTCGACAGAAAACCCACGGGCGCGCCTTATCACCGTTTGCACGCGCCTTATATCTCTTATCACGCAGGTTTTGACACTTGTTCCAATAAGAAAACCACAAAACAATTGTCAAAACCTCGTGATAGATGATAAGCACGTATAGCGTTCCCCGCATGCGTTTCTCGGTAAAGAATGCGCTTGCATAAGCTGCCCCGGCAACGGCAGAGTACGAAGTGTGGAGTGACGTCACTAGCCCCGCTAACAATGCGAAGCACGCAGCGCTCCCCGCATGCGTTTCGCGGTAAAGATTGCGGTTGCATAAGCTGCCGCGCTGACGACAGCGTACGAAGTCTTTCATATATAAAAAAAAGTTTTCGTACAGTGCATCACAGCTTCACTGTCCAACCACCTTCACAGCGTAAATTGGAGCCTTACATTTTTTTTCTTGGCTATACTTTTTTTTTACTGTAGATTAAACTATTTACTTTGGTTCTTGTCGTATGTCCGGCGCACGAAAACAGTCTATGCGCCGACAAATGATTCCCCGATAAACGACGCAAAGGACGCAGCAATCACATAGGCCCCGCTCCCGTATCTGTAGCCTGCGCCGTGAACGCAGCTTCTAAAGCTATACACCAACAAACCGTTTACAAACAAGCCCGCTTTGTCCACACCAGATGTGGGCACTGCGTGAGCCAAGAAACGCAATTCGGGAGGAGTGAAGCATGTGCCCATGCGCAGTGCCGACGGCAGCGCTACCGCAGTGTCCGTCATCTCGGTTAGAGAGTTGAGTTGGTCTAGACGTTCGCACTGCTAACCTCTGCATGGCGTGTGAAAAGTATCAGTTGTTCGGCCTTTTCATGCGGTGTTCAAACAAAACAAAAATAAACAAAAAACAAATATCCGCGGGGTCCAATAAAGTCACCGGTTCCTTATTGCCGTATCCTGAGAAGTGAACTGCGGCGACTTGTCTTTAGATGCTGCACACTCGTGCACAGTTACATCAGAAATGTTTAAGCTTAGCGTAAGGTGTTCGTGTTACGCTGTCACGTCACATGATGCCATGACATCAGCGTGACACAACATTCCCGCTACATTTAGCGGATAAACTTTTACTGCTAAATTTGGCGGAGAACTGTTCCCACCAAGCGTGGCGGGAATACTCCGTTACGTGACACTGTAACGCCACAATATCACGACACTATGACTCCCCGATAAATTTAGAGGAGAAATTTCCCCGCAAAATTTAGCGGACCACGACATACGTACGCGAAACAGTGTCAAAAATGGCTGCCGCCGTAGAAAAAAGAACTATAAAGCAATTGATTTGGATCGTGCCTGGTCATGGACGATCTAGACAATATAAGACAAATAATTTGAACGAAGCAATAATACACGTACGCAAACACGGGATTGCAGTTTCAAAGCGAAGGAAGAAGCCCAGGGTGCAGCGCAACACGAGCGCCAATAGCACGGACATCCCTGGGCAATTATCTATTTTAACTTGATACATTTATTACGAACACGAGCGACATACAAGAATCATTCATGGTTGGCCGGAATCTTCGTCCAGAAGAAATAGCCGAACAAGTGGAATCCTCGTTGAATCACCCACGGCGGGAATGACGCGTATTTGGCGCACGCGCAGCCATTCCAGCTATCACGGCGGCGGGTAAAGGGGTGTCCAAACAGGACACTACAAAACGCACGACTCCGACAAATCATGAAAATTGAAGCGGACGCCTCACGCTTCAATTTTCACGATTTGTCGGAGTCGTGCGTTTTGTAGTGTCCTGTTTGGACACCCCTTAAGGGAGCGAGTTAATCCAGCTGAACCTTTTGAGAAGATTGCAAGCATACAGTATGGGACACAAACGATGTCACGGACAAGAGTACACGAGTGGTGTCAACAGTTTGACGAAGGCCGACAGCTGGGACAAACGAGCCGCAAGGACACGTTCGCCCGACTGCCCAGCCACGAAGCCCAGTTCATTCTACGCCCAAGGTAGTCAGAGTCAGCTGCCAAAGCGATGGCAGCGGTGCCTGGACGCGTACAAAGAACACTCGAAAAATATAATAAAAAATAGTTTTCTGTTTGACGGAATAAAAGCCTTCCGGCTAACCTTGGACGACCCTTGCGTGCTCTGAGGAACTAAAACTACTCTCGCGAGTGGTGTGTGCAGCATTTCGGGGTATATGGGCGCGAGCGCGTGGCTTTATAGAGAAGGCTTTTCGTAAGCTATCGCTCGTGGAAAGTATCTTCTAAGGTACTTTCGTGTAAGCTTCCTAATGCTTTTTATACTTCGTTTCACTGAGTGCGCGCCTGACGCTGAGCATCGGTTACACCAATAAAGATAAGTGAATGCACCTTGGCCTCGTCTCTTTCGAGCGTGACCACGTTTGTATGTCTTCTAGCCTTAGATTACGGCCTGACTTAGAGTGAAACAGATTATAAAACATCTACAGCTTGGCGCGGAAGCAGGTTTTCGCTCCCAAGGCTTTGATAGCACCGCACACAAGTGAAATCGGGAAGATAAAACATGCGTTTTTCGTCTGTTGAACTTTCTTACTTCGTGCAGACGGTTAAAAAATTAAAGAGAGGGGGGAGGGGGCGGGGGGTTCGTAGTTCGTAGCAAAGATTACTCCAAATTCAGACTGCTCACGAGTCACAAGGGTCCTAGTTTTTCTCGGGAAAATTAGTGCTTCAACGCTTCGAAGTCAAAGGAAAAATCCAGAACACCACTTCGGAGAGAAGCAAAAGTCGTGACAAGCCGGGCAATTTTTTTTTTTTTTTTTGTGCTGTCTATAGAAGAATTTGTTCTTTCGCAACACGCTGTAACTGAATATATTTTATTGACCTCGTTACCTTCATTCAAATATCGTCTAACCCTCCGTACATAAAAGCCTCCAAACGACAAATAATATTTTCTACAGAGCCTGTAGCAGCCGTGCTAGTGGGGCTACCGGAACGAGACACCACGAGCATCGGGCTTCGGCGACCGAGCGGCCCGGTTGCTACATCTATATTTACGAGTCTCGAGAACGGCTCGCAGGTGGAACACCCCAAAATAACTGTTTAGAGTCCATTTCTTAGTATAAGCCGTCCCACGGAAAACGAAAAAAAAAAAAAAATTAACGCACGATATTCGCCACAGAAACATCTATTTACTGCTGTGTCTAGATACGTAGAAACGTGCCATGTGGGACAGGAACCCGACGTTGGCAGCAGCCATAACTCCCGCGTCCGGGGAAGCCAGTCCGGTGCAGCGCCGGACGTATTGAGGTCCAGCGACGAAAGGCTTCAGAGCGGACAGGGCGTGCTGCATTAAGCTTCGTGCTCGCGACGTAGGCGGCAATGTTTTGAAACTTTTCGCGACAAAATGAGACCGGCAAAAAATTGACGAAAAAGAAGCAATCCATAACATTATACATTATATGGAACGCTGCCGTTGTAAGACGCTGAGCGCCGAGATCCTAAAGCTCCTTGATGTGCTCGTGTTCGTTTTAAACGTACGTCAAATACGGCAATGCGCGAGGCCCGTGCGCCGTGCCGCCCTTGGAAGCAAATGGCGGAGCGGCATTGAGACGAGCGGCGCTATAAAAAAGAAAATAGAAAGCGAATGGCGGCGCTAGAGTTCCTGTATAGGGAGTATTCACTGGACGCCATATTTGTGGGTGCTGTTTAGAGCGCATGCTCAGAACGAGCTCACATCAATAGGCTGATAAGACCGGCACTCTTGATGGTGCGGAATGCACGTTGCAAAAGAACTGCGGAAGCGATCGCCATCAGCACGCGCTCAGTATTCGCGCACACAGCTATGCTTAGAAATAAAGGAAACAGCGCGCAAACGACAAGGACGGGAGGAAAAGAAGTACAGTTTCTTCGTTGGGTCCTTTTCAATAAATATTCAGTTGTCATGTGTACTTCTTTTCCTCCCGTCCTTGTCGTTTGCGCGCTGTTTCCTTTATTTCTAAGCATGAACCAACTCGCCCACATCGCTACTCTGACACAGCTATGGCCGCCAGTGAATACTCCCTTGCGCGTTCATCCCCGTAGCGCCATCTTTCCTGCATGGCATGTTTGTCCAGCTCCTCACGTGACTGAATTCGGCGAATAGCAGCGCCGCGCGTTCGAGGCGCGCTCAAAAGCAGGGGAACGTTCGGCGGGGCGCGCGCAAACGTCTACTTTCCTGCACGGCACTTGATCCGGCTCATCACGTGAACGCGCAACTCTGGCTCCGGCGCAGCACTGATTCGTGGCCCGATTGCCGCGTGATCGCAGGGCAGCGAATTGACAGGTTTTCAAGAGTATTTATAGACCTTTCTAATGTTTACAAAATCACAGTCCAGCGTGCGATCTTCACAGCCCAGCACGTGCGTGTTCGTCGCTTCGGAAAGCAAGCAAAGCACGCGCCATACGCACGAACGCTCAAAATGGCACCGGCCACAAGCTCGTTTTTGGAAAGGTTCATAGAAGCAACTATGGTTTTTCGCTGGGAAAAATAAAAACAAGAATAAATTCACCACCACGCATGCGCTCGGCTGTTGAAGAGCGAATGCAGAAAAGGGGAAAAAGGGGGAGGGAAAGAATTCTGGAAGGGTAGAGCGAGACATTTTAGAGCGGAAGGTAGTGTGCTGTGGCCAAAGGTAGTCCTGACCACGCGGTGGCACTAATATAGTGTCCCGTCGCTGGATCGTCGCTCGTGATCCAGCGGCTGTAGTCTTGCTTCCTTTTAATCTTCCTTCTTTCCTTTTTTTTTAAGGGGGGTGGGGGGAGGGGGCGTTTTTTGTGGGCCCTGTGCCTACGTGCCTAACGCACAGAAGGTTCAGAGTGCGGCATTTACCGGCCCAGCGGCGTCCAGGCTGGGGCGGCACAAAAGCCAAGCAGGAAGGGTACACTGTTAAAAGAGCTTGGAACAGACAGCCATATTACCTATTGTCGCAATGTGGCTCATAGAAACACTAAAGCCCTTTACACGAAAAAGTAGTGCCATCCTTTGAAGAATACCGCCTGCTATCTTGGCCCGATCCAGGCGGCACTACAGTCGATGCGGGAGTGTAAGAAAGCAAAACATGAAGATAAAAGGTGTGCGCGTCAGAGGAGGAGGGAGAAGGAATGCCTATGCTGTCGGAGTGCAGTGCATGCTATGAGCTCATGCCGCCAATCAAATAACGCCGACTGTGCAACGTCACAGCTTTCATCGTCTTTCTTTGAGCCCATCCTTCGAGGCGGGTAGACCGTGACAGTGCGCTTCTAGCCTGTGTGTATGTATTTGCGCGTGTCTTTCAGCCTTTGACTGCGCTCTGACTCAAGGCCGTCTGCTATCTTGGCTCGATCCAGGCGCTACTATAGGGTCTATTCATATGACGTCAGACTTCTTTTTAATGTCGAGTCACTACACACAAGCATGGCCGCCAAAAGCAAATGCGGTTTTCTAATTGGCAAGTTTGTTTTGCCTTATCTTGTTTTCCGCAGAGCTCACGAATGAACGTTTTGTTAGCGGCCATGTTTGTGGGCGATGACTCAGCATCTGAATAGACTCTATACAGTCGATGCGCGGGTGTAAAAAACCAAAACAAAGATAAAAGCTGTGCGCGTCAGAGGAGGAGGGAGAATATGGCGCTACCTTTCTTATTCAAGGGCGTTAAGAAACACCTGCCGGAGGCACCCCATGCGGCGCATTCTACCCCTTTCGGCTAGCAAACTGGGCAAGCTGATATTGCCGCTTTTGTACCTCCGATGTCTCACGCTATTGCACGTGCTTCTCCGTGCAAGCGAAAACGTGGGGCCTAAAGATTTTCCCGCAATCATCTATAGACCTTTCCAAAAACGAGCTTGTGGCCGGTGCCATTTTGAGCGTTCGTGCGTATGGCGCGTGCTTTGCTTGCTTTCCGAAGCGACGAACACGCACGTGCTGGGCTGTGAAGATCGCACGCTGGACTGTGATTTTGTAAACATTGGAAAGGTCTATAGATCTTTCCAAAAAAGAGCGTGTGGCCGGTGCCATTTCGAGTGTTCGGGCGTATGGCGCGTGCTTTGGTCGCTTTCCGAAGCGACGAACACGCACGTGCCGGACTGTGAAGATCGCACGCTGGACTGTGATTTTGTAAACATTGGAAAGGTCTATAGACCTTTCCAAAAAAGGACACTTGGCAGGTTCCATTTTCAGTGTTCGTGCGTATGGCGCGTGATTTGCTTGCTTTCCGAAGCGACGAACGTGCGCGTTCTGGACTGTGATTTAACACGTGTGGACTGTGATTTTTGTAAACAGTGGAAACGTCTATATGATAGGCCGCAAACGATCCCTGCATACTGCAGCCAACGGTTCCGCAGCGATTGCGCCAAGGACACGCGAGAGCCGGGGAAAACGACCTACGGCTCCGTTCAACGGCCCCCGAAACGCTCGCGGTCTCCCACGACGGCGATGAGATGCTGATGGGGGATCGCCATATACTTCGTTCACGCCTAAGCCGACGGTGCGGTGGGAGCTGTGTACTCACCGGACCAATCAAATCAACCGTCTCCCTTTCATCACCTGAGCCCGCTCTCTGCGCGAGGATACCGGCGGGAGCGATATCACATACCGGTGGGCCAACGAGCACGTAGCTTCCACCACACTGTCAACTTCGGGGCGAACGACGTATAGAAGATTCCCCCAAATGATATTTGGAGACGAGGGCCAGGTCATTACGGCCGATCGGCACGCGAAGGCATGCGCAACGTTCTTGCGTTCTCGACACTCGGATCTCGCGTAAGGGCACACGTCGACGTTCCTCATTTCGTGAGCTCTCGCTCCGCATCAGGGCTCCGTGTAAGTGTATACTTTGATCATGGACTCTAGGCACGAATAATGTCACGCTCAGTGAACGAGACACAATTTCGCCGCGACGACGTGAACGTGTACTGAAAGAACGTCCCGAGAAAAGAGCCCCTTCGTGAAATTCACTTCTTACTTAAAAATGCCAGAGTTGCCGTAACTAGATTCAAAGAGCGCGGTGATGGTCTGGTGTCTTCGCTGTAGGTGGGCAAACCGCCATTATCTATCTATTATTATATATCTTCATTTGAGCGGAGCCATTTTCAGTATTGGTGCCCGTGGTGGCCCGCTTTCGTCACCGGCCAAAGAGGAGAGCTCGTGCCTGGTGCGGTGTAATTTTCGTACGTTCCATTCAGGTATTTGCAAAGGGCAAGAAGCCAGCTTGCAGGAACAGTTCAGCGGCCTGAGCTTGCCACATCGTCAGACGTAGAAACGGAGTGGAGCTCAAGTCACCGCAAGTGCCGCATCTAAAAAAACGTGACGTTTTCGTCCCGCGATGCGCGTTCCGCGAAGAAATCTCTCCCTCGTTTGAACCCCTGGCCTCGCCAAAGCGACAAGCAACAAAAACTGTTCACGGACAGGCTGAATATAGTTCGTCATTGACTCATTCACCTCTCTAAAGCATAACACGCAAGCACAGACACACATACACACGCACAAACGCGGGCAGACGCACACACACACACACCCAAACAGGCTGGTTTGCACATCTGCGAATGCTTATTACTAGGGTATTTATGCTCTCTTCTTGGGTTACAGCGCACGAGACGGGGACAAACCGAGAGACACAGAAAGACACAAACACAAGCGCTGACTTAACACTCGTTTGTATTCTTATTCTACTTCTACTTCCTCTTCATGGAACTAGTTAAAATATTAGATCTGTTATAAATGAAAACAAGGAAAAATTGACCGCATCTCCACGTGGTGAATGATGTTGCTTGGGGCGAAGCTCTGGTGGTGCTTGTCTGCGTAGACGCCGAGCCGCAGCATGCCGAGCCTTTTCATTCATGTCAGTAGGAGAATGTGTGGTTTTCTTCTTATTCTTTTTTTAAGCAGACGATGGGATGGCATATCAGAACCCCCTACTTTTTTTTTCTTCTTTTCTTATTTCATATAATTTTTTTCATCTTTTTTTTTTTGCCCTACACGAGCACGTGAGCATGTGCTCACGTGCCTTTTCATTCATATCAGTAGGAGAATGTGTGGTTTTCTTCTTTTTTTTTTTTTAAGAAGACATGGGATGGCATCTCAGGACCCCCTACTCTTTTTTTTTCTTCTTTTTCTTTTTTCATAATTTTTTTCATATTTTTTTTTTCCAATTTCTTTTTTTGCCCTACACGAGCACGTGAGCATGTGCTCACGCGCTCGTGAGCACGTGATCTCACGAGCAGAAGCACGAGCACCCGACGCAGGCCTACGGCGGACGGCGGACGGACATGGCTAGCAGGAGCTTCGCCTCTAAAATTCAAAAGTCTTCTCACAAGCAATTGCGATCATCGCGCTAAATATCCTAATTCTTTTACAGATATATCGTTAGGGATGGGCTACTGACACAATTATCTTCTAGGCGCGCGATCATCTCTGCCTCTATTGTTTCTCTGGTGAGCGGGTTCTTATATCTCCTGGCTATGACGTTACTTTTCTCGAAAATCTGCTGAGCACCCGCAATCCCTGCAGTGGATGCCGAGATGTCCAGAAATGACTTTTTGTGTGTTACAATGGTGTTCTCTTTATCGATTATTTGAACACTGGCCAGTTTGTCCGATTTATTGCTTACCACAAGAGAGTGGAATAGAATAAACCACTCCTTCAGAGAAAGGCACAAATCATGTTCAGTGTTTTTTTTTTTTGTTTTTTTGTGCAGCCGAATTGACGGTGTCCTGAGTGATTTACTTTCCCACACAGCCTACACCCGCGCTCACTTTCTTCTTCGTGGTCACGTGCCGTTTTCAATTGTTTAGACACAACCACCAAAGATAATCAAGTCGGGGGTCATCGAAGGCACACTCAATATTAAAAATAGAGTGATAATATGAGACCCATTTTTTGTGGCTTCCAAAAAACTGCAAATAAAGTGACTGAAAGAAAAAAAAAAAACATTGCACAGTTATGTGATTTCTGGTAACTTTCTCCTCCTCTATATTTCTTCTTCCTCCCCAGTCCAGTTTCAATTTCGGTTTCGAGCAGCTGCGTTTTTTTTTTTTTTTTCCTTTATTAAAAATATACGTGACGGTGTAGCAAAATATTGATTTGGTAGTCTTCTAACACCGTAACAAATAGCCTGGCAAAAAAAAAAAAAAAAAAATTGGGGGATGTCAATGTTTCTTTAATACCCTCTAAAAATATCTAACAACGAGATAACACAGTGGTGCCATCTATCGGGAAGCCGTGGAACACTTCACATTTCGGCATTTTTCCTAATTTTTTCGCGCATCATTCTTTCTTTCTTGGTTCATAATGCTTTTGTCAATGTTATATACCACGGTTTCTCATAGGTAGCAGTTACATTTAAAAATCCCTTAAGCATTTTTTTAACAGTTTGGTTAAAACTTGGGACAAGCGTGTCAAACAATAAATTTTACGCGAAAAAAAAATTTAGAGCAATATTGACGTCGAGAGATTTATTTGAAATTCTGGGCGCAAAGTCCATGACGTCACGCTTCATTCCGGAATTACCATCTGGGTTATTCACTCTTTCCACCTCCACGTGAAGGCTTCGCCTTTACGTTGAGGTGGAGGAGAGGTGGATCCTCTCCTCCACGCGCCCGAAATACCGAGAGAGAAAACGAGTGAAAGGAGGTGACTACTGACTAAATCGCGCCTCACGCCGTCAATATTGCTCAATTTTTTTTTTTTTTTTGCGTAAAATTAATGTTTTTATTCGCGTGGCCCAATTAAACTGTTAATATTTTTTCTCTTTTTAGGGTTTTTTTTTTTTTTTTTCATTTCGCAAAACCGCAGAACCTCCGCTCCATTGTGAAGCGCAGCTCCAGGGTCACCTCATAGATGGCGCCAGCGTGCCAGCCCGTTCTGTCGTCGTAAGAGATCGAAAGAACACGGTCGTAAGCAAGCGCGAGCGTGAGAACGCGCCTTTAGGAAGAAGCGGTGGCGTCGAACGTCGCTCAAAATAAGTCGCCAAAAAGCCCGAGCTCCAGTGAGACAACGTTACTACGCATCTCCTTTCACATGTTTTGCTACTGGAGGTGCCGTTCGATTTTTGTTGATGGCCCTAGAAGGGTCTTATGGATCGCGAACAAGCACACGTATCTCTCCGCCAATATATCTATCCGAGCTCCCTGCCCGTTGCGCGGCCGTCCTGTTGCTTATCGTGACACAAATAAGCGGGCGCTATAGCTGGCACGCGAGAGCAAAGCTGCCTTATCGTGAACGACATATCGAGCTCCGCGCCGCGCGGTATAGCTATATAGGCTAATGGACAATTTTAGTAGATCTTTCCAGCGCTGCGACAACCATAACGATACGCCACATGCGCGAAGGCAAAGGCGGACTTGTCGGCCATTTTTGCGAAAAAAGAAAAAAAGAAAAATGAACTCCCTAAAGCAGCAGTCGGACTGCTCGTATACATCGAGCAGAAGACACAGAGTTTCTCTGGAGACATTCTGACAGAATTAACTGTAAGGCGTTTTCCGATAAGATCGAACAACCATGTCCGGTGACTATTTTTAATTTCGATGAAAAAAAAAAAATATTTTTGCTGGCTTTATGCTTAGAAGTATAAAACCAATCCAATCCTTGTTTTCGGAAAAAAAAAATGTTGTCTTTGCGAAAAAAAATTTGTAAGCACCCCCTCAGTCACGTGCGCGTTTTGCGTATCGCGCAATGTTGACATTTCGGGCGGCTTCCCCAAAAAAACTGTTCTGGCTACGGGTCTTGAAATATTCACTGACAACTTAGGCATAGGAAGGACTGGCAAAAAATATTTATCACCGAGTATTAGGGTAGTTATTTTGAGAAAACCAATCGCAAACACGGCACATTGCGCAATGATGCTCTGGATTAAAGAATATTTTTCTCCGTATCTATAAGAGATAAGGTCTTCAAACTTTGCCAGTGTGTTGCCCTGTATATATTTCATCTTTGCGTAAAGTATTGTTGTCCTGGTTAGCGGGAGAAATTTACAAGAATTGCTCACACATAATGCATAATGCATGATAATGCACTTAACTAAAAATGCATTATTTTGAAAATCAATTAAAAAAAAAGGCCATCTTTAATTTTCTTTAAACTTTCTGAAATTAACGTTTATAATATGTACTAGAGAGTCTTAAAAAAAACATGATGCAATATTTGTGTGGCTTTTAAGTTATAAAGCGAGAAACATGGCCAAATTGACGCTAACGCGGTTCCCATAAATGGGGCGTGCACATACCTGTTCTCCACAATTTCATTCTTATTAAAACGTGTAAAAATGCTACAGGGTGGTCAGGAAAAGACGAATTGACAACACAGAGGTGGACAGTAGTTTCGAATTGAAAATTCCTAATACATTTTCGTACAACCGACCCAAAAATGACCATTGGCCGGAGCGATCGAGGTGCGCCACCCTGTAACATGCTTCGCGGTACCTGTTTCAACAGCCGGCGTATAGCGTTTCCGTTTACGCGACGTAAAGGAAGCAACCGGAGCGACTTTGCAAACAGATCAACCAACAACCTTGGCGGTAACATGATAGAGGAGGTAGGGCGCGGCAGAACCTGAACCTGCGCCGCCTGTGAGCGCCAATTAGACCCGCCGCAGTGGAGGGCCGCACAACGCGTAGAAAATAAGATAGTTAAAAGCAAAACAATTAAGGTTGCCTGAGATTGTTTGTATTGGGCGTTTTCAGATAGGATCGAACAACCATGTCCGGTCGACATTTTGTTTTTAATTTTAGCAAAGGATATATGTTTTACTTGTTGTGCAAGCTCAAAAACATATTCAAACTTTTTTTGCGAAAAATAAAATTTATCTTGAGGAAAAAAAAAATCACAAAGGCGTTGTCGGTTATACACTCTCGTTTTTGCGACTATCGTGAAACCGTCCTTTTGGATATTTATTAAAGAAAAACTGTTGTCGTCTTAGGTTTAATATTTATTGTGAAGAGACTCCGCATAAAATAAAAGTAGGTAAACATGTATTATCGATTACGAAGCAATTCAGAGCTTTATGGATCCGGATCAAAGACTGGAAATTCAAATTGTTTAGATGATTTGAACGCGTATGTTCTATATTTGCATAAATTGACATTGAAATTGAAAACGATAACCTTTCTAAAATAAATACACTGAAATTTAGACAGGTTACCGATTTTGCAATAATTGGAAAATCGGTTTAAAATGAAGGCCATCGAAATTTTTCTTCTACTTTTCACAGATGAAGGCTCATAATCTGTCCCATCAGGCCCTTCAAAAATGCTTTGCAGTATATATATATATATTTTTTTCACAGGGTTTTAAATATACAGAATTGACGTAACGGGAGTGGAGAAAGATAGGACGTTGCCAATTTCAAACAAGGGCAAGCAAGGGGTCGAAAAATGTAGGAAGTCTGTGAAAAGAAAGCACTGTGACGGGAATTCGTAAAAAATTAGAATTGATACAAAAACTTACAGGTAAGTTTTAAGCACAAGTTAACAATTTAAATACAGATTCCTCGGATCAGTGAATTTCGGAGCCTACCCTTCGTGGGGAGGCTGGGCTGCTGACGTTTAAATAGAGATAAAAAAGAACACATGTTTAAAGTGGTACAATTGAAACCAGTTTAATTAATCAAGATTCTGTGAGCACATTCGGAGTTTGTCGCGTGAATTCTTTCTGGCAGACGCTGACCTGAGTCGGTCACGGCGCTCTCCTGGCACTCTGAAAAGGAACATTTTTTTTTTCCCGGTTTGCCCGTAGCGATCACTGTTCGTTTCTTCTCAGTGGCACCGCAAGCTCGCGACCTCCATCTGCTTTTCGCAGCCATATGAGACTTTACTTTTAAAGATATATATTTTCTGCGGCTACTGTTCTTGCTAAAACAGCTGTGGTTGCGAAGTGTCGGACCGCGAACCAGGCACATAGCCAGGGGGAGGGGGGGGGGGGGGGGCATAGGGCCCGGCTCCCCCCCCCCCCCCGAAATTTTACATTTTGCTGGGGCCTCCTCTCCCCCCTCCCCCTCATACAGCATTTTGTCATGGGCGCCCATGACAAAATGCTGTATGAGTATTGAACGTAATATTATCTTACTTTATTCTCGGCCAAAAAAAAAAAACAGAAAACAACGTACGACCATTGCAATAAAAGATGAATACAAGATGATATATCAATCAAATCAAATAAAAATTGATGAGCGGGACAAGAAAAGGCAGTGAGATGCGGATCGCCCAAGAGTACAACGGACGCTCAAACCAATAGAAATCCCCCAAGCGCCCCGCGGCCTGCGCTCCAGGAATCATGGGAACGGGGTTCCTTCAGTATTCCAGTGATCGGTCGTCTCGATCAATTCGACGCTTACGCACTTGAGAGCGTAATCCGGAGTCACCCTGAACAAGCGTCGTGTATAGATTCCAAAGACCTGTCATATCACTTTTACCATTTCTTGTCAATGTCAGCGATTTTTTTTTCGTTTTTTTTTTTTTTATACTGCGCATGCAATCCACAATTCAACCTGCATGAAGCTGCAGAAATCTCCTTTGAGCAGAAAGACAGCACTCCATTATACTTATAAACACTGACAGAACAACGAAAGGGCGTTTCATTTAAATGTCCGTCCTCCAGCATGCGCTCCCTGCCGTTTTCATCCTGCCAGTATGAGAACGAACAGTCACTGACGTTAATTAAGATTTCAGAGTACACTTTTCTTTTCTCTCATTCATAATTCCACGCATCGGTGAATACACGGACACATGCACCGACCGGAGTGGGTAACGGCAGGTTCCATCAGTTAGCGAGAGAGCGCAGAGCACTGGAGCACAGTCAAACGCGACTGTGTGACTGTGAACCAAGTTCAGGCAACCCTGACTCTGAGCCGTCTTAACATCCACACCGGTGACCGAAAGATGCTGGCGTACACGGTTGGCCGCATCTCTTTCGTCCAACAAGGCGGGAGTCCGCGTTTATTTCGAGTCAAATATGTATTTTAGGATACAGGCCCCAGCTGCGCACGCGTGCGGGTCCAGGGATTTAACACATTCATAAGTACACTTTCAAAGTACGCTTAGGAGTTTTGACTACACTATTTCCCGGAATGCACTCGCACCCGGTCTCCTGCACGCGCATCCGATATCTAATTCAGACAACTCTCGCTGCCGAGGGGTGTCCTTGCGAAGAACGCGCGCTCTCCAGCGAAAATGGAACTTACTAACTCGCTCCCCCCCCCCCCCCCCTCCTACCCCCCCCAAAGCTCTACCTGCCCCTACTACACTCTCCCCCCTTTCTTTCTCTCTCTCACACACACACATGCACTGCGCACGCACACAGATTACACACGCATATGCATTACCCATACACACACATTACACACACGCGCATGCACTTCACGCAAGCACACGTCCGGCCGAAGAGACGGACGCACGCACACGTCCTCTCCCCGTGTCTGGCGCCTAAGAGCTCCTCTATCGCGGCGTCCGTCCCGCGCAATCCCATCCAGACAAAGATGTCGACCACATTAGCCGGGCCCGTATCTCTCCCACGCCCCTTTATCTGGAGCTCTCCACCGGGCAGCCGTGGGTATATCGCGCCTCAAGCACGGCTAGGGATCGCAGCGAAAGGGCGACGCGTTTGTACTGGAGCTCACTAAGCCTTCCTCGTCAAAGCCCCTCCGTGTAGCCGGCTTCGGCCAAGCATATATGAGACACACCAAGAGCTATAACCCCAACTAACATCTCTCGCAGGCTATTAAAGAAATGTGAAAAAAAAAAATATCTACAAGTAATGGGAAGGTTTCCAACAAAAACGTATAAATACTTAAAGATTCGCTAAACATATTGTGATGTACCCCGGGCGGAGCCCAAGCGTATCTGGGTCGGAGCCCAAGCACGACACCGAGGAGCGTCCGGAAGCTGCTTTTTCAATGGCGCCTCGAATCCCAATGCCCGTGCACAATTTTCTTAGAATGCCCGTTCTCGCAAGTTTCTTAGAATAGCGCGACTTAGAGTCACTAAATAAAGCTACGCTTTCAGAGTACCGCATTCCTTTTCTTTGGCATTTTGCCGACAGTACCGTCGCTCTATTCATCAATATTCTGGTCCGCCGCAGCATCATTGGACAGCGGCAGTCACGTGAGTCGCTATCATCATCATCGCGTTTTTTCAACGCCACCATCTTGGGTCCAGCGATCCTCTACCTGCTGCTGTTTCCTGTTCACTGCGCGCGCACGCTGAAGTCCGTCGCTCAGCACGCGCTTTTCCCGTGTTACGTTGAGATACGAACAACACGACTTTGATTCGCTGCCACAGCCGCGGCCGCGGCAGCTGGCGCAGGCGACGGCTACAGCTCGGCTTGGCTCAGCTACAGTCACTTCTCCATCTGCGCGCGGACCCAAGATGGCGGCGCCTGACGCGCTTCAGACGCGTAGTTAGGGAGTTTCGGTACTCTGAAAGCGTAGCTTTATTTAGTGACTCTAGCGCGACTCAGCTACCTTCCACGCCTCCGCTAGCTTCCGCAACAGAGCGAACTACCGCTAGCAGCGCGCATACGCAGTAGTGGCGTATGACGTAGCGGGAGAACCGAAACAATCCACTAAAACTCCCTAATAACTGCGTTGAGAAGGTAGCGTTACACAATCCCAGCAAACAATTCGGGCGAGCGCTCCATATCGAGACCCGCTCGGCGGATTTCGCTCGACGCGAACCGGCATTTGAATGAGATGGAACAGAAGCTCTTTGCACCCGCCCGCAGTCGCTATCTCTCGAGATTGTGCGCAGAATATAGGAACGGAACCGACAGCTCCTGTTACTCCTCTCGGCCTAAGATAGCGGGCACTATCCAAACAAACGCTTCGAAGGAAGAGATGGCAAAATTTTAGCTTCAGAGATTGAGAGAAGCTGCCCCGGTCCGCGACAGAATATAATTGAGTTACGACAGTAACAAAAATTTTGTTTCTACAATATTTTCTTCTTTTCTATCGCTGGGATACAGAATGTAGCAAACGAAAGAACCCTAGGTGCTGCAGGAATCCCTAGGTGCTGCAGGAATCCCCAGCATTCCCACAGAACCCAGGGATGCTGGGTTCTGCAGCGCGAGCTTTCGCTACACGCGCTCCGAGCTGGGGTTGGGTTTATACACGCTCGGCTACCGATCGGCTAGCACCCTTTCGAATGCGAAAAAGCGCCGAAGTCGTTTTCGCGCCAACACTGTCACGCTGTGTACATCCGGAACACTTTTTTCCGTCATCATTACCGCTCTCCAAGGGTATCAAACCGCATGGCAACTGCTAAAACTGTTTTTTGCACTTTTTTGTCGTCCTTGCTACACTTTGTTCACCCCTAAGCTGAGACTAAGGGGAGGGCTACGCGTTTGCAGGACCAATCAGCAGCCTCCCCGTGATCACCTGACCCTGCTCTCTGTGCACTCTAAAAAAGTCTGTGCGTCTACTTTCACGCACAATACTGGGAGAACCAATCAGCGCAACTTACGGAGGCAGCTCAGCGAATGACGATGCCGAAACATATGTTTAGACCAAAAAACGCGGTCTGAGTTGTGACATTAAGCAATGCAAAACGTCACGCTTGCATTGCTTAATGTCACAACTCAGTCTGCGATTTTTGGTTTAAACAGATGTTTCGGCATCGTCATTCGCTGAGCTGCCTCCGTAAGTTGCGCTGATTGGTTCTCCGAGTATTGTGCGTGAAAGTAGACGCACAGACTTTTTTTTAGAGTGTGGGTGGGTATGGGCGGGAGCGTGATGACGTGGCGAAAAAGAGGCGTATGACTGGTTCAACGATGACGTAGCTTCCACCGCAGTCTCAGCTCGAGGGTGAACGGTGTATATCAGATGCAGAATGGAAACCCAAATAGCGTTCCATACTGCACGATTTCTTTTCAAAAGGTAGCGCGGTACCGCATAAAAATTGTAGCCTTTAAAACACTCCCGCAGCTGCAATGGCCCAATCCGTTCTACGAGTTACACGCGGCGCAGTGAAAGAAACGAGTAAGCCGGAGGGGCCCCTCCGGAAAGCGATTTATTCGTCCGGGTGACTCGCCCAAGGAGAACACTTTCGCAAGCGCCCACGTCCGTGACTCCTACAAAGCTCAGCGCAAACCCTCGAGATGGAAGATAAACACTTCACTGTCTCCTCGAATCCTGCCGTCTAAAAATAGCTTCCCGTTCGTTTCCTTGTTTATAAGTTTTCCTTTCCCCGTCTCGTCCAGAATAAAAATCCCCGCGAAGATTTCGTTGCAAAAGAGCGGTCCAGATACGTGCAGTAACGGAAGTTTTGAGCTCTAAACCCAACAACCCAGCCGCGGCGTTAGGCGTCAAGCGGCAATTTGCGGGATCGAGACGAAGCGGTCTCGTGCGTTGAGAAATTGAGCGGGAGGAGGGGACGTCAGAACGCCGAGCTCTGGTTGGAATGATTATAGTGGGTAGACGTGAAGCTAGCCGCCGTTGTCTTCGCTGCACCCGTCAAAGGACCGCGGAATGTCGGCTTCCGGCGCTTACCTTTCGCATTCGAATGCGTTCGCGTTCGACGAGTCAGCGTGGAGGTAAAGGCGCATTCTTTGTCTCCCCTGCACTCGTCGAATGCGTTCGAATGCGGAACGCCGGCGTTTGGCGTACACTGAATTCGCGTTTACAGTTGACGATGGATATTTACGTTAGGAATCAATTATGGCGCGTTATGCTGACGGCGTTGACAGAATGACGTCTTCGGCATCCAGAGGCAGGGACGGCTGATAGTTGTACACTTTACCGTTTTTTTTGGTTTTTGTTTTGCGTGTTTTGTAGCGCGTGGTTTTCGCACACATCTTCGTCAGAAGCATCCGTACACCTGCGAATTGTTGAGGTCCTTAAAAATGGATGCAGATTCCCGGCTCCCTTCACAGTAAAGAACGTCGCTCGTGGTGGGTGCACGGGTTCTCCATCAGCCTATATATCCCAAAAGCCTCACGAACAAGGAGAAAATCGTGCTCAAAGTTCAGGGCTTATTTCGCCGTTTCGATTCAAAATAACTCAAATTCTGTAATAACAATACTTTGATCGTGTTACTAGAGTCTCGCACCTATAACTTCTTCCTCCCCCTTCAACACCCCCCCCCCCCCCCCCTTCGTGATCGTGGTAAGTAGAGCACGAGTACCCGCGACTCCTAACAATGGGAAGCGTGTGGAAGCTGCCGTCACGACTCGGTCGGAATGTGAAGATGAACAAGAGAATAGCTCGGGCGCACTTCTGTCAGACGTAGATACCCGAGCCACAGCTGTGAGAAGCGTGGCTTTAGCCAGATGCGGGCTCGCGCTGTCTGCTGCCGGAAAACGTTCCACAACAGTCACTCGACGCTTCGACAGCCACAATCGCGTCTACGTCGCCATATACCAACAGGCTCGAGTCGGCGCATCGCTGAATGAATTAGAGACTTCGTACACCGTCCGGTCCTGCAAACTCGAATTTCGCTTCTAACCTGTATCTCGGGGCTAACGGCACATGCGTCTCAAAAACCTGTTTTCGTGAGTTGGTAAAGACGACCCCGATTCAATGAATGCGCAAATCCGCTAAACCCCAACAAAAAGGATGAATCGAAAGTTAACACGAAAACCGAATAAAAGGAAGAAAATCAAATCCCCGATTCTATTTACTGCAGTGGCGGCAATCGCACCTGGCTCGATCCCCAGGGGGCAGCAGCAGCCCTTCAAAGAGAGAGATCTCCAACGGCCAATTCGCTCGCTCGGCTTGTTTTCTCGGAGCCGGCAAAGCCCGCAACCTGCCTGGGAACGGGCGTCCCGGGATTTGCAGATGGATTCCGAGAGACGATGAATACACGCTTTCTCGCCGTCGCTTGCCGCGCGGCCGATTCGGAGAAAAAACACACAAAAAATAAAACACATACACGATCTTTTTACAAAACAAAAAGAAAATCGTCTCTTCACCTTATTATTGAAAGAAGAAGAAAAAGAACTCCATTTTTTTTTTATTTCTTTGTGGTAGGAGGTGAGGAAACAAAAACCTGTCCATGTAGCTCGATTAGCCTGCCTCAGCCCTCTTCAAATAAGCAGCAGTGTCGAAGGAAAAAAAAAAAGTACACAATACATTATTTCTTTATTTTATTTTGAAGATACTGCCGGCCAACTTTTGAAGGCCAAGACTTATGGTGTAGGCAGAAGAAGAAAAAAAAAAAGGTCAGCATAGCAAATAAATACAGATAAACATACAGTAAAATGAGTAAGCAGTTTAGTCCTTCGAGTCCAGTCTAAGGAAGAAAAAGTTCATAAATTGCGCTAGAAAATGTAGCAAAAGAGACCATTCCGGCCCGACACGCTACGGGGTCACTCGTTCCACTCGCAAACGGTACGCGGAAAAAAAAAAGGAATATTTTAGAACTTATTTCCTGCAACGAAACTCACGAATCATTCTCTCATGCTTCTGTCTCCAGTCGGTAACCGGACAAAAGCTCACCGGACAAATGCTCGCCGGACAGAAGCTCACCGGACAAAAGCTCACCCGTTTTTTCACAAACCCGGACAAAAAGCTCACCTCTTTTTTTTTTTTTTTTTTTTGCTACCCCGGACAAAACACGGCCTGGGATAAAGTGCGGACGCGATGGACATTGCACCATTTTTAAGAGAACTGGCATCCCAACCCATGCAAAGGTGTCAACAGATAAGCCATAACGGGCAGAGAAGCAACGATTTGGGACCAAAATGTAAGTCACTGAAACTGAGTGGAGCTGATAAGATCAAGCTTGCTTGACTGAAGGTATGCCGGAGCACCCTTGTGCTACGCCGAATAAACTACGTGAACCGAAGTTTTCGAACCCGAAGAGGGGCCGAAGAAGCGAAGTCACCCTTTGTCGACATCGCTTTTTCATTGTGCTTATGTAACGCTAAACGCGCACATAAAGGTTAGGCACAATGTCTTTTCACTACTAATGCATGTGTTTTCTTGGGGTTCAGGTTAATATTTGAAGTGAATGGCTAGGAAAATTAAATTCATTCCGTCATTAAGCGTCGTAAATGTATTTGAAATGAAGGATTATCTCAGGGTGTTGTGAAAAGGAAACTGAAGTAAAACTGTAATATACAAACCATTGAGTTGCAAAGTTTTAAAAATATTTTCAAGGAACGGGACGTGTGTCCTTTTGAAGTTTGGACAGATGACCAATTTAGAAAGCTGTGCGGGATTTTGAATAGGCTCGCGTTCCTTCCACCACAGGTTGTGCCCGAAGGACTACCCTACATCAGGGAAAAGTCTACCGGTGACATCGGCAACCTGTTGGACTACTTTGATTGCACGCATGTCAACGGCCCCTTTCGTTATGCTTCTGCTCCCCCTGCGGCGGCACCCAGGGCGAATTCTTCCCTTTGCCCGACTGTGTGCCGACGACGACCAGAGTTTCCCCCGGAACGGTGGAATATGTACGACGCCACTCTTCAAGATAAAGACCGGACATACACCTGCGAAGGATGGAATACCGGGTTCCAGAAGTTTGTCGGCCACGCCCAAAATAAGGCGTTCGTTGCCACGGCATTGGCACAAGCCCGCAGAGGTGAACCCACAGAAAAGCGGATGCGAAAAACCACTCTGCGCCTGCAGAATCGTCTGAACAATATTTTTGAGGGATTACAGGTACACCCAGATCTACCAAGACTGCTGGAGCTAGTGGGGGACTGCATTCGCTTCTAACCGATCGATAAATAAACTTGTTTCTACTCTAAGCAACAAACCATGCGCCTGTCAGATTTAATTTTTCGTTGCATTTTAGTGTCGCACGCATGCACCTAAGCTGTCCGCACACGTGTTAAGACCAACATGAAATTTTTCTTGGTGAGCTTTTGTACGGGTCTGTGAAAAAATGGGTGAGCTTTTGTCCGGTGAGCTTTTGTCCGGTGAGCTTTTGTCCGGGATTCCTCCAGTCACGGCTTACGGTGTAATGAAGATAGGCATCGAACTGTAAACAAGGTTTGTTGTGTATTATGCTATGCAAAAATTTTAAGCGCTCTACTTTCCTTTGACGTAGAACTCAGACAGTCTAGACCAGGGGTGCACAACATACGGCCCGCGGGCCGCATGCGGCCCGCGCGCGCTTTTATAGCGGCCCGCGGCCCGGCTAAGCGCAGAAAGTTGCTTACTATGCCATTCAATCCACCGAGCGCCCACTCCGCTTGGCAATCAGCAGTGAAACCTTTTGACCTACTTTTGTCAGTTTTCGGTGAAGGAACTGCGATTTTTCAGTTCAAATTTTCTTTCTTCACTAATTCCGCTGACAACAATAAAACAGCGTGTGCAGCGTGTCCATGGTGTGGTTCTGTCTCAACATGTCTGTACACGGAACGCGAAAACTTCTTGCCCTCTCACCATAGATCCCCTTCCCTCTTTCACCACGGAGGCTATCAACCCTCTCCCTTCCTTTTGGAATAGTTAGGGGTTGCATCGTCGGATCGGAGGACTTCGATCCGACGATGCAACTGGAGTTCATGGACCTCCAGTCTCCACCAGCGCTGAAGACTATGCATCGCGAATCTGAGCTGCATGAGTTCTACGAAAACCTAGACAAGAAAAAGTACAGAAACCTGGTGGACCACGCCTTGAGACTGTCATCACTTTTTGGGAGCACGTATGCTTGTGAGCAGACCTTCTCACAGATGACTCTCAACAAGAACCGCCTTCGATCTGCCATGACGGCCATGACATTGCGAGATGTGCTAAAGACGGCAACGAGCGCGATGACACCTGATATTTGAAGCCTGACTGCAGCCAAAATATACAACACGTCACACTAAGTGGGGCCCCACACTGTTTTTAATAAACGTAATCTTGGCCCGCCTAATTTTTTAGTTGTGCACCCCTGGTCTAGACGCAACATACAAACGGTGAAATATGCGATTCTTTACCACGCGAATTATAACTAAACCTAAGATACTTTTATTAACCCTTTCTAACTGGTCTGTATACGATTGTAAATGAAAGGACGAATTAGAGATTCATACGCCGTTAGCTTCGTTTCGAGGGTGCAGAGTATCATTGTATACTTCGCATCGACCGCGATTTTCTAGACGCTCTGGCACTAACCTGCCCAGTGTGAGAAGTCCAGCTTTAGTTCGAGGTAATCGCAACACCTATAGATACTTGTATTCACTGACTACTGCTAAAGCGTTGGAGTTCATTGATTGATTGATCGATTGATAGTGTAGGTGGAAAATCTAACAATACAAGGTACTTCCCTCAACAGTAACACTTGTTTAAATTAAAAGAAAATATACTCAAAACTGAACACACACACACACACACACAAAAAAAAAAAACTCACCAAATGCCTGGGAGCAAGCCATACAACACATTCTGTTTTTATAGAAAAAAAAAAAAAAAAAAAAACGAGGAGTTAATTTATGTATAATCGCCGACTGCTGAACAAACGCGTGGCTTATATTATGCACAGAGTTCTTCCTCTGTCATTGGTTCCTCAACGTTCTTATCGGCTCATACTGCAATATGATTGGCTGACGAGTGGTGAAAGGACGCTCGGGTGTCACCCCGCCCTCCGTTTCTTACAGGCTGTCGGTGGGTATGCTCGTTTCTCTCGGCCGGGGGGCGCTGTAGCGACCACGAGACGCGACCGCAAAAGAGGCGCCTCTGCTAGCGGTCCAGGAACAAAAAATTGTTCTTGGCAAGATTCGTTGCGCCCGTGTTTGGCCCAAAATTTAGCGTCGAAATGTCCTTCGATCGCATTTGCGGTGTCGAAGCGTCCAATACATTGCGTACTCGGGAATTTCCCTATCGAATTGTGTCTTCCGACAGCGGCGACGGATCAACCCCACTGCGTCGCCGGAGCCGAAGGGCCGGATTCGATCGGGAGCCGCCCTGGAAGCAGATTGGACCAAACCGAAAGTGGATCCAAAAATGGGCGAAAAGAAACTTCCAGTCCGCAAACAAAAACAAAACAAAAAAAAAGTTCCACCCGGATTAAACTTGACATTTGTTCGCGCCCAATTTTCGGACCCGGACTAGATACAACATTTTACATTGTGGTTTTGATCTGACGTTTTGGTACGGCATGAAGCGGCGTCCTAGCGTACTAATATGCACGATCCACGGGCGTTAACTATAGCCCCTTCAGCATCCCTCAGCGTCTATCCACGGACACTGACAGAGCGTTTGTAAGGACGCAACGCGACGCACAACAAACACGCTACCTAAAAAAAAAAAAAAAAAAAAAATTCAATGGACCTTTTCCGAGAAGCGTTCTGCGCACGCGCAAGCACTCGATGCCAAGCGGCGGAAGTCGGCACTAGAAATCGAGGAAATTCGGAAGGAGGCTGTCGATCAGCGAGTAGAACACGTAATTGCAACATATATATAATTGTGTTACACAAAAAAAGAAAGTGGACGGAAAGAAAAACATGACGTTTGGGTGGACGCCACAGATCCCCCTCTTTAGAGTCGCGAAGAGAGAAGAAACTGGTAGCGTAGCTCCCATTATCGATTGGTAGCGCAGGTAGGTCACTTCCTCGATTTTTAGTTCGTGCAGCCACCGCCTGGTGCCGTCGGTATGTGAAAAAGGTCTATTCCGTTTTTAGGAACGCTGCTTATAACTTGAGAGCTACACATCTATATAGTCCTAATTTGACCACAATTGATGACAACTGTCGTCTTATATGAGGCAGGTTACGGTCAAGTAAGAGACTATCCGAGCAGCCGAGAATAGCGTCCACTTTTTGTGGTTATCTATCATCACTCTCGAACGCCATGAGCTTTATCTGCCGGCCGCAAGTGTGAAGCGCTAGACGCTGTTTCACACAGATACGCTAAACGTTAAAACGCTACACCTGTAGCGTTAAAATTGACGGATATCTTCCGTAGTATATCACTGAAGGTAGAACACGATCTTTTGCACTTCACTCGCAGGCACTTATAGATGCAAAAAAACGAAAGATGAAACAACAAAGCCGCTGTCACACTGTTCATATTGTTTGTACAAAGGACATGGGGTTTGCTGCAGATACGATGAAAGAAGTCTCTGCGTACACCAGTCAAGCATGTTCGAAGAAGACAGCTTCTGTATGACCATTGTGAAAGGACCGTCATACAAGAAAGGAAAATACGCTTCAGACAGTTTCTGAAGACTGTCATTCGTATGATGTACTAGCATTAACCGCCGCTCAACAGTGCTGCCAAGTACAAGAGGGTCATTGCCTCGGATATGTGCCAGACGAGCAGGTTACCATTTTGTGCGACGCTTCAGGCGAAGCAAAAACGCCATCGCTTTTGTGGGGGGGCTTGTATACCGCTTTCCTTTCGATCAACTCCGAAACCAAACTGGAAGGTACTTTGCATCGTCCTCGCTTCATAGAGTAATTCTTTACATCGTGATTGAAAACTAAAAACAACGACCCAGAAAAAAAAAAAAAAGATGGCTACTTGAGAATTAAAAACAGCGCAAAAAGACAAGGACCAGATGACGAAGTAACACGGACGCAGCGCTGACTTACAACTGAGTTTATTGATCGCAAAATCGCAATACATACTTGCGTTGTCACGAACAAAAGAGAAGAAACTAAAGGAGGAATTCAGCCCACGTGATACATCACCAACAAAAAAAAAAAAAGGCGCCATGACACAGTCGTACAGAGCACGTGTTAAAAAACAAGAAGGTCAGGGAACTAGAAAATTCATCTCCTGAGAAAACATGATTGTGCTTCAAGACAGGGACATAGGAAGAACACACACCACAGAGCGCTTCCTATGTCCCTGTCTTAAAGCGTAATCATGTTTTCTCACGTACAATACCAACTCGCCCAACAATCAGAACTTGTTCATCTCTTCGCCTGATAGGGCCACCGAAGGACGGCTTGGGGCCAACACATCCATCGTGCCATTACATCCATCGAGTAAATACGTCCAATTCCGTGCCCTTACATCCATCGTGCCCGTACATCCATAGTGCCATCATATCCATCGTGCCTTTACATCCACTTTTGGCCAGTTCATCCAACGTGCCATTACATCCATCATGCCGTTACATCCATCGTGTCATTACGTCCACCGCGCCATCACATTCATCGAGCAACCTCGTCCAAAAGCGTGTCATTACATCCATCGTGCCGTTACATCTACCGTCTCATCAGATTCATCGAGCAGCTTCGTCCAAAAACGTGCCATTCCATCCACCAATCACGCAGGCTTATTTCTTCGTTTAACTATGCTGTATAATAGTTCACATTATTTTGAAGAGTTATACGCTATATTGAATGTACAAAAGCGAGTAAAAGGACCCTTTGTGCGTCATGCACTTTCTGCGGCCCTCCGCGTCTCCAAAGTCGAGCGCGCAGCGTCGGCTCGTTGTTTCCACAGTGATCAAATTTTAGTTACTGCTTTTTTTCCCCTCAAAATTAACTAAATAGAAACTTTAGTATAGAATTAGGACGGTACAGAGAATCACACCTCTTATTTCGCTTTGAGAAAAAAAAAATCTGAATGTCTTATAGAATTTTATTGTTATATACTAACGTTCTGGGGCTTACCGTTTGTTCCCTGTGGTTCCGAACCAGTGCGGAAATGAAGTCGTCTGCTTTTTGCGCAGAGGTTGTGGTGACGTCAGAAAGACGCTGAGCTTTGATTGGCTCGGAATGAAGGATAGTGTGAAGACCTCAAAGCAAGCTGCCTCGAGGTCTACCCACTATCCTTCATTCAGAACTTCACAGCTCGGCCTTCTGACGTCACCACAACCTCCGAAAAAGAAGCGGGCGAATTTGCTCTCCGCATAAGAATATGAATAACCCAAGAAGCCCAATGGCGGCCATCTTGGATTCTATGGATCCGCTAGCATGATGGATGTAATGGCACGCTAGGAGTCGTGACAGGAAGTTTGAGTAATTACGTCCATCGAGCAACTACATCCGACGAGCAACTACATCCATCGAGCAGCTACATCCATACACATGTCAACACATCCAACGAGCTAGTATATCCACCGTGCCATTACATCCATCGATGGATGTAATGGCTCGGTGGATGTGCTGGCTCGATGGATGTGTTAAGACGTAATCCCGAAGGACTGCTTACACATGCAGCGCGCGCCCAGCCTCGCTATCTCAACAGCCTCCAGAATTTCACGAGTAAGCTGGTCCCTGTGACGCTTAAAGGAGCTGTGCAACAGCTTCAGTGCTTTGCTTAAATAATTTGGGAGTTGGTGTCTCGACCTCAGTGTTATACACGTTCCTCAAAAAAAGGAACGAAAGCTCGTTCCTTGTTCCTTCTGATTTTCGGAATGCGCTCCCGTTACAAGTTCCATCTGGGAAAAAGGAACTCGTTCCCGTTACAGTCTAAAAAATGGAACGTATCGTTACATATACGTTAAATTTGTGTTTTGCTAATTACCATATTTAGCTAAATCAAGCAGAGTTATTTTTTTATTTGTTTATCTATCCCATTAATAGTCAACATAAGAGTTTTTATCCTGTGATGGAAGGGCACCAGGAGTAGAAAACAAGCGGAAGCAGGGTTTCATTTGTTGATATATTCAAGTTAAAAATCTCAGCTTTTGACCATATCCATGTTTGTAGTGGACGATTCAGACGAGCCGAATAGACTTTTACCCAAGATTGCACGAGCGTTTTACAACAACCTCAGACGTTTTAATTTAACAAAGTCCCTTGTTAGAACTTAATAACAGTTGCTTCTTGATGTTGCTGTCCGCAAGACGAGCAAGTGAAGGAGAGGGTAGGGCTTTTTGAAGGTCAGTCATAAAAACTACAAATACTTCTTTGCGAAGATAGGATTTGTTGTTTAGCTTAAAGGTGGGGGACAAGAGAATGAATAAAGGTTATTCCTTTGTGTATCTTTTAAGTGACCGATGTTTGGGATACAAGGGTGCGTTCGATGTCTGGCAATCTGCGATCTTTTCGTAACCGTAGGTCTCCTTATGGAAGTTCACAAATGGCTGTAGTCGGAATAAGATTTCTGGGTGTAACAGGATTCGTGGAACCAAAGAAAGTAGCTGAGTTTCAAACAACCCTCTTTCTTTGTCTTTTCCTACGACTAAAAGTTTTGCTTTTTGTACTGCAGTTTCGGGCACTTAAAAAAGAATCAATGGCCACCAGCTCTCCTGCACCCAAAACTGTTAGCAAGCGAGGACCACAAAAAAATAATCCATAAGATTAGCAGCCAAAAAGTTACCGAGATCCTGCATTTCGTAATATATTGTTTTTGCACTTTCAAAAGTTCCCTGTTAGAAATAAAATAAAAATTACCCCACTGGATGAAAAAAAGGAACGCCGTTACTCTTTCCGTTCCAGTAAAAATGTAACGCGTTCCCCTTCAAGTTCCAGCGATGCAAAATGGAACGGCGGCGTTCCTTCGTTCCTCCTAAAATGAACGCGTTCCAGGAACGCCATTCCTTAGAACGCCGTTCCGTACAACACTGCTCGACCTTTCTGAAGTAAAGAACAAAAAACCGCTTTTGCCTGCATGAGTTCTTATTTTAAAAATGGATAAAGATTAAGGTATTCGGCACCTCTCAACTAGGGATGCCGCGAGCTTCTTAGGAACCGAAGTTTCGATGATCGAATAAAGCGGTTCGAAAGATTTCGAATTTTCGAACATTCTATATCGTAAAATTCTAAGGAAGTCGAATTTTCGAACTTCTTAAACTAAGGAGTTCGACGCTTTTCGAAATTTCGAACTTTGCACGTTCAGAAATGCAATGTTTTTCGAACCTTCGACTTATTACGCTAAACAAATTCGATCCTTTTCGAACTTTCGAACTTATTACGCTGCAAAATTCGATGCTTGTCGAACTTTCGAACTTTACAGACCAAGACATTCGATGATTTTCGAACTTTCGAACTTTACAGACCAAAAAATCGATGAATTTCGAACTTTCGGATTTCTTGCACTAAAAGTTCAGCTTTTCGAACTTTCGAACTTCCTACGCTAAAGAATTCAATAATTTTTGAACTTTCGAACTTCTTTATCTACAGAATTCGAAACGTTTCGAACTTTCGAATCCTAAAAAGTCAAAAGTTCGACGAACTTCGAACTGTTAGGGTAAAATTTCGAAGTTCGTCGAACTTCGAAAGACCGGCGGACGGTTTCGTTTGAATTCAAGTGTTGAGGTACATTCGTAATTTTTTTTTCTGAAATTTTTATATGCGGTGCCGCGTTTCTTGCGAAAGACAATGACGTTTATTTCAATGTTCTGGCATGCTTAAATTGCCGAAGGAGCGAGGAAGGTTTTTTTTTTTTTTACAATTATCGTTTGTGCCATATTTGAAGCGTGCTATAGCCAAAGCTATTTATGGTAGAGATGTTAAACTTTTTAAGAATGATCTATGTATAGCCAGGTAAGTGTCGTTTTATGATATGATTTTTGTTTTTCAATAAGAGTTTCTAAGAAATGTCCAAACGTATTTACGGGCAATTATGCCCTAAACTTGGTAATTTTTTTCGTCTAGAATCGTTTGAGGTATCGCGTTTAAATTAACACCACAGACAGTACATATTATTGCCATCTGCACAATACAAAATAGTGTATTTATTGTTTTTTTCACGTTGAGGAATAAATTAACTTATGGGGGAAGATTTCTAATATTGTTCAAGTACAGCACGTCATTAAAAAAACATTTTTATCTTTTTATTTTATTTTTTTCTTTCACATTTTTGGGACGTGTTTTTTTTTTTTTTTTTTTGGGCCTGTACACATCTTGGTAGGAGAAACTTGTTCCGAAGTTCTGAGCCTCTGCGTATGCAAGAATACAACACTTCCTTCGGGTTCTTGATAGATTTTTTTTTCAGCTTTTTGTTCCAGCATTTATTGTTATGTTTATTTATTTATTTTTTTTTTTTTTTACCAATGGCACAGTTATTTAGGTCGGGAAGACATAGCTTTGAGCTTCCAAACCACTATAAGCATGCCATGTGACAAGTAGTGCCTTCCGACAACGAGTTTTCGACAATGACCATCTACGCGATCTTTTTTGCAGTGAAGAGCGACAGTGGCTATACATATGCATGATAAAGTTCAGATTAAAATAAGCTCGAAAACGCCCTCTTTCCCCGTATTGTTTTCTTTAACAGTCCGAAATATCTGTAAGGGAGGGGAGGGGGGGGGGGGGGGGGGGGGGGGCGGGGAAGCTCGTCGACCTCGAGTTGTGTCGGCTTCTGTGGTTTTCGCTCGGCGTTTCCTCCGTCCCGGAAAATAAACCCCCAGAACAATACAAACTTAACTATACTATATGCCAGCGTCACTCGGGCGGCGTTCGATCGAATTACTGCCAGCGTGCAAGGGGGTGGGCAGGTAGTTTGCCAGGTCGCTTCAAGGTTTTTTCTGAGCCTCAACCTCCTGCCCGCCCCTGGACCGTTTCGAACTGGATGAGTATCGTAAAACAGTGCGCTCGTGTGATCACTACTGCGTGATGCACTAAAGCCCCCCCCCCCCCCCCCCCCCGGCCCGTGGGCTGGCAGTCACAATTACTGATCTATGGTCACACGTCACTCTGCACTGGCCAATATTTCAGCACATCCGGGACACTCGTCGTCTCATTTAATTGCATAACCAACTTCGAGCAGTGTAAATATCACACCCGAACTTTTCTAAACCTGATTTCGTGAAAACCAGTGAGGCGTGAAAACGTTATTTGAAACTGAAACTGTGGAGGAACATGAAAATCGGACTTCAAACTCTGAAAACTTGAATTCAAAAGAAATTCGAAATTGTAAAAAAAAAAGAAAAAAATCGAATTTAGCCCTAAAAGAAATTCGAAATCTAAAAAAATTTCGAACTGTATGTCTATAAAAATTCGAAGCGTTCGAAGCTTTCGAATTTTATATTCAAAGAATTTCAAAATCTTCGATTTTCGAACTTTAGATTCAAAGAAAATCGAAATCTTCGTATTTTTCGAACTTCAGATTCAAAGAAATTCGAAATCTTAGAATTTTTCGAACTTCAGATCCCAAGAAATTCATATTCTTCGAATCTCTCAAATTTCAAATTAGGGAAGTTCGAAATCTTCCAATTTCTCGAGCCTTAAGTAAAATATATTCGAACCCGAACTTTTAGAAACCGTGAAAGCTTCGAACTTTTCGAATTCGAAACTCCACGGTGATCGAAAGTTGCGAATTTTTCGAGTTCAAACCTCGGGCGGTACGAAAATGTCGAGATCTTCCGAATTCAAACCTCAGTTCGGTTCGAAAATATCAAAACCTTTCGAATTCGAACCTAGGGTGGTTCGCGACATCCCTACTCTCAACTCCTTCACCATCTTCCGAGTCACGTGCGCTGTGACGTCAATGGGGGTGGCGCGGGGTTCTTGTGAAGCTCTCTCTCTAGAGCCATCAGTGAGCAGCAAGAACTCATCCGCTCGCGACCGCGTGACCACGTGCTGGCGGGCGCAGCCAGCGCAGCACGAACAATATGGTGAAAGGAGGAAAGTCTCATCCGGGTCCGGCCATACCCGTCCGGCCCTGTCCCCAAGCCTGTCCCCCTCCCCCTCCGGCTTCTGGCGGCTGTTCGCGGTAGCAGATAGAGCTGGCGGTTTTGTGGACCTAGGATAGATGGCGCCACTGAAACTCCGTATAATAAAAGTTGTGTGATGATCCCAGGTTTTTGACGCATTTATATTTATGTTGGAACGACAAGATTTATAGAAAAGTTACCTTTTATCGAGCAGGTATTCGCACAACTTGCTATCTTTCTACAAGACCCCCATTGACGTCACGCCGCGTGTTTCTCATGGCCGCCGTTCGCGGCTGCAGGTCGGGGAATATTCTAATTTTTGCCTCGCGATTACGCGGCGGAATCGCAACATTTCGAAGGAAGGGTGTTTTCTGTCCTTTGTGACAAGGTTAACAATGGCAAAAGTAGAAGATACTAATTCTTTCAACGTTAAAATCGTTGCACAGCTCCTTTAACAACCTCACACCGTTGGAAGTCGGGTAAACAACCACAGTCGCGGCAATAAATGTCCAGATGACCAGACACGGTTGTGGAGACACTGTAAGCGTGCTCTCTTAACCTGTCATTGAGACAGCGGCCCGTCTGGCCAACGTAACGCAATTGCCACACGTCATCTGGTCATCTAGGCATTCATTGCCACGACTGTGGATGCCTACCAAACTTCCAACGGTGTGAGGCTGTTAAGCGTCACAGGGACCAGCTTACTCGTGAGATTCTGGAGGCTGTTGAGATAGCGAGGTTGGGTGCTGCATGTGTAAGCAGTCCTTCAGTGGCCCTATCAGGCGAAGAGATGAATTTTCTAGTTCCCTGACCTTCTTGTGTTTCAACACGTGCTCTGAACGACTGTGTCGTGGCGCCGTTTTTTTTTTTTTTTTTTTTTTTTTTTTTTTTTTTTTTGTGATGTATCACGTGGGCTGAATTCCTCCTTTAGTTTCTTTTCTTTTGTTCGGGACAACGCAGGTATATATTGCGATTTTGCGATCAATAAACTCAGTTGTAAGTCAGCGCTGCGTCCGTGTTACTTCTTCGTCTAGTCCTCGTCTTTTTGCGCTGTTTTTAATTCTCAAGTATGTACCAACTCGCCCAAGCCTCAACGTTAGCATGTCTACTTGGTTATATTCGCCGCACTACGTCGTCGCCACCAAGACAGCCGTTCTTTTATACAAAATATAAACCTTCGGCGAGAGCACTTCTTCGCAGTGCCTGCTTTCCGTTTAGTCTGACCAGATGACGTCAAAACGCGCTGCTCCGAAAGGAAAAAAAAAAAAAACTGTTTTTTATGAGTTTATAAACAAGGTCATTTATAGCTCGCCAGACCCTCCACGCGAGTTGACGGCGTGAAAGGGAGCAATCTCGGACATTTGAGTGATGCGAGAAACAGCGAATGCGTAGAAGCGTTCGGGTTGAGAATTTGGGACGCACGCGCTAAAGTATACTACAAATATCCGACTTTGACAATGGGTGTTCTTTCTAGTTATATGCGATAGCCCCCAGCGATTCAACAATCCGTTCCATTTTATTACTTTTATTTTTTCCTAAAACAAAACAGGGCGATTTAGCAGCGGAACAGGCGACAAGAGTCATCCTGTGCTCCGGCCCCCGCGCGTGGATACATATTTGGTGTTCGAACGCGTTCGAAGATTGAGTAGAGACAAAGGCAGCTATTCTAGTTTCCCGTCCACCCCGTAATCATTCCAACCAGAGCTCGGGGCATATGACGCCCCTTCGCGCTGTCGTTTCACCTTCTCCGAGTCCAGAAAAGGGCTGCATGCAGCCGCTACCATTTTCGGCGATCGTACCGGCGCGTACTCTACTCGATTTTGCAAGCGGCATATTTGCGCGTGCTGGGCTGTGAATTTGTAAACACTGGAAAGGCGTATATGCACCAACCCAACTCGGGAAATTATTTTCGCCCGCGAAACGTGTTGAGTCATTATTTTGCTAACGCTGCCCTCGTCATCCCCGGACCCCTTCATCACCATATTTTCCCTTCCCTTTCCCCGCATTCACACCCACATCAACCTACAATAACCCAGGCCCGTGAAACGTGCCCACGGTGAGTGAGGCAAATGTCACGTCTGGCAAACAACACAACCAACCAACCAACCAACCAACCAACCAATATAGTTTATGCACTGCCCACAACTGGTGTGGGTATACGCGGGTTTGTTTGTAAACAAACAGCCTGTTGTTACCGACACTTTTCTTTGCAAACGCCTCCAGGTGGTGCTCTAGTCTTTGACGCCCCAGCGAACTTCCGGTTCATAAAAAGAATGCACAAAGCCCACCTTAACACCGCTGCTTGAAGCGTCGAAGAAACGTTTAACCACAAATTCTCCAGGCGAACACCAAAAGAACCAAGCGCGAGATTTGTTACATTAAAGGGGCTATGCAACAATTTTTTTACTTTGCGCAAATACCGCTTAGAACGGATCCCTGACGTTAATGACCTATGAAACACGCCTTCGTTTTTCACCCGACGCATTAGAAGTCCCAGAAAAAAATTAAAAAACAACGAGCAGCGTTCACGCCCTCAACTCGCAGCCAGAACAAGCGGCCACGTGATCTGGAGCCGATTATATGCCGCCAATGTTGATCATAGCCACGCGCTGGGGTTGGCAAAGCACAGGACACGCGCTGAGTTCCGGACATTGTTATGGCTCGGCTATTGTCGTCGTTGCAGCGATTGGACACGGGCCACTACTCGAATGCTTCTCGAGCTATCAATTATCACGAGCCTAAATCGAGTGCCCACGCAATGCTCGGGTCCAATCTATGAACCGCATTCAAATATCGTCATACGGGTGTACTGCGATCCCCGCGTTACGTCATCGAATTTTGCAAGGGAGAGATTAAATGAAAATGATCGCTTTTGTGCTTGAAATTACACCGCAACAAAGGAGTTTCTTGGCCAGTGGCATTGCATGCGAGTATCCTTGAGTCCCACTAGTGCTAGTAAGCTCGTGTAAAGTGAAAAACATTCCAATTGAATATCGTTGCACAGCTCCTTTAATGTTTCGAATATTCTTGTAAACCAACGTGTCTCCTCCAAGATGTTAAATCGTACAGCCGAAGGCCCTCGCTAAATCTCAAACTTTGTTGTCCGTGTAGCATTTATGCTTTCTAGTATTGGCTCATAAGGAAGCTCGACAGGCTTGAAAAGACGGAGCAACCGGAATTCGCTTGGGACGCGAGCAGTGGCACATGTTTGTTGGACTCAAGTGATAACCTTGATGCACCCCCGCGGATCTTGCGTGCTTCAAATTGATTGATTTAGTTGTCTTCGATGACACTCAGCAAGTTTCTAATTGGAACCATATATTTATTTTCACAAATTAAAAGGAAGATATTTTAGTTAATTATCCCACTTATCGTGAGAATTAGCTCCGCACATAATGTACCCCTGGTCGTATAACCCACCTGCTCAAAGCACATTACTGTACCTTTCGCGGATTTGTTTTAACAAATCTATTCGAATTAAAATCAAACACCCTGGATACATATAAGACATATTTAACGTAACTTTCTTATGTCGATTTTCTCGATCGTGGCATGATGCTGAAGCTGTTGTGGCAGTTCATCCGTCGGCTGATTGAAGCGGTGTGTCAAAAACAGACCACTGGGTTATCTAAAGCGTAATAGAACATGGCCGTACTAATGATCGACCATACTGGCACCGCGCATGCGCATCACGTGGCCTTACATGCCCGATACGGTCGTCTCTTTCCGCGAGCCCTGTATATCTTTGTATAACACGTTTATGGAGATTTAGACAATTGCATAGAGGAGGAGGAGAGGAGGAGGAGGAGTGCGGTCGTTTCCCGGCTTTTCTTTGTACAGGCACGTATTTCAGTGACCTACATAACGCGCACCGACTGAAATAGACTTCGTACTAAATTAGTCAAGCACAAAATCACATGCGCTGTGAGGGCAGTTATAAAGCCACTGAATCCTCTATACCCGTTATCACCTCAAGAAAAAAGCAAGTTTTACGCATTGTTCATACCCGGCGCGAAGTAGTTCTTACGAGATTTGGTCCTCCGAGGAAAAAGCGATGCTTTTGGCGTTTGGAACGTATACGGCTTGATAAGAAAACATATATCTAATCTAAAATACACCCAGATATATCTTAAGTATCCACATAAAGGGGGATATTAATAATGCTCCGCGAGGAGCCGGACTTGTTTTACTACGGTTCTTGAGGTGAAAACAGGTATAGGCAGTTATAGGACGTTTCCAATGTTTACAAAAATCACGGTCCACACGGGCTAAATCACAGTCCAGCAAGCGCTCGCGCGCAACTGCGGCCAGCCAGAAAGTGCGCCTGCATTACACACAAACACTGCAATGAACGCGCCCTCAACCGCTTTTATGGAAAGGTGTATTGGCGACGTGAGCGATCGAAACCGTCGCTGTGGTCGGCCCACCACAATTGGCCGAATGCTGACTATGACGTCAGCAAAGGATGTCTCATCGACGGAAATAAGAGGAATGTGAGAACTTCAATTTTGACGGTGTTGGCAGTGTTGCTTTGAGAGCGATATGAATTCAGGTTTCCATCTGCTCATTACAAACCTTGTTGTTCACAAGGTAATGACATCACGAAAGGTAACCAAACGAGGGCGCCACCGAAACATCTCGCCGCTAATACGTGCCTCCGTCTGCAGCAGTAACTGTTCTCAACCAAGAACATAAAACAAATAGCAGTTTGCACGTGCGTTCGTCAAGGCTTCACTCTTTCGGTTATTTACTTCAAATTTTGTAAGGCGAGCGCGTGCAGCGCGTGTATCTGGGGTTCCCAGCGTCCTCCTTGGTGCTCGGGTAATTTGGCACAAGGTCTATTGACCGTCGATTATCAGCGCCGAATGTTTTGCCGAACGGCGACGTTGAATTGTGAAATATTTCTTATTTGGTACGTATACGTGGCCGCGGCTCGGCCATCACAGGTGACGTACAGATGTTCGGGCTGCTCATCTTCACATCTGACAGTTCGCCCGCTGAGGTTTACCCCCGCGCAGAACTCCGAGAAGTTTTAGCAAATCGCTTCCGCCCGGTTCGTATCGTTCCAGGCGCGAGTTTCGAAGCATGCTTCGAAGGAACGACCTGGTAAGACCATAAAGTTAACATAATAATCTAGAGGAAAAGCTCCTGTGCAGTCCGGCCGCTTCGGATCAACGGGGTATAGACGCGGACATCGCGGTGGTCCCATGCAGTGGACCCATATCGCTGGCGACCAGCAAAAAATCACCCGTAAAGTCCGCACTCTAGCTTACTTTGCAGAAGAACACTCGCATCGCGCATTGTATAAAGAATAAGGAAGTTGACAAGCACTCGAACAACTTCATTTCAACCAATCGGCTGCTTTCTCTCTCCGCTCTTCTGTATCTCTCTTTCTCGTTCTTTCTCTCGGGGCCAGCGATGTCAGCGCCTGCGACTTACCGCGTTCTGCTCCCGTCTTTACGCCCCTGGTTAAGACTCCCCAATAAAGGAGATCTCAGTACATCTGTGCTTCGTTTCACAAGGTACTACGTCAAGCGCTTACTAAAGCCACGCGCTCATGTCACAATGTCTCGCGAGAGAGACGGACAAAGAGACAGACTTATACATATAAGGATATACAGACAGACATGCAGAGAGGCAGAGAGGGAGATACAACAGCTAGAGACACTCGAAGACAGAAAGAGAAATGTAATTTATTATTACTGACGCTGAAAGAATAAAACTATCATTTGGAACAGACAACCATTTATATATTGAAAAAACAACTTTGCAAGAAAAAAATTAAAAAGGATGAAGGAGAGGCACGTCAGTCAACGAAAAGCATCAAAAACGTGCAAGCTCGCGCATCAAAAAAAAAAAAACAAAAAAAAATCACGATTAAAAACTATGTTATGTAAATCAGGTTTATTTTATACACTAGGTATAGAATATAAATTCATTAACACTAGATGTATTTTTAAACATATGGAAGATTGATTGATCACTCCGTCCGATCACTTGATTATCTCAGCGTCCGCGAGACGAAAACAAGGATCAGTGCGAAGTAGACCAAGCGCGAATTTATTACATGTTAAAAGGTCGACGTAATATCCCACAAACCAACGAAGAGCGGAAGAAGACAGGATAGTAGTACTGATATTGCGGAGCGGTATTAACGCATTTTGAGGGGAAGGAAAAGGAAACCCCCGAGGGAAAAACAGGAATAGAGGTGAGGCTTCTAATGAACACGTCCGCACGGGTAGATGTTTTCGGCGCGCGCGGCCAGGAATAGCGGCGCCCAGGGATTTTCGAATGAATGGGCCAAAGGACGGCCGTCCTCGGATGAATTAAGGCGGAATGAGAGGGGCCCACGTCACGCCACCTCATGCCGTCGGCCTCGCTGTGCGGAGCCATGCAAAGGGTCCAAGATCAAAGCACGTCGTTTGCCCCCGACCGACACGGGGCCACGCCCGTCCACGGATCCAATCAGCAAACGTTCGTTGCATTGGATAAAAACGTTAAAAACCCGACGGACAAGTTAAAGAACGACGAATACCACAAAGCGTTCTGCGGTGTTTGTCGTCCTTTAACTTGTTCGGTGTCTTTTTTGGCGCTGTTCATCCTATACAATGAACCGCCAACTAGCGCAAGTACAGGGAGTTCCCGAGAAAAGAGAACCGTGCTTTTCGGCCCTGGCAAATTGCATGGGGTGCTGCGTATGTTTATAAAGCCTAGAAGTTAGTCTGCCTCAACGGGCGACTTGTCTCCCAGCTGTAGATGAGCAATTTAGCCAGTGCAGTACAACCGCTAGTCCACGCAGTAGGGATACACGACCGCACGCCGGTACGATGCTCATCCAGATCGAAACGGGCAGGGGTGGGGCTAGAACCCAGGATCACTGAGTTCTGCAGTACGAGATTTCGCTCCACGTGCTCCGAGGTGGTGTGCGCTGGCCCACTCAACCACCGATCCACCGCCCTGGTAAATAAAGCATGCATCGCAGAAAGCTCGAACTCCGTGAGAATGTGATTAATTAATTAATTAATAATTAATTTTACTAAATAATCATTTGATTCATGTAACGCCATATTCTCAAAGTTTGGTGTTCTATCCCAACCCCTAGCGTCACATTCTTCCGGAGTATGAGCTTCCGCGATGCGCAGTTTATTTACCCGGGCCGAAAAACACGGTTCTCTTTTCTCGAGAACTTCCTGTACATACTACAGCAAACGTTTCTTTGAGAACCTTTGCCGCCGACAAGTCCCTTTCTGAACTTAAGGAGACAGTGCGCTGTTCACAGTCAAAAAACGTTTTTTGCAACTTTAGATTGAGCTTCAGAAAACTGGCAACCATGATTCTAAGTACCAAGATGGCTGCCAAGTGTCGTTACTCCGGTATAGCTTATTTAGTGGCTCTAGGCGGAGCCTAGGTGGAGCTTGCGAACCGCTAAATCTAGCTCGAACGAGTCGACCCTGAAATAGTACGAGATGAAGATTTGTTTTCGTTTCGCCACTCCACTCTGAGCGAGCCTACTCAGTACATTCGCGGTTACAAGTAGACTTATTAAAATATCGATCGTTCATCGGTATTCTGTTACGCCTCTAATTGATCGCGGCATTCAAAGACCACTCACGTTTTATCGATCTCCAATAACATAACTTACAAATAAGTTTTTTTTACGCCTGTTTTCAAACAAAACCATGCTTTCTCGAGCAAAAGAAGTCAGGTAATTTAGAGTACGGGTCTCGTTCCCATCGCTTTCTCATAATAAATACGTTTATTCTGTCTCGCAGTTCCTGCATTGAAAACGCTTTCCGCGGTGTTGAATTGTGGCGGTGATTGGAATGTAGAAAAGTAATTTTCTAGACAAGAAAAGGGGGTGACAGACGGTAGTCTTATACAGCGGAGCTGTTAAGGGCTAGGTTCCCCAGGATCGTGTCCGGTACCAAACAAATGTCGACACAAACCTACACAAAGCTCTGGACAGCTACCGCCATCTTTAAGCGACTTGCACAACCAGACAACCAGTCTAGTTGCCGCCGTCGCTCATAGATGGCGGCAACCTTTCCAGCTATCTAGAGTTCCTGTATAGACGCTTTCAGGCAGCTGTGCCTGGGCGCCGCCATAACCGACCTTCAGTTTTTGTTTCCTCTTATTCCGTTCGCTTCACATCATCATTACCACAGCAGGACAGGTTATTGCCACTTTAGCTGCTACTGCGTCCTTCTCCCCAGCATACGCCTTTGTGGAGGCTCGTCAACGCCCGCTTCAGTGGCTAGGAATCTCGGTAAGACAGGAGAAGGTCGGCAATGGCGGCTCACTCTAGCGCGTGTCGGGCGCGTGTTTAAAGCGTCTATAGACATTTCCACTGTTTACAAAAATCACAGTCCACACGTGTTAAATCACAGTCCAGAACGCGCACGTTCGTCGCTTCGGAAAGCGAGCAAATCACGCGCCATACGCACGAACACTGAAAATGGAACCTGCCAAGTGTCCTTTTTTGGAAAGGTCTATAGGCTCCCTACGGGAGCCAGAGTTGCGCGTTTGATTCCACGTGCCGCCTGCCGCCCTCGCCGCTATTCGCCGAGATCCGATCACGTGAGGAGCCGTATCAAGTGTCGTGCAGCAAAGTAGACGTTGCACGCGCCCCGGCGTACGTTCCCCAGCTTTTGAGCTCGCCGCGCGCCTCGAACGCGCGGCGCTGCTATTCGCCGAATTCAGTCACGTGAGGAGCTGAATCCACATGCCATGCATGAACGCGCAACTCTGGCTCCCGTAGGGAGCCTATACAGGAACTCTACAGCTATCATAGAAGAATGGATAGTTGGGCGAGTTGGCGGGAATTCATGGTAGGAAACAGCGCGAAAAACAGACGAAGAGGAAGCAAAAACACACGCGACGAGCGCAGCGCTCGTCACGTGTGTTTCGTCTTCGTCAGTTTTTCGCGCTGTTTCCTACGCCCTTATCGGTTTAGGTTTGGACCACGGTGGTTTGGACTCACGATGGGTCGGCCGCGTGCCCTTTCTTTGGGGAAAGAAGACCGGGTGCGGAAGGAGCGGCGACGTACGCAGCAGCGCGAATGGGTCCGCAACCGCCGCGAAGCCGCTGTCGCCTTGACTTCCACTGCGTCGAGCGCTTCAGACTCCCTTGCGAAAGAAGATCACATCGCTCGCCTGGAAAGCCAATTACGGAATCACACCTTATTCCTTACATTTATAAGTACTTCATTTCCACCATAGTACAGCTTCGCTGGTCTTCCTTCTTCACGAAAGGGGAAAGGCTAAAAGTTTTTTTTTTTTTTTTTAAGATTGTTGCAGATAAGTAATTGCGAGCAATTGATTCCGTGAAAAGAGCCAAGAGCGCCAACGAGAAACCCTTTCAGTGAGATGACGCGTCACTACAGACATGGGGGAGCTAATTCAAAGTGGGTGATTATTTAGTAATGGCGGAGGGACATTTGGTGCCAGATCTCTCCCTGGTCATGGTTGCCAGCCTGCCGCCATGTTCAAAGGAATGCCAAACTCTCCCTGCATAGATGGCTCCGAGTGTTACAGCGCCTTAGCGCCCTTTCGACGTGTTGGTTCGATTGGGACTGCAGCAGCGCGCTCGCCCGGCTATGAGCCGGGGCCCCCCGAGAGGGGCGCGGAGAAAACAACAGCTCGTTTTGGTGTCACGGCGCCCCGGCGGCGTCTCTACGAGGCTTTCTCTCTTCGCTGACGCCGCGCTTGTTGCTCCGGCCCGGCCGGAACCATCACTTAATAAGAGCTTTCTTTCTTTGTTTCTTCTTCTTGTAATTGCCGTTTCGTTCGCTTTCTGAGTCCCGACAGGCCCCCATGCTCCTTAGATACAAGGCCGTGGTGCTCGATTTCTTACGTCGTCGATCGCGGTCCGCGGTGGGGTCGGACCGCTACATAAGCTACGCCTTAGAGTAAATGACACTTCAGCTACTTTTGCACCTCAAATCATGGTTTCCACTTGTCTGAGGCCCTAGGTAAAATCGCAGAAAACGCTTTTCCGACCTACAGGAAAAAAAAAAAAAAAAAAAGTCCGCGACAGAGTGAAGTGATGTCGCCTGCAGCTTTCTGATAACGTATATATCTAAGAAGCGCTTTTCCAAATCGCAACGATAGCCTATTGCGGTATATTTCACACGAGGGAGACATCCGCCCCTTCGCCCTGGCGGGGTGCGCGTCACGTGATGCTGACGTCACGCCTTTCTGAGGCGGCGCGGTGACGTCCAGCTCCGCGTCCGAGACGCGGAGGAAATGCTCATGCTCAGAAGGTAGTAAAACACCCCCTCGACTCGGAGGCTGACCGCTGGCTCCGTGTCGGACGCGAGGAGACGGTGAATGAGACGCCAATATTCGAGCGTGTAATTATTTACTGGCTCTATATATAGTCGGACACGAGTGCTGATCGTCAGGGTTCGGCTGGAACTTGTGACATCGCTCCTTGAACACGAGTCCCGGCAGAACGCGGCACGAGCGTCCCCTCTGCGTCTCGCAGTGGCCTCCAACATGTGACGTAACAGAACAGCCCCTAGCGGCCTTGTTTTTTGGGAGGCGCTGGCTTTCTATTCTCGCCGGCCCTTTTCGTCGGTTTCGAATTCCGCTGGCGGGCGACCTCAATTCCGTCATTCGGTGTCGGTGCACGCCGAGCGACTGATTGCCATCGGCGTCGATTAAAAAAACAGGCGGCACCGAGCCGAATGCGAGCGAGCAGAGAGCGAGGCGGCAAAACCGTCTTGTTTTCGCAGCCCGATTATCGAGGCTGGCCGTGCCCTTTTAATTAGCTGCCTCCGAGACAGAGAAAGAAAGAAAGCGTCATTTGACCCTCTCTCGGAGAACGCTGAAGAGATGTTTTGGCGGCGTTCTCTTTTGGTTCCTACTTGTGGCGCCACGGCAAGGATTATCCACTGCTGAAAACAACAACTTCAATAGTGCGTCAAAAAAAAAATACTGTTGTATTTTAATTAATTGATTAAACCGCCAAGTCGTTGCCACTACCTCGCCATCCAAGTCACCAGCCGCGATCGGGGAGAGGACCAAATTCGAAGGGACTACCGACACCTGGCGGCTCTCCCCGTCCCAACGAGAACTTTTCTCGTGGTATCACGCTATGCCATAAGAGGGAGTTTTCGCAGACCGCCAATTTGCTCCTCCGCCACGCTCTCCGCAACGAAGACGCCACAACTGCTCGTGCTATAGACCTTTCCAAAAACGAGCTTGTGGCCGGTGCCATTTTGAGCGTTCGTGCGTATGGCGCGTGCTTTGCTCGCTTTCCGAAGCGACGAACACGCACGTGCTGGGCTGTGAAGATCGCACGCTGGACTGTGATTTTGTAAACATTGGAAAGGTCTATAGTCTCGGACTGTTCCGGATCGCGCAGGGGACTGCGGAGAGGGCTCTCGAGCGCCTAGAACTTCCGTAACATTCTTTGGACACTACAGGCGCCCGCACTGTCGTGCCGGCTTGTGCTACTTCTCCTTCGGTTGTTTCTAGTTTAGTTCAAAATAACCAGCCACCTTTGTAATCCTCTTCCGCGACGACAGAACTTTCTGGGTGAGCGCAAAACCTCGCACGGGCATATTTTCCTTTTTCAACTGAAAGGTTAAAAAAAAAAAAATGATTCTTATTGCCCGATTTTGGCTTGTCCGCATGTCTCCTGCAGAAATGTCGCCAGAGACCAGACCACCTCGGTCAGCTTTTTTTTCGTTCCCTCGTGTACAACTCTCGATTCGGCGTCGCCTTTATCTCAGATCAACGAACTCAGCATTTAGGGCGCCCGCTCGTGGGCTGCATCAGCGCGGGGCTCGCTTCCCTTCTGTTTGTTCGTACGCATAACCTAAAGTCACTGGATAGCGTCACCAAAGAACCCCAGGATGGTGAGGCCAGTCTGCCCTTAGCCAGCAACATCTAACTCCCATCTTAAAAAAAAAAAGAAAAAGAGAACACTCCGCAGTAGACACAATTTCTTACACGCAATCCGCCTTTTTTTTTTTCTTTCTTTCATTTCTGATTACCCGCCTCGTTCGTCCAACGGGTTTTCTCATTAGCTCGCGTCGGACCAAATCGCACGCATCGTTCCCGTCGGCCAGTGACAGGTCCACGCGTCGAGAACCAATCGTCGCCGAAAGAGAGAGGAGAGAGGGAGAGAGAGAGAAAGGGTCAAGTAACTGTCAAGGAAAACTGGCGCTTTCCTCTGGAGGGCCCAAGAGGCTTACGGAGTGTTGTTTGCGCGAGCGCCTAGAGGAGCAATCAAACAAACACATCCCCAATGCGCGAGCGAGACTTTGCAGGGGCACAGTCGCCTCGGTACTTCTACGACGAAAGTCGAAGGCATGAGACGACGAGCTATAACTAGAGATGTGGAGTTTAACTTCGAGTCTAAGTTCGACTGAAATCAAACTGCGCAAAAAAGCAAAACTTAAAAAAAAAAAAACGAGCTGACGTTATTTGGCGGAGGAAAACTAACGACATCATTAGATGTACACATACGTTCACTTTTAGATTGCGTAATCTTTGCTAATAATTTCGCGAAATACGAAATAAACCAATTATTTGTTTCCCCAGTTTCTAAATGTTTACGTGACATTCGGGCAACACTGACCAAGAAGTCGAATTTTCCCAAAAGTTGGAACGTTCGTCCTCGAGGTTAGACAAACGGTCGCGACATCCCTAGCGATAATCGTGTCTTCCGCGATCCGCCATCTTCGTCTGCAGGACTGGATTTTCTACAACGTACCGGGGGCCACCGCGGGGCACACGCCGGGCACATGTCCGGCCTGGAACCCGAGTCGGAACTCGCGTCCTCACTGCGATCAAACACGAGTCCGAGCCTCGAGCGCTGACGCCGCACTCGCGCTTCTTTCCTTCGAACAACATTAAGGTGAAACGGAGTATATTTCTTCCATATGGAAGGAAAGGAATATACTCCGTAGAAGAAGAGGGGGAGCGAGGACAGTAGAGAAGATGAGCTGATGTAAATATTTACATCAGCTCATCTTCTGTACTGCCCTCGCTCCCCCTCTTCTTCTACGCAGAAGACCACTGTCACAATAATTAAATGTAATTTCTGATGCTGTAAATAAGAACATTTTCTACTGAACACATATCACCTTCTCCTTATTCAATCTGCAGAAGTGAGACAGGTGAAACAGGTTTGGGAGCAATTTCTGGAGCAGAAAAACCTGGATTTTGGAGCAGCTTAGGAGCACAAAATTCTCGTTTTGGAGCAGCAGTTTATGCATTTTGGAGCAACTTCGGAGCACAAGTCTACAGTTTGGAGCAGATTAGGAACAGAAAATGTTAGAGCAGCTTATCAGCAATTTAAATCATAAAATATCTGATATAAATCACATAAATCAGATTTTCTTTTTTAATCAATATTTTTTTCCACCCTGGTTCCAATAAGTAATCAGCGCCGATACGCACCGAGATAAAATATACAAGAAAAAAAAAACGGAAAAGGCAAACGCGAGTTTTATGCGCATAGATGAGGACAGGAAACAGAGGGTTGCTGCAAAGTTAGGTGGGCACCAGGTACCTCAAGCTTATACGAACTGGTGCCAAAGCGCAATTGTAGTGCAAAGCTTTTGAAAGCGGTGATTCGAGAGCATTAACAGGGAAGCACGGTTTACTACAACCAGACATAGATGGCATGCTCGTAGAGAGCACGTGCAGATAGAAAAAACTCCCCACAAAAGTGAGTCACAAGGTAAATAGTAAATTGGTAGAAAAGCTATGAGCAGAACATGCACGCTAAATACGGATGTGTGACCGATTCATTCGATTCTTCACGCACTGGAAGCACGTGTGTGACAACCCAGAGTACTCACGGCGCCGGCGCCGTCCATTGTGACGAAGATTACGGACACAAGTGAACAATTACACAATGGAGGCACCCAATAGCACTTTTAAGAAAAGGTTTCCTCTCCAAACGAAAGAAATACTTTCTCATCTTGATAGCCTGTGCGTCGTACCACCCGCGGCCAGACAGCGAGACCGGGTGACAGCGCACCGGTAGCATGCAGTCACAAAGGACAGCGGAAAATAGTAGGAAAATCGTGTCATAGGTATAGAAGGGTACTACAACTGAAATCTTCGAATCCGGCAGTTGCCTGCGCCACCCTGTACCCGTGCCGAGTACTTTACTACAACGAGATTGAATGTTGCCAACCAAGCTCTCGTTTCCAGCTAAATCTAGCGTCGCCGCAAACTTTTTTTAAAATTTACTTTGGCGCAGTGTGGTGCACTTTCGACCCATTTCGCGTTTTTGGCGCAACTAGGCGCAGAAAATTGGGTTTGTATCAAAATGGCGCAATTGGCGCGGCTGTCGCACCCCTGAATCTGACGTTACCTTATAGTTCCTTAAGTCCCGGTGAAAAAGAAAATCAAACTGGCGCATCATAAACGTAGATGCATCTGCACCATAAAATCTCAATCAAAAAATCAATCACTCCAAAGTTCCCATCAAGCACAAAAAGAGAGAGAGATAGAGAGAGAGAGAGAGAGAGAGAGAGAGAGGGGGGGGGGGGGGGAAGAAGCACGACGGAAAAAGCGAGCAGACAGATCTCGTCCGCCGCGGCAAAGCAATCCGACCCGGATTCGCTCTCAAAGCCGATATCGCCTCCTCCCAGACAGCTGCAACCACAGCTGAGGCCTCTCCCTTCCTCACCATCCGACACACGCGCCCACTTTCCTCGCGCAGAATAAACAGCAAAACCGGGCCGCGTGTCACTATCACAGGCGCCAAATCACCCGAGCAATCTCGTCCACTTCGGGAGCGGTAACGCAAAAAAAACAAAACAAAAAAAGAAACAGAAGAGAGAAAACCGAACCGCGTCGAGGAACAAGGCAACTTGCGCGTTGTGTCTGTACACGCACTTCTTTATTTCCTCGACCTCCCCCCCCCCCCCCCTCCTCCTCCCATAATAGTTTTGAAACGGACAGCGCTCGAATCCGTTCCAGCCTACAACGGACTGCAGCGCGACGTTACGAGCCAATCCAGCGCCGTGAACGTGTCACGTGACAACGCGCCCAAAGGCCTGCACCTTTTCCCCCCAAACGATTCATATCTAGTGGTTCCACGCAGCTTTGCCCATACTGTCGCCAGCGTCGCAACCAGTGTGTCTGCCGTTGTGTGGCGCACGAATGCTTTCAACGAGCCTGTAAGGTATTACGAGCAAATAAATAAATAAATTAAGCTTCGGCGTGTTTGCCGCTTGGGTCGGCTTGCGGATCCACAACGATGGCGTCGAGCTTGTCTTCTAGGCGGTACTGCTGCGCCCCTTCCGACGGGTCGCAGTGTCCGCTGCAGTCCATTGAAAGCGGCTGAAGCAGCGCGCTACCCGAGGGACCACGTCAGAGTCGAAGCGTCAATGTTTTTTTTTTTTTTTTTTTTTTTTTTTTTTCCCTCCCAACGACCTTGGAATCATAACCAGACGACTCCAGCACGTAATCACTTCGGCGAGTCCGATCGTGTATGTAATAACCCGGCGTCATCAGCTGTTCGGTGTGGTTAAAACACCAAGAGCCACATATAGTCACATCGGGATGTTCTGTTCCTTGTAGAGATGATGTCTCCACAGCGAAGATTCGGTATCCTATGGCGCGCAATCCATTACAAAATTTTTATTAGTGATCGTTTCTCTCCTGGGGGGTAATACGGGAAGTCCGTAGCCCCGTTTATGCCAGTTTTCCTTAATCCATCCGATGGAATCATCCGAGTCTCTTGCTCGACAACTCGACATGTCCGTGCAAGACAGACCACGATCGCAAACTATAAACTATACTATACTCCGTTTCACCTTATGTTGTACCGCAGCGACGGCTAGAAGCGCGAGCTCATAGCGTTGGCAGCTGCCCTTGGCGCACGAGAGCTTGTGCCGCCGAGATGTGCCCTAGTGCAAGGAGCTCGCGCTTGTAGCGTTTCCTGCGGTGCAACACAAGGTGAAACAGAGTATAGGGGTTGTTCCCTGGCGGCCATGGCTGAGTCCATAGCTGCCGAGCGCGAGCTCAGGGCAACCTTCCAAAAAGCTTGCGCAATGTACATTTCACACCATCAAGATTGCTGGTCTTGGTAGCTCATGCGCCGAGAAACCGAGGGAGTGTTGGAGACGACAAAGCGCGGAGACGTCAGAACGCCCGAGCTCTGGTTGGAGTCATTATAGTGGGTAGGCACAACGCTAGCTCCCTTTGTTTTCACTGCACTGGTCGAAGGCGTCGCCGGCGTCCGGCGTTTGGCTCTCATGTTCGAACGCGTTCGCCGAGTGCAGTGGACACAAAGGCAGTTAGCTTTGTGCCTACCCACTAATCCTTCCAACCAGAGCTCGGCGTTCTGACGTCTTCGCGCGCTCTCTTCTCTTCTTCTCCCTCAGTTTCTCGGCGCATTGATACTATCGATAGTGGACTATTGCTTAGTACATCGGTAGTCAGCTATCAGTAGTCAACTACCAGAAAAGAAGCGTCTATATTAAATGACTAATGTCAGCTACCGATAGTCAACGATAATAGTACTATCGATAGTCAACCATATTACTATCAGTAGTGAACTATCAGCAGTCAAGTATAGGCACTCATTTATCGACAGTCAACTATAGGTGTAGTCGGCTGCCGCTTGTCAACTAACGGAAATCAATTATCGATAGACAACTACCGCTAATGAACTATCGAGTCTCGACAGTCCTACCGGGAGTCAGCTAAAATACACCTTTCTCGTTTAGTCTCATCCCCAGTCACCCGGTTGACATATCCGGTACGGGCGACCAAAAAAGAATAAAACGTTTCAACTCGCAACTGTGAAAAAAGGAAAACAAAAAGAAAGGAAGATTTATAGGTGGATTTTTTCGGGAATCCTTTAGCATGACCCTTGGAAACGCCACAGACGTCCCCCTTTGGAAAACACTAAAGCTGACCCCTTCACTTTTCTCTTTTGATTCTTCTATTTCTTGCTGGCTCTTTCTGACCTTGTTACGGGGTCAGTGTTAGCGTTTCCCAAAGGGGGACGTGTGTGGCGTTTCCCAAGGGTCATGCTAACGGATTCCCCAAGAATCCACCATTGCGTCTTCCTGTAATTTTCTTCGCCCCCTTTCTTGTACTCTGCCTGTCAGAGTACGTCGGCGCCATAGGATACGGTCATCCATATCACTCGTGGGAGGAACCACATCCATACCACTCGTGGAAAGAACCACATCCATACAACTCGTGGAAAGAAGCACATCCATACCACTCGTGGAGCACATCCATCGTTTTAACTTCACACACACACATCACAGCCCACGCGCCGCTACTACGGAAACCCAGAGCGAAGAACAACCGGCGACAGCAGAGCGGCAACTGAGCACGCCCGCATTCCACTGCGCCGCGCAGCAGCACCTGAACAAAGCCATAGTGCTGAATGAGATGGCGGCATCAGAGAAGGCCAATGCTGGCCTTCTCTGAACACGATGATTGCGTCAACATTCGGCTCAAACTTGACTCGAAGCCGAGCGCCGACGCAGCACTCGTTTTCAATTTGTGTCCAGCGTTGGCCTTCTCTGATGACGCCATTTCATTCAGCACCACGACTTTGTTATCTAGGAAGTATTGCGCGGCGCCTCACCCTCTCTGGCTAAGCGCCAGCTGTGCACGTGACTTTGTCAAAAACGAAAGGGCTCGTTTTGACGAAAACCTGGCGGTATCTGTCAGTTTGTCAGCGTCGGGAAGAGAGGGAGAGGTTGACGCGTGCTCACGTCAGCACTTCGGACCAATGGGAGCGTCGTACGCGACAACTGACAAAACGACAAACGAGCATTAGAACGCTCGTCAAAACGAGCGTTCTAATGCTAACGCATTAAAAAATAGAGGTGAGGCACAACGAAAATGGAGGACGGTTATTCACTTTTATACTGAATGTCTTCTGTTGGGGTAAAGCGACGGCAAAACAATATTTTCGGCCATACAGGAACTGACGAGATTTGAGATGGCGGCGCCTTTGTGCAAAAGGTTTATAACCAACTACCGCTAGTCAACTATCCATAGTCTAACTACCGTTAGTCAACTACCGTTAGTCAACTACCGCTAGTCAACTATCGATGCCACTATCGGTAGTGAGATGTCCATTGTCGGCTCCCGATAGTTGGCTTTCTTTCGGTGGTATATACACACAGGCTACACTCCGAATCACCTTACGACGGACCGACCAATCCAGCGCTACGAACGTATCACGTGACGACGCGCTCCGCACGTTGATGCGACCTTCCCCAAGGTCACGTGACACTCACGCGGCGTTAGATTGGCTTCGATAGCTCGTAGGGTCCTTCGCGGTCCCATCACACATCTAAAACGGAGTATTAAAAAAAATTGCGGTGGCTTAGCTAGTCTATGCCAGGATATACGTAGCGTGAGCTTATACGCACAGAATGAGAGGCGCTATCAAGCGGCTCCGGTGCAGCGTCAGACTTGGCTACTGCGCAACGGAGGCGCACAGCTGGGCACGCGGCGGCGCCAGTGCGCCTACCGCGGCTATGACGTCCCTCCTCTGGAATGCGCAGACCGGCGAAGCGCGCGCGGCGGCGGTGGAGCGCGCGGCGGCGGCGGCTCCGGAGCGCCAGCTGTGCGCCGTGTGACGTCACTGCTCCTCGCACACTCGCAGCACGCCTCTTTGGGAGCCACGCGAAACTGCTCAACCTCGGTCAGTGTAGCTCACGCTACAAAAGACGACGATCCCGATCCGAATCGCTCGAGAACCGTAGTTGCCGCCGTGGGTGCACCGTTCGGACGAGCGACACTAATGGTGAATTCCACTCGTAGATCCGGAGCGCTTTCCAAAATCCGCGAGGGAGGCAAAATTCCGCTCCGTGGGACACGCTCCGAATCGACGAGCGGAAGATGAACTCGCCTTTTTGGAGCGACCCCTCCCCCGCTTCCCCTGCTCCCCCCCTCGGTCGTCCAAAATGGCCGCTGCTCGAACTTGACGAGCCCCCAATGCTTAGCCGACTGATCTTTCCGACGACCAGTGACAACTGTCATTGCTTAGCTGCAGAAATAACACGACACAGGACGGGCGAATCCACAGCACGGAGCCGATGTCACAAATAACGAGGAAGACGTCCGCATTCGGCACCGTAACATACCTTTCGGCCGCCTCCAATCGGCGGGGCACGCACAGCGATTACCAGCGGTGGAGTTAAAATTGCTGGTACGGCTTTATTAAACACAGAGGTAACAAACCACCACTGCCACGGTCGTTGCCTAATCTGTTCTTGCTTTATTGCACGAGAAAACGCCGGCGGCATGCAGCGTATAAAAAACTAAACAATCAGTGGCGGCAAAATGAACAGGCCTAACCTTGCGTCTGCCTCCTTCCGATTTTCTGCCGTTCTTTTTCTCGTTCTTCCTCTCACGATCACAGATGTCAGCGCTTCCGATTTGTCACGCGCCTGTCCCGGCTTTCAACACGAGGTAGAAGCGTTCGAGCCGTCACAATCCCGCGTAAACAACCGACGCTGCCGACGCATCCGAGAAAACCCTGCTCGACCGACTCGATTCCGTCCCTTCGTCGACGGCGCGGCCAGCGCCTCGTCGCGCATGCGCCACCGTCGAGGGAGGGGAAATGACGTAGCGCGCTCTGTGGCGCTCTGTCCACTTCCGTGTAGATCTCTCAAATCCCGCAGATCAAGTTCAGCGGAGTTGGAGGCGCTCCACGGGGCGGTAGCTGCCAGAGATCTACGAGCGGAAGATGACCAAGTCGAGCCAGATCTGCGAGCGGAATATGCGCGCTCCAAATGGAGCGGTTTTGGAGCGCTCGAGATCTGCGAGCGGAATTCACCATAAGCTACACCCCACAGAAGATTAAGGCCTGCGCATGACGTCATCAATAGTGGAGCCCCGAGTCGCAGCAAAGAGGCAGAGCGTCCGTCTTGGCGTCGAAGCATGCCATAGTCTCCCTGCTCGTCGTGAGACGCTACCATAGACGCGTTTGCGGTGACGCTGACACACGCTAGGCGGCACTGCGTGGAGGGAGCCACTGGCGATGACGCTTGGGCAGGAAAGACGCACGACTTGTCTTCTAGGTGGCTTTGGCATAAGGCGCAACACTGGCGAGACTCGAAGGCGCCCATTAACCCCGCTCACATCGACCCACGATTCCCTTCGTTCGATCCCAAGGTTTCGGCGCTGCGTATACCCGGCGGCAAAGCTGGCTCCTCCGCGCCAAGGAGGATACTACGTATCCGCTGTAGTAACACTTCAATGTGTTGCGCAGTCCCTTGTATACTTGGGTAGTAATTCAATTACCGGCGTATACCCGGCGGCAAAGGTGGCTCCTCCGCGCCAAGGAGGATACTACGTATCCGCTGTAGTAACACTTCAATGTGTTGCGCAGTCCCTTGTATACTTGGGTAGTAATTCAATTACCGAAATTGAATTACTGTAATTTAATTACTTTTTCTTTGTGATTTGTAATTGTAATTATTTTCGGCTAAAAAAATGTAATTGTAATTTAATTACTTTCTAGCGTCAGTAATTGCAAACTTTCAGGCACAATTACAATTACTTTTGCAAAACTTTGCGGCGCCGACGGAACATCTCTGAAAGCCTCAGCGCTCTCACAAGCGGCCTAGCTCTCGGTGAAACACTATACACGCACTCAAACACACGCACAACAAAAATAGCGTCGCATTGTTTGTTGTTTTGTTGCTTACAAGCGGGCTGAGAGGCAATCCTTTTTTGGAGCCTACCTGACCGGCGCCGCGCGTACGTAGCGCCGTCTGCGGTGCGAGCAGAAAACAATAGCGAAAACATGCCAAAATATTGAAAGAAAAAAATTAGCTTCAGCTTTCAACCGAGGCTGGGAATTTTAATTGTCTATGAAGTTATTTTTCTTTCTTTTATGCCAGTATTTTACGTCCCTCTTCCAGTACTGTCGCATATTTGTATCTTTGTTTCATTTTCAAGTTTAATTTCCTGTTGGTTTTACTTCGGATATTTTTTGCAAAGCATTTTGGAGACTGACCTCGCACCTTTGAATATTGTCACAAATGATTCGGGAGCCCTGATTCGGTTCTTATATATTTCTGAGCCATTATAGTTTCAACTCATTGTAAATAATTTACAATACCATGATGTTTGTTCGTGAATGAGGTCGTATTAGCGCGTGTGGATTTTAGTTTTATATTAACACTTGTGACAATATCCACATATGACTAATTGTCGCATTTTTATTGGCCTGGCTAACAAAAGTCTGTCACACAATTTTTTTTTCTTCCGCGATCTGGCGTCTTCCATCATATTAACTAATTTATTATTATTTATTAAAAATATAAGTATGTAGTACTTTCATTGCCCCAAACTGTCGAGTTCTATCATGAATATAACAAAATTCATAAAAGGAAAGTACAATACGTGGCATTTATGCAGCGATGCTTAAGCCTCCTCAAACATTGAGGCAAGGAATGAACAAATACGTTGCATTGTATACAACTCATTTAAAGGGATACTACAACGAAATTTCGGCGCTCATTTTTTGGTCTATATGTGTTCAAAAGAGCAGTATCACATGGAACATACCAATACCTTGTTAAAAAAGTCTCGAAAAGGAATTTTAAAACGAATTAAACGATTAGCAAAGAGCACCTGGTCGATGTCGCTAACGCCTCGTTTGTAATGCTCGTCTAGGAACCTTGACAGCTAGTGACGGAGGTTGTCTCGCCTCCGGCCACGACGAGAGAAGGGGGGAAGGAGGAACTCCCCTCTTTCCGAGAATCCCTTTTGTGTGTCGCAGAAGTCGCTATTGTCCCCCTGCAAGATTATAGAAGATTAACCTGTCACTCAAAATTCGTACAAAAGCAGCCGCTTCGGTGGCTGGAACGACTAGGCCATCCTCTCGACGTCAGCCTTGCCGTAGCTTTGCTCGTCTTGAGACGACCAACGTCACGATTGCGTTGGATGTCACGTGCTCTAAGCTGGGCCTTCTCCGAGCGCTTGCCAGAGTGGGCCGTTTATAACGAAAAATACAGCCACCAGGATCAAAATACAAACGTGCGAGTGTCATTTACGAATATTGTGGATCATATTCAACCTATTTTTGAACACGACGGGAATATTTCAAATTTCGTTGAAGTATCCCTTTAAAGTTATATGAACCAAGTCGGGTCGCTCTCAGAAATAAGGAATTGTAAAGTAATTGCATTACTTTTTAAAAGCAATTTGTAATAGTAAATAATTACTTTTTACGTAGTAGTAATTATAATTGTAGTTAAACTATGTTTCAAGCAAAGTAATTGTAAATGTAATTAAATTGCATTTTGTAAGTAATTTACCCATGTATGGTCCCTTGTAACGGACACGCTGGCTAGGTGGAACAAAATAAAATGTATTCATTCAGATTGAAGCGATGCATCACGCGAAGGGAATCGGCTTCCGACTATATTCCGTTCACATTAAAAAAAAAACTAAAAAGGTTCTTGAAAAAAAAAAAAAAAAAGAGTTCGAGGGTGTTCGAGGCGGGGCTTAGGCCGCACGTCCGGGAGCTTCCTGGCTCGTGACGACGACCATTCCCCGAAGTGAAGAACCCAGGGGTCCAGTGGAGGTGGGAGAATTGGTAACGTAAAGAACGGTTTAATTACATGGTAGCGATACAGTCGTCAAATCCAAGAGAACAAATGGAGCCCTCACGCCCCGCCTTATATAGGGGTCCGTTTTCTCCCTCTCTCTCCGCCAGGGCCGCAGGTGCGACCGCCACGGGCTTTGCAGCTGGGTCCGCCGCGTCGTAGTCAGAAATGAGTCATAGCCAAGGTTCTCCGCAGTTAGGCCAGGCCTCTCTCCCCTTCCGGAGCGCACGAACCCACACGCACACACACACACGTCCCGTTGACGTCACGGACGCGTTGAGACACGTTTTGGGCAGCCTTCGACAGGTGGGCGTCAGTCCTGAACACGTCGGGACTCGTTTCGGGACTCGTTTCCGCAGCGTTGAAACTCGGAAGAAGGTTGCCGAAGGTTCCATTCTTAACAAGGGTTAGAGGTGATTCTAGAGTATTTTTATCCCGTGAATCTGAATATCAGGTCCTGAACATCACGATATCAAGCTCCGCGTTCAGCGCGAGCTCGCTGGCTTTCGTAGTGCTTTGGTTGCGCGTGCCTGCGCGTTCGTACTTGTGAGTGGAAGGGCAGTAAGCTCGTGCTGAAGACGGAGCTTCCAGTCTTAAAGGGACACTGACACCCCCCTATTTTTTTTTTTCCTTTTTCGTCAGGCGATTCATTATGGTACCCTTTTCAAAAGTCAGAGTCCTCTTGTGGCAGTCCAAAAAGCTCCAATATTGCCGCTCTAATGGCGGTGATAGGAAATCATGCGCGGCTAAATCAAGCACCCTCGATTTCGTGCATCGAGGGTGACGTGAAACGGCCAACATATTTTCCTTTTTCTGCTCTATGCTTTCGAAGACGTTAGATTTTTCTGGTGTGGAGAAACAGTGTAGTTCCGCCATTAGAGCGTCGGGTCTGGCTCTGCACAAGGTGGGTAGACCGACTTTCGGAAAGGGTCTATTAAAAGTTTGCTACAGAGTCACGTATTTTTTTATTAAAGCCAAAAAACGCAACTGCGCGAAACCGAAACCGAAACGGAGAAGTGGAGAGGATAGCGGGAGTGGCGGAAGTCACGTGGCTACACCCGACCGTGCGATTTTTGTTTTTTCTCCTCTTTCCGCACGTAGCAGACGAAATGCGTCCGTTCGCCGTGGTATTCCTTTGCAGTTATGTTTGTTCCGCCCGCTGTTTTGTACTTCAAGATGAGTTGTTTTGTACATTTAAGTGTTGGCAATTAGTAGTGAGTGCCCGAGTGCCGTGTTGAATTCCCGCGATCAGCTCCGAAAAGAATACTCCCAACTCCAAGGTGCTGCGTGAAGAGTTGCCTCACATGTCCTGCATCTGAAAGTGGCCAGAGTGCACGAGTTTCCGAAAGCTCAACGCGTCGGAATCAATGGCTGGCTGCAAATCCTGTAGAACCATTACGCGAAGCTCGGAAAGCGGACGCTACCCGATTCATATGCTCCTTGCATTTTGTGGAAAGTGATATACACTGAGTTCGCAGGTGTCAAAAATGGAATCCATACCATTTAGTTCAGCGACGTATCGTCCACAACAATTTTTCTTTTCCTGTGATAATTGTAAAAAAAAGAAATGTAAACATCGCAGAATGCTTGACAAAAAAAAATAAAATAAAAAATGAAAGGTACACACACCCACATCAGGAATCGAACCCGTGCCCTCTGCGTGTGAGCCGGACGTCTTTCCACTGAGCTATTGAAGGATTTTTTTTTTTCTTTTTTTTTTTTTTGCAAAAGGTTTATTTACATGATTATATACACTATGACACTATTCTACAATATATACATAAATTGTACAAAGAACCGGTTAGAGGAACACTCTCATGCGTAATTATGCAGCTGGTAGACTGTATGTCGGAAGTTTGCTGCCGATTTTCCTTCAATACATACACTCCCGGCTTGAAGTCGGGCAGCACCACGCATAGGGCACATTCGCACCTCGTAAAGTAACCGTACGCGTGAGTATTCAACTCGAAGTACGCACTTCGTGCTTGACGTTTGAGCGAGCGATGTCTTCAGCCAGGAGAAGGGACGACGGCTCGGCGACGTCTTCGTGCAATCGGCTTGCTGGTCGGGCATGTCGTGCGGGATGAGTATCAGTTCTTTTGATTGGTAGGAAATTTCTCTTTCGAAGAAAGACAGAATTCGCCAGTACCGTGAACGACAGTTCTGAAGTAGAGGTCCAACGCCCGTCGTCCGCTGCCATGCGCTAGTGCTAGTCCCACGATACGCGAAACGACGCCATGTTGAGTGAACGCACAGAAAGCTTCCGGTTGTTTGTGCTACTTTTTTTTTTTTCAATCAACGTATTTGCAGCTTTTTTGAAGCCACAACAAATGGGTTTCATATTTTTTTCTATTTTTAATATTGACTGTCTGCCTTCAATGACCCACGACTTCGATTAAATTTGGTGGTCGCATCGATACCTTAGAAAACGGCCCGTGACCACGGAAAAGAGAGTGAGCGAGACTCGAACCGGCCAGTTCTTGATCGGCGGTTTTCGGGCGGAAAGAAACCGAATTTCGAGCCGCAAATTTTGTTCTGGGTAGTTGGGCTCTCATATGTCACGTACAACTAAAAACCTCGGCGAGCATAAATACCCTGTCAGTGTCCCTTTAAAGGCGCGATTCGCGGCGGGTGCTCTGTCGTCTAGCTGCCCGTGGTGGGGTGAAAAACAAGTAAATTACGGCTGTAACTTCCTTAAATCAACATGTATATATTTCGCACCACGCGTTGTGTTAACTGCCTATGTTCGACGCCTAAAACAGACAATTTTGCATTGTCACCGTTCAAAATGCGACTGCAGTAGATATGCAACCATACAGGAACGACTAAGAAGGGCCGGGTTGCAGACACATTTGACGTCACGGCAAAAGCGCTGCTCATATCTATTTTGTTGTTGTCAGGCGAACTGAAAGGTACGTGCTCGTGTCGCTGGTCCGAATGAAGTAATACCCGGGACTTACGGGCCGCCGCCACTTTATACGACATTGACGCTGAAGGCCTCTGATTATATGGTCTTTTCTGTCGCACTCCTAGACCTTTCGCTGCTCCAGAGATGTCAAATTTAAGTCTTGATTGCTGACTGGGGTTTTGCCCGATAAGAGTAGTTGGTGCCCACCATAATTCCAAAGGCCCCCGCCCGATTACAAAAAGACCCACCATAATTTCACTGGTCCGCTCCAGTCCCGAAGGGTAGAGAGCTTTCGTTGATCGTTCCGAACGCTCCGATAACGATACAAAGCATGCGCAAAGGCGTCGGCGGAGTATCGGGTTGTCGCTATCGGACTCATCGGAACGATTTACTAAGACTCGCTACAAATCGGCAAATTGCCCTCGTTGCCCGAATCCTCAAATCATTTTAAGCCATAGGCAAAGCCCGCTTTCTTGCGGACACACCTGAGCTCGGAAGCTCGAACATATACATCCTCACCTAGAGATAAGCGTCATTCCAGGTTTAGCGCTAGTATACCTCTCTGTCTGCCGGTATTTCGCAACTCGCCGAGATGTCGTTAACAACACCACCCCATTCCGCCGGCGGGGGATTAGCGAAAAAAAGCGCGCAGCGATTCAATTCGCGACGCAGGAAACACGAATACAGTTTCGACTCTTCGTCGCCGGGGAGGCTAAGCAGCAGCGCCGAGTCTTTTCGCACGGCGCGAGAAATGAGTATTCAGCAGGGTGCTCGACTCCGTGCAGAAACTAGAAAGACTCCTCCACTCGCCGGTTAGACGACAGCGCGGTGAAACCTACACGTGCTCGCTGGACCAGTAAGATGTCCGTCTTTTACCACGTGGTTACGCTCTCGCCGTTACTCACGCGCCGAGAGCGCGGGGTCGGGTGATGAAAGGGAGGACGTTGATTGGGCAGGCGAGCGCGTAGCTCCCACCGCACTGTCAGCTCGAGGCTGAACTCCTACGAGATTGTGCACGTTGGAGAAAGCGGTACAACGGGAATTGTGCCGCGAGAAAAAAAATAATTAAATAAAAATAAAAGAAAGACACACTCGTTGAATAAAGGGGCGCCAGTGTTCGCTTAAAGAGCTCGGATTATAGGCTCGGCTTCCGGTATTTGGCGAGAAGAAACGCCGACGTAAATAGAGACACGCACGCCTAATAACATTTCGAGGATTTCTGGAAGATAAATGAATTAAATCCCCATAATGAAGTCAACTCGGAACGGCTCTTATTATGATTTCAACGGAATCGCAGACTCTTTCCTAAGTATAAAGTAGTGAAGAAGAAAAAAGTAATGATAAGTTTGCAGATATGAAGATATCTGCAACCTTGTTCCTCCGCGAGACGGGCACCTAAAATGCAATGAACACAAAATTACGCTCAGTGAGAACGCCGTTTAGCCGATGTCAGGAGGCAATTCGGGTGACCATTTGGGATAAATACCTGCCATTCAGCCCAAACGTCATTTGAGTAGCCGTGTGGCACTTACTACTAGCATTTTAGGTGCCAGTCTGGCAGAGGTAAACATATCTCTTGAATGTATGATATATATTGATATATCTTTCAGTTTCAAACCTTCTGTCGCAACAAACTGTTAATAATGCGGGAGCAGCGCCGGGCCCCGAGAAATGCGACATTTGCAAACACTACTGATTTTTTTTTTTAATTATTCTTTAAATGGAAACAATAACTTTAAGATTTTCAAATAAAAAGTTAAATACTATTACGTAATTAAGAACCTAATTATTCCAAACCTTGTTCCTTTTCATAAGTAGGCCCTTTGGGAGATACCAATACGATATGAAACTTTCATCTGAGCGATGTGTGCTTTTCGCACGATCGATTTGGACAGCCTTCGGTGAAACACCCTGTATTGCATGTGGAAATTATGCAGGTGATTTTCACGTTGAAACAGGTGTTGGTAACGCGTTTCGGTTACTTATAGTGCGTATTTTGCATATTCAAGCGGCATACCTAGCTGCCAAACCCTAGTGATGTGGAAATAATTTAAAAAAAACGCTAAATAGTGTACAAAATAAATGAAAAAAAAAACTGCAATGAAAGCAACTTCCATCAGCTAGATGAAAAAGGTATCTGAATAATGCAACACACCTTCGCGCAACATGTTTTTTTTTTTTTTTGCTTACATTATGCACGTCAGCACTTCAAAATATCGTCGCGGCGATGTGAAACTACCCGGCCTAAATACGAGCTAAAAATACAAACAAGTAGGCGTTTCGTATAGTGCGCCCGTCCGGGTAAAAATCAATTCTCTGTCGAAACTCTCAACTGCAAGAAACACACGATATACGAGTCTTGACAGAGTGTAAACCCTAAGACGGAAAAGTTAAAAACAACACCACTTTGTGTGCCGTTGTCCCGGGATTTTTTTTTTTTTTTTTTTTTTTATACGGGCGTTTTCAAACCGGCCCGACTGCATATTTTCTCTTCCAATATGGGCCTCGCTTATCAACCGTCAAAACTACCACAAAAATAAATTAAAGAAAGATAACTTCTTGACAGTTCTTTGAATGTTCCTACATTATTCGAAGAAGCAATAAACAAAAACATTTCGCTTTAAAAAAAAAATTAAGATAGAAGAGCAATCCAGAGCAGATGACAGGGACAGACGAACGCCGCCGGCGCCGTTTCCGTGCTTTGTTGTTCACCTGCATACTTTTTTCTTTCTTTTTCTTTTTTTCTACGGCGGTTACTTTAAGAATTTAAGAACTAATTTTCTCCGTGCGCGTCGCGAAGATATTCGACCGAGCGTTCAAATATTCTTTTAAAAAAAAGAAAAAGTAAGAGAAATGTTTACAGAAGATAAATCAATATCTAATATAGAGAAAATATTGTTGTTGTTTTTTTTTTGTCGTTTTAATCCGAAACAATATTTAAACGGACACCTCGCGCACAAGGATAGCGCAGCAAAAGTCATTTATAGTACCATCGTTAAGATCGCGATACGACCGCCACAAAACACGACGAAAACTTGGGACTAAGGACACACACACACACACACACACACACATGTAAAGAAAATAATGCCTAGGCTTCCGTCAAACTCCCGCAAACGTAGAATACGTTCACAGGTATATCCCGTGACACCGCGTCGTACACTTATCCGCTAAATTTAGCGGGAAGTAAAGGATGTAAGCTACGTCTCCGAGACGTTGCGTCCGGCTGTGAATTATTTCAAAATTTACCCCCCCCCCCCCCCCCCCGCACATACACACAAAAAAAAAACGCAATTTACTTTAAAAGACACTATACAAATACCGCCTTCAAAGCCGCGGTCGCGATATACTTATACGACAGGACGTGTCTTCTGCATGACGTACGAGCAGGGCGACCGGGGGGCCATTAGACGATATCTACGTGTGTCCGTCCCTTTAAAAGCACGATACGTTATTTTTTTCAGATTTTTTTTTTTTTGCTACGTAAAATTTAGCGGGGAAGCATACTTAGCGCATCACGTCATATGACCCCGTCACGGTGTCACGTCACGACAGTTTGCGGCTGCCTAAGCTTCTTTTGTGTGTGTGTGTGTGCGTGTGTGCGTGTGCGTGTGTGTGTGCGTGCGTGCGTGCGTGCGTGCGTGCGTGCGTGTGCGTGCTTGCGTGCGTGCGTGCGTGTGTGTGTGTGTGTGTGTGTGTGAATACATTTCTTGTTTTTTTATTATTTCCAGGTCTCAGGTTTTTATGTTTGAGGTCACAAACTCGATGCCCACTTCATTTTGTATAGATGTATAGATAGAGAATCGAATAGGCCTCTTGCCAAACTACTCGAGCATCGAGGAGAATGCTGGGAACTTAGGTGGACGCGTTGCACGCGCTGACCTTATCTGTATGGAAGATTGGAATGACCGAAATAAGGCGTCGACGAACGCCCCTGCAAAAGTGCCATTTGTTTTTGGTTATCGCTCCAGAAAAAAAAAAAAAAAAAAAAAAAAAAAAAACCTGCTATTGCAGAAGGCAGCACGCCCAGCGTACGTAACTGCAATCGCGCGCTCCTTGGTGCTTGAATAGCTTAGCAAAATGTCTATAGACCTATCGCTAAATTGCCCGAGCATCAACAAGAATGCAGGAAATATTGGTCTAACCGTCTATTCAAAATAAGTAACCCAAATAAGGCGTTGACGAACGTGCGTGCAAGATGCCATTTGTTTAAACACCCTGAACACATCTTTCATTTAATTTCATTTATTTTCTCTCAAAGCCCGAAGGCACTACAAAAAGAAAAAGAAAAGTTTCACAACACAATATATGAGTATAACAAGAAACGAGACAAAAAAAAAATAGGAACATTTGGCTAAGGAATACCGAGAAAATTAGTAATCGCCATTTTGAAATCAGCAGCATCAGTTACTATGACTATGGCGCGGGAAGGCGATTCCAATCTATCGAGGTTTGGGCAAGAAAGGAGGCATTAGATGAGGAGGTTCCTATCTCCTCATCAGGGATGAGAAGCCTCCTCATCAGGGATGCCTACTTTTAACTTGCGATTTGTTCGCGATGATACCTCAGATGGTTCTATAAATACTGTTTCACGAAGTGTGGGATTACACCGATAAATCTTGCGAAGAAGACATAAAGGAGACAATTTTCTACGAAAAGAGATATTAGGTAAGGATAGAGATGCTTTCACGCGCCGCACGCGCTGGTTGCGGCGATGATAGTTCGAAAGATTGAAACGAGCAGTTATCGTTAGAACCACGACCGGCTTTATAGACCTTTCCAAGAAAGAGCTTGTGCCCGGTGCCATTTTGAGTGTTCGTGCGTATGGCGCGTGCTTTGCTCGCTTTCCGAAGCAGCGAACACGCACGTGCTGGACTGTGAAGATAGCACGCTGGACTGTGATTTTGTAAACATTGGAAAGGTCTATAGACCTTTCCAAAAAAGGACACTTGGCAGGTTCCATTTTCAGTGTTCGTGCGTATGGCGCGTGATTTGCTCGCTTTCCGAAGCGACGAACGTGCGCGTTCTGGACTGTGATTTAACACGTGTGGACTGTGATTTTGTAAACATTGGAAAGGTCTATAGAACAGTTACTGGCTCCAGGCGCCAACACGTGCAACGCGTGTAACCCCACACTCGCAGCATGCTCCTTTGGTGCTCGGGTAAATATAGCAAAGACGGTCTATCGAACTCTGATAATACAACATTGGACCCTGCAGTGTAAGGAAAAAAAATAATAATTAAAGTGCCTGGAACGCGCTTCCGACTGGTGTGCTTCATATATGCCGCGTCCATCCATTTATATAAAGTGGCCCCCGATTCTCCTGGAGCTTCCGAAGGCTGTCAAACTGGAGCGCGAACTGTAGAGGCGTCTGCCTCATCCACTTCCGGTGCTGTGACACCGCCAGGATCGCGGCAGGCAACACGTCGACGCTTCAATGACGTCATCGGCCGGAAATACGGGGATCACATTCGCGTTGCCCGTAAATGATATTACATTTGAGGACGCGGTAAATATAGACACACCAATCGGAAACTCGCTCCTGGCACTGTTAAAAAACAAAAACAAAAAAACACGCGGGACGTCCGGCTTCTGTATAGGCAAATGCGGGCAATATCGAAGCAACATCCCGACATTTATGCGTCGCAAGAAAACCGCGCATCCGCGGGAAGCCAGGCGCGACCTCGCGTCAGAAACAGCGTGAAAACAAAATGTCGAGCTCAGGAGCTGTCACACAGACAACTACGAGGCGGCCCATTGTTTATAAAACGTTGCAGTTTTACGGGGTTTTTTTTTGCGAGTACCATTGACGCGACAAACAGACACAGTCAACACCGAAAAGGCCTCGAGCAGGAGCAGTCTCGGCGCTCGTGAATTAAAAAGAATGAGTGATCGCGAGCCTGCGATCGCGAGCACTTCCACACCGTGCTCCTGTCTCGTCTTCCTCGTGTCCTGGTTTTTTAGGCGCTTCACAAGTAAAGGGCTGTTTATACTCCGACGTCGAGCGCAGTGAACGCAGCGTAGCGCAGAACGCGCGCCTTTCATTGGCCGGCAACCAGGAACTCGATATCTGCGACCAATCAGTATCTGTGCGCGCTGCGCTACGCCACGCCCGTCGACGTTACGTTGGAGTATAAATGTACCTTTAAACATGTAGCAACTAGCCCACCTATCCATTTTACTGCGAATGATATATATCTTCGCGTTCATGCGCCGCACGCGTGTCTTGAGGCTTGTGTCGGTGTCGGCGTTTTCTGTTTGTCGCTCTAGTGGGACTCGGCCATTATACACCGACCCGCGGCCCTGACGTCACGCCGCGCTGCAGTGGCGCTGCTATCAGCAGGGCGCATGCGCACACGCAAATCTGCTTCCTGTCCGACGAAAATCGGTGTTTATCGGTGTTTATGTCGAAGAAAGCAGGGCACTGGATTCCCAAACTACAGGGAACGCGTACATAACTCGCATACTTGGACAACGACGTCCCAGTAACTCGCGTTACTTTTTGTCGGTGACAGTAACGGCAACGCGTTCCATTAATTCTGATGTAACGTAGGTCGGTAACGCGTTCCTTTGATTTGGGAGTAACGCATTTCGTTACTTTTTATCGGTACGTCTGCAACAGAGCAACTTCTTCCTGGTACACACAAAACAAAGCCGTAGATAAAGATTTCTTTCCGCGAAGCTCTAGTTTTTCTTATGGCAAATTCCGCTGGCATATTCAGAGCGGCTACGGGGCGCTTTTTTCTTACTATCATTATGCACGTGCAAACGCGAGATAGCACTCGCTGCTCTAAATGCGCGAGCGTGGACCGGTTTTGGATCGCTCCAAATCTACCAGCGGAATTTGCCATTTTACTCAGGGACACCTCTAATTCGGGGTTGTTTTTCGGGGTTAATCGATATATATAACGAAAACACTGGACCCTAGTTATATTGGGCTGTTTTCCACGGGATCCGAGCGTACCGCTACGAAAGAGCGCCACGAACAACCGTCACGAGGCTGCTAAAGTTGGCGAGCTCGCTTCTCTGAAGCCGGGGTCACACTGCGTATACATCGTATACCAAAAGGCAGTCTGCAAACAGATTCGAACGCGAGTCACCGCGAGATCCCTGCTTCGAATGCCGCATGCGGCAACGAGTTCAAGGAGGAAACTTGGCCCGCGCTGCATTCGAACCACGGATAGTGAGGTTACTCGTGTTTGCAGACTTTCTTTTGTATGGTGTATAAGCAGTCTGACCCCGGCTTAAATTTAGAGGTGAGACCTCGCCTGCCGGGTTTAATTCAATTAATCACAATTCTTTCATATTCGCATTTTACTCATTATGAATGAGACAAATATATCTGTCCTTCCGCTGCAGACTTGGTGTCTCCCAACTTTCTCCTCTAAACGTTTTTTTTTTGTTTTTTTTATTATTATTATTTACTGGTATTTTTTAGGTTTTTAAATTTTTGCTGTGCAGGATATTGGTCGACTTTGCGACTTTTACAAAGCTATTGACTTTCATCACGTCAAACAGTTAGTCGACGGGCACTTTTTATTCACTTTAATCACAGTTCGCGACACCATAAAAAAACAACTGATGCACCATAAAAGAAATTGCTCGTTTTACTAGTTTGTTGTAAAAGGGGCACACTCATATTTTCAAAATTTCACAACTGAACCGACACTTTCCTTTATCATATTCTAAACGGTGAAAAAGATCGCTCAACACTCGCACTCGACGAGACAGGAAGAGCCACGAGGTTCACTACCGCGCCTGTCCTCAGAAACCCACGTGCATGCCTGCGCTTTTCCTCAGCGCGTCTTTTCATGGCGGAAGGGAAGTGGCGTCGTTCAGACACTTCCGGACGCTTCACGTAGTGCCCGACCACGCGGCAAAAGTTCGGTGGCATTCGCTATTAACCGCTTCCAAGAGCAACCGTAATATATATTTCTCCAAAACCTTGAGACGTTAAAAAGCGCTTCAAAACGGAAAATCGGAAGCGGCTAAATAATGTAACTTCCCCCTAACAAAAAAAAAAAACAAAAATGACGCGTTTTCGTGAGAAAATTTTTGAACAAATGTTGACTAAAGTCCCTGACAGAATGAGAACGGCAGGGCGTGTCTTTGGGCCGACCGGCCTCCTGCTCACGCTCCATGTCTTCGGCCGTGCTTTGGCTGCGCTCGAGGGGCACGAGGCGCCGAAGCACTGTCGAAGGCAGGAAGCTCGCGCTGGAAGCGAGACAATCGAAGCTCCTCCCTGCCATCCTTACCTTGCCAGTGACTACAGCGACGTTTTACTGGTAGCGTTGGTATAGATATAGCCTCCTATGTACAGACAAAGCCTGGCATAATCGCCACGAGAAGCGGCCGCCGAAATGGAAAAGGTGGAACGGCAGACAGCCGACGAGAGGAGAGCCACGTGACTGGCGCCCCGCTGCGGCGAGACGCCGAAACACATTTCTCCCGAGCGAACAAGTGTGTTTTGGGTCCTCGCCGCTGCAAAAGCTGTGCACTGACGTCCAGGTTCCCCAAAAAATAGCTCTTTGATGCTCTGTGCTACCAGATCCTCGCGCTCCAAATCTGCGACCGGGCACTCCATGGCTCCGTCGTCGAACTGCCAGACTTTGTGAGCAGAGAGGAAGCTATGGTATAGAGTGACGAGATGGCGTGCGGAGGCAGGATCGGCTCAACAGGTGCACGAGACTCCTTCTGAAGCTATATATGCGCAGAGAAACTGAGGGAGAGGAGGAGACGAGAGCGGCGCGCGGAGACGTGCGAACGCCGAGCTCTGGTTGGAGATGAACTCATCTCACTGACGTCACGCCACTGCGGTGGCGCTGCTGTCGGTATTGCGCATACGCAAACGCTTCACTCCTCCCGAAATCGGTTTCTGCGCACGTGCAGTGCCCACACCTGGACACCTGGTCTGGGCAATGCACGTTTGTTTGTAAACACTGTGTTGGTGTTTGCTTCTTACCTTCCAACGTCCCATATATATATATATATATATATATATATATATATATATATATATATATATATATATATACGTACATATTTTAGTGATGTAATTGTACTGTGTTACTATAGTCACCTGTTCGGTAGCCCTGCGTTTATTTCCGCAATCTCATTGACTGCGGAGTGATAAGATATTCGGGACTTGGTATGTCATGCGTTTCCTAAGCGGTCGCTGACTAGCTTTACTCTCAGTTGCCAGACGCCCACGTTCACGGCGCTCTTCATCAGATAGTAAACGTGTACCATATGTGTACACTCGATAGTTGTTCTTATAATGAAGCGATACTACCGCTAATCGAGCTATAAACCTGGCGATCATCCGGAGCCTTCCATACTCGCGAGCTCCTCTCCCTCAGTGCGCACAGGTGGTGGAGCTCCTCCTCGCCTGTACCCCACTTCTCCGCGCCTACCCCTCTGGTCACGCGACCTCCCCGGTAGCTAATCAGCGTCGAACACATCACTCCTCCTCTCCCACCCATCAACCAATCAGTGTCGAGCCTCGCGGCCACGCTTTTATCTGGGCCTCACGAAATACCGAACACCTAACGGAAGAACGTTTCACGTTAAAACGCGGTACACGGTCCCTTTAACGAGTAACGTGAGTTAGTCGCTCGTGTGAATGAACGTGCCTGGCTTGACTCCTCCCTGCCTCCTCGGCGTCCTAAATTTAGCAGTTTTTAACGGTCTTCCAGAATTCCTATCGCGGATTTTCGATAATTAAGTTGGCAACATGCCACCGTCAGAAAGTAACTTACGCAAAATTATGCTCGAGCAGTTAGCGAGCAACGATGGTTAGTCGCTCGCGTCGACGAACGTGCCTGGCTCGGCTCCCCGCTGCCTCCTTGCCGACCCGGACGGAGCGTCCTCGAGTCGAGACGGGCGACCGCGATTCAGTCAAGAAAGCGGACTGCGTCTCCGCACGGTTCCCAGCTGCGTGCACGACGGTCTCGTCGGGTCACGTCCGTGTCCATCGCGAAGCCAGCCGAGCGCGGCCGAGGAGACACGCGCCAGCAGCCCCAAGATGAGGTCACCCTCGACCGGCACCGCAGGGCGGAGCACGCGAAGCATACACAACCCAGAAGTAGACATGTCACGAACCCGCCGAGGTTCGAGCACGACCGGGTTCGACCTTTCTCCAACTCTGAACACAAAATTGCACAAAAGTTGCATTGAAGCTCGACTATTACGCGCATACGCGGAAATTGAAGACGAGCGGAGCCCTTGGAAGACGAGCGGAGCCTTTGGCCAAAGCTGAAAATTTGAAATTATTCGCGGGTTCTAATTTTCGCGGATCGAGTGTAGCTTTCGTAGCGCTCACATATTGCCCGGATTGTTCGCGGGACGTATTTTTCGCGAATTGTAGGCGATTCGCAAAATTCGCGAAAATTAGGTCTTCGCGAAAATATAGTCGTTTACAGTATATATATATATATATATATATATATATATATATATATATATATATATATATATATATATATATATATATACGCGAAAAATATGTCCCGCGAACAATCCGGGCAATATGTGAGCGCTACGAAAGCTACACTCGATCCGCGAAAATTAGAACCCGCGAATAATTTCAAATTTTCAGCTTTGGCCAAAGGCTCCGCTCGTATGCGCGTAATAGTCGAGCTTCAATGCAACTTTTGTGCAATTTTGTGTTTAGAGTTGGAGAAAGGTCGAACCCGGTCGTGCTCGAACCTCGGCGTTTAGAATCCGGATTTGGTTCACATCGCGAGCGGGAACAGAAGGAATCATTCCTAATTCGTGAGTTCAACACACTGCGAAGAGGGATTAACGAAGATCCCGGGATACTAACACCACTTCAAGTCATTGACGTCTAAATCTAAAAGCGAACACAAGAATTAAATTGGAGTCACATTTACAGTTTAAAGTGGACGAGCAACTCCCAAATTCCCACATTTCCAACAAAAATTCCCCAGTAACTTTTTTTGGCGTTGTTGTTGCATCCTCCCCCCCCCCCTCTTTTATCCTTGTTTGTTTGATTCCTGTTTATACCGCCTTCAAAACATTTTTTTTTTTTTTAAGTCGCGGGTTTTGTGTTTTTCGTGTGGGGAATGCGTCCTTCCCGTGTCTCTTCCGCCGCCCCGACCGCGGAGCGCCCCGGGGGTTAGGGGTCAGGCCGTCTTCGTCGGAGGCGACGCTGGTTTTGCCTCTCAAACCAACCCTCCTCCTCGCCTTTTTCTTTGTATGTTTTTGCTGTTATTGTTTACTTTGCGGGACTACAGAAAAATCGTGTCGAGCTCCCTCAATCGTCATTCTGAAGAAGAGAGGCCTCCTCTTGAAACGTCAATAAACCTTTCCCTGTTTTTGTTCAGTCCATGGATCTTTCTTGTATAATATATATATATATATATATATATGTGTGTGTATGTATGTATGTATGTATGTATGTATATGTATGTGTGTGTGTGTGTGTGTGTGTGTGTGTGTGCGTTAACTATTGTATATTTTTAATTTTAGAATACAAATGTATTCTTCGTTTCTTTAACATTTGAAAATGCTTGCATAGAAGTCGGGCAACTCTGTGCAGAAGTCGAACTTTGTCGTATTTTTGTCAAAAGGTTTCGAAATTTCGTCGAAAAAGACGAAACTCGATGTTCGACGTTTAACCTCGGGTTCGACAGAAGTTCGCGAAATCCCGACACAGGAGTAATTCCTTAGTGAAATCGACATAGCACACAAAAACGAAGACGATGTACTAGGTCGCGTACACAAAAGCCCCCCCCCCCCCCCCCCCCTTCGATCTGGATGACCATCGTATCGACGTGTGGTCGTGTAATCACTGTATCGCGTGATGCACGTTAAAGGGGCATTGAACTACAAACGCCTCTTAGTCATAAAATAAGCTCTCACCGAAAAAGAAAATAATGCAATATTTCCTTCGCAAGACTCATTTGAGTGAGGCGCTTCTTTTTAATCTTCAATGAATTATGGTTTTTATAAAGATGTTCCGTGCGCGTTGACGGCTATGCTCCCATTTAGTGACGAGCTCATTTCTAAACATGTTTATATTTCACGGCGCCAAACCCGAAATAAGACCACACGTTTCGGACTCGCTCAAACGAGTCTCGCATGTACTACATACTGCGCGATATTTCTATTCTGGTTCGGAGTTGGTTAATTTTTGAGGCACACACGTCTGTATATATATATATATATATATATAAAGACGTCATATCTCTAAGAAGCGGAAGCTTCTGTAGGGAAGTTGTGTCGTTTGGAATTGTCTAACTGCCACAAGTAACTACGGCTTGTCCACCGCGAATGATCAATTTGGCCGGTGCCAACGAACTGCTCATAATTCGAGAAACGCGGAGCTTGGCTCACTCTACGTTCACACTCTCTGCTTCGTATTTGGGCGCCCTTTATCGGCGAAGGCAGCAACCTGACTGGCTGGAGCGCGATCATGAGATGCTTGGGAGGCCGCCCCGCGTTCATTAAGCTCATCAGCGATCGTGTAATCATGACGACGGACCCTCCCAATTCATCTACAACGGAATCCACCGTATTCCGATAGCTTTTTGTGGGAGAAAAACAACCGTGTTTTTTCAACAAAAAAAAAAATGCTCATTCGATGAAATTTGGGATGGGTGGCCGAATATGCTAGCGTGGCTCGCAGCTCGCAGCACCGAAAGCTCGCGCTGCAGATCCCAGCTCACGATGGGCTCGATCCCCAACCCGGCCCGTTTCGATCCGCGTGAGCTTATCGTAGCGGTGTATACTTACTCCAGGCAGTGGTATACGTTGCACTGGCTACATTTCTCATCTACAGCTGAGACACCAGACGCCCGCTGAGGCTGACGTACTTCTCGCAGTCTAAACATATGTACAAATACTATTTGCCTACACTCGGCTTCACCTCAAAAATAGTAGTAGAAAAAAATAATCTGTCTCTGAGGAGCATTGCTAAGCTCCCCCTTTATGTAGAGAATTCAGATATGCGTAGGTGCATTTTAGAGTAGGTATATGTTACCCCATCAAGACATACACACTTCAAACGCCCAAAAGCATATCGCCTTTTCCTACGACAATCAAATCTTGTAAGAACTACCTCGCGCGGGGCGTAAAAACAATACGCAAAACTTGCTTTTTTTCTCGAAGTGCAAATGAGTATATACCTAGAACTTTCGGTAGGAGCGGAGCGGCCGTGCTTTCTTGACACAAAAGCGGCTCGTTCGCTCCGAGTGTCTTTCGAGGAAAGCACTCGAACATGTTGCGTGCAAATGAACTCGCGGAGAAAAGCACGCGCAGCTACGAGATTAGCGAAACCGAACGTGCTCGCACGCACCAAGTATCGGTGGCACTAACTCCTGCCCGCAAGAAACTTCCTCCAGAGCTGTTCCGAATTTCCCGCGATTTTCGGTTGCCTCCCTCTTCCCCCCCCCCCCCCCCCCCTTCTTGTGTTCCACCGTTTATGACCCCGAGAATGGCTTCCCTAGGTATTATATGCTTCATTAGCACGGCTTTGACACGAGACGAAGCATCAGAACGTCGCAACACCATTAGAGACAGTAAGGGATATATATATATATATATATATATATATATATATATATATATATATATATATATATATATATATATATATACAGGGTGTTTTTTTTTAACTGCACCAAATTTTTAAATAAAGGGGGTAAAAGTTTTAGGGACGCGGTTTTCACTGCGTGTTTATATGGCTTGGCGGACATTAGATGGGAATATAACCATCACTATTATCAAACTAATTAACCGAAATCCGTTAATTAACTTTTTAATTACTGTAATTAGGATATATGTTTAAATTACAAACTTTGAGGCAGTCATATGCCAAGACTGTTCCATTTTGTAGAATTCGCGTAATGTGCGTGTGTTCCGAGATATCTGCCCCCGAATTTTTTACTTAATCCGACTTTTTATCCACTCAATTCGGCGAACCCACGAAAGTTGCCACTATAGCCGAACTTTGCTACATTAGCCGGATAAAAGTGCAAAATTCGTGGACGAATATCGCGGTACACAAGCTGGTTACGCGAATTCTACAAAATGGAACAGTCTTGGCATATGACTGCCTCAAAGTTCGTAATATAAACATATATCCTAATTACAGTAATTAAAAAGTTAATTAACGGATTTTAGTTAATTAGTCTGATTATAGTGATAGTTATATTCCCATCTAATGTCCGCCGAGCCATATAAACACGCAGTGAAAACCGTATTCATAAAACGTTTCCCCCCTTCATTTAAAAATTTGGTGCAGTTAAAAAAAAACACCCTGTATATATAAACTGACTTTTAAATACTGAAACACCTAGCGATTTTTGAAAATCGCATACAAGTCCTAGAGTTCGTTGAGGAATACAATTATATAATTAATTCGATGAATTGGCGAGTCTGAAAATAAACATCCGTCAATTTTCGCGTCCTGCCACAAATGTCAATGTTGTTGTTTTTTTTTTTGCTAGTTTTTTTTTTACATCTTTTTTTTAAAGCTTGACGCGTGTTGTCCCGTCCAATGTCTTTACGTATATAACTATTTCTAAACTTACATCATTACAAACGCGCTCACTAACAAGTATATTTTTTCGGGGCCCTCTTGGAATATGTGATAGAGTTTCTTGGGTCCACAGCGCTCTAGGAGGCGAAACTTGTAATTGTGTCAATCGACGACGCTAAGAAAAAGTTTCATAGAATGCAAAAAAAAAAAAAAAACCGCTTTACGTGAAGGCGTTTTCAATCTTCGATTGGACACTCAGTCTTCTCCTCGACTGAACCCAAACCAGCGTGCGCGAGAACTCCGCAAAGTGGTCTTGCCTCGCGACCACTTTCTTCAGCTCGCAGCCGCAGAGCTGTTCAGCTCGAATCAAACAAAAACTGAGATTTACCAATGAAAAAAAAAAAAAGAAATCTGTCACAGCCACAGGGCGGAAACGGCTATACATAGCCCCTTCATCCGCAGATTACCAAACGCTCAATCTCTCCCAAAAACGTCATCCTCTCGAACACGGGTTCGCCTCCGCCTGCGAGGGCATTGAACCCGGTGTTCCAAACGCGTGCTCGCGATCCGCTTTTCAAAATCGAATTTAAAAAAAAAAAAAGAAGTGGCGAAGGCCATACACGCGTTCCGTCCCTGGGGTAGAAGAGAGAGGCAGGCCTGTACCTTGAGGGGAGGCCCTTCCATGGCGATCATCTCGGCTGCCGCGGGTAATCCTCAACGGACGTGCAAGGCGGGGAAGAAAGACACTGCCGCTCTCGCGCCGGGCGTCGAGCCCCACTTTCCAGGACGACCGGACGAGAAGAGCGCGGCGGAGGACGGCAGCTTCGCGTTCCGCGTGTTGTGTCTCGCGCCGACGGCGGCAGGGGTCGCCACTGTCGTCGACTCCGACCGTAGCGACGCATCGCGACGGAAAGCGGCATCCTCCGTCTGCTATTCGCGCGGCGGCGGCAAAATCAGGTCCGGATGAAAACGGCCAGCCGCTCTTGCAGCAGCGCAGCAGTGCGTCCTGATAATGGTTTCCCCGAGATTGGATACGCCGGGAAAGAGAGACGAGCGAAGCAGCAGCGTGTTGCGTTGACTGCACCGCATAATGCACGCGATCATCCGACCGGTATGCCAACGTTATTAGATTAGCTCAGTTGCGGAACTGCTCATAGACGTTGCATGCACGAGCAGTACCAACAAGGCCGTAGCGCTCTTCTCGTGACGTCGCGAAGGAAGGCCATCGGGGGCGCGCGTCGAAGCGAAGGCAACGCGCGTGGATCGACCGTCGTAACGCGCTTTTAGTCACATACGCGTGTCTTATTAGCTAAAATGAAAGCTGCACATATATCGAGGGGTCTCGAAAATATTTTATTACACGGGAAAAATATTACACCGCTAAATAATCGGTATGAAATGGTACGAGGTAGGCGTATAAGAGAAAACATTGAGTCACGCAATTATTGCTGTAGGAATGCATATTTTACACAGAAATACTAATGGCGAGACACGCAGTGATTGGACACAGCAAAACAGATCACGGTTAAAAATCAGGTAGACGTCAACGCGGACACGGCTCGACAAATGTGACTTACGATCATGTAAGCGATGTTATCGCGTGCAGTCACTGAATTCTTGCATCATACCCCGGCCACATGGCAAAAGTAATGTAATTTCGATCGAATGACATTATAGGGTCGACAAATCAGCTTGCGACGATCGTAAATCACTTAAGACAGCGAGCTGATTAAGTCACATGTCATTTAATGAAAATATATGAACTTTTCCGTGTGGCAGGGGTACTAAACTTACTATTTACAGTCAACTAATTTACTTCTCCCTAAGGGCTCGAGCTGCCTTAGAACAAAATATCTTAGTTTGTATACAATAATACTATTACCTTAATACAGTTAAGATTGTAGTATAAAAGCGGTAAAGGCAATAAAATAACATTAGTATAAATAAACACATAAGCACAAGCAACACACTTTTTATAATCACACAAACTTGTTATTCACCTTCCGGTGAAAACTAGAATATTACCGCACATCTTTACAAATGTCGACGCAACCGCACACGGATAACGATTGAACAAGATGTCATTCTATTACGAAAAACAAAAAAAAAAAACCGACTGCAGCACTTTACTCGCGTCCCACATGACCAAGAAAGCCCGTAAAAAGTCAAATTTGGGGATTTTACGTGCCAAACCAACGACGGGCATCTCGCACGCCCCAGCGGAGGACTGAGGATTAATTTGGACCACCTGGATCTTTTGACGTGCAACCGAAAGCTCGGTTACACGGCGCCTCCTCCGCAATAAGCCTCCGTCAGATTGCGGGCACCTCGGCCGGGATTCGAACCCGCCACATGGAGATCCGTAGCCCAGCGCTCTCGCCTCGGAGCCACCGAGGCGGCTAAAGAAAGCCCGTAAATAAGTTGTTTCTCACCTGTCGATCGTATCTATACGTCCCACAATATCCGTGACGGAAACATTTGAACACGAACTTTAGGTCTCTCTGTCGAGAGGTCTATCGATAATCGACCAGTGTCATCGTTGACTAGTTGCCACACGTCACTCAAACCGTAGCAGGACTTGTTCCGCGAATCCACGTAACTGCCGTAGTATCAAGCGAACACACAAAAAAAAAAAACTACCCGAGACTGCGGTGACGACCAAGAAACGACGGGAAGGATCAAAAGAACCACACACACACACGCCCACGAGAGCAGCGGCCGCAGTGTGGGAGGCTTAAAGGGATGCTGAACCGATATCTGAAGTTGCCGAAATAAGCCCCGGACAAGCTTCCCGGGACCGCACTACACCTAAAAATGCTATTCATGTAAAGCATACATGGGTAAATTGCTTTCAAAATGTAATTTAATTACAATTACAATTACCTTGCTTCAAAAGTAGTTTAACTACAATTACAATTACTACTACGTGAAAAGTAATTAATTACAATTACAAATTATTTTTCAAAAGTAATGAAATTACTTCACAATTAGTTATTTCTGAGAGCTACCCGACTTGTGCCATATAACTTTAAACGAGTTGTATAGAATTCAACGTATTTGTTCATTCCATGCCACAATGTTCGAGGAGGCTTAAAGGGATACTGAACTGAAATTTCGAGCTTACAAAACAGGGCTGGATAGATAGGCGGAACCCTGCAAAACCCAAAAACATCACTCCTACAGCGATATCTCCAACGGATCGCGGTATTTTTGGAAAAGAAGTTTGCGATTGAACACGGCCGACGAGGCCGACGAGACAAGGCACGTCACGATTCCCATTCCCTCTCCTCCTCGCTTCATTCTCTCAAGCTGGTGAACCGAAGAGAGGAGGAGAGAAGCGAGGCCGCTTCCCCTCATTCTCAAATGCTACCAGAGGACAGTGACGTCAAAGGCCTCGCTTCATCGCGCCCTTCTTTTCCAAAAGTACGGCCATCCGTTTGAGATATCGATGTATGACTGATGTTTTGGAGTTCGTAGCGTCCCGTTCAACGCTTCTACGGCCTTATTTTGCGAAATACAAATTTCGGTTCAGTATCCCTTTAAGCATCGCTGCATAGAAGTCACGTATTGTAGTTTCCTTTTATGAATTTTGTTGAATTCGTGATAGAAATTGGCAGTGTGGGGCAATGAAGTACTACGTTCTTATATTTTTGATAAATAATAAGAAATTAGTTCCTATGCTGGAAGACGCCAGACGGCTAACGAAAAACTTTTGTTATCTCGACAAATAAAAATACGGCAATTAGTCATATATGAATATTTTAATAGTGTTAATATAAAACTACAATCCACACGCGCTAATACGACCGCATTCACATACAAACATCATGGTATTGTAAATGATTTACTTTGGGTTGAAATTAGAATGGCTCAGAAATTTATAAGAACCGAATCGGGGCTTTCGAATCATTGGTGACAATATGCACAGGTGTGAGGTCAGTCTCCAAAATGCTTATGCAAATAATATCCAAAATAAAACCAACTGTTAATAAACTTAAAAATAATACAAAGACACAAATATGCGCCAGTACTGGAAGAAAAATGTATAAAACTGGCAGAAACAAAAAAACAAAAAAAAACATAGACAATTAAAATTCCCAAGCTCGGCTGAAAAAGCTCATTTTTTTTTTTCTTTCAATATTTTGGCATGTTTATGCTATTGTTTTCTGCTCGCTCCGCAGACGGCGCCACACGGCGCCGTTGAGGTAGACTCCAAAGAGGATTGCCTCTCAGCCTGCAGTGTAAGCAACAAAACAACGAACAACGCAGTACTATTTTTTTTGTACGTGTGTGTGCGTGTCTATGTGTGCGAGTGTGTCACTGAGCGCTAGGCCGCTTGTGCGAGCGCTGAGGCTTTCAGAGAGGTTCCGTCGGCTCCACAAGGTCTTGTAAAAGTAATTGTAATTGTGTCTAAAATTTTGCAATTAGTGATGCTAGAAAGTAATTAAATTACAATTACAATTCCTTTTAGCCGAAAGTAATTAATTACAATTACAAATTACCAAGTAATTTAATTACAGTAATTCAATTACTGTAATTTAATTACTACCCATGTATGATGTAAAGGGATGGAGATCGGATTATTATATTTCTTGGAATGACGACCGCTGATTGAGCCAGAAGCGCCAGAAGCCTCCGATGCGCGCGAGGCCCTCTGGGATTACTCGCAACGGAACTGACGTCAACAAACTGCAACGGAACTGACGTGAACAAGTCGAGCTGCCGACGCGCCACAGCGTGGACGAAAGTTGCGCTTTGAATAATAGTAGACGGATGCCCGTCGCGTTGGAAGTTTGCTAACTAATCCAGCCAAGTTAGCTGCGCACTACCTGCCAGCCACCCTGCACCCTGCCACCCCCAGTCCACTTCTGCACCTGCGTCGTAGCGACGGCGGCGACTTTGGTTTGTGGGTTTCTCGGAGTTCGGCGATTTCTTTCCCGTCCTGATAATTTGGCCATGACGACGGCGACCACGGAGACTTCGACAGCGCTGATGTTTGATGCCGCCAAGATGCCGCTTGCTCGCGACGCTCGCTAGGCCGTTTGGCGCCGCATAGGTGTCGTGTCAAAAACGACATGATGAAGAGTGTTCGACAAATTTATCAGATAAAATTGCATTTCTTTTAAAAATATATCTCATCGTTTCGGGACGGGGTTCGCACGCCGGAGCCAACGAGGTAGGTCGGAGCCAACCGAGCCAACTTTGATGGCTCACCATAGCCGCGTTCTGCTTACTACAAGTTTGTTGTCGTCACGAAACGAGCTTTCAAAAAACTCACCGTGCACCTTAGAATATTTATTTACATAAATCATATAATTTAGACTACTTTATTGTTTCAAGTACCGTCATTTAAGAGCCATTCGTGTGCTGTAAATATCAAAACGACAAAGAATTTAGATTCTGTTTTTCGGTTCAGCATCCCTTTAACGTCGTCGACCCATCTTTTGCTCGCGTGCGTTCCCTGCGGCGATTACTGGATTTCTTTCGGTTCCCTTCCCTTCTGAAATGTCTCAGCGTTCCTTTTCAGACAGTCAGCACCTCACACACAACGTAAATTTACCAGAATCGGAGCCCGTACGAGGGAAGAAAACGTCCCAGCGGACCGGTTCATTCGAAAAGTGTGGGGATCTGCGGGATTGCACGTAGTCCCGCGGTTACGGGGATAATCATAAATATTTAAAAATTGGTACTTTCAACCTTGGTAGCACGTTGTATATTATGTTTATATTATATATATATAATAAATTGTACAACACTGCGCTTTTAAAACCTATATTAATGTCGGATAAACGCTCACGAACACCCCGCGCCGCTCGACAAGAAACGTTTTTTTCACGTCGATGCCCAGAAATTTTTCTCACGTAGTTGCGCGATGGACTTCCTTCTCCGACATTGTGACGTAACGACTCGGAGCGCTCTGGCTTTCTCTTCTAGGAGGTTTTGGCAGTACCCCCCCCCCCCCCCCTCACTCACTCATCACGACTCGTCTCCCGTCGTTCGACGCGCCGGCCGGCTGCTTTGGTAACTGCAGTGTATCATATGGGATACGTACGTCTCGAAGCGCAGCGTCTAGATGGCGTTCCACCGTACTCAATGGCTGTGTTCCAATATTTACTCGATCCGACTCCGGAGTAAAGGTTTCGTACCGTGGCGTTCCAAAACTTACTCGAGCTTACTCGATGACGTCAGAACTCGCGTTTCAGAAGCGGGTTGTTTACTCCGGAGTAATTACTCACGCTACCCTCCTCGATCGGTGGGTAACGTCGGATCAAATCGAGTAAATACGTCACGTGATCTGTTCGTCGTCTGCTTTCTGCGCCGACAGCCGTCAAAGCTCGCTTGCTCCGTTGGCTTTGGTGGCGGACGTTCGAAATGACCAAGAATGAGGTGCAGCATGTGTGGTTATTGCGATTTGCTGTTTTCAACGCACGAACTGACTGCATTACATCCCGACCGTGCACCTTCCCCGGGAAGGTATACATGTTTTTATGAGTGTGCAAGAGTAACGGGAGCTTCTTCGCATTCTCGTCCTCGGCGTTGGAGGAAATGCCGTATTCTCACGTTCAAGGCTGAAAATGTTTGAACGCAGTAAATAAAAAGGTAGTATTTTTGTTTCCTCCAGAGTGTCTGTAATGAGAGGATAACGCTTGTAAAGCAGTGAAGGCTTCAAAGATTTTATTGTAATCCTATTCGCGTCAAAGCGAACGTAAGTTTCATATCATTCTTGAGAAAGCACCCTCGCGCTGTATACCACTACACCGTGTGGAATCAATTTCTGCAAGACATAATCAGTTAGGGCGCTAGCGATGATTAATAAAGACACATTTTTGATGTCTAACTGTAAGGAGTAAGTAATTTTCATCTCAATATACAGCTCATAAGGAAGGTGAGAAAAAGGAGCTGGTGGATCCACCTAAAAAAACACCGCGACGTCATTGATATTATCGTCTCTTCGAGTGCTTTCTTGATGATCAAAAGAATCGTCTGCTATTTTCTCCCATCGCTGCTGTGTTTTCTTTTTGCCGTAGCCCAAGATGAAGCCAATCAGCGTAGTATCCAGGTGATTATCCCGGCCGTTCCAAAATCGAGTCGCGGATCGTTTACTCGCGATGTCACGTGGTATTACCCGCTGACGTAGGAGGCAGGTTACTCGGGTAAGATTTGGAACATAGCCAATGGAACACTTAGTTCGTAAACGAGAATCTAGATGGCGCTTCAAACGACGGGAGGCCAGAGCCGTTTATTGAGAGAGTTTGGCCATACATTGGTTTGAATAGGCGAGCATCTCGGGGCCAACCACAGGCCGCGAAACAGCCCCTAGCGGTGGTCGTGTGCTCTAAATTTGTGACACGACTATAAGAAGTATTCACTGGCGGCCATAGCTGTGTGCACGACTGCTGAGCGCGTGCTGATGGCGAGCTTCCACAGTTCTTTTGTAACGTGCATTCCGCACCCTCAAGATTGCCGGTCTTAGCAGCCTATTAATGTGGGCTCGTTCAGAGCATGCGCTCTAGACATCACCCACAAATATGGCGCCCAGTGAATACTCCTTATACTTCGTTTCACCTTATGTGCGAGCGAAGGCAAAACTGGAAGCGCGAGCACGGAAGCTCCGTGCGTTCAGGCTTTGCTTGAGCGCGCGAGCTGGGGATAAATGCAAAAAGCGCTGGTCTCGCGCGCTTCTATAGCTTTGGCTTCGCTCGCAGATAAAGTGAAAAGAATTATAATTTGAGCCGTGCCGAGCGGAACTCCGCGTCTCAAGACGCTCGCGCACCCCACCCTTTGCACTGCTTTCTTTCAGCCAGTCTCAGGACGCTGTTCTAGCAGTGCAGACAAAGGCATGGGCACGAGTGCATGGCTTTGGAAAGTGCCTCCTATGCACGAGGTCTCGTACAAACAAAAGCGTTTCGCTGAGCTAGGCTCACGCGCCTGTGCCTTTGTTTTCACTGCAGACATTTGTGAGATGGAGTAGAGGTCTCCTGATTGGTCGACGCTGTGTCACAAATTTAGTTTACGCTCTAAGCGTGGGGGGAATATTCGGCGCTGGCGGCGGCCTTTGCTCCGCCTATTGGCCAAACTCTCCCAATACACGGCTCTGCGGGAGGCGGACTGAAGTGAGTGAAGGAGCCTACCCCTTTCTGCGGGAGTTCCACAACTGAGACCTAATCTAGTAACGTTGCGGTATGCTTACCGCGTCCTAAAAAGTAGTCCCTCGATTTCCGCCTGGTGACGCGAACATGGCGGTGCCACAGCCGCTGTGGTGGATCTGGCAGACGCATGTTCTGCTTCAAGTCGCTCTCCAGCTCGACAGTCCACCGTAGCTTCGACAGTCAGAAGTTGGGACGCCGCGGCGACAGCGACACTCCCGTTCACCAGTACTTTTTGTCGGGACTTCTAGCACCAACAGCCAAGATCGCGACATCCGACAACGTGACACCTCAGCTTCTGTGACGTAATTAGTCGTTTGCCACTTGGGGACCACTTTTGATGCACGCGTATGGGACAGGACGCTGATGGCTGTACACACCCGTCGGAGACGAGGGCAAAATTGCTTATCTAAAACGGGGACAGCAGACGACGTCTCAAGGCGGACTATCCGTCTGAAGCGGAGACAGCCGACGACCCCTCCAGGCAGACTAACCCTCCGCCGTCTAAATATCCATACAATGAAAATGGACCTTCTTTTTAATTCATCGATCGATAAATAAGTGAAGCTTGACCTACGACAAAGGGGACATCTGGATCTATAGGTTTTAGACAACACCGAAACGAGAGTTTCGTATCGAATAAACTGGAACAGGAAAAGAGCCGGCTGACTCGAAATGAAACGGGTAAACATTCTCAAATAAAAGCGTACACCTTTGACAGATGCCGGTGGAGCGCGTGCTGTAATGACCGTGCTGGTTTCTTGCGTGCTATATTTGATATTTCAAACCACAAACTATACAGGGTCTTCCACGTAACTTAGGCTAAAGTATAAAAATATTTTTGTGCATTTTAGGAAGACGAATTTACGGTAGACGAAACTGAGCAAGTCAGACTATTTTTATTTTATTTCGCCCAATTAACTAACTAATTACGATTAATTAATGAACCTGTGAAATATTCAGTTTAGAACAAATGGCAAAGTTGTAGAGCGTCCTCAGAAACATCCAATGCAGTGGTGTTTTTTATGAAAAAAAACATTATTTTTTGTATAAGCTTCGATAAAAAGCCCACAAACTCGGGCATCATGAAAACACACACACACACACACACACACACACACACACACACACACACACACACACACACACACACACACACACACACACACACACACACACACACACACACACACACACACACACACACACACACACACGTGATTTTGAGTTTGCAAGCCTTGTATTGCAGCGCTCTCAGCCGTGGCTGAAGTAAACTAGGCCCGCATGTTGAATAGAACACTGTTAAAAAGGCGCTGTTGGCAAATACGCGTTTCTTCGTTTTTTTTTTTTTTTTTTTTTAAATAATTTGCGCGTTTTCTTTTTTTTTTTTTTAAGCTCGGAAAAACGAATCTGTGTTCGAGATTTCTTGACAAAAACTACTGAACTGCATGTTTCTGTGGACGCTCTACAACTTTTCCATTGAAACTTTTGCTCTAAATTGAATGTTTTAAAAGTTCATTAATTAATTGCAATTAATTAGTTAATTGGGCAAAATACAAAAATAGCTTGACTTGGTCCAAACAATGAACAAACTTTACCCTTTGGTTTCGTCTTACTAAAATTCGCCGAAATATTTTTAAACTTTGGCTAAAGTTACGTGGAACAGCCTGTATACATTATCCTGAGAAGATCCTCTTGAAATTCCATTGCCAATAACTTGAGCAAAGCCACACCTGAACAACATGAAACAAGCCTGACTAATAAAGCGTAGCAGTATGACAAATCGATGTACACATGAGTACAGATTTCCTGTAGAGTTTAATTTCCCGGATAAATAACCTTTCGTGTTTGTTTTTTTTTTTTTTTTTTAACCTGAAGCTTGGTTTGTTTATGCTCCGTTCTTTTTTTTTTTCATATAAAGAGCTTTCTGCTTTGGTACTGTGTAGATTATAGAAAGCGTAGCAAAAACAAACAAGTGGGGCAATATAAAACATAAAACCTCAAAAAGCCATGATTTATTGCTCTGTTTACTGTGTCGAAAACAGCTACCGGCATTAAAAACATACAACAAAAGAAACTTCAATCATTAGCGGGTGAGCCTGAAAGCAAAAGCTAACTAAAGAAAGCAACGGGTCCGGGTTTCGAGTCGGGAAAAAATAAATAAAACATATACAGGGAAGAAACAACACTTTTCTCACCTTAAAAATAAACCAGGCACTTCCAAACGCTCAGACTACGCCCGAAAGACGGCGCTAGCGGTTGGAGTAGGATGCCAAAGTTTCAGGACCATGCTGTCATCCGAATAAAAAGTTACATGCAAATAAAAAAAAAAAAAAAGTTTAGTGAGAAATTGGGGTTTATTCCCGATTGTGAAGTAATTTCGGCACCGATTGGCGCGTCTTCATATTCACGGACGTCATATCGCCTGGTGTACGGGGGGACATGAAAGCAGGGAGCCCGAGGCTCGGGTAAACAAGCTGGGGAAAGTAACTACCGTTCCAGCCGATTCCGCTCAGCAGACGTAAAGCTTGTCTGGATCGTTTCCTTTAATTGCCCGCTTAACGCTACCTTCCCCAGGAATAACTTCACGTGCCGCCACTAAAGTGCACGAATGCGATTCATTCCACTTAGGTTTCAAGCGCGTCCCCCTGCCTGCGAGCAAAATCGTACTCGAACAATCGAAGCGAGGACCATACATTTGCCTGAAACGATAGGTGGGCTTATTTTAACCGCCGGGATTTATTATATATATATATATATATATATATATATATATATATATATATATATATATATATATATATATATATATATATATACCGGGTGTTCATTTTTAATTCGAACAGATTTATTACACAAAATCCGTAAAAGATGCACTAGTACGGTTTGTCCAAGTGAGTAATACGGCTGGGGACATTATGTGGGTGGCTAATCCTTGCGAGAAAATGGCTAATTAATTAAAATTCGTTAATTAACTTTTTAATAATGAAAATAGACATATGGTTCCAATTAGAAACTTGCTCAGCGTCATCGAAAACCCCTAATTCAGTCATTTTCAGAAAGACTTTGAGCGCGTGAGAAGCGTAGTAGTGCGCTAAAGTTACCACTCGTGGAGCAGGTACAAGGCTGGGGCTAGATAAGAGACGGAAAAATCGCACGGGCGCCTTATCGCAACCTCTAGCTTTGTACCTGCTCCACGAGCGGTAACTTCAGTTCACTACTACGCTTCTCACGCGCTCAGAGTCTTTCCGAAAATGACTGATTTAGGGATTTTCGACGACGCTGAGCAAATTTCTAATTGGAACCATATGTCTATTTTCATTAATTAAAAAGTTAATTAACGAAATTTAATTAATTATTCGACTGATTGTTACGATTAGCTTCCTATAATATGTCCCCCTGGCCGTAAAACTCACTTGAACAAACCGTACTAGTGCATCTTTTACGGATTTTTTGTAATAAATCTGTTCGAATTAAAAATGAACACCCGGTATATATATATATATATATATATATATATATATATATATATATATATATATATATATATATATACCCGCATTCACAAACAAACCGGCCCAGGAGTAGAGACACACACACGCGCGCGCACAAACACACACACACACACACACACACACACACACACACACACACACACACACACACGCGCGCACGCACGTACGCACGCACGCACGCACGCACGCACGCGCACGAAAAGGTTGCAGTGTGGAGGACACTTTTCTTAGAGTCAAAGGCCGAATTGGTAATACGCCAACGCGCTGTTTACCAACAAGCTTCACCGCAGCAGCATGACGCCGAAGCCGCGCGACGGTCTATATGCGGAGCACGAGTTCGTCTGCTTCTGGCACAGGGGTTGCTATGATGTCGGAGCGTCAAACTCTTATTAACTGATAAGAGAAAAAAAATAGCGAGTAGACCTTAGCAGTGATGTCTGCCCACTATCTTTTCAATCAAAGCCAAACGGAGCTCGGCGTCGTTCTGACGTCGCCGCAACTCCTGTGCAAGAAGCAGACGACTTGCTCTCCGCATAGTATAGGTTTCTAAACAGCGTGCACTTTAGTCTGGCACGAGGCGCCACTTGTCACACCGCTGAATTTGACCAGTGAAACCCAACTACACCCGTCTCAGCGGGCCTTTTACTAAATTACCCAAGTACCACGGAGCATGGTGCGAGTACAGTTGCAAGCGCTGCACGTGCTAGCGTCTACAGCACTAACTTAATAGAGTCACGCAGTAACTGTTCTAATCGAAAAGGGAAAAAAGTGGAAAATTGCGCACGCGTTCGCCCACGTCTAATACATTGGTTATTTCCTTCGTTTCTTCTACACGGACGAGGAAAGCGTGTGGAGCCCGTGTACCTATAGTTCCCAGCATTCGTAGCTGATAATTGGGTAATTTGGAAAAAGGGAGATTCGGGCTATCTGTGTCTTTTCCACGAGGCCTCGGGCCTTCATTTACCCTCAGTTTCCGAAGGACCGAAGCTACAAGCCGTCCCAGCCAATCCAGAGCTTGCAAACGTGTCACGTGACAGTGCACCCCGCCCGTCCCTGTCTTCCTCCTGAAGGTCACGTGACTTTAGTTCACTCAATGGCTCGATAGCGCCGTGAAACGGAGTATATAAGAGCGCTTCTGAAATGCGGACCTCCGAACGAGACTTTCGGTATACTTTGGGAACATTTAGTGACCTACAGCTTCCCCTTGGACGCGAGCCAGCAAAGATAAGGGCGGCAGAAAGTTCGACTTCCGCGAGCGGCTGTTGACACAACAGCCGGATTGATCGATGCGTTGACAAACTTCGGAAACTTCGTCGTGCATGACGGACGGCTGTCAGCGTAGGAGCGCCGCACAGCGGAGATGAAGCTTGCTGCTTGTTACCAACTTGGGGACGAGTGCGGAAATCCGCTCCGTAACTGTATTCTCGGTCTTATTAATTACACGTTCCCGTAAAGTCGTTGAAAGTCTGAAGCACATTTCGCAAGGAAGGAAAGAACGAGGGAAGATGAAGACATAGGTTAACCATGCAGGGTATATTGTCCCGGTTGGCTTTAGCCAACCGGCCTACTCTGAACAGAGTGTAGCAGACGCTGAAGTCGAGCCGTCCACACCCCTGGCTGCCGAAGCTTTCGTGAACTCGTCGAGCAGCAGAGCGACCTATATCAGAACAGGCGTCTACCAGATCCACCATCGCTGTTGTGCCACCGCGAGGACACTTCCATATGACGTCATCGAGCGGGAATCGAGGGACCACATTTTAGGACGCAGTAAATACAGCAGTTTGAGACGCGTTCGCATGCACACAGGAAGTGCGCCTCGGGGTCTAGAATAATTCGGTGCCACTAAATACATCGGGACGATGGGACTCGGAAAAGTGCGACGGGCCAGGGCAGTGTTACCCGTTTGGTGGCGCTTTATGACTCCAAATGTGCCACGTTAGGGGTTAGGACGGGTCTCGCCTTTCTATGCGCCCAATTCACCCCCGGGAAGGGGGATTGCGTCGGGGCCGCGGCGTTCCCGCGGAGGACTTGGCTCGGTGAACGTCCGAAGATCGGGCGTTGTATAACGGTCGGATATGGGCGAATGAATGGTATACGGTCGAATCCGTGCACGGACGCACTATAATGGATCCATTCGAGTCGGGGAAACAACTGCTTGCGCAACCGTGACTTTTCTTTTAGCGCACAATCTGTTATAATTACGCGCTAAAAGAAAAGCTCTGGTTCCGCAAGCCGTTTCCGGACTCCTGTTATATAGGGCTGTTATATATGGCTGGGTTTCGCGAGAAAAGCGACACGCAGCGGTCACACTAGCTGCTCATAATACGTCATACAAAAGACAGTCTGAGGCGTGTGTGCAGAAACTTCTGTCATCACGTCTGCAGACCGTGCCTTTTGTATGATGCACACGAGCAATCCGACTGCGACCTTACGCTCTACCGATACACAGGTGAAGGTGATAGAAGCACCGTAGCTAGAGGGGGTATATTTCTTCTACGGACGACAGGATGTCACGTGACACTGACGTCACGAGACACCGTAATGTCAGATGACATCCGAACGCGGCGTCAAATCACGTGACGTCATGGTGTCACGTGATGTCACACACACACAGGCAGCCTCTGCCCCGCTCATTCTCAACCCATACATATGCTGTGCGCCTTCCGAGTTTATCAGATACGCTCAGACTTCGGGGAGTTGTAATCACTTACGAGTGACGGATTACTCGTAATTAATTACTCTTTCAGGTAAGTTCGTAATTGCCAGTGGCAGTAATTTGTTACGTAATTTAATTACAACATCTTCGTAATGAATTACTTTAAAATTACTCGTTTCTTGGGTTTACATTTCTTTCTGTTTTCCGTTTGTGTCGTTTTATATGTTTCCCGTAGTTATATAACTTTTTTTAATGTGAAAGCATTAATTGTCTTAGAACGAAGCCGGCGTTGTTTGTAGCAGCGAAAAACGGCACCTAAATTCCGTCTGTAGCAGCGAGAGACGGCACCTTAATTCCCATTGGCTGAGCGAAACGGCACTGGCCAAAAGCACAGCGACACAGACGCTTCGTCACGGAAGCCGGCGGGGCGCTCAAGGTCAAAGCAGACGCGCCCCAGAAATAAAATACAAAGAAAAGCACAGCAACGCAGATGCATCGTTACGGAAGCCGTGGAGCCGGCGGATGCGTCGCGCCTGCGCAGTGGGGGAAGCGTGATGCCACCGCCGGAGCGCCGTGTGAAAAAGGAAGACGTGGCGCGCTGTTCGTAAGAATCCGCTGCGTGTAAGAACGCTTTCGCATTCCTACACGTAAGCGGTCCTAAGTGTTGTCATTGAAGTTTTTTTGTTTTTGTTTTTTTGTTCACACCTTGATGATACCAATAGGGCCCGGCGGGCGACGCTATGCGCATCGAAAGGAAGTGTCGACGAAACGTCGCAATTGAGATGTGTCGATGAAACGAACCCGGGCCCCTCCCGATGAAAAGTTGACGAAACATCGCTGTGCCGACGAAACTATCTTTCGATGGGTACGAGAGTGCGGCATTCAAAAAATGCTTCGATGTACACGAGTGCAGCGCAACCAAAACTCTGGCCAAACCTGCGCGCTCAGCTTTCTATATTTCCGATAATATTTCGGAGTCTCGCGAGCGCGTAATCAAAGCATGACGGAAGGCAACGTGCGCGGACTGGGGGCAGAGTTTCGATCGCATTTTTAACCTTGCTACTACAGACTAATGAGATCAAATATACTGCTTTCATTCTTTGATATTTAGAACGGTAACAATGAAGTGGCAGTTAAGGATATCGAAAACACGCGTTTATGGAAACAGAAGTATTTTGTTCTTATTTCTTGAGAAGTATCTGAGCAAAGTAACGTGAAAGTAAAAGTATAGTTGATCACTTTACTTGCTACGTTACGTAGCAAGTAAAGTGATCAACTACTTTTAACGAAAGTAATTAGTAACGGTAATCCGTAACCTTTAAGAATGAATAATTTGTATTTGTAATCGTTTGCATATTTCACGTAACCTAACAAGTCTGGCGCGATACTGCATACTCCCTCCTCCCTATCTCGGAACAAGGATCGGGTAGTATCGCGATAAAGTCACGATAGTATTTAAGAAACATTATTTATTTCTATTTCTTTGTCGCGGTACAAGTGTTCAAAGATAATTTTTATTTCTGTACCGAAACACATTTTCGGGTGTATTCGTAGTATCGCGATACAATCAGGGGCCAAAGAGCATCGTTACAATGCGAGGAATCGCAGCCCCTCAAACAGAAGATCAAGATTTCGCTTGAGAGGGCTAGAGCTAGGGTGCCGTGAAGGGAACGCTGATGCCTGGTTATCATCCGGACCAAGGTTCGTTCAGATCGTTCGTCTCTGACTATACCTGATACCCTTCCCCATCCTGCAAAGATAACGAGTGTTTTCCACGACGCTTCAAGTGGCCGATAATCATGCAGATTTGAAATGTGGAAGGCGCTGCCGGCACGAACTTTACAAGTGTATTCGCTCTTTCTCGCGCGAGTTGAAACGTGGTGGCGCACGTGTGGAAATATCCCCAACCACTTCTGGTTCTGAACTATACGGCGGGTTTTGCAGTATTTGCAAAATCAAATACACACGCTATCTAAAAAAATCGTTCAGCCTTTCCACTCTCGTGAAGAAGGAAGACCAGCGGAGCTGTACTCGATACACAGTGTGGCTTCTTCTTCGTCGTCGTTTGTTTTCCGCGCTGTTTCCTACGATGAATTTCCACCAACGCGCCCAACTATCCGTTCTTCTATTATAGCTGGACAGTTGCCGCCATCTACGAGCGACGGCGGAAACCATACTGGTTGTGTGCTTGCCGCCGTCGCTTATAGATGGCGGTAGCTGATGCAGGTAGGTTTGTGTCGACATACACGGACACGATCCTGGGGAACCTAGCCCTTGACAGCTCCGCTGTAAAAGGTTAAGAGACGCAGTAGTGATTACACGAACGCGTGCCGGTACGAAACTCATCCAGATCACACACACTATCTTCTGGAAATGGCCATAATATAGCACTGGCAGACTTCATTCACTCCTATGATAAAAGAATGATGAGTAAAAAGTTAGGAAATATACGTGAGCCGGATGTGTGACGATAATAATCCCTGGAGAAAGGGAACAAGAGGGACAAAGGACAAACACAAATCTCCACACACAGCTATGGTGACTGGTGCGCGACCGAAAAATCCGCCTGGTTCTGGTATCGAAACAGGGACCTCTCCATTTCCAGTGGAGCGCTCTACCAACTGAGCTAACCAGGAGTTAAACGTCAATAAAACAAACGTGCTTTTTTTTTTTTTTTTTTTTTTTTTTTTTTTAGCTGCCTACGAGTATAACAACAAGGGTGAACGGCCTGCATTTTAAGGTTATGCAAAACCTTAAATCAATTGTTGCAAAATTTTTTTTAAACGCACGTGCGAAAAATTTTGTTGAAACACAGTTGCAAAATGTCTATTAAAACTCAGTTGCAAAACTTCTATTGAAACACTTGCCAAAAATTCAATTGAAATTAAACTGCTAAAACTTAATTAATACTCGGTGGCCAATATCCTGCGACGGTTCAAAAGGAACTCATAAGAAAAGACCTATTGAGTTTCAAGTAAGACTCAGCCCGGTGTATTAAAAGACCTTTACACTTTCAACTAAAACTCTCTTTTTTTTTTGTAAGGTAGCTGAAATTACTCGACGAACCATCCGTTTTATTTTTTTTGTTTTTTTGTTTTGTCCATTTCATGCGTCTTTGGGAAAAGAAAAAAAAATCATGCCCTGACCAAGCACCGCAAAAAGCGTCTACCGTTTATGATTCGAAAAGGTTGCCAGCTGGTTTTGGCGCTGCCGCCATCTGTCGGTTGTTGCGCCAGTTTGTTTTTGAAATTATGATGCGAAGCTTCCACCACATACAGGCACCTCTGTGGTAAATCGTAGCGCAATACGTTATCAAGCCGATTTATGCGGTCACTTTTACCGCTCATTCACACTGGAAGCGGATCCGCGGTTGCGAACAGTGGTTGTATAAAGATCCAGTACAATTGCACGCGCACTTTTTCTCATCGAGTGCGCGTGCAATTGTACTGGATCTTTATACAACCGCGTTCGCAACCGCTTTGCGAACGCGGATCCGCTTCCGGTGTGAATGAGCGGTCACCCAGATTATTCTTGACCCCGCGATATATAGGGTGTGAATCTTACGCTGTAAAACAAGCCGGAAAAATCGGCTCCTGCCCATGGAAAGCCCAAACTTTCACCGAATAGGCATCGAGGTGGTCGATTCTACCTCGGTAAACTTCAAGAGCCTGATTCTCTTCCTGTGAAAACCGAGACCAAAAAAACTAGCCAAAGTCAACAGCGATTCCTGTTCGCAGACGACCTAGTTGGAGATTTATTAGATGTATACCGGGTGGCGCCATCTCCAGGTAGGTGCGGCAAGCAGATAACAGGGTGCGTTATCTGTTCACCGCGCTTTCCGGGAGGTGACACCACAAGTTACGTTCATCGCTAACTCTGTCGTCTGCGAACACGTCCGTTGTTGACTTTGGCAAGTTTGTTGGTCTCATTTTCCGCACGAGAACTACGCCTTCAAGTTTTATAAGGTAAAACGGGCCACCCCGATGCACATTCGGCGAACATTTGAACTTTCTGTGTAACACAAACTATACGAATGTTCCCAATAAACATGGAACATTTATCAGAGCACATAAGAACTATAATTTATATTAGTTCGCGTATGTTTATTGAACAAATTTACGCCTTTTTCTTTTCCTCTCTTTTCCCTCTCTCTCTCACTCTCCCATTATATATATCCCAGTATATATATATATATATATATATATATATATATATATATATATATATATCAGTACTTTTTGTGGTACTTCCGCCCTACCATGGCAGATCCAGCACACTTCCCGTCCTATATTTCTTGTTTCAATTACGAAACTTCCGTTTTTTTTTTTTTTTTTTTTGCTTTGCTGAAACACATTTTGTGTGTAACCCCAGCGTCTCTGGCACAATGACAGCATAACTTCATCGGATGCCTCATCAACGATACGCAACGAGGCGTAATTTAATCGGCGTCGGTGGCGAGCCGCTCGAGTAGGCGCAACTGCATGCGCAACAGTCCATGCGAATCGAGAGCCTAGATTTCAGAGAGAAATCAACTCGAACTACAGAGAACGTTTGCAGTTAAAAGGCAGACGCCTCCTGCGCCGTAGACTTTACATAATAATCTAGAGCAGGCGTCTCCAAACCCTGGCCCGCGGTAAGGCTGCGATCATTCCGATTGTTTATTATAGGCGTGTCCTCTCGTCATATGATTCACTGGAAATTGGCCTCATCAGCACCGCCACTCTTAGTCCGCTGTTTCATACCTGTGTAGCTTAGAATGTTAAAATTCCTGTGCGTTCCCATGTATATTGTGCTTAGTGTCCTGTGTCCTATCTATTGCATATGGTCCAGCATCAGTTCTATCATTCTAATCAGTCTTCTGTCCTGTTGGAACATGCAAAAGTTCCTATGCGCTTTGATATAAGCCCGGTGAGTTTTCTTGGTCCTCGTGTTGTGTAACGTCATGGTTTTTAGATAAATACTAGATTTTAAAATAAACGAGTTGTATTTATCCATCTTACATTATTCCTTTCTTTTTTTTTTTTTCTTTTTTTACTTTGTACTATTTGCCATTCTGTATTCATTAATTGCTTCTTTAAAATTATTTATTTAGTTTTCCTCAGTTTGTACTTATTTACTTATTTTCCGGCCCTCGAGAAGCCACAGATCCGGCCCCTTAACGAAAAAGATTGGAGACCCCTGATCTAGAGGGAAATGACCCATGCATTCCGGACTAGTGCCACTATAGATAAGCTACGCTTCAGAGTAGCGACACTTACCCATCTTATGGCTTAAAATCATGGTTGCCAGTTATCTCAAGCTTTCTCTGAAATCACAGGAAACGCTGCCTTCTCGTCAAAACGCCACGACTAGAGCTGCACCAAAAGAGCCGGGAAAGACGTGTCAAGGTAGTTTTCCCGTGTTTTAGGCCTGCCCGGTTCGTCCGAGACGTGAATAAATGCCATAAAAAGGCAAAAAAAAAAAAAAAAAAAAAAAAAAAAGATGCCGACGGACGATGATTGCTTGTGCGGGAACCAATTTGAGTTGAATGCGTGGAGATTTGCGATAGTCCTATTTATTTCTTTTGTTCCACCATGAACGCGGGGAAACCGCCAAGTTGTGCGCGGACCACCCGCGGACAACGTTCAGTGCGCCTTCACGTTTAAACGAACGTCTGATCGTTCAAACTGTCGTCTGCTCGTTCAATCGACAACGGCCCGTAGACCACACGCGCTGACGCGGTAATTGCGACAAGAAGTGCGGCCTCAAAATGTTTTAAATTTGAAGATTGTTTGGGGAAAGGTAGGCTCGACAACAGATACAAGGGGATGTTGATTATTGCTACCGGTGGACATCATCGACTTGTTATGCCCGATTGAGATGGTCCGATTCTGCCTGCGAATTTAAGTATCGACGTCAAGCATCGCTGCTATCATTCACATTTCTTTCGCAGCCCGAGCGACGTCGCGATTGAAAATAACGAGCGTAATTCCATCACGTGAATCAGGCTTTAGCGTGCATTCTGAGCAATGTGGGCAGTTGGGCCCGTTGATATCCAGACGACATGATGAAAAACAGCGCACAAAGAACAGAACAACAGGAGAGAAACACATAGAACACACAAGCGCTGTATGTTCTGTGTGTCTCTCTCCTGTTGTCACTCAAACGTTCAAAAAAAAATTACACAGCGCTTATTAACAACTTTGTATTGCGTGGTTAACTTCTACTTAAGACGATTTTCGAATAGAAAAAGACGAAAAACTAAAATAAAAAGGCAAACATTCCCTTCTAACGCCTGGAAAACTTGCGGCTAAATAATCAATCTCTTTTTGTGACAATGTTATAGGCGGCGTACTAACAGATTTGTCCTCCGGTCGTATAATGTTTTCGGCATCGATACTTTTCTTCGTTATTTGGTTGACACTTTTGCCTAAGACGGTGCTGTTGTTGAAATACGACGAACAACCACGATCCCGACAGTGAATTCCTAATGCCAGAGTCCCACTAGAACGACAAACGGAAACAAACGACAGCGACAAGCCTCCAACCCATGCAGCGTGCTCGCGATGGTACCATCGGCAGGCGTTTAGTCGTTCGGTGCTCGTGAAGGAAGCACGAGTGATTGCAAAAGATACCCTCGCGTGCGTGACGTTCGTGTTTGAGCATAGCCTTCCTCATGCTACAAAGCCTGCCAAATCGCGAAAGACTCTGGTTTGAGGCTTGTTGCTGTCGTTTGTTTCTGTATGTCGGCATAGTGGGACTCAGGCATAAGTGGCCATAGTTAGCGTTGACGATGTTGTTGTTGTGTTCACGAAGGCGGTCATTAAGACACCGCCCAGTTTGTCCTACGTATTGTCTTTCACAGGAAAGGGGGAATGAATCGAAAACCTCCTCAACGCAAGGCACAAGGTTCGTTCTATGTTTCTTGGAGCAGCAGGTTGCTCGATTTGAGGGTGTGGTCACGCATTTGCACAAGGTGAAAAGTTTGTTGGGAGCTAAAAACACGATATCAACATTCACTCTGTTCGCTAGGGCCGTGAGAAAAGATGTGGATATACGGGGCGATGACTGGTCTTCTTGTCCGGTCGCCGTGTGTTCGCGTGACGCAGCTTCCTTGCTTCACTTCTTTAAGGATATTTTCAACCACTGACACCAATAAAAAAAAGAGGATACCCTGCGGACTTCAGTCTTGCAATTTTCCCGTCGAAGCTCTTTTGTATACTGAATGTGAGCATGATTTTGTGTAAGACTGAAGTCCGCAGTGTACCCTGTTTTCTTATTGGTGTCAGTGGTTGAAAAAACTTTCAGCCTTTCCACTTTGGTGAAGAAGGAAGACCAGCGAAGCTGTACTATGGTGGGAATGATGTAATGGCCGGCCGCAAGTCGGCAAGCCAGAGTGGAAAGGCTCGAAAGGTTGCCGCGCATATATGAGCGACGGCGGCAACCAGACAGCCGGCAAGCCGGTTGTCTGGTTTCCGCCGTCGCTCGTAGATGGCGGTAGCTGTCTAGAGTTCTGAGTCATCAGGTCATTTGAGGACGGTCACGGTCCTGGGGAAACTAGCCCTTAACAGCTCCGCTGTAAAAATATGCACGCACCTATTTTACCTTGTGTCCAAGACAATATTTCAAAATAAAAGATATTTATCTCACGAAAATACTTCAGGACAAGATGATAAGTGCATGTCGATCTTCAAAAACACAACTGCTTTTAATGTTTTGTCTTAAAGAGCAGTAGCCACGTGACTCCGATCGCGCAGTTGCAAACACTCTCGCATCTGGGCACACTACATGCGCGGACTGCCGCTTTTCCCCTCCCCCATCGCGCCCCCTCACTAAGAGTCACGTCCCACAACCAACAACCGATTTCCCACAAAGAGCCGCTACCGCCACCACATGCATCGCGAACTATAGCCCCCGAACAAATAAATGATGCGTTACGCGCGCCGACTTGTTTTTTCTTCCCAGAAAAATATCTATACACGGCGTTTTCCGGGGTGGAGGACAGGCCGCTTTGAACCGGCGAAGAAAATGACGCGGAAAAAACAGGAAGACGCAATGTATACGATTCCAATACCGCGCGAGTCAAATGAATCGTTGGTCCTTTGAAAAGACCGCATAAATCGGTTCCTTAACGTACAGAGCTCAAAGTTTGTGCAGAGGCGGCCCAAGATGGTGTATTTCGTGTACCGAATTTTCAAAGAAGGAAGTTACCGGGGTAGATAGTAAAAAAAAAAAATAATAATAATAATAATAAGAACGTGAATTCGGTACCTACGGCGGCCGTCTGCTAACCAAAGACGTCTGGGTAACGCGACCGCCGGCCGAGATGGCGGCAGCAGTAGGCATACACCAGCGCGCGGCTATGACGTCACGCCGCTACGGTGGCGCTCCTGTCGGAACCGCGCGTGCGCAGATGCTTCTCTTCGCGCGTGTTGGTATATGGCTGAAATAGCCCGACAAATAAATCCTTTATTAGTTTTATGTCTATTCGGTGTTTCGTTAGGCAAAACGAAACACCGAATAGAAATTGCAAGAGTGAAGTGGTTGGACACGAGCCACTACTCGAGTGTCCGCCAAGGCATTGATCGTTACGAGCCGAAGTCGAGTGCTCACGCAGTTCTGGTGTCCAACCCATGAGCCGCGCTCGACTGTCATCAGGTGGGTGGTTTCGATCCCACAATTCCGCCATCAAGCTTTGCGAAGGCAAGACTTAAAGAAATAGTCCCCTTTAATCCCCGCAATTGCCAGACTAGGACCAGTACGCCTCTGTAAGGTCATAAACATTCCAACCCGATATCGTTTCATGACCCCTTTAAGGATTCAGATATCGCTGAACCCGTACAACCCAGCCATTCCTTGCACTTTCAGATTACGTGTTTCCTACATTCCGACCGTCATGTTCGCCTTGCGCCAATTTGTGAATACGTAGTTTCTCACGAGTCACGACTAGGATATTGCCACGATGTGATGTTTTGCAGGGGATATGTTCACCTTCAAGCGAGGGAAACTTTCGGACGCCAATTATACGCGGCCCTGACGTCAGGCAGCTGCGGTGGCGCTGTCGACGGCACAGCGCATGCGCAGACGCTTCACTTCACGCGAATTCGGTTTCTGCGCACGCGCTGTGCCCACACCTCGTGTGGGCAAACGGGGGCTTGTTTGTAAACAGTGTGTCGGTCTATAACATGATGTTAGAAAGTGCACATGCACTTCATGCAATGAACTTGGGAGGGGCGTTTTCTTTTCTTTTTTTTTTCCTTGGCTTTTATGTTATAGAAAATAATTAAAAAGTAACGCCGTTATTCTTAAAGCAACTGAAACGAGTTCATTATTCGTTCCGGTAACAATAACGGTACATTCTCAACTTTTTTTTTTTAACGTCAACCGTTCTTTGGCTAGTTGTTCAGCACTTCGTGAAGCCTGATAGGCGTGGCCGCGAAGCTCGACGCTGATTGGTTAACTGACGGAGGTCCCGTGACCAGAGGGGTAGGCGAGGAGGAGCTCGACCACCTGTGCGCACTGAGGGAGAGGAGCTAGCTCGAAAGTAGGGATGGTTCTGGAAGATCACCAGGTTTATCAGCCCGATAAGCGGTAGTACCACTTCATTCTAGGGACTACGAAGGTAGTTGAATACGTGAAACGAGTATCGCTAAACGTTTGTAATGCTAGGACGGTTTACGTATATGCAACACAATTGCCAATTTGCCATACATCTTTTTTATGAAAGTAACTTACTCAAGACCGCTTTGCGATTAGTCTTCAGCAACGGATGGGAACACCGCTGATGAACCGAACAACTCGGCTGTACGCACACTCGGACAACGAGAGCGCCCATCCAAGGGGCTCGTGCTTCATACCCTCAATGCAGTTTGGGTACTCCATTTCAATGAATTCTTATCTATATATATATATTTTTTTTTCGGCGCTGTCTCGATCCGCGAGATTAAGTGAGCAACTGGCTCAATAATTCATACCAACCTAAATGCATCCTATACCCCCGTCAGACGGGCATTTTAAAGGCCTTTAGAACAAGCTCCTTTATAAAATCAGAGAACCAGCGCACGCCGTAGGGCACGTGCGCACCCTACATCGCGAGCTGACTGGCTGATTTTATAACGGAGCTTAGTGAAAAGGAGCTTTAGAACGCCGCCTGACAGGGGTATTAATCGGGTAAAGTCGGGAGACGCAGAAAGTGCAATATGTTTTGAGCTGTGCTAAGTGCTTACACTCGTTGCCACATAAAAAAAAAAAAAAAAAAACTTTTGCGCATTGTTTATACGCTGCGCGAAGTAGTTCTTGCAAAATTCGGTTGTTGAAGGAAGGAACGATGCTTTTAGCATTTGAAACGTGTAGGGCTCGATTAAATAACATAAGCTAATCTAAGAAGCACACCACCAAGGCATTTACATTATGTTAAATTGCATGTACGTGTTTCTTAAAAAAAGAAAAAAAGAAAAATCGACACATGAATTGAATAACGTTCCGCGAGGAACCGGACTTCTTTTACTGCGGTTCTTGAGGTGAATACAAGTATGCGGAGCGCAAGTTCGCCTAAAGGCAACCCCCTACGTAATAAAAAAAAAAAAAGCCAACAAAGTTCGTCTGCTTCTGGCGCAAGGATTGCGGTGATGTCAGGATGTCGAGCTCTGATTGGAAGGATAGAGGTAGACCTCAAGGCAGAGAGCATTGAGGTGTATACCCACTATCCTTCCAATCAGAGCCAATCAGAGCTCGACATTGTGACGTCACCGCAATTCCTGCGCCAGAAGCAGACGAACTTGCGCTCCGCTCTCCTAAGCTCAGGATCATTTATGCTGTGATGGTAATCCGTGTGAAGGTTTCTCGTAACGCTCTTTCGCTCGCCTCGTCAAAAATGACCCCTGTAACTAAATACAGTCACTACGTAGGCGAGCTGGTGGAAGTTTATCATGATGAATGTAACCAGAGACTCTCTACCGTTACCAAAATATTTCCTCGTTCTGCCGAAGTCCCTATAACTAGGCCGTAGACTTTACGGTTTTAACCGAGAAAACACCGATGAACATTCCTCGGTATCAAAATACAAAATCGGTTAAAACTGCAAGACGCCAAGAAACGTCCGCTTTTTTTTTTCCTTTTTTTTTAATGCGAAATAGGTTAAAACGTAAAAGCACTGATTTCTGTACAAATATATTTCCACCTAGAACTTTTTTTGTCGAAATCCTCATTTCTTAGATTCGAACTCTTAGTTTCCCGCGAAATGTTTTCACCGATAAACGATGCTTTTGGCATCCGTCCGAAACAAATCACACAGATACATTGGTATATTTTAAAAAATAAATAAGCACCGACAGATGATCCGCCGATTTTTCTTTTAAATAAACACCGGCAAATCTACGGCCTACTTAAAAAAAATTCTGAGTTAAAAAAAAATAAAATGCTGCCGGCATTCGCGCGAACGGATGGCTTCGGAAAGTGCGCCTGCGATACGAGAGTTATCATACAAACAAAAGAAAGAGAGAGGGAGGGAAAGAGACGGAAATTTTATACGAAAATTACTTTGAAATAGTGACCTTTGTAATACCAGTTGCGAGGAGGTGCCGAAAGCGTTGGACGTCTGCGAACGCCTCCGCCTTTCCGCCAGCTTTCCTCTTCGTCAAGCGACAACGCCGCGCATGCGCACTTGCGAACCATCTCCGCGGGAGGTGTTCGCCATGAAACTGCAAACGCTGCCCATGGTTTGCGATGCACCCTCTCTACAATCAGGCTCCCTAGGCATGCGTCGCGCCAACAGCGCCACCGCAGCGGTGTGACGTCCGAGAAGCAAGTTGAAGTGCGGTTCATTTTGTTCAATGCTGTACGTCAGTTTCATGTCTATTAATAGCCCCGTGCTGTGACGATTAATGTTTATCTGTGCACTCGACTGCTGAACTGTACAGACGATTGCAATCACGTTTCGCAGTCCTCCGTTTATCTAAAGAAAAGCTTTTTTTTTTTTTTTTTAATGCGTTTAAGTACGCGCTTTCAACGATATAGGCACCTACTGCACAAAAACAATAATGGTATCTGTTTGCACCCGACTACTGGAGAGAAAAAAAAAACGCACTTAGCCCCGTATTTATTTAGGGAACCCGTACGAGAACGGCAAATACGGCAAACGTCCACACGCAGATTCGCCTCCCGAGCCTCGTGAACTGAGAGAGGTACAGTGGGCCTAGATTTGAGAGTGATTCCAACTGCTCGATCAAGATCACGTGGCTTGCGTAGGGGCCGCGTCTGCTATACACAACTTGCGATCGAGGAAGCAAAACGCGAGTTGACCGCCTGGAAACGTCTTCGAGCTTTGCTCAACCTCTCCGCACGCTAAACCCCCATCAACATGCGGTAACGCGCGCGTGCACAAGCGCAACCGATTTGCGCCGGATACGTTACATTGCACACGCTCTCCGCGATCTGAGTTGCTCCTTCTCTTTTCAATCCAGGCCCTCTAGAAAGAGGATCGTGAGACCCACGCCACCTGCTAGCGAGGGTCTCCCCGTTTGTTCGAAGGGCAGCCCGCTATAAATTATTATATTTTCACTCAACGTGCGTTGCAGCGCGAAATACGGCACGCGATAAACCGCGGAGCGGCAATCGAGTAGCGAATTTTTTGTCGAAACTGAGTTTCGACGATGACCTCTTAGCGAAATTCGACTACAGTGAATTCGACCAAGTTCGTCTCGTCGACAGCGTAACCCGACTTCTACGCAAAGATTTCGAATTTTATAAAATGATCATTTATAACGTAGCCTTTTTATATAAAATTATTACCAATGTTTACAGAATATAAAAGCCAAATAGCGTTCTTTCAACGCTTTAGTTAGAACAATATACGCAACAAATGTGGCACTTTTCGGCCGCCAAGTGGCGCGAGTTCGTTTCTTGTTTTCAAGTTTTACGCACGCTTACAAAAATCGAACTTCAGTCAAACTTTTGCCCAACTTTGTACTAGAAGTTCGAAAAAGTCGAACCTGGTCGAACTCGAACCTAGGCACGTTCGCGACATCCCTAGAGATAACCTTCTTCGCGTGCCATCACATTGAAGTGCTTCGCTGCCAAGGAGACCGACCACGCTAGCCAGTTCAAAAGCGGAAGCATATCACGTGATCTTCCGCTTCCGGTGTATCACTGCACTCTGTCGATTGGTCACGTGACACACTCGCAAAGCCGGATTGGTTGGAACGGATCGTAGCGTCCACTAGAGCCAATCCAAGACCGCGAGAGTATCACGTGATTTTCCACTTCCGGTGTATCACTGTGCTCAATCCTTAGGTCCCGTGACACACTCGCAAAGCCGGATTGGTTGGAATGGCACGTAGCGTTTGCCATGGTCCGCTCGGGGATAAAACAAAGCGTAGCCCCAGCTGCTGCGCATCACAGAAGAAAACTAACCCTGCAACGCAATTTCCATAAAATCTAAGGAAGGTCGAGCGAACATATATTGTTTTTGAGTCCGACAATGCCATAACAATTTTTTATGTGTTTTCGTCTACACGCATTAATGGCCCATCGCAAATCATATTGAGAATGCAATAGCAGTAAAGCGGTGCAGTAAAAAAAATATACGTGCTAGGTATTAGCCCCGTGCGCGACCGAAAGCGTCGCTGTGGTCGGCCTTCCACGATTGGCCGAACGCCGACTATGACGTCGGAAAGGGGATTTTCATCGACGGAAATAAGAGGAATGAAAGAACTTTAATTTTGACGGTGTTGGCAGTGTTCCTTTGAGAGCGCAATGATTTCAAGCTTCCACCATGCTAATAACAAACACCATCGAACTTGTTGTTTGCAAGGTAATGACGTCACAAAGGGGAACCACAGGAGGGCGCCACCAAAACTTCTCGCCGCTAATTGCAAGCGACCGGGTACACAGGCAAGGAAAAGACTGCTGCACACCAACCGTACATAAAAAGGGACAAGCAATGACGCAGTATTTTTTTTTTCTTACGTTAAAACGTCTTTAAAAAAAAAAAAAAAAAGTTTTGAGTGCCTTTACTTGAACGAGGATTAAAACACTAAGCAAAGCCCTAACTCCATTCCTGCGTTGTACTGAATACGTTTTCCCATTGACGTACGAATTTTCGCAAAACATTCGTTTTGAAACGCAGTTTTGAAATTATACGAACTTGATCGCGCTGACAAAACCGGGCAGCACAAAATCTGTTCAGTGCAAACTACCATCTCCCAGAGCCACCTCGCAGAAATTGAGGTCACGTGACGTGGTCCACGTGATATCATTTTCCCCGCTAAGTTTAGCGAGGAAATTGGCTTCACGTGACATCAATTTCCCCGCTAAATTTAGCGGCGAAATCGACGTGACGGTCGTTCATGACGGCTCTTCGTAACTATTTTCTCATAGAATTCGGGTAATAAAACGCATTCTGTGGTAAAAAAATAACGAAAAAAATTGAGGGGGCGATTTAGTTTAGTTGTTCTTTATTGAAGTAGTCAAATATATGGCACAGAAATTTTCTGGGAGATTTATTTGTTCTCGTAAGAACCTAGATGGGTCTAACTTGTTGTCAACAGCTTTTAAACGTTACGGTATGCTTATTTGGCGAACATCCGCTGTTCCCCGAACAACCGTTTTTGACACGACACAACAAGAAATGTTTACGCACACAGGCACCCAACTCGATTATCTTACGTCATGCCGCGGTGGTGGCGCTTCGGGCGCACTTCCGGTCCGGGGAATGGCGGGCAACAAACGTCACGCAGATACTTGTTGTCCTAACATTTATTCTTGAATATCCAACACAAACGCGGGTAAGCTATCGTGTGGACCGGACTATCCCGACCGCGTTCGGTGCGTCTTAAAACGGCCGTCTGCACGTGTAAGCGATAGTCTTCACGTTCAAGCGATAACTGCCCGTATACCACGACACCTTTTCCACAAGGGCGCAACCATCTTGAAGCATAATGCCGTCACTCCTGGTATCCGTAAAAACATCATTTTGATCTCTTCAAGCCGCTGGAAGGTGTCCACGAGAAATGCGTGATTGTCACACGTTCTTGTTTTGCCTCGCACATTCCAGGTTGAAACGTCTTATTGTCTTTTTCGTCCCGCATACCAGATATGGAACCCGCGTGACTGAGAACGAAAGGAAACAAAAAAAAAAAGGTGTATACGCGTCGTCGACACGGCAATTCTTAGGTTACGAAGTAATTGTAGGCATCTAAAGACTAGTGAACTTGTGCTTTGGTAAATCGACTCGCTGTAAACAGTAGATACAAGACGACGTTGACCATTACAACCAGTGGCGATCGTCGATTTGTTGCGCCTAATTCGCATGACCCGATTCTACTTGCGATTTTCACTTTCGAAGGCCAGTACCGCAGTTTTCGTCTGCGCGACGTCGAAAAGGAAAATTGCGAGCGGAATCTTATCACGCGAATCAGGCTTGAGCGTCCATTATGCGGTGCCCAGGTGGAATTATTCACTCGAAGTTTTACAGAGTGTTGTCCTTGTCTTAAGTAATCAAACAATGGTAGGAAGGTGCAAAATCCACAATTCCAACGCAAAAAAAAAAAAGTGCACTGGGACTCGCATCGACGCCGACATCGCACTCCAATGGTCTGTTGATATATATTTTGGCTTTCGGTCGGGGGTTGCGTAAGACAATGATTCATTCGATCAAGTACGGTTTAATCATCATCATATTTTCGATCATTTCCTCTTCGGAGACCGCCGTACGATGATAAAAAATGCCCGTGATATATATATATATATATATATATATATATATATATATATATATATAACACGGGCACTTTCACGTCATCGTACGTGGTCTCCGAGGGGGAAATAAGCAAACATATGCAGATGAATGAACCGTACTTAATTCAATGAATCAAAAAATCAAAGTTTTCGGGAACCCGCCGAAAGCCAAAAATCCTGGCTCCGCCGATTTTTGGCTTTCGGCGGGTTCCTGAAAACTTTGATTTTTTGATTCATTGGATTAAGTACGGTTCATTCATCTGCATATGTTTGTTTATATATATATATATATATATATATATATATATATATATATATATATATATATATATATATATATATATATATAGGGTGTTTCAGAGAACTCAGACCAAATCACTCCCGCGAAAACTACTCATCACAACGAAAGGTCCTGGGCCAGGGGCCCATTTAGGAAAATGATTAAAGTCCGGGATAATTAAGTTGTTAATTATTTTTGCGTAATTATCTTTTTTTAATATTGTGTTTAAGGTCATGGTATCAATTAGAAAATTGCTCAGCATCATCAAAAAAACACTAAATCAACAAATTACAGAACGATAGAAGGCACGGGAAGCATTTTACGGCTTTTTGAAAAACCGCACAAATTCGACGGGTTTTTAAGTTTCGGTTTGCTATCGGAGCGCATCTCGGCCCCGGCGGCACTGCGCCCCGTGGAGAGATAGTGCAACCAACCTCCGCTGCGCTGTCATCGTGCGACGCAGCAGAGGCTGGTTGCACTATCTCTCCACGGGGCGCGGTGCGGCCGGGGCTGAGATGCGCTCCGATAACAAACCGAAACTTAAAAACCCGTCGAATTTGTACGGTATTTCAGAAAGCCGTAAAATGCTTCGCGTGTCTTCTATCGTTCTGCAATTTGTTGATTTAGTGTTTTTTGACGATGCTGAGCAAATTCCTAGTTTAAACCATACCCTTAAACACAATATTAAAAAAGTTAATTACGCAAAAATAATTAACAACTTAATTATCTCGGACTTTAATAATTTTTCTAAATGGGCTCCAGGCCCAGGACCAAAACGCCACAAGCCTTTTTTTCGTTGCGATGAGTAGTTTTCTCAGGAGCGATTTGGCCTGCGAAATCAAAAGGTGGAGAACATTCAAATTGGTGCTTTATTTTTCGAATAAAATTTCTAAAAAAGTCACAAACAAAAAAAAAAAACTAAAAAACCTGCAGCTTGCTTGCATGCTATATGTAATCCCCTATTACACATGATAAGGCATGCATCATATACTCATACGAAAAGTAATAACGCAAAATATACATCCGCTAAGACGAGAGTAATTATCGTTAAGTTTGGCCATCTCATCTAGACACGAAAGGGTCGACGTAGAAGGAAGAGGCACACCTGCACACCAACCGCTATCGGTGATAATTAGACGTTTCGGTGGCGTCCTGTTACGGTTACCACGGTTATGAGTTGCGCGCGGCAAGTTCAATTGTGTGTGTGTAAAAAGTAGTGAAAGCATGAAGTCATCGCCACCGTCAACGCCGATAACTTGACATCACTAATTTCCGTCGATGAGGCGATAACTAATCCTAAACGTCATAGTGAGCGTCTGGCCACTGGCTGACCACATCGAGTTACTGCCTGCTAAGACTAGCCACTAAACAAGCAAAGCTTTGGAGTAACGATGCATCAACCACCCTATTGTTTAAAATCATTATTGCCAGTTTATCCGAAGCTTTCATTTGAAATCCCGGGAAAATGGGTTTTTATCCTCCAGAAACGTTAAAAGCTAAAACAGACCTCGACAGAGCAAAACAATATTGCCCGAGCTTTCTGACACCACATCTAAAGTTCAGAAAGGCGCATTTTCAAAACGCAACAATCACCGATAGGCTTATTCTAAAACTCGCTGCGCCTCGTCGCGGCGTAATTATAAGTTATGCATTCTGGGAATCAGCGGGCAGCAAAATCCATACGCGTTCCGCTCCTGGCCCACGGGCTGCCAGAATGCAATACGCGCGGTATCGGATTTATGCAAGAGGCAGCCTCCGGCCGGCCAACACACGAGTCGTTCGGACAATTAAGGGACCTTTGTGCACCACACGCCCCCCAGCGTGATTGCGCGGCGCCGCGGGCGACCACGGACGCCACACGCGCAAAATATCAACAACAGCCGTCCCTCGTCAGGCCCGTGGCGTCGGTCGGGCGCCGCTTCTCCACTCCGCTCACAGCTGACAGTGCGGTGCATGCTATACGTGCTCGACGGACCAATCATATACGTCTACCTTTCACCTCCTGTCCCCGCTCGCTCTACGCGTGCACGGTATGGGCAGGGCATGGACGTGCGGGAGCGTGATCATCTGGCGGCAGACGGACGTAAGACTGTCCGACGAGTAGATACTTTCACCGCACTGCCAACATAGGGGCGAAGCTCATACACATCGTGCAGACATACCCTAAGCATATACGTATGTATGTATGTGTGTACGTATGTTGGTCCGGTCAGCGTGCAGTTCCCACCGCACTGTCGGTGCGGCAGCGAACGGGGCGTAGTCGCTGCTAGAAAGCCTAGATATGAGAGGGGGAGCAACTCGATCCGAGGAGAGCATTTGAAATGTAATGGCGGACGGGGTAGATCGGTCGCGAGTGCGCATGCGCTCCGTTTTCGCGCGACGAGGAAGAACGCGGGAGGAGAAACGGAGCCGCTTGCGGACGACCGATGCTTCCGTCCCCTCCTCGAAAGCTCGTATTGCAAACGCGGCCCACAAACACTCCGAAATCTAGGCACGCTGGTCCTTGCGTGCCAGTTGCACGCCACGGCTATCCGGTAGTGCCGCCGGGCTTGGGCGCCACGTTTACGAGTAGCGGTCACGAGATACGCAGCGGCGGTAACGATTCGGGGCGAGATGTCGGCCGATGAGGGAAGGGAGGAATGAAAGACATTCGCAGCTGGACGGGTCCGCCAAACAAAGACCGACGCGTTAAAGAGAAAAAAAAAAAAAAAGGAATAAGGAAAGGTAATTGGAGAAACGACACACATGTCATCGTCGTCGGGCGGGAAGGACACGCTGACGTGATACGTGACAACATCGGACAAGGGATCACGCCCATAAAGAGAAAACAGGCGCGCTCACTCCACGCACACAAATGCGCGATCTCCGCACTGCCCCAGAGACCTGTCATCGCCCAAGCGAGAGTGTGAGTCTAGAAATAGGAGATGGCAGGGCCGGAAAAGTTGATGTACTTTTGATGAAATTTCAAAATTACTTTTGATCGTTAACTAACCCTTTATTACCAAGGGGGACCTTCGACAGTTTTCGTTCAATGCTTTGGGACCCCTGCCTGAATAA